>CM076570.1:1486402461-1487016859 GCA_034641835.2 Pinus albicaulis
TTAACATTTACTGTTAACATACTTGAAAATGAGAAGAATGGGCAGAGGACACAAGGATATGGTCCACAACTCCTCCAAGCTTGAAGATGGGTTGTAGCCTCCTCATTGAGATGCCAAATTGACTATAAAGAACCCAACAAACCAGCTCCAAGCTCACTTTAAATCACTAATCTTCAATGCTGCTCCAAAACTCCAAATACTCACAAATGCTCAATGAAAAGGGTGTGAGGAAAATGGGGGGTTGGGGGAGTCTCTATATAGTTTTTAGAAATGCAGCTCGAACAAGAAATTCCACACAGGTTCAGTGTGAACATGTGAGAAGCAGTTTGAGATATTTTCAAAAAGTGATTTTTGAAAAAATAATTCCATTTTGTAATTCACTTCAGTAAAATAGTGAAAGTATTATATTTAGGTTTTAAGACATTGTATCTCATGCATACATGACTTAGAATAGAAGTAAACTCAAAAATAGATTAAGGTTTTGGTCTTAGCTGAAAGTATAAAGACATGTCAAGACAGAGGTTTTTGCACACAGGTGAGCAGTTGAGCAACTAAGAGAGAAGGGAGGGCAATTCAAATAGAGGCGAATGTATGTAGCTTCTAGTAGGCTACAGTGTAGATTCATACAAATTCATACAATACTATGGTAAATTTCCCTTTTTAATCCTTTGTTCTAAATTGCAAGACAGCTTGTTACAAAATTTTATCCTATGTTCTAAACTGCAAGAGAGCTTGTCAACAAATATTGGGTAAGAGAAGGCCAAGATAAGGAAAATTTGAAATCAGTTGGAAAACCAGGGAATGTAAACCACCAGACCCAAGACAGCTAAGGGTAGAAAAAATGTTGGTAAATTATAGATGGACTCGCAATCGAGATTAAAGGATTCAATTGTTCGAATTACCGACGAAAATTTGGGTGGACTGGAGGATTTGGGGGAGAAAACCTCTTTGCTAGGCAGAGTAATGCAATAGAAGATAGACGAGGCCGATAGAAATGGGAGTTATGTTTGGAATGTTGAAACAATGACAGCCTAGTCTCAAAACTCATATGAATAGAGCATCAATGAAGGTCGTGGCCAAGAAAAGATAGAGGAAACAGAGCCAAAGTCAGGGCAGAAGAAGAATGTATGCAATCTTGCTCCATTAAGTGCCCAATCTGCTGATAAGATAAAATAAGAAAATTTTGCCTCAATGTCCAGGAAATGACCACAAATGTAGGTCAATGGAACGAAAAGAGTACATCCAGTGCAGGTATAAAGAGGGAGTGGGAAAGAAACTCAGAGACAATACTAAGATGCTGTAACGCCACATATTTGAGTGCATCTTGACCAAAGTGGGAATGAGTAGCCTGTTTGTATTACTAGGAAGGTGTTGGACAATACCCATTATTGCAATCTCATGGAATTTAACATAAATGTGCCTGATTCATAAATTTAACCTAGCTTGATTCAATCCTATTAACTTTGAGATTACTATCAATTCCTAACCTGTAAAGATTACCATAGAAAAAATACTTATCAAGGAATACTGCTGACTTGGGCCATGAACGAACTTTTAGCCCTGAAAGGCGACTTTCAGCAAGATAACTCTCAATCTGAATTCCCATACTTTCCATCACTTTAGTACTTACCATGGTGTGGATCACATTTAGCCATCATGGATGATGGCTCGAAAGCACTGTTGGTGATCTCGGCCACCGACAGTTGCTCATGGTAGGCCTTCTCAACAGAGATCACAGGAGCATATGAGGAAAGCATGAAATGAATACGAGGATACGGCACCAAGTTTGTCTGGAACTCAGTCACGTCAACGTTCAGAGCACCATCAAAACAAAGAGAGGCAGTCAAGGAAGATATGACCTGAGACACAAGTCTATTAAGGTTAGTGTATGTAGTACGCTCAATGTCCAGGGAACGACGACAAATGTCGTAGATGGCCTGACTATCCAACAGCACGGCTACATCAGTATGCTCTAACAGCGAGTGTGTTGACAGCACGTTGTTGTAGGGCTCGACTACAGATGTGGAGACCTGTGGAGATGGATACACAGTGAAACCCAACTTGGATTTTTTCCCATAATCTACAGAAAGCCTCTCCAATAGAAGGGACCCTAGACCAGATCCAGTACCGCCTCCCACAGCATGGAAGACTAGGAAACCTTGCAGTCCTGTACAGTTGTCTGCCAACTTCCGGATTCGATCCAAGCACAGATCCACAATTTCCTTACCAATGGTATAATGGCCACGAGCAAAGTTGTTGGCAGCATCTTCTTCGCCACTGATCAGCTGCTCTAGGTGAAAAAGCGGTCGATATGTGCCAGTTCGAACTTCATCTATGACAGTTGACTCCAGATCCAGAAGCACGGCACGGGGAACATGCTTACCAGCACCTGTCTCACTGAAAAATGTGTTGAATGCATCATCTCCACCGCCAACGGTCTTGTCACTCGGCATTTGTCCATCAGGTTGGATTCTGTGTTCAAGACAGTAAAGCTCCCAACAAGCATTGCCGACCTGAATACCGGCCTGGCCAATGTGGATCGAAATGCACTCCCTCATTGTCGCTAGTTGAAACTCTTGAAACCCCGAAAATACCCCTCGAAAGAAATAGAAACCTAAATCGAAAGGCCGAATCGCACTGCACAATGTTTTTGAAGGAGATGAAACGGGCCACCTACGCGAGGTTGCAGAAGAGTCAATACCCACGCATTGAAATCCCAACCAGTAAATCCCCAAAGCCCCAACCAGTAAAAAATGGGGCGAACGTAAATCCAATGCCCGTCTTACCCAGTAAATCGTGGTGAAGGCGATTCAAATCCGCTCCAAACCTAAAAATCGGGGGGCGAATCCATCCTTTTAATGTTTATCCGCATTTATTTTTTTGGGCTAACATGGAATAATTAATTATTTTTAAAATAACTATAGGGCTAATTATATAAAACTATATAAAATGGGTTTTTTATAAAAAATTCGCCCCTTCAAAATCTAAAACCCCTTAAAATAGTGTCAATCTCAACAAACGTCAAAAATCCAATTAATAACATTAATAACAATAGTTAATAATATTATTATTAATAGGTACTATTAGTATTTTAAATAAAATTAATATTAGTATTTTAAATAAAATTATTAATTTTAATGTTAATAATATTACTATAAAATTAATGATACTTAAGCCTTGAGGATAGCTCAATTGGTTGAATCCCCGCCGTAGCACATTTGTTATTGAGAGGTAACAGGTTCAATTCTCTCGACACTCTCGGAGTTAGGCTCAGTAGTTGGGTTGGTAGGAAGTGATCCCTTTAGGCAGATATGCCTGGTACAAATATTTTGTGGATGTAGCGATCACCGATCTTCATGGTTTGTGAACCACATCAATTAAAAAAATATTAATGATACTTATACCATTTAACAATGATTATTCGTCATTATTTTCAACATGGTCAAATTTTGCCACACAGGTTAGCATGTCTTTGGAAAATACAACCCTAGTGGAAGGTGAATTTGTTGAAATATATTATATTCCTTGGAAGGTAATAATGTCTTTGTATTATGTCGGAAGTTGAATGCAATCTTATGTAAAAGAGTAACACATTATGTCCCATATTCATTATGGCATAGTATACTATTGTACCTATTTATTATATAAAGAGGTGTTATTTTGGAGAATTATATTGTCCCACATTCAATATGTGAGAGTAATTCCTCCACTTCTCTAGGTATATAATAGGGTCAAGGGAGCCTTTTCTATTACAATCACATCTCATCTTGTGCTCATACTGTTATTTGTAGTTGCTCTCTTTGTAATATTGCAGGAGATTTCTGGATATAATAGAAGACAACATTCCCGTGGACGTAGCCCAATTGGGTGAACCACGTATACCCATCTGATTACTCATTTTTTTGTAGATTTTCTTTCTATTTGGTAGCCATTAGGCTTCTCTTCAATAGATTTTCTTTCTATTTGGTAGCCATTAGGCTTCTCTTCAAATTTGGGCATGATTCTACATATTTGAGTTTTTTTTTCTCATAACCCTAAATTTGTTGTGTAGTTTTTTTTTTTGCATATTCTTTTTCAAGGGGCTCTTGATTGTTTTACTATAAGATCTATATGTTTTTTGGATTTTCAAGGGGTTCTTGATTTTTTTTAGGTAAGATATATATATATATATTTTAATCCTCCTAAAGGATATCTATCTTTCGGTTGTAATATTCAGTTACGACAGTTTTTGTTTTTTTTTGTTTTTGTTTTTGTTTTTTTGTTTTTTGTTTTTCGTTTTGTTTTTTTGTTTTTTGTTTTTTATTTTGTTTTTTGTTTTTTGTTTTTTGTTTTTTTTTTTAGGGCGGAACATTGGTGGACTTGGGGTTTAGATCAGAATTTTGGTCGCATAGGTGGATGTAGAGTGGTTGCACCATTTTCGAAAACTAGTTATAATAAGCATTTGCAGCATTATTGAGTGTTTTTTGTTTTGCCACTTGATGTTTTTTGTTAGATCTGTTACCTTTTGTGCAAAATTTCCTAGAAATGTGTAGATATTTGGATTCCTCTCACCGAGCTACCCAATTTCAAAAAACAAATTAGCTCAAATGGAGTCCCGAAAGCAAAGTTAACGCTGATTTAAGATTGGTAGTTTTTTTAGGTTTTTTGGTGACGAAAAACGAACTGCAGAAATTTATAGTTTTCTATCCAATTTTACTCTTGTCATTTCTTGAATTTGGGTTTATATTTATTGCCAAAATTTATATCATTATGACTTCATAAGTAGCTTCTGTTCCTGAACTTATTGGCTCTAACTATCTTGCATGGAAAAGGAAAATGATTGATGTTCTCAGGAGTAAGAATCTATGGAGGTTGGTTAATGGTGAACACAAGAAACATACAGATGCTCAAATGGGAAGAAAAGTTTGATAAAGCAAGAGGGATCATTGGTCAAAAGGTTTCAGATAGTCTTCAGGTAAGTATTGAGGCAAAAGACAACCTGGTTGAGGTATGAGAAATTCTTGATTCTTTATTTGATAAATCTGATGATGTTTCTTCTTATTACCTTGAAAAGAAGATTCATGAGCTAGATCCTACTAATTTTGATAGAGTAGAATTATATCTTGTTGAATTGAAAACCTTAAATGAAAAGTTAAATAATTGTAGTAAAGATTACAAGAAGACATAGACTTCTCTTAGCATTATTGTAGAACAAAAATTTCCATCTTGTTTTGGCATGTTCATCCAAACTAGGAATAGGGCCCTTGAATTATCTAAAAGTACCACAAAACCTACTTTTGATGATTTCTGTAAAGGGTTGATAAATGAGCGAGAAATGTTGATTGCTTCAGGACAAGTCTCACTCAATAAAGCTCTTATGGCACATAATAAAAATCCTAAGAAAAGTTTTAATAATGCTAAAGTTTCTTGTTCACACACTTCTAATCATATTAATAATAATGGTCATGATTCTCATGCACATCATGAAACTAGTAAGAAGAAAAAAGTGTATGATCCTTGTAAGCATTGTGGTAAAACTAACCATCCTGAAAAGAATTTCTTTAAATAAAAACGTTTAATGACTAAAGCAAACAAGAAAAAATATAATGAATCTCAAGTAGCTCTATGTGCATCTATTGTTTCATCTAATAATTCTTCTTCTAATGTGGAATGGATAATGGATTTTGGTGCTTCTAAACATATGATCGGTAACGTTTCTTTATTTACATCTTATGACACTAATAAGAACTCATCTCGGAAAGTTTTTATTTGTGATAGTAAACAACTTTCCGTAATTGGTTCTGGTAATATTAATGCTGCTAATGGTCAATTGGAAGATGTTTTTCATGTTCAAAACATGCCCATCAACTTACTTTCTATTTATCGTGCATGTTAGTAAGGTTTTAAATTTGAAGCTTGGCCCGATAAATATGTTCTTAAAGATATCAACCAAAGTTACAAAGTATTTCTTCTGGCCCTGTTGATCATACAACTGGTTTATATAAATTTGCAGATTTTAATTCAACTAAGAGACAACCCTTTTATTCTTATGTTGCTCATGCTGATGAACTAAGTAAATTATAGCATGAAATATTGGGTCACTTGAATTATGGTAAAATGAAAATACTAACTAAAATGGTTCATGGTTTGCCTCATATTTATTCTACTACTCGTGTTTGTTAAGGACGTCTGCTTGGTGAACCTCATAGAGAAATGTTTGACAAAGGTAAATCCTGGTGTGCTAAATAACCTTTGCAATTAATTCATAGTGATATCTATTGTCATCTTGAAGTTCCTTCAATATCCCATGCAGTTTATTTTCTTACCTTTATTGATGACTTTAGTAGAAAATCTTGGGTTTATTTTTTGAAAAATAAAAGTGAAACATTTGTAAAATTTCAAGAATTTAAATCCATGGTTGAAAATGCATTTGGTAAGAGTATTAAAACTTTGTGATTTGATAATGGTTTGGGGGGGGGGGGGATTTGTTAAGAAATAATTTGATGCATATTTATCTAAACATGGCATTCAACATCAAAAGACTGTTCCTTACACACCTAAACAAAATGGTATTGCTGAAAGGAAAAACATAACTTTAGTTGAAATGGCTAGATGTATGCTTTATTCTAAAGGACTGCATAAGAAATTTTGGGATGAAGCCATCTGTTGTGCTAATTTTATTTTAAATAGAGTTCCTACTAAAGATGTTAAGTATGTTACCCCTGAGGAAAAATGGAATGGATGTAAACTGGATATTAGTAATTTTAAGGTGTTTGGTTGTGAATGTTGGGCTTATATTCCTAATGAAAAATGGAAAAAGTTAGAACCCAAATCTCACAAGTGTATCTTCATTGATTATGATGAGAATTCAAAGGCTTATAAGTTGTTTGATCCTTCTAATCAAAGTGTCATAATCACAAGGGATGTTCAATTTCATGAAGTCTCTTCCTTGCTTGAGTCTGTGTAAACTCATGTTACCTTGAATTTACCAATACCACATGTTACTCCTATTCCTGTTACTCCTTCTTCTAGTTATGTGCCTCTTATTGATCTTGATTCTTCCTCTCCCTCAAGTATTCCACCTGAAACTCGTGAAACTCTTGAAGTGACTCACGTTCCTTCTATTCTTCCTGTTTGGGCTCAGAAAACCCTTGAGTCTGCAAGTAATGAGGTTGGAAATCCTTCTGATACTCGTCGAACTAGATCTAACTTTGCTCTTATGACGGAATTCTTGGCCATAGATGATCTTGCTACTTATGCTCGAGCTAAGGGTAATCCTCATCGGGAACAAGCTATGTCTGCTGAATATGAATCTCTTTTGAGAAACAAGACTTGGTCTCTTGTTCCTCTTCCTATTTAGTTGGTTTTAAATGGGTTTATAAAACCAAGTTCACTGTAGAAGGACAAATCGAAAAGCATAAAGCTATATTAGTTGCCAAAGGCTTTAATTAACTTGAAGGTATTGATTATAATGAAACTTTTGCTCCTGTTGTTAAAATGAAAACAATAATAATCATTTTATCACTTGCTGCATCTTTTAAGTGGGATATTCATAAAATGGATGTTAGAAGTGCATTTTTAAATGGTGACATTACTAGAGAAATTTATATGCAACAACCTCCTGGTTTTATTTCTACTGAATCCTCAAGTTTAGTATGCAAATTACACAAATCCTTATATGGTCTCAAACAAGCCTCTAGGGCTTGGTATGATAAAATTGATGCATATTTCTTGAATAATGGTTTTAAGCGTTGTATTTCTGATCCAAATCTGTATGTTAAGAACTTTGGTGATAATGTCCTCATTATTGTTTTATATGTGGATGATCTAATTATCACTGGCAGCCAGCTTGTATTAATTCAAGATATGAAAATTGATCTTCGTAAGCAGTTTGAGATGACAGATCTCGGCACATTGCACTATTTCTTGGGTCTTCAGATCTGGCATATATGGCCGATGGTATTTTTCTATCTCAACCTAGGTATGCAATAGATCTATTGGCTCGTTTCCATATGATTAACTGTAAACCTACTCCTACACCATTTCAATCTGGTGTAAAGTTAACTATTGAGTGTACCACTCCATTGGTTGATGCTACTCTTTATGGTCTGCTTGTTGGAAGTTTAATATATTTAAATCACAGTAGACCAGATCTCTATTTTTTCGTCAGTATGATTTCTTGGTTCATGTAGCAACCTCATGAAATTCATTGGAAGGCAGCTAAGAGAATTCTGCGATATTTACAGGGGACATTGCATTATGGTGTATTTTATTCGAGCAATGCTACAATTTTACTCTCTATTTATACAGATTTTGATTGGGCAAGTGACAGTTTTGATCGACGGTTAACTGCCGGTTACATATTTAACCTTGGTTCAGGTCCGATCTCTTGGTCTAGAAAGAAGTTGAAGACTCTTTCTTTATCTTCATTTGAAGCAGAGTATAGAGCAGCCAAAGAAGCAACTAAAGAATTCGTTTGGTTACAAAATGTTCTTATCGAGCTTGGTCTGGTTCCGAAATCATCCACCATGTTGAAATGTGACAATCAGGGTGCAATTCAACTTGCTTACAATCCGGTAGATCACTCCAAAACGAAGAATCTCGACCTTGATGCTCATTATATTCGAGGTCTTGTTGCCGATGGTATTATTTCTCTGGAGTATTGTCCTACCAAGTAGCAGGCAACCGATATCTTCACCAAATCCTTGACAGAAGTGAAGTATGTGTATCTTCGTTCTTTGCTTGGGATGAGGGAATTTGTCATCAACGGGGAGTAGTAATGACTCCTTCCTTCCTTAGTGTTAGGTAGTGTTAGGATGATCCCTTCTCCTAGCCATTATTAAGGGGGAGTGTTGGAATATATTATATTCCTTGGAAGATAATAATGTCTTTGTATTATGTCGGAAGTTGAATGCAATCTTACGTAAAAGAGTAAAACATTATATCCCATATTCATTATGGCATAGTATACTCTTGTACCCATTTATTATATAAAGAGGTGTTATTTTGGAGAATTATATTATCCCACACTCAATATGTGTGAGTAATTCCTCCAAACCTCTGGGTATATAATAGGGTCAAGCGAGCCTTTTTTATTACAATCACATCTCATCTTTTACTCATACTGTTATTTGTAGTTGCTTTCTTTGTAAGATCGCAGGAGATTTCTGGAGATAATAGAAGACAACCTTCTTGTGGACGTAGCCCAAATGGGTGAACCACGTATATCTATTGTATTCTTTTTCTTTGTTCTCTTTTTGTTCTTATTTATATGTTGATATGTTGTTGGTTTCTTAGATAGATAGCTAGTTTAGTAGATCTAACATTCTCACAGAATTAAACCCACTAACTACCACTCAAACTATTCTCCTTTGAAAATTATATTAGCAATTTAAGCTACTTAATAATATTAATATTATTAACTAACTAATATTAAAAAAAATTCCTTCTTTATGAACTAAATAATTTTTAGTCATTATTACCATCACTTAACTAAATTTTCATTCACATTAATCTTAATATTACTATTAATAATATTACTAATATCCCTTAATATTAATATTATAAAAAAAAAAAAAATTTAATAGTATTATTACCAAAATAAATATTACAATTATTAATATTTCTATTTAAATAATAATATTATTAAAATTTCCCATGGGGCGTAGAGCACACAATGATGAGGTGTTTTATTAAGGCACTCCATAGTGAAAAGGTCATTGGTTCGAAACTCTGTGGGAAAAAATCCAACCACACTAAGGGTTGGTGTGGCTCAAGCTGAGTGTTATCCCTAAGTGATTTTGGTCGCTTAAACAAAGTGTCTTGTTAAAGTACTCTGTGGTGAAAAGGTCATTGATTCGAAATTCCATGGGAAAAAATCCATCCATGTTAAGGGCTAGTGTAGCTCAAGTTGAGTGCGATCCCCAAGTGAGGTGATTTTGACAGCTTACATGCCCCTAGATCACAACTACTAAAGCCACAGGTTAGGCATGCAAAAAATATACTTAAATAACCTTATGCACAAAAAAAAATATTATTACTAAAACTAAAAATTATAATTTATTAATATTAAAAACATTTTTTTTCTCATAATAATACTATTTTATTTCATAATTAACTAAACATTTCATTAGCAAAACTAAACTGATTATTAATACTACTAATAATTAATTAATTATTTTTTACCTAAATAATTATTAATAAATCTTTGTAATAATTAATTAAAAAAAATCAATTAGTAATAAATTGTGTTGTAATCTAACTTATAGACAAAATGACCTTTTTCATTGAAATTTGGTAATACAATTGCAAGCAATATTGTTATTTTTTGTTGTTTAAAATATAATTTTGGTTGAATAAATGGATTTAGCACCCTCAAAACCTTTGGGGCACTTGAATTCTACAAATTAAGAAACATAAACTCAGGTTCATTTTGGTTAAAATTGCAAAAGGTAATTTTATCTATTAGTTACACTGTGCAATACATTATAGTTATAGCTTATATTAATAAATGTAACTTAAATATTTTTTAATTATTATGGATAATTAATTAACTATATTTTCTTAATAATAACAACAATATCAATAATCACAGTAATATTAATATTAAAATATTACTAATAACACTTTATTAAACCCCCAATCGGGGTGAGTGCTGGTGAACTCGCAACGGTGGGATTCACGCCATGGGAAGAGGTATTATGAACCTTAATGGAGGGTGGTCAGACGATGACCCTCATTTACTCCATTGCATGCGCAAGGTGGCAAGGAAAAGGAATGGAACTAAGGTATGGCGCGAGCTCCGAATAGAAGGAATGCCAAAGGGTATGGTTCAAGAGCTCCAGTTTGGTCTGGTGTAGTTGAAAGTTGCCTCTCTGAAATCTCAAGGGTATCCACAAAAGTTTTGATCCAATCCGATTATGATTCCTTTCCTGTAAGCAACAATTGCGGGTATGTTCTTTTCATTCGTCCTAAACACTCCCTTATCACTGTGTTCAACTGCTTCTTCTTAATTCTTTAGATGGATGTTTCTAAGATGGAGATACAAGATTGTCATGAACACCCCCCAGAAATTTGGGGGGGAAGAATGTATTATTCTGGCAACTGAACTGTCTATTTCTGTAGTCTATCTATTTCTTATGGCATTATGCTTTCGTTGATGTCAATGCATACTCAGAATGTATATGGTGTTTTGGTCTCCATTTCTCATTTAAGGGTTTTTCCTCAAGTTGTTCTCTTTGTATTAAACCATAAGCCTGGGCTATCAAGGGGAAATTTGAAGAGGAATCCCACGGATTGGTCATAACCCCTATCTCAAGAGGACTCTGTGAACAAAGGGTGACTGTTGGTGACCCGCTACGTCGTGGTCGGGTCAACTTAGTGAGAAAAACTTGGATGCATGGGTTACTTGGTTATTATCCTTATGTATTATGTTATCTTATTGTTACAAGGTTTCTCTTCTCTTAGTTTTGTAAGCCTGCCACATTAGGCAGTCTATCTGTGAGATGGTCTCTAGTCCATACTAGTTCTTGGGCATCAATGTGTGTGGTAGTCAGGTATTGGGTTCAAGGGCACCTGTGTGGTTTTTTGTTTAGTATCATGGCATAACCTTCATCACGCAGTGGGAACACAAGCCGGAGGGTTGAGGACAAAGCCATAATAATGGAGAAAGACATGGTGGTCGGTAGTCCCAACCATGACAGACCAAGGGTAGAGGGTGTTGTAGTATTGCAGGTTTGACCTATGAGGCTGCCCAGGCTTACTAAGTCAACACGCCTCCACAGATCTGACAATTGGTTTCTTGGTGTGAGTCATCTTTAAAACAATAAGCTGCAAATATTTATCTGGACATGGATGACTAACAAACTCTAGTCCAGGACCCACGACATTATAGAGATCAGTATACCCAGTTTCAATAGACAATATATTTATATTGGATAATGAAAAAGATTTGTGGAAAAATTTATGATGACTTCCTCTGCCATCTCAACTAAGGCTCAAACCAACTTGCAAGAAATTCACAAGGAAATTAAACTCGTCCAATGTCAAATCCAACAATAGAATGCTCGCCTCAGTTGCATAGAGAAGCACATCACCTGCCTCCCTTAGACTGAACTATCGGGATCTAGTGCTAAAGATATGGTGCCCATAGACTCATCTGATGAGTAATTTGATAATCAACATGGTTATTTTTCTAAATTTTAAGATGTCAATATGATGGCTTTATAGAATTTGATGTTTAGTCACATAGCTAATAGGAAAATTAAAGACAATTATTCGTATATAGCGATGTTAGATAGTCTTAGAATTTTCAAGTTTTGGATGGCATATAATGCAGCAAGATGGCCAATAGACCTAGTTTACCAATGGGCAGGTTGAGGCCATATGATCCTGATGGATATAGATGTAAAACTTGCCTATTTTTTGAAAATGGAATAGAAAGGAACTTCCAAGCTTACAAAAAAATAACACTTCATTAATATTAACATTATGAATAGTCTTCAAGTGTGATTTTTTGAAAAAAAATTAGGTTTATTTTCTCATCTCATTTGTTTAGAATCCACCAGGGATTCATTGAAATCACAAGTCTGGTGGGTGAAATCTTCACAATCGAAGTTTCCCATAAGTTTTTGAGGGTGTTAAATCCATATATATAGTCAAAATCACAAATCAAATTTTTACCACAAATTTTTTCGTTGGATTCTGGCCAAAATCTGCCAAAAACTCCAAAAAATCGCACTTACAAATTAATCTAAATGAATATAACTATTAAAATAAATAAAAAAATAATATTAACAATATTAAAAAAATTTAAAAAATATCATTAAAACTAACCATTATAGCATAAATATTAACAACGATACTTTTAATATTAACACTTTTTCAATTAATAATTAATTAAACATTATCTCATCTCTCTCGCTAGAAACCAACCAGACTTTTATGATTTTGATGTAAAAATTTTGATTTTGTAATAGTATAGTTCACCATGCACCAAAAGAAAAAATCAAACATTTCAAGTAAAAAAACTAAACTAATTAATAATGTCAATTATAATTAATTAATTAAGTACTTTTAACATTCTCTTGTAACCTAATTAGCTAATATACATTTGACCTAACTATCTAGAAATTATAATTAATAATAAATAAATAATAGTTATATTAATAACCTTTGTAACTTATTTCCCTTTTTTCCTAATCTTTTTACCAAATGTAACCTTTGGATTTTTTTTTAACACAATCGGTTATATTATATTCATTGGAAAAAAAAGAGGCTAACGCCTTGATACAATGCTTTTAAACAGATAAGGAGAGTAACTAGAGAAAAACTCCTTGATATGCATTTTTCTCCTTTTACACGAGACTGATTATCACCTATTTTACCTACGAAATTTAACTTGTATATTCTAACATATCGCTGCAATACAATATGATGATCGAGGATGAAACCCTTAGCACCAACTCGATCGAGATTAGCTTTAGAAGCACCATCAAAGAAGATATAGGGCCGCTTGATAGAATTTAGCCATTCCTTGAAATCCTGATATTTCAAACGCACCTTCCAATTGACTGCGTTGAGATGATTTCTCATGGGGAGGCAGGCGGTGTAGGGTGATCTATCTAAGACAAAACTAAACTAAAGTCTAGCTTCATTTTGCAGAAGCTTAGTGTCTATTTTATTATTACCTTTGGAAAGAATTTTTTCCATGGAGAGACTCCAAGTTTTGGCCAAGCCTTTCTTGATTTGAAGTTTTTTGTTTTGAAATATATATTTATTCCTTGTTGACTAGAGCTACCAACATAAAAAAATCTGCGAGACTAGTCCAAAAGCGTTTGAGCATATTTTTGTTTTTGAAGGGATAAGGATAGTTGGATTTCCAATTTTCAAATAATTCAGATATGCTAAGAGTGGATTTTACTTAGGCCTTGGAGAGGACTTACCAGGCTTGCCAACAATTTTTTGAAAATTCACATGAAATGAATAGATGTTGAAAGATTTCCTCAACTTTAGAACAAAAAGGACCAATTGAAGGGCCATGGATTCCTCATTTTCTGAGGTTGTCAGTAGTGAGAATATTCCCCTTCAATATTTTCCAAATAAATACTTTTATTTTGGGGATAATTTCAGTTTTCCAAACCATTTGCCATAGGGGCCATATGGGTAGTTGCTCGTAACATTATTAGGGTATTCCATATCCATTTTTGACTGAATAGTATTTTCCAGTTCGGTTCCATTTGAAACTGTCTTGCTTCTTGAAATGATTTGGGGCCGCTCCCTTGAGATGATGAGGGAGGAGTTTTCTTTGGTGGAGGAGCTTTGGAGGGAGTACACGAAGTTTCCATCCATCCCATGTATTTTATTGTTGATTCCAAGATGATATTTGATCCAAATTTAAAATGACTTTATTTTGAAGCCAAAGCTTGAGATTTTGAATGTCCTGTAAGGAAGTGAGAGTAGTCTTACCCACAATTCTATTTGTATAGATGCTTATATATTGTTCCCCCTTGGATTATGGAAGTATTGGCTTGTATAAGGGGCAAGGATTTTTTTGCATAAATTCCAAATTTCCGAACATGGTCTATTAGGAATCTGGGAGGTGACAAGCTAGTGTTGAGAAGCACTGTCGTATTTATGTTCTAAAACTTTCTTCCACCATGATGCTTCTCCAGTTATTATCCTCCATATGAGTTTTGCTCCCAATGCTGAATTCATCAAGCCTGAATGTCAGATGTATATTCCTACTTTGTCATAAGGAGATGTTATTTGGTTCCAACTTACTAAACTGATTTTTTTTTGTCTTTGTTTTACCTCACTGCCGAAGGAACTTCCTTATGATTGACTCAATTTGCTTTTGAATTCTAGGTGGAGCTTGCACAATTGTGTATTGATATAAGGGGAAGGCAGAGAGAATTAACTTAATTAAAATAATCCTCCCTGCCAAATTAATCCATTGCATTCCCCATTGCTGCATTTTCATCTTCTTTTTGTCTATAGCTTCTGTCTAAACCTTAGATTTCATATGAACATTTGAAATTGACATTCCTAAATACTTGAAATGGAACCAATTTGATTTGAAATGAATGCAAAAAATTTGAGAGATGCTTTCAAGGGTTCTGGAAGGGGTGTTCCATCCAAATATGCTTCTCTTTAAATTATTGAGAAGTCCTCCTGAGGCTTCCGAGAATTGATCTAGAGTGGATTTAAATCTTCTGGCAACAATAAAAGAGGCACCTCCAATGAGTAATGTATCATCGGAGAATTGGGAATGATTCATACTTTTTATTCCTCTGTTATATTGAATCCTTGTGATGAGCCCACTTTGTCTACTATGATCAAGATTTCTACTAAGAGACTCAACCATTATAATTTAAAGGAAAGGGAAAATTGGTCAGCCTTGCCTAAGACCCTTCGAGCTTTCAAATAATTTCCATGGCCTTCCACTGATTAAAGGGGAAATCCAAGGTCTATGAATACAAGATTTTATGAGGTCGATGAAATCTATAGAAAAGACTAATTTGTGTAGGAAAACAAGAAGGAATGAGTGTATAACTCTATCAAAAGTGTTAGCCATGTCTAACTTCAAGATGAAGCCTTGCTCTTTTCAGGAAAGGTTAGAGTCGATAGCTTCTTGGGCTAGAATAATGATATCGACAATTTGCTGATTGGACACAAAGCCACCTTGGTTTTCAGACATCAGGCGAGGGAGGAGAGTTTTGAGATTATTAGCCAAAATCTTGGTAATGATTTTATAGGAGTAGTTGCACAAGGATATTGGTCCAAAGCGATTAAAGGAGGTTGGCCTTGATTCTTTCGGGATTAGAGTAAGGAAGGTTGAATTTGTATTGCCTCCAATTTTTTTCTTTCGTTGAACCCAATGAATCATTTTAAGAAGGTGTTTCTTTATGGGCTCCCAAGATGAGTGATAGAAAGCAATGTAGAAGCCATCTAGTCCTGGCACTTTATCTAGGTGGAGATTCCATATTGTGCTTTTCAACTCTTCTTCCTCAACTGGTTTTGTTAGAGTTGCGTTTGCCTCATCAAAAATCATATTTGGAGTATGTATTAAGAAATCTTCTTTATTGTTATGCTCTTCCTGTGCTGATATTAATCTTTTAAAGTGCTAATATGCCTCCTCTTTGATTTCATCATGCTCTTTCATGTCTACATTCACTTCTCCCTTTATCACATCTATGTGATTCTTAATTCTTCGCACTTTAGCTAGATTGTGGAAAAAATTTGTGTTCTTGTCACCTGTCTATATCCATAAACTCCTAGATTTAATTCTCCAACTTTCATCTTCTTTCCCATTTGTTTGATAAATTTCCCAGTAGAGTTTGATGTTCTTTGGTGAGTCTTCTTTAGTTTCCAACTTTTCCTGGACTTGATCCGACTCTCTTTGAAGCTAATTTTTATTTTGCTTTGGCTCTTTGTAGTGGGTTCTAACCCATTCTTTGAGAGCATTCCTGATCATATTTAGATTGGCTTCCCAAATGTACCATGATGATCCATTAATACTAGTTTTCCAAGTAAAATGCACCATTTTCTTGGCCTCATCGATGGAGGACCACAGTGTTGAGATTCAACAAGATGATGAGCTTAGTGAAAAGAGTCTCCTTCACTAAGTGGGCCCGTAGGCTATTTTTGGCGCAAGTCTATTTTTAGACTATGTCTATTTTTAGATATGGTGATCATATTTCAGAAGTTGCAGGACGCTATTTGTGGATGGTTGGTCAAGTTGGAAAAATATATGAAACTCTATTTTTAGAATATTGGGCGAAGTCTATTTATAGATCGTCGATCTAAAAATAGAAGTGTCGATTATTATTAGCTCTTAATAATAATTCGACAATAAACAACAACTTATTCTCTTGGAGCACTTAGTTTCAGTGCACAGATTTGGAAAATCAGTGGGCTAAAGGAATTACGCAATTCCTAGGGTTTACTGGTGGTTCATGCATGGAGGACTCAGTTAGAACCGAAGTGGAAAAGTTATGACAGAGTTGGAAGAGTAGTTCGTGGAGTTGTATTCAGTTTAACTCAGTTAGACTCAGTTGAGCTAGTTGTATCTAGTCTAACTAAATGATACACTAGTGAGAGTGGAGTGAATTAATTAGTTAATTAATTCACAAATAATAACTCATTAATCAACTAAACAATACAACAATTAACTACAGTGCATGTCAGTTCCAGTGGAGACCCAATGGAAAGATAGGTGAAAGGGAAAGATGGACTATCCGTTGTGACTATAGTGATGCATTGATTGCACCACACACACATTGGAGTTGCCAATGAGGATTGTGTAGTCAAGGCAAGGGAAATTCAAATTCATTCAGAGCTATTCTTCAGCAGGGATTGTGCAGTGGAGGCAGGCTAGTACGTGGCAATAAATCAGTGCATGGATTTGCAAATTTCTTCTATGTTAGTGTGTGACGATTGATTGTACTGAGAGCTTGATGTACTAAGATTTGTATGAGATTGTTACATAATCTCCATGATACATAATATATGATAGTTGGGGTTTTCAGCTTCAGGCTTTCCCATTAAACAACTGTGTTATGTGCGATTGTTTTTATTTATGCTTCACATGTGTTTGTAATTAATTTTCCGCAAAATATTAACAATGGAATGATTCTGTATTTTGCAAGAAGTTAAATATTGTGATATCAGGGGAATCTAGATGTATGCATGCTTAGTGTATACTAATTTCTACATGGTATTGGAGCTGTGTTAATTATTGAAGATTGCAATTGTGAAGAATTACTGAGTTTGTGCTAGTGGACAATTCGAATTTGCTACAAAATTTATTGGTGCAGAAGTTGAGTATACATTGAAATGTCTTTCAATGGGTTGCGATTGGAGTATTCCCTTGATGGGAGCTCGAATTACATAACCTGGAAGGATAGGATGGAGGCGGTGCTAGAGGATAATGGATTGAAGGAGTTCATCGATAGCGATGTTCCTAAGCCGGGATCTAGCAATGCTGCATTACTTGACGCATGGAAAAATAAGATAGCAAAGACAAGAAGAATTATGTTGGAAGGTGTGAAGGACCATATTGTGTCTAGCCTTCACAGGAAAGCCACTCCATTTTTAATGTTGAAGGCTTTGACAGATTTGTTCCAAAGCAACAACGACTAGAGGAAGTTGGTGCTGAAAGATAATCTCAGAAAAATAAAAATGGAGTATTCCAAAATATCTCACGAAGTTTGTTCACTGTAGGGATGAACTTGGATGTGTGGGGATTAATTTTGATGATGAAGACTTGGTGAGCTTGGCTCTCCTTGGGCTTCCAAAGAGTTGGCATAGCTACGAAGACTCTATCAATGGACATGAGAAACTGCTGGGATGGGAGCGACTTTGGTCGGATCTCGTGTAGGAGGAGATAAGGCGAGGTACCAGGGATGGCCCTTCATCAAAGAATGAAGATGAAGAAATTGCGATTTGGTTGCCAAGGCAAGGAAAGGGAAGGGGAAGAAATTTCCTTCAAAATTCGAAGCTAAAGGCAAGAAGCAGGATTTGTCCAAGGTGAAGTGTTTTCACTGTCATGAACATGGGCATTTCGCCACGAATTTCCCACATAAGAAGAAGAACAAGAAGGTTGCTAGAGCTACAGCTGGAGAGGCCTTAGCCTCACAATTTGAACTAGATTTATCTTTGATCGCATGCCTGGTTTCAAGCTATATGGGATCGGTGTGGTATCTTGATAGTGGTGCGTCTTTCCATATGACGGGAGACAAGGAGTTGTTTAGTGACTTGGAGGAGAAGGACCTTCAAATGCATATAGATATGGGCGACGATGGTCGATACAGTGCAACCGAAATTGGGACCATAAATTTTGAGAGGGATTTCGGTAATCCATTCTTGTTGAAATATGTTATGCATGTTCCAAGTCTGAAGAAGAACTTGGTCTCGTTCGCAATGTTGGAAGACAAAGGTTATGACGTTGTTTTTAGCGATGGAAAAGATTTCCTACGACATAAAACAACAGGTCAAACCAAGAAGATAGGGATTCGAGTTAAGAATATCTACAAGCTGGAGGTAGATGGCTGCGCTACAATGGTGGGAAAAGCAGAAGAAGTGGTGAGCCAGGATGAGGGAAAATTATGGCACAGGAGATTGGGCCATCTTCACCATGGTGCTTTGAAGATTTTGCAGAAGATTTCTACTAGACTTCCCAAGGGTACTCTTGCGCAGTCAGATCAGTGCAAGGGATGTACTATGGGTAAGTTTATGAAGACCACCTTTCATGAGAAGGAGAGCCATGGTTCGGTGATCCTGGAGAGAATTCACACAGACGTGTGTGGACCTTTCTCGGTTGCTTCAACAAAACACAAGTATTATGTTATATTTCTTGATGACTATTCTAATAGATGCTAGATCTTCTTCATGCAGAAGAAGAGCGAAACATTCTCAAAGTTCTGTGAGTTTAAAGCATTGGTGGAGAAGGAGTCGGGGAAGCAAGTGAAAGCTCTACGGAGCGATAATGGTGGTGAATACATCTCGGACAAATTCAAAGACTTTTGTAGCAAATAAGGAATTCGAAGAGAACTCATAGCGCCTCATAACCCACAACAGAATGGGTTCGCTGACATGAAGAAAAGAATGATCATGGGTGCTGCACAAGCGATGCTGCATGACCATGGCCTACTGATGCACTTATGGGCAGAAGCATGCAACACTGCGGTTTATGTGCAAACCGTTGTCCTCATAGAGTACTTGGTATGAGTACACCTGAAGAAGCTTTTATTGGTAAGAAGCCTAATATTTCTCTTTTGAATATTTTTGGCTCATCTATTTACATTCATGTGACAAAGGATGCCAGGAAGAAGCTAGAGACGACTTCAGAAGTTGGGATATTTGCGGGGTACATAGAAACACCCCATAATTATCGTGTGTATTTTCCAGACAGTCGGATGACTGTGGTGCGATGGGATATAAAATTCAATGAGGTGAAAGCCATGAAGTTGTCACTTGAGAGGGAGCTACACTCGCATGCAGAGGAGGAACTTCTTGTTCCCAAAGATGAGTCTCTAGATGTGGATCAGCCACAGGAGGAGATTCACGGAGTGGAGGAGTCCACTCATGCAGAACCAAACATCAAACAAGGCAGAAAGCGAACCACAGAAGCTGAGATAATGAAGCTTGATGCAGCACAGAATGTAGGAGTCCCTACATCACAGCACAGACAAAGACAGTCACCTGACCGATTTACTGGATACATGGCTCTTATGAGCAAGTGTATCGTGACAGAGCCATATTATTTTGAAGAAGCAGTGCAGGAGCCCACATGGGTAGATGCAATGGTGGAGGAGTATGACTCCATTGTCAGAAACAGTGCTTGGGAGATTGTTCCAAAGTAGGTGGAAAAATCAGTTGTAGGATCAAGATGGATCTACAAGGTAAAGCAAGCTGCTGATGGGAGCGTCGAGAAGTATAAGGCAATATTTGTTGCCTGAGGCTTCTCACAAATCGAGGGGATTGATTATGAAGAAACCTTTGCACCTGTCGCATGGTATTCTTCCATAAGGACCATCCTTGCTCTCTTAGTGCAGATGGGTTGGCACATTCATCAGATGGATGTGAAGACTGCGTTCCTTAATGGGATCATTGAGGAAGAGGTGTACATTGAGAAGCCTGAAGGATTTGAGATCTTCAGCAGCGAGTCACATGTGTGCAAGCTCAAAAGAGCGTTGTATGGGCTGAAGCAAGCACCATGTGCTTGGTACACATGGATCAACAGCTATTTCACTGGAATTGGTTTCACCAAGAGTGAGGCGGATGCAAACCTGTACCAAATTGTGGTGGAGGGTAAGCTTTTAATCATTGTTCTTTATGTTGATGATTTAATACTAATAGGTGATGAGCAATTGATACACTCATGCAAGGTAGATCTTGTAAAGGAGTTTGAGATGGATTTGGGCCTCCTTCATTATTTCCTTGGATTGGAAATATGGTAGCGGGAAGGTGAACTGTTTGTGTCTCAAAACAAGTATGCTTGGGAGATACTTGAGAAGTTTCACATGCAAGGCTGCAAGCTTATCGACACTCCTCTTCCAGGAAATTGGAGGAAAGAGGATGCTACATCGGCAGAGGTAGTGGATGCCACTGTTTATCGATAGTTGGTGGGTTCACTCATGTATTTAGTTAATACAAGACCTGACATATGCTATGCGGTGAACCAGCTTTCACAAGAAATAGTTAAGCCTACCAAGCTCTTTTGGAAGGCAGGCAAGCATGTCCTGAGGTATCTCAGGGGCACATCCGAGTATGGATTATGGTATAGACAGACGGATGAAGTGAAGTTGCATGGTTTCACGGATGCAGATTGGGCAGGCAGCCCAACGGATAGAAAGAGCACATCAAGAGGGGTTTTCAATATCAGATCTACAACCGTTTCTTGGTACAGAAGGTTACAAAGATCCGTGGCACTCAATTCAGTGAAAGCAAAATACATGGCAGCAAGTCAGGCTACATGTGAGGCTATCTGGATGAGGAAGATCTTGGTCAGTTTGTTCGGTTCACATTTAGATCCGACAGTGATACATTGTGATAATCAGAGTTGCATTAAACTCTCGATTAATCCTGTGTTTCATGATAGATCTAAACATATTGATATCCGGTATCATCATATCATATATTGTGTGTAGCGGAAGATCATGTTGCTTCAGTACATTCTTATGGAAGATCAGGATGCAGATATTCTGATGAAGGCGCTCACCAAGAGAATATTCGAATACCATAGAGGCAGGATCGGGGTGAAAGATAATCCCTATCTTGTTGAGAGGGAGTGTTGAGATTCAACAAGATGATGAGCTTAGTGAAAAGAGTCGCCTTCAGTAAGTGGGCCCGCAGGCTATTTTTGGCGCAAGTCTATTTTTAGACATGGTGATCATATTTTAGAAGTTGCAGGATGCTATTTGTGGATGGTTGGTCAAGTGGGAAAAATAGATGAAATTCTATTTTTAGAATATTGGGCGAAGTCAATTTATATATCGTCGATCTAAAAATAGAAGTGTCAATTATTATTAGCTCTTAATAATAATCCGACAATAAACAACAACTTATTCTCTTGGAGCACTTAGTTTCAGTGCATAGATTTGGAAAATCAGTGGGCTGAAGGAATTACGTAATTTCTAGGGTTTACAGGTGGTTCATGCATGGAGGACTCAGTTAGAACTGAAGTGGCAAAGTTATGAAAGAGTTGGAAGAGTAGTTCATGGAGTTGTATTTAGTTTAACTCAGTTAGACTCAGTTGAGCTAGTTGTATCAAGTCTAATTGAATGCTACACTAGTGAGAGTGGAGTGAATTAATTAGTTAATTATTTAACAAATAATAACTCATTAATCAACTGAACAATACATCAGTTAACTACAGTGCATGTCAGGTCCAGTGGAGACCCAGTGGAGAGATAGGTGAAAGAGCAAGATGGACTATCAATTGTGACTATAGTGATGCATTGATTGCACCACACACAAATTGGAGTTGCCAATGAGGATTGCGCAGTCAAGGCAAGGGAAATTCGAATTCATTCAGAGCTATTCTTCAGTAGGGATTGCGCAGTGGAGGCAGGCTAGCAGGTGGCAAGAAATTAGTGCATGGATTTGCAGATTTCTTCTATGTTAGTGTGTGATGATTGATTGTACTAAGAGCTTGATGTACTAGCTTTGTATGAGATTGTTACATGATCTCCATGATACATAATATATGATAGTTGGGGGTTTCAGCTTTAGGCTTTTCCGTTAAACAACTGTGTTATGTGCGATTGTTTGTATTTCTACTTCACATGTGTTTGTAATTAATTTTCCTCAAAATATTAATAGTGGAATGATTCTGTATTTTGCAAGAAGTTAAATATTGTGAGATAAGGGGAATCTGGATGTATGCATGCTTAGTGTATACTAATTTCTACGCACAGAGGGTTGAAGCGAAAGGGAAGAGGTCCCAAATTTGTGGATTCACCAAAGGATAAAGAAATAGGTTTTTGGTTAGAGGCCATAGATGAGAGGATTCTTGATGAAACTGGATCAGATCCTGAAATAAGATTGGCATGGATTAGAAAGTGGTCAAGTTTTTCCTTTATGTTTCTCGAACCTATTCTTTTGTTTCTCTAGATGAATTTATTTTTCTTTGGGATAACATCCATAAAGTTATGTTCCTTTATAACGCATTCAAGCTTGTCTTTTCTTGGATAAGGAAAGAAGGCATCTCCTTGCTTTTCCCCTATGTTCATAACCAAGTTGAAGTCCCATCTAACTATTATACTTTGATTTTATTCTTCTTCTAACTGGTCTACTAGGGGTTGGCTACACATTTCCTTGTCTCTGTAGTGAGTTGGGGTGTAAAGATTGAAAATAATATTTTGTTTGCCTGTGTTTTTGCTTTTGATATATGTTTTGACCCAATTTTGATCCTTGTGAAAGCTGATAACATCCCAAATTGTTTGGTTCCACATAGTACAAATTCCTCCTGAAGCTCCTCTTGTGCTTATTGCTTCACCTTCGAAGTTTTTTAATTTTTGGATTATTGACACCATTTCTTCCTCAATTAATTTTTTCTCCTAAAGTAGAAGTAAGTTAGGAATTTAATATTTAATGTGCTCTTTTACTTCATTTACTTTGGATAAGTGCCCGAGACCTCTGCAATTCCAGGAGACTAGATTCATTATTTACTATGATATGGGGAAGAAGATCACTTACCTCTCATTTTTTGAGTTTCCATGTCCTTGATTCCCGCTCCTCTGTTTATGTAAGTGTCCACTGGTTTTTGAGTGCCCATTTCCATACCCTTTTGTGCTGCTTCGTCTCAGATTTCCCTATTTGAATTTCTTCTAGATTTTTTTGGATTCTCTAGGGGGGCAAGAAATTATTTGGATTTATTTATGGTTAGGGTCCTTTCAAAGGAAGGGGTTTGGACGCTTAACGAAGGGCGTGCAAGAGTAAGGCGGGGGATGAAAGGGGGAAGGGGGGGAAGGGTCAGAGGTGAGCTACTCAAACATCTCACGATCTTCACAAGTGGGAGGACAATTGGAATTAGGGGTGGCTAAGGAAGATATCAAAGGGTTGTAGAAATTTTAACACCCAACCCCGGTTTTTAGTTTCTCCTTATTTCTCCCATAAATTTAGATGCCCATTCCCATAGCCATACATTCAACAAGCTGGAAAAATAAATATTTTCTGAAAACAAAAATTCTGGAAATTTCACAGTGCTCAAATGCAGAAATAAAACTCAGAAAAATAAATCAACTATACACACAAAATAGACGTGTTGATTTTTTATCAACTTGACCTTGGAAAAACCCCCTACAAATCTTGGGGAAACTAGTTCGAAAGCTCTTCTTATTTTTGATAAATAGCTTTTACAGTGAGAGAGAAATACTCAGAAAATTTTTAGCAAGTAATAGATACAACTTATCTCATTTCCCGTGCTTAACCACTGCCTCAGAAAATGTGCAAACAACAAAATAGAAACAAAAATAAATGCTGTATGGCCTCTTTGAATTTCGTGCCCAAAAATTACAACATTAAATGCTGCTATACGAACTCCTTGAAAAGCGTGCAAACAACAATAAATGATGTTGTACAACTTCCTTAAACTGCGTATAGAGTGTTATGGCCTAAATCTACCTCAGGCTGAGAAAGGCAGAGTCTAGGGTAACATCAAACCATGCTTAACCTGGTAGCTAGCCCTACCAGATCGGGAGAGGGCTCTCTCCTGGTCAATCTCAGCAAAAAATGATCAGTGAGGCTTGAGATGACTTGAATAAAGGCTAATTTTAGGCTAGGTATATATGTAAAAGAGTTTGATTTGATTTTGAGGGTGTTTTTTGGATCAAAGGGAAAGATAGATTTTGGGTCTAGGGAATGAAGCCCAGTCTTGCAGAGGTCTGAATGGGGCAAGGTAGGCAATTGTTTTGACACTTCAATTTTGAATGAAATGGATAGCTCAGACCGGTGAGGAGTTGAAGAGGGCAAGAAATCTTCAGGAATCCTCTTCAAACAGTTGAAAACATAGAAAATTAAACAAACCCTAGGTAGAGCACTGCAAATTTTAATGGATTCCACCTTTATCCTTGTTTGTTTAACTTAAAAAGAAATAAGAGGGAAAATGATATACATAAAACACCAGTAAACTTACATTAACAGAGAGAAACACATCATCAAAACAAAGAGCCACATGAATCCTAAGGAGTGCTGCAAACCCTGGTCTATTCCTTTGCCAAACTGCAGAGATGAGTGTACAACGATGCTCAAAGCAATCCCAAGTGTCCAACCATGCTAATGACTGAAAAAATACAAGATATAGACAAACAATAACTCATCCCCAGCCTCTAGGGGTCGAGCTCACAATTTTAGGAGCTGTTTCAACAAAATATAAACTGAGAACTAGAAAATAGGCAGTGGAACAGCTTGCCTCTATAAGATAGGAAACTAATTCATTCAGTTGGAATTCACCTTTTGATGGATGAATCTACCTCCATGAGTAAAAATTTAACAAAATTACATCAAGATCCATCAAAGTACATCAAATTACATCATGATTTTAACATTTGGAAGCAAAAAAGTCAAAATGTCAAAAACTAGGCGAAAAACAGAGTTACTGAGTCCAAAATGAGCAAAAATCCACAATGCGTCGTGCCTGATTTCTCTATGCGTCGCGCCAGTTTGGAGCCCATTTTGAAGGCCTTCTCGGTGTCCAAATTTTCTCCAAGTGGGCTTGTTGGAAAGGTCTACCTGTATACTTTCCAACATAAATAGAATTTCTAAATTTTGTCTTCATTTGCCCCTCCAAAAATGATTTCTCCCAACACTGCTTCCTGTGTGTCCAAAAAGGGGCAGAAAGGTCATTTTTGGGGTGTTTTTGACTCTTCTGGAAGCCCAAAACCTATCAAAATCTCTTGGCCATAGGTAGGCATGCATAATTTTCCATGAAAAATCCAAAAATGTAAATTTTTCACCAAAAGGATCCCCCTATCAAAAGTGTGCGCCAAGTGGCGCGACGCATAGAGCTGAAAAATCTGTTTTTAGGCCAAAAAATCAAAATTTGCAAAAAGTGTCCCAAATTTCTTGAAATTTGGGCTGAGTGTCCTCCATCATGTACTATGCTGGTCCAAGGAAGCCTTGGCCAAAATCTGAAGTCTATCTTTCCTTTTCCGATGCTTTGAGGCCTTCTTCAACTTGGCTTTCAGGATTTTTATTCGTGTCTTGCAAACATGATTTCTTACCCAATAATGATTAGCCATGTGCCTCAACATGTTCTTTTCCTTGTTGGCCTTCTCCAACAACTTTTACAAATGAATATTTACCCTTTCAAGCCAAGTTTCATGATCAGCCTCAATCTCTTGCTCAATGGATGTCATCTCGGTTTTTCTCCTTTTGGCAGCCTGCCGGTTCTCACGTCTGTTTTGAAACTCCATGATAGTTTGCTGATCTTCTAGCTGTTTGTTTCTCTGCTCAAGGTAGTTGATTATACACTGGGATCTTTGCAATTTGAGGGACAAAGTGTTTATCTCTGCCTTCTGCTCCTGAACAATCTCTCTCAGCTTTGATCTTGGTGAGCCCAAATCATCATCAATGAGTATGAAGTCTGTATCCTGGCCTCCTGAAGGCCCCTCATCATGTATTGGCCTCTTACCCTTGTCTTGTACCTGTACTTCTGATGAAGGAAGCGAGACCCCTTCCACCCCAGGTGGAGATAATACTCGCTTGGCTGCTGCGAATAACCTCCTAGTGCCCCTCTGATAGGTGACAAGCATTGGCACACTAGCGGTCTGTGTCTCATGACCTTCCTGCTGATATGATGGTTCACCTGCCTCATGAAAAGCCTCTGAAATTACCTGAGGAGATGTGAAGAACTCATTAGCAATGAAATCCTCCCATGAAATATCCTGCAAATCAAGCTGATGCATAACCACAATTTTGATGAGTGCAAAGTGATAGATACTGTTATACTGCTGCTCAGGAGTTTTCCTTTGCACTAGGGTGGTCATCTTCTCAATATTCTGGCACATGAAGTAAGGGAGGTTCATCATTCTTACCTTGGTAAAATGCATCATCAACCTGATATGATAGGCATAGAGGCAAGAAAACCGGCCCTCACAGCTGAAATATTTGATAATGAGCTTCATCAATGGAGCGTATGAATCTTTCAGGAACCAAAAGGGAAAAACTCTGCTGAGTTGTCTCAAAAAAATGGGCTTGATATATGGCTCATAGTGTTCCCTGTCAACTTGCTACCTTTTATTCCATTATTCTCCAACATTTGGAATACCGGTTGCTAGAGAGATAGATTCAGGTGTTAAGGTGAATGTCACACCTGCAAGAGTGACTTGGCCATTATGTAAATGCAGCACAAACAATCTGGCCAACTCATGATGGTGGTGGACTCTAGCAACCATCTCACAAAATTGATAACAAGACTGTTGTTGAAAACATGAAATATCAAGAGGACATGCCTGGAGCTCAGCCAGTGAAGTAGGCTCCTCCCTCACATGTCTGCCACTCTTGTGAGGTCTCCTAGGTGCATGCAATTCAGTTGTAGAGTCACTGTCTCGGTCATAAGAGGAATCTATCTCCATGTTTGCCAAAGTTTGTGTTGTTTTAGATGAGTATGAGGAGTTTTAGGTGTCTTTGGTTTTTGTTGCCAAATGTATGACAATATGTGAGGGGCTATGAAGGGAGAGGGTAAGGGGAATGTTGGGAGTATTGATAATTGAAATTTTCCAATTAAAGAGTTTTGGGGCAGCTACTAGGCTTTTTGGGATAGCATTGGGGGTTGAGAAATTTGTCATTAGGATGGGATAATGGGAATATGGGATAGGGGTAGATGAATTTTAAGGATATGCGGAATAGGGAAATGATTTGATGAAACTAGAACAGTAATGAGGGAATAAAAAAGTGAGGGAGGGATATGAGGGATAGGGAAATGTGCTAATGGAACTAGAAAATCAGTGAGGAAACAAAAGGATGTGGGAGTGATGGCATAAAAACCAAACTATAAAACCTAAGGAAGAATTTCTTGAACAAGAAAATAGGGTTTGAATTTTTGTTTATTAAATCCTCATAGACATCATAAGACATAGGTTCACTGGCATTGACAAAGTTGTTTGACTTACTTGGACCGGAGGCAGTCGAGTAATTTTGAGTTTGAATGAAATTGGGGTTCAAAAAAAGTGGCAACTCTACGCGCCGCGCCACCAACCCAACGCGCTGCGCCACTCCTATGTGCCGCGCTGGTGTATTCTCAACATAGTGGAGGCCGACCCAATGTGTCGCGCCTATCTTGTGCACCGCGTTACCCAGCCAATGCGTCGCGCCAGTGAAACTTGCCAATTTTCCCTTCAAATTGCTCCCTTTCTCCAATCATGGTTTCTCCTTGCTCAGTCTCTCCTCTTGGCATAAAAATGAGCCTTTGAACATGGATATGACTTATATACCCAAGACCTTTTAATTTTCCACTTCAAAAACCCACTTTGTAATGTTTTATATTTGACACTTTTTAAACTCTGTTTTAAACAGCTTGCTTCATTTTGGTTTTGATTAACTGAATGATGTGCTTTGTGTTTGCCTTGCAGGGAGTGGATTTGCTGGAGCTTGAAAAATGTGACCAGGGTTGCCAGTGAAAATATTTTTACAACCGAGAAAACTTGAAATTACATTACATTTATACATAAAAATATGAAATACTCTATTTTTCTTCAAAACAGAGTTTTGAAGAAAAATACATTATTAAGCATATGATGATGAAGTTCTTAGTACTGAAACTTTATTTCAAACTCCTCATGCGCCTGCTGACCATTATTGGGCGTTTTGAAGACCTTATTTATGAAACCCTAGACCTAATGACACTAAAACCATAAAAACGACTCTTTGCAAACTATGAGACAAAAAGTGACTGCAAATGATCTTAATGAATGGAAATGGGCCAGCAGGTAAAGGACATGAGGGATATTAACAACAAGCCACTACCGTCAGATGATCCATTCTCCTAATGGAATGCAACTGATGAGCGGGACACCTAATATGCAATGCAACAAGAGAATTTTGATCACTGACAGAGGGATGAAGATACTGACACTAACACAGAGGAACAACAATAAATGTTGTACAATTTTCTGCCTCGGTTTCCATGCACAAGGACAACAACTCACTGTACGAAATATCTTGAAAATTGTGCCTCAAAAACCAACAAACTTCTCCTTGAAATCTATGCCAAAATTTATGTACAACCTCCTTGGAATACATGCCCAAGCTATTGTACAGTTTTTCCTTGAAACTCGTGCCCAAATTGCCTTGAACTGTGTGCCTCTCCTTGCTATACAGATTTGCTGAAGTGATACCTCGGTATGCATGG
Organism: Pinus albicaulis; assembly: GCA_034641835.2. Classification (NCBI taxonomy): domain Eukaryota; kingdom Viridiplantae; phylum Streptophyta; class Pinopsida; order Pinales; family Pinaceae; genus Pinus; species Pinus albicaulis. The sequence goes on from CM076570.1 coordinate 1,486,431,794, forward strand.
CAAGGTTCTGTTCTCCTTCTCCTCACTGCTCAGAAATCTCCTTTTCTCTCTTCTTCTCCTTCTCTCAATCTATTCATGAAAGAAAAAATGACCTTTTCCTCCTTTTCCTCCTTTAACCTAACCCTAAGTGACTTTTGGGGAATCCCTAAATCCAATGGCTGAGATATCTTTAGATCTAGGACTGAGATTAAATACTCATTTAAATCTCAGTTTCTATTTTTTAATTCACCCCACTTTAATAAAGACCCACTTAGTCATTTATTTCCAAAGTCATTTTTCACTTTCTAATTTCACATTGACTTTATTAAAGTCACTTTAAAATTAGACTTAATAAATTTATCACTTAAAGTCACTTTTAAATTAGATTTGACTTTATAACTTATAAAGTCACTTTAGGAGAAAAAGTGAAATACATTTGGACACTTTTCCCTAGGCCAAAGATCAAAGCCTTAGGGAACCACCTGTCCTCCGGTAACCAAATTTCAACACTCCCTCTTACCGAGGAAGGTGTTCCTCACCACACCCATCTTGTCTCTGAAGTAAACATGCTTGCACCGTGGTAAGGCTTTGGTAAATATATCTACTACATACTCATCTGTGGGAATATACCCAAGCTTCACAGCTCCCTTCTGAACATAGTCTCTGATGAAATGATATCTGATGACGATATGCTCTGACTTGTCATGAAATACTAGATTCTCCGTGAGTTTAATGCAACTCTGATTATCACAGTATATCAGTGAAGGTCTCAAAGGTTGACCAAATTAGCCAAACAACATCTTGCGAAGCCATATGGCCTCACAACTAGCTAGACTGGTTGTCATATACTCTGCTTCCACTGAACTCAATGCTATTGACTACTGCTTTCGGCTGAACCACGACACGACTACTGAACCCAACCCAAAACACCACCCTGAAATGCTCTTCCTATCAGAAGCACAACCTATGCAATCAAAATCAGTGTAACCTACCAATCTCACTCCATCTCCCTGCCTATAATCCAGACCATAATCCACTGTCCCCTGCAAGTACCGCAAAATGTGTTTTGCAGCAACCTAGTGAACCCTCCTGGGCTCACACATGAACTGGCTCATCGTGTTGACTGCAAAACATATATCTGGTCTGGTGTTGACCAAATACATCAAGGAACCAATCAGTAGTCTATACAATGTGGGATCCACCAACTCGGAATATAAAGCATGAAGCTTCTTCCAGTTGGTGATCATTGGTGTCGACATGGGTCTACAATCCTACATGTGGAATCTGCCAAGGATGTCCACAATATACTTCCCCTGCCCCAAGAAGAAATGCCCCTCCTCCTGCCACACCTCCAAACCCAAAAAATAATGCATCAAGCCAATGTCATTCATCTCAAACTCCGACGCCAAATCTCTCTTGCAGTGCTCTATGAGTCTCTCTGCACTCGTAATGACCAAGTCATCCACATACAACACCAGAATGAGAGGCTCATCACCTATCAAAATAAAGTATAGGTTCGAATCTGCATCACTCTTTATGAAACCCATCTCCTACAAGTATGTATCTATCCTAGAGTACCAAGCTCTAGGAGCTTGCTTCAGGCCATAAAGGGCCTTCTTTAGTCTACACACATGGGACTCCTTCCCATGCATCTCAAAGCCCTGTGGCTACTCAATGTACACCTCCTCCTGTATGAAGCCATTTAGAAGTGAAATATTCACATCCATTTGGTGGATCTTCCAACCCATCTCTGCTTCTATCGATATGATGGAGCGAATTGAAGTATATCGAGCCACGGGAGCGATGGTCTCCTCATAATATAATCCCTCTACCTAGGAGAACCCTCTAGCCACAAACCTTGCCTTAAATTTTCGATGCTGCCATCTGCAACATGCTTTACCTTGTAAAGCCATCTGGACGTAACCATGGATTTTCCCTTAGGCCTCGGTACCACCTCGCAAACATCATTCTTCATGATAGAAGAATACTCCTCCTGCATGGCCTCTCTCCAGACCTACTGGCTAGCTACCTCCTCATAGCTAGAAGTCTCAAAGTCAACGATGTTGGAAACCATTTCCATATAGCTACATAACCTCTCAGGTGGTCTGCTCTCTACGACCGGCCTCTTAGGCCCAGCAATAGATGTGGCCTCTCTCAGGGTATCCTGAAACCACTTGGGCTTCCTCTTCCCTAAGCACACTTCTCCCACTAGAGCCTGAACTCCTGACTGTCTGTCTGCTGTCATCCAGCCTGAACCTGAACCTATAGATGATGAAGTACCGTGTGAATTGTCCATCAGTGGACTCCCTAGTGAACTTCTCTACGGACTTCTCTGTATGATGCTCGAAGCACCACCCCTCTGACTTTGTGAGCCACTGCTCACTGAAGGACTTGACATCGTAATAGTTGTACCTCTGGATCCTCTTGATCCTTTCCCACTGGATCCCTGTGCCTGACTCAGCTGCTCCGAAGGGTCTAGCCGATCCAGATGCTTTAACTCCCGTGACCTCCTGAAAGCCCTATCCTCCTCGAATTTCACATTTCGCCTGACAACAACTCTCCTTTGTGCAGGAATATAAATCTGAAAGGCTTTCAAGGTCTCATTGTAGCCCACAAAGATACCCTTCTCTGCGGTGGGATTTAGCTTGGTCCTCTTCTCCTTGGGTACGTAGGAGTATGCAATACACCCAAATATACATAAGTGACCAACATCAAGATTTTTCCTAAAAAAGCCTCCTCCAGAGTCACATGTCCCAAGGCACGATGCAGACTCCTGTTTTGCAAATATACAGTAGTGTTGCAGGCCTCTTCCCACAAAAACAATGGTAACCCCTGATCATGTAACATGGCTTTGGCAGCCCCAACAATGGATCTGTTCTTCCTCTCCACAACCCCATTCTACTAAGGGTTGTAAGGAATTATTAACTCCCTCCTAATACTTGCCTTCACACAATAGTCAACAAAGTCACCAAAGGTGTACTCCCCTCCATTGTACGACCTCAGGGACTTGATCTTCCGACCTGTCTAAGTCTCCAAAAGAACTCTGAACTCCTGAAACCGCTTGAATACCTCACTCTTGGTCTTCAAGAAAGAAATCCAGGTCCTCCTAGAGTAATCATCAATGAATAAAACATAATACTCATATCCACTCAAGGAAAAATGAGACATCCGACCGCTCACATCAGAATGAATCAAATCAAGTATCCCAGTTGATCTGTTGTCACTGCTGGGAAAAGGGGATTTGGAAAACTTGCCCATAGTGCATCCTCTGAATGTATCAAAGTGATAAGTACTGAAATCTAGCACACCTGTAATGATCTTCCGCAATGTCCTCAAGGCACCATGATACATGCGCCCCATCCTACATTGCCAAATATCACACAGCTCTGAACAGCTAGCTCTTCTGTCAGTACTACTGCTCAATGCCAAAACTGGCTGAAATGCAAACTTGTACACCTTTGCATGGTATTCACCAATCACTCTAGCTGAATCAGTTGGAGCACCCCTGGGATATATAAGCACCTGTCCTCTCCTAAATAATATCTCATATCCTCTGTCCTCCAATGTTGAGACAAATATGAGGTTCTTCCTCATCCCTGGCACATATAGAACATCTGACACTTTCAAGGGAGGTTTGGGTTCCCTATCAAATGTCAATGTCCCTATACCGACTGCTCTAACAACGTTGTCATCTCCGAGTACTATGTCTATATCAGTGCCACTCTCTAAAAGCTCTGAGAAGTACTCACGGACTCCTGTCATATGACGTGAAGCCCCACTTTCAACATACTAGATACCTGAAGATGCTCCCCTAGTGGAGGGAAATGCACACTCCCTCTCAACCTCAGTGGCAGGTGATCCTACACTAGTGGACTCAAAAGCAATGACCCCAAACTCCTGGTCAAAGCTATCCGTAAATTCCTCTATCTCTGCTGATGCTGCCATGCTCTGGTTCTTCCCCTTCTTCTTCTTCTCCGGACACACAACTGCATAGCGTCCCATCTTTTGACTATTCCAACATTTCACCTTGGAATAATCCTTCTGCGTGTTCCCCCGTTTACCTTTACCTTTGCCTTTGCCTCCACCAACACTTGTGGAAGCTTGCTTCTTTCCCTTGCATTTCTTGCCTCCTGCTAACAGTGCTACATCCTCATCCTGCTCAACTGGTTTGGCTGCCCTAAGTTGGCTCTTTCTGATTTCTAGTTGTATGCAATCATCCCAGAACCTCTCCCAAGTGGGAAGGGTCTCACGTGCACAAACCCCATCAATAAAGTTCAACCATGAACTAGGAAGGCCATTCATTGCAATCCGCACCAACTCAGTGGGTGGAATGACCTCTCTAACTATTGCCAATGCATCTCTCACATTAGTAATCTTTGTGAGATATCGAGTTGCACTATCAGTCTCACCCATCTTAATGGTCTTCAACTTCTCCCTTAGGACCATTTTCCTATTCTCATTGGTACTCTGGTAGAGATTGGTCAATGTTGTCCACATCTCATGAGCATATCTCTTTCCTCTCACATGAGGAATGCAATGGTCTTTGATTCCATCCAGAATCAGTCTCTTACCCTTGTTATTATTTTTATTAAAGTCTTCCAATTGAATAACATCAGTAGGCACATTAACAGGGTGATGTTGGGTATGCATCATTATACCCCAGACTTTTGCCTCCTCAAAGATGCTCTGCATTCTCTCCTTCCATACGCTGTAGTTACAATGACCATCCAACCTATCCTCCACCCTCAAGCCCAAAGACATGCTTGTTGTCCTAATAAGATGAAAATAACACTGTTGTAGTAAAGGTACTGTTTTTTGTGTGAAAAATTAGCTTGCTGTAATTTTTCTTCTTGTTGTCCCAAACTGCACTTTTCAGCAAAATAGCTCTGATACCAAGTAGAAATTTTAATACCCAACCCTAGTTTTCCGTTTCTCCTTATTTCTCCCATAAAGTTAAATGCCCATTCCCATAGCCATACATTCAACAAACTGGAAAAATAAATATTTTCTCGAAATTTCACAGTGCTGAAATGCAGAAATAAAACTCAGAAAAATAAATCAGCCACACACAGAAAATAGACACGCTGATTTTTGGTCAACTTGACCCTGGAAAAACCCCCTACAACTCTTGGGGAAAAATAGTTCGAAAGCTCTTCTTATTTCTGATAAATAGCTTTTACAGTGAGAGAGAAATACTCAAAAAAATTTCAGCAAGTAACAAATACAACTTATCTCGTTTTCCATGCTTAACCACTGCCTCGGAAAATGTTCAAACAAGAAAAAAGAAACAACAATAAATGTTGTATGACCTCCTTGAATTTCATGCCCAAAAATTATAGCATTAAATGCTACTATATGGCCTCCTTGAAAAGCATGCAAACATCAATAAATGTTGCTATACGAATTCCTCAAACTGTGTGTAGAGAAACAACAATAAATGTTGTATGGTTTTCTGCCTCGATTTCTATGCATAGGGACAACAACTCACTGTACGGACTATCTTGAAAACCATGCCTCAAAAATCAACAAACTACTCCTCGAAATCTGTTCCAAAACTATTGTATGACCTCCTTGGAATACATGCCCAAGCTGCTGTATGGTTTTGCCTTGAAACTCGTGTCCAAAATGCCTTGAACTGTGTGCCTCTCCTTGTTGTACGGATTTCTTGAAGTGTTGCCTCAGTATGTGTGCCAAGGTTCTTTTCTCCTTCTCCCCACTGCTCAGAAATCTCCTTTACTCTCTTCTTCTTCTCTCAATCTGCTCATAAAAGAAAAAAATGACCTTTTCCCTCCTTTTCCTTTAACCTAACCCTAAGTGACTTTTGGGGAATCCCTAAATCCAATGGTTGAGATCACTTTAGATCTGATGCAGGAAAACCCTGCAAAACCCACGATCTCACCCATTCTCATGCATATTAAAATGAAACTTCAATAAATGCCCTAGATAAGACTCCAAGTTTGGGAAATTTCATGAACTTTTGCGGAAGCTTAATAATTAATCTTCAAAGAAGATTTCGTCACATTTAAAACAAGGGTTTAAAATCCAGCACTACAACTTCATTTGCAGAATCTTACCTTTCCCGCTCGAGGTTACAAATCAAAAGTCAATTCCCTTTATGGAATTGAAAACAATACTTCAACTTGGTGTTAATACCAAGTAAATCTTTAACCAATACATATATTGATATATGTACCCAATGCTTTCAAGACCACTCTTGTCCTTCGATTAATGTTTGATGCATTATCATTTTCTACCTTGGTATTAACCTTCGCATACATCCATACTCATTTAATTCCCCAATCAGTCATGATGACATTATGCCTCTACTTTCACAATCCAAATTTTAATTATATTACCTTTGGTTCAAAAGTCCCAAAGCATCACATCTCCCTTCGAAATCATTTGGACTTCAGCTTAAATTTCCTTGCTGTGTTATAATTCTATTATAATATAATTACACAAGAATTATCACAATCCTTAAAACTTACTGCTCCGTTCGGTCAATATCCACACATCGACCTTTGGCTGTGGAAATCCAAAAAGCCAGACTTTGATTTAAAATCAAATGCCAGCACATTTTCCCATGCAAATAACTTAACTTCTCGTCATCTTCACCGGATGCTTCTATCTTCCGTTCTAGCTCTGCGTTCAACACTTTCCATCACTTCTCAATGCATTCACTAATTTATTCACTGGTGTAGCGACTCATGCCTTATCACCATCGCTCAAGGTTCTACATAGTGAGTTTTATTGCACGAACTCTTCATTATCCCAGTCGAATCTCTAAACAATTGCTACAGCTGCTCCTTCGTGGCCTTCGACTATACAATTCGTTCTTAATGGATTGCACAAACCTTCCTTCCACGATTCGATGGCTTCAACTGCCATGAAGTCTCCATAAAACTATGTGAAAGTTCCTCCATGGTTTTGCCTCCTACCCAATCGAATTTCATTCGATTGTATACTACTCACAGTAGCGCGCACCATTTACAGGTTTTCATACACATGTTCTCATAACGGTCCATCTATTTTCTGTTAGCTGTGTTCAACACACATCACTCACATCGACTAGATCCTTAGTGGCCATATCAAGTCGACCCTTTGACATTATATGGGCAAACAATGAGATTCTCCACATACGTGCAGTGACTGCCGAAAATTAGATCAGAATTCATCCAAATAGCAACCTCACCCTTTATTCATTCCAAAATCGTTGCAACTCTTCAACTCTGATCCCTGATTTATTTCTTTGTAACCAAGCGACGTTCCTTATTCGTTTCATTAACTGTATTTTGCACCAGGCATCACAGACCCTTCTATTCTATTTTGATAGCTACATTTACGAAGGGAATCTGGCGCTCAAGAAGGTGAGTAAAATTGCTACCAATAATAAGTGAGAACACTTTGGGCACCAACTGCGGAATGCAGATAATATCTATAACTCTTGTTTTGTGCTCTATACGATGGTCATATGCACAAAAAAATGGGCTCTGACCCTAGCTTCAAACAACTGCAACCAACCATACTTTGAATTTTTCCAATACATATGTGCATTCTTAATTCAAACCCCAATTACAAAATTTAAATATTTCTTTTCTCAGCAAATCAACACGTATAGTTCTGAAAACACACTTTTCATATTAACAAATGGAAATACTTACAAACTTTGTCCTTGGCCAGATATTCAAAATTCATGGCCCTTTCAATTGCCTAGAGGCTTACAAATTCTGTTGTCCAAACCTCACTATCTATTCTCTTTGATCTTCCTGATCTATTTGGCCTTTGAGGCTCATTAATTTATACAAATTGAATTGAACCAATTTAGGTTCAAATCCCTTTAATCACTCAACAAAGTCCTCAAATATCTCAACACCCCTACAATCTAGATTTTTATCCCTAAAATCTTGAAACTAAATCTAACTTAGGCTCATAATTAATTCTTAATTATCTAAAATCTAATTCCTCTCATGTTTTCCAATTATTTGGAAACATTTACAAATCCTCACAATAATTAATTAAAAATATAATTTAATCACTCAAAAATTTCATTAATATTTAGATAAAATTAATATTTTCTCAAAAACATGAGACCCCTAGGTTTAAAAAAAACGAAGTATTTTTCCGAGCTAATGCTCCGGCATCAAGATCTAGGGCTGAGATTAAATGCTCCTTTAAATCTCACTTTCTATTTTTTAATTCACCCCACTTTATAAAGACCCACTTAGTCATTTATTTCCAAAGTCACTTTTCACTTCCTAATTTCACATTGACTTTATTAAAGTCACTTTCAAATTAGACTTAACTTTATCACTTAAAGTCACTTTTAAATTAGATTTGACTTTATAACTTTATAAAGTCATTTTAGGAGAAAAATTAAATTCTTTTGGACACTTTTCCCTAGGCCAAAGATCAAAGCCTTAGGGAACCACCTGTCCTCCGGTAACCAAATTTCAACAAGGGTTATAGTGGGGGAGGAAGGGAGCTCCAAAGGCCGAGAGAAATAGGATATGGGAGGGGGGACTTCTGAAGGAGATGGATCAGGGAGAGAGGATTCTGTTGGTTTTGATGATTTTTTCCTTGATTTTTTACGTCTAGTTGTTTCCCATTGGGTTTCTTGAGTTTTTGTTGGCTCCTTTGCTACTCGTTTTGAAAATCTACTTTAAAAATAACCATATTCTTGACATACCTTCCTTTTGAAAGGGAGTTGTTCTTAGTATAGTTGTTATATATGAATCCAATTATCTACCTTGATCTTCACTGCCTTCGGTAGTCCCTTTCCCAGGTCAACTTCCACACATATTTGAGCACAAGCATGCAAGTTTTCTCTTGGCTCTCTTATGTCTATATATTTTTCAAATGCACTGCCTATTTCTCTTACCAAGTCATATCCCCAACAATGAAGAGGGAGATGGGGGAGATGAACCCAAACCAAGACAGGATTAGGGACATCAAGTTATGGATCGAAGTTTGGTGTCCATCTATTTAGGTGTAAGCCTCTTGAATCCATGAACTAAGCTCCATTTGTGAAGATCATATCATGGTATTCCTTAGATTTAAAATAGAAAGTAAATTATCCCCTGCCACAAAAGTGGATTGAGATTTGACCTTGGGTTTTAGCAACCCAGTTTCTTTCCACCCATTTCTGAACTATTTTTGGGGAAGGCCAAAGGGTTTTAAAATGGCCAACCATGCCACATTCTCATAGAGAAAGAGCGTCTTTGCGAGGGATAGCCTGAGGAAAATTGATTTCAGGAATTACATTTAACTTCTTAACGAACTTGAAGATGGAAGGGCGATCATGAGGAGGCTCGAGCAATGAAATGCTGCTGGAAAAGGAAAGAGCAGTAGGACCAGGAGCATTCTTAGGAGAGAAGGAGTGAACCCCCTCCGAATCAGAATCTGGAGAGGTCATCAGGGGAGGATGCACAAGGAGAAGCAAGGGCACAACGAGCTCAGAAGTGAGCGTGCAACGGAGCTCCTAGGTCAAGGTTTATTGTAACCTCTAGAATTTATTTCTCCATTTTAAAACATCTAATTTTTAACCAAATTTTCTCACATTACATCATAGAGAGTTTCATTATGGTCTACCACTAGGGAAACCAAACCATAAGTCGAAATACACAACCTTTGTCCAAAACAAATACCCAACACAAGAAAAACTGAGTCATAATGCAACAAAGAAAACTTGCTCTGGACAATAACCTGGTGGCAACATCTAATGAAAATATCTCCATTTTCGACTTATGTGCGCTAAGACTTGGGTTGTTTGCCAAATGGTCACCAGTCAATACATGCCTCAAGCCTGGAGTATTGATCCATGTTGTTTAATCTTGTTATCACCCCAATTGGGGTTCTTGCATTCCTCTTTAATAATTTTTTTTTTAATATTTTTTTTTAATAGTCATTACTAATCATTCTTTACATTTAGTCCTTAACTAAATGTTGTTCCATTCCTCTCGAATTGATTATTTCTTAATATTGTTTTGCTAACAATCGATTTTATTAGCTATTACCATTTTTTGTTTAACGTAGTTTCATACTCTTGTTCTTATAAATAGTTAATGTGTCTCTTATGATGGGTGGAATGTCCACCCAAAATGTTGGTCGTTTTAATCAACATAAGTAGTAAACAATTTGACAATATAATTTTTCATTATGAAACTTTGCACACTTAAATAAATTTATATTAAAAAAACATATAATAATAATAATAATGATAATGTCAAGTCCCACTAACACAACCGATTGAGGATGGGCCTCATCAGAAGGGCGACCCAAGATCAAACCTCACGGAGGTTGTTGCGTCAGTGCTAGGTGGAGGAGACAAGTTAAAACTAGTTAGCTTAATGCTAGTGTGGCCCAGGCCGGATGTGATCCCCAAGTGATTTTAATGGCTTAGATGCCCCTGGGTTGCAGTTTCTTAAGCCACAAAGCCGCAGATCAACCTCGATGTAATCTTTGATGAACTAAGACCACTTGATAAACAAAATAATAATAATAATAAATGTTTTAGTAGTTAATATGTTCGCTTTAATTTTAGTTTTTCAAAACTCTTTTATTTTGTTTTTACATTATGCAACTTATAATAAAAACTAAAAATTAAAACATTTTACAATGGTTTTCCAATAATTTTTTTTTTTTTTTTTGTCTTTACTTAGATTAGATTTGAATATAATTTTTTATATAATAAATTCAAAATTAAAATAGATATTATTTTCTTTTATTCATATTAAAAATTCTAAAATAAGATAATACTTTCTAGTTAATTCTTTTATGTATGGAATCCATTCATATTTACTTATCTTTTTAAGGGAAACCTCCTAATTAATTAAATTTTGATTATAATTATTTTCCACATATCTTATATGGAGTATTTCATCTTATTTATAATTATCAAGAGAATTATAATCATGGTAATCTACTCACTATTGACTAAATATTATTTAATGGGGTCACATTATATTTATTCAATATTAATTACTATAATGAACTTTATTTAATAGTTTAATGGACCCAACCCACCTTACATTGAATGACTTCCACTATTATTACATTATTATGAGTCATTTTACACCTCTACTCAACACACACTTGTGTAATTCACTTCACTTTCTTTTACAAATAAAATATTTTATTTCACATTTCAATCCAACCTCTTCAGATAAATTCAACCAACCATTTTTTCCCTCACATTTATAATTGATTCTAAAAATAATAATATATCTTAAATTTATTCACTCTCCATGGTAAATGTAAATCCTAAAATTTAATCCACACAAATCAATTTATATTTTATACTTAGAATTAAATACTGCAATTATCGTCTTAATTTCTACATTTTTTTTTGCAGTAGTCTAAAAAACTTGCAGAATAACTCAAATTTTTTTGTAAGATTATGAAAAATTCCTGCAAAGATTTTTGAAAATCTGGGTTACAATCGTTAAACTTCAGTATTTTGGGTGGCATAAGGGTTTTTGATGGTGCTGAATCCATTTCCACCATAAAAAATGCAATTCAAACCCTCCAACTACCTAATTTCTTAAATTTTTTTTACTAGATTCAGACTAAAAACTGTCATCAAAACTATTATGTTTTTTTTTCTCTCTAAGTAAAGCTAATTCTATTATATCATCAACAAAAAGTTACAATGCACATCCTCAGAAATGGACAAGTCCATTTCAGAGGGAAAAGTCACAAGCCTGTTGCCTAGAGCTAGACTGCCCCAAGAGGGGAAACCAATCCTTATAAACAAAAAGAAACGGGTTTCCCTTAGCGGGAAACCAGCCATAATACTATTCAAAATAAAGCAAAGGTAGCAAAAAGTATTAGTTCGAAAAATCAAACTACTGCAAAGAGCTAAAGAGGATGATCTAAGGAGAACCTTCATGCTTGTTGTTGGAGGGAGACGCTTCATTCAAAATTCGGCAAATGTAGCCATAATCCAGAGAGTCGAACCCAGGCCCAGAATCGTCATGTGGCGAGTGAGGAGAAGTAGGAAGTCTGAGGCGCTCTGTCGGAGTATCCAACCGAACATCATCCCGCAAGGTGGCCTGAAGCTTCGAGGAGGCTTCCAAGTTGATGTCGTCTATCCACAAGGTGGAACCAGGCATTTTCGAACCAGAAATACAATCGTCCCCTGCAAGCTCAGGGTCATTGTCATCAGAGTTAGTGCTGGAGGCAGGCTGCACGGGGAGGCCTTTGAGCTTCCACGGAATGAAGGCCGGCTTCGGGGATATAGTAGACTTATAGGCTCGTTTTTTACAGTGGGAAGAAGAGGGGGAGAGGGAAGGGCCAGGGAGCTGTAGGGAGAGCTGAGCATTCAAGAAGGCTGGGGGCTGCAATTCAGGCGATTTCCAGTCTAGGGAGAGGTTCAAGTCATGGGGGAAGGAGCAAGACAGGGGAGGACGCGAGGGAATGCCCCTCCCACCTGCATGCCTGCACCACATTCTATGGCGACGGGGCATTGTTCCAAACGGGGAAGATATACCAAACATGAGTGAAGTCGAAACGAAAGTGAAGGCCCAGCAGCCGCCCACCTGGACTGGGAAGGGCCAGAGCCAATGCGCCAGAGGGAGAGCAGCCGGAGTAGGGCTATACGTAGCGGGTGGGCGAACCAGAGACTGGGCAAGAGAACAATGGGGAGTGCCAAACTTCATGCTGAAGGGTTGTATAAATGTCGAGCTTTCCGAGTACATCGCCCCAAGGGTGGCATAAGGAGCTTTAAAGCTCATACCATGCCAAAATTTATTGCAGTGAGGATCCCAATGGCATAGCACATGGGTGCACCGTGTGGTGATCCACATGGCTGCCCCATGGCGCTTTAAAAATCTAACATACACCTGCATCCGGAGATCAAAACTATTATGCTGCATCGATAGACAACTTTTTTTTTTTTTAAACTCAAAATTAGAGAATACACCAGTCTCCCCCAATAGTACCATTTCGTTTTACTTGATATTCTCAAAACAAATTTCCGGTGTCACTTCCATTAAGGTTCTTATGTTTGTCGTGGTTTATGTGACAACTTATTATCCTCAACCATGTTTTTTGTACATCTTTTCCCTTTTAATAGTATGCACTTGTCCTTTCTCTAGGTTAGTTTATCATTTTCCAAGGTCTTCCCCAAATTATTTTAGACTTTGTGTCTATTATGTTATCTTCAATAATTGATTTTGGATCCTAAATTTTGTGCATATCTTTAAACTTGAGGTGAGGGCGAGCGATCATTTTTAATTATTATGATCATGTGATGAATTCGCCCTTTCTTAATTTGTAAGAAGTGTATGAATTTAATTTACAATGTTTTAATCGAAGGTAGAAAACTAATTTGAGTATATTTATTTAATAAAATCATTTCAAATTTGTATTTTTTTCAATTGTGATTAAAAACATTTACATATAATAAATACAAAAATAAAATAGAAAATTAATCTAGATTCATTTTAATTTTGAATCTATCAAACTTTAAGATGAATCATTATATTTTTTGGAGAGTAAACATTTTTTAGAGTGAAAAGAGATTTAATCTTTCTTAACACTTAGTAAATCAGAAATTATAACAAAACCAGAATATTTATAAGATAAATATGCCCAAAAAAAACTTAAATCTAACCTAAATTATTTTAAAGATCTGTGATTAAAACAAAATCTCCACCATATAAGAACGTATGTAAGATCGGAACATTATCTCGCTAACAAATTATATCTATGACAAATGTATAACCTCGGCTAGATCAAAATATGTCCTTGGATTAAAAACATTATATGAATTCACAAATATTATATGAAATTAGAACACTCACGTGATCAGAACCTCCATGAAATCAGTGCATTATCTTCACGGTGCGAGGAAAATATTTTAAAATAGTTCGTTTTTAACATGATTATAATTTAATAGGAAATACAATATATTTGCTCTAATTTAATAAATTAATTTAAATTGAGAAATTTTAAATATAAAAATATTTAAAATATAAACCTTATCATATTTTGATCCATGTAACACATATGTTTATATATATCTATTTTCATGTGTGTCAGGTGTATTGGTCTAAAATAACTGTAATTAGATTATCTATTTAATGGACCGTCTCGTTTCTTCAATATAGGGAATACCACAGGAACAAGGAACCATGTAAATACATTTCATGTCCTTAGGGTCAACAGGTCCTTGATAGATCTGAGAGAATTCCTAAAAGTATAAAGAGGTTTGAATGACGAGGAGACATTATTCCTTCTAAGGACATGGGAAACTTGGTCTGCTGTCCCTTGGATAAACGGGAGATGAACCTTGGAAATAGGATCCACCCGAGTAGATTTGCCTCTTAACCCTCTATATGCTTTTTGAAAGGCCTTAAGGCCTTGAGATCTACAATACCCATTATTTTCAAACACATCGAGGAGACATGATTTCTCTGACTCTAGGTGGTTGTTGTCAGAGATTCTTAGAGCACCGGTAACAAGTGTGAAAAGAACACCAAATTTCTACATATGATTAAATTGTGTTTAGAAATATGATTTTAATATTTGAATACTAAAAACATATACATTTTTAAAATAATAAGACATCAACATAATATAGGAAGTAAACCAAAGAATTTTTTTCTTGCGAAAGCGATCATTAGTGAGGCACTCCCCAATGGGGCGTCTCTTGGCAAAATGTTTTATCCGACACCCAACCTCGGTCACCAACTCTGACGTTAAGTTTTTCCGGGAAGTTTCACAATCATGACCCTGCGTAAAACCTGGGTGGCCAACAAGGTGGTGGCCCTCGAGAAGGGAGACAAGCACTACATCTCGCAGAGCAAGTCACAAGCGTGGCATGAGTGTCTATCGTTTTGAGGTAATCACATTATTTATTTGATGTGTATGAAATTTCCACAACACGGTGTCTCAACCACTACCTGTGGTATAATCCATGTTAATTTCTTCCCATCTGTTGGCTTGGAGATGACATGTCATGCTCAGGTTGGATTGGATACCTTTGCTTCTCAGTCTGACAACCAAGGAATGCTCATTAATGAGAAAATTATGGCTCTCGGTCTCCCATCGAGTTTTCATGGTTGCATTCTCTACATTTGGCCACCAATGAACTTGTATGCTACCTCGCTCACATTCCGGGTGCCTTATATCTAGATGGCCAAGGCCTCAAGGTGGTGAAGAAGTTGGTTTATGAACTTGCTCTCTGGAACCTCCCAACATTTCTATCACAGTGATAGTATCAAGAGTATTGGTCTCACAGACCTCTCTCTTTAGTTTCGCGAGTGGCGAGGTGGAGGTATCTTATTGACCTATTAGTTTTCTCTTTAAACTCTGGTATTTTTTGCACTACATTATTGTCGGGAACTTGTTGGATCTTAGAGAAATTTGCAAGTCCCACTTTTCTTTATGGTGTTCGTATAGTCCTGTTTATGTCGTCTTATGGTCGAAGAGTTCTTATATCCTATTTCATGGGTCTATCTTTCTCAAGTTAATGCTATTAGTGTTGCAAATTAGTTTGTTGGGGTTTCTCATCCTAGTTGTGGGTTGTTTTTTTAAAGAGGTGTTCATAGGGTATCAATTACTTCTAGCCGGTAGCTCTCTAGGCCATCTCCTGTCTCATACTTTGATGGCTATTTCTCTGTTGGGTTAATGTTTTTTGTCCTTTTTTTACACAATTATGGGTCTAGACCCTCCTTTGAGCTTCTTGCATTCCTTCCCTCAACGACGCCTAAAAACTTAGATCCAACAGGGATTTCCTTTCCTTGTCTAGCCTTGGTTTATGGAGTTTGGTACTCTAGTACCTCCTCCATATGGTTCTAAAAGGGTTTTAGTTAATTTCTTAAACTTCCAATACAAAGTCCTACTATAGACTCCATGTTTCATACACCTCCTCCGCTCCTCTTGGTCTAGTTTCATCAGTAGGATCTTTGTATGGGGTTGTTCAACTATAGGCCCTACCAATTTGTTTTGCAGGTTCATTCTCTTTATGGCTGCAAGGCTGCATGCTTCTAGTCATAGAGGAGGTTCCTTGGGGCCCTCTTCCTCGTGGCATATGAGGTTATTCGGTTGGTAATCTATTGCCAACTTTTTTTATGCGATACCTTTGGATGTTCACAAAGAAATTCTCTAGCTAAAGGCGAAATAATTTGGGGACAAAGCTTATTTATTAGACTAACATTGGAGGAAGCAGCCTCAAATGGATTCTGGATCCAGGGAAGTTTCATAGGAGAAAGATCCACTTTCTTCACTCCATCACTCATCACTGCCAAATGGAAAATATTCTTAGTATGGTCATCAAAGGTAAGAAAGTAGAAAACTATAAACTTTTTGCAGGTCAGGAATATATCAAGTGCATTCTCAGAGACATTAGATATAACTTGGATGAAAAAATTGCTCAGTTGTCTAGCAGCGTTATATATTCTCCAACTCAGATGCTAAGTCAAACGAGAACTACAAAGGACCTGGGATCATCAATGCACCAACACAAATCTACCCTCACGCCAACTCAACTACTTCATCACCAATCATCGTTTTGGACTAAGGATTCCAATCAAATTTTGACATGTTGGCTTATCTGAAGTAAAACTTACTCTTGGTTCTGATCAATTTTTTGTCTCTCTATTCATATCTATGTGTATATGGGTATTAGTCTACAATTACTATCTAGTTGTTAGTAGCAGACCGGTTTACATTTTTTATAGTATGGCTAGTTACCTGTTAAAGCCAACCTCTTTGTTCCTATATCCTACTAGTTTTCCATAGTCTCAATTGTATAAATCCCCGTAATTGTATGACATGGAAAAATCAAATTCTGGAAATGTAATTTTTTGAAAAGTTGTAAACTTGTTTTATATTAATAGAAATTCACTGTTGTATTTGAAAAAAAAAATCATTAGTGAGGCACAATGAAACATGGTATGAGTATATGGTCCTCCCATTGATGCTTTAAAGCTTTGAGATGTTACAACTTCGTTGGGAAGCATGTGGCATTATATTTTTCTCACCCGTGATTTTTCTAAAAGCTCATCTTGTATTTCTTGTATCAAAATCATTTGTAGACGAATGCTAAAAATAAAGACTATCCAAAAATGTTTTTGATGGAATAAATGTGATATAGGCCAGAAAACAAAAAGTTATAGAAGTAATTCATAGAATAATTCATATAGAAAAATAATACTATTGGGTATATGAAAAAAAAGTAACATGTATCAAATTAGTGATATATTATACCATGTATTTATGGTGTTTGTATATAGATTGAGTGGGCCTAATGGTTGAGAACATGTGTTTCTTCCTAAGAGGTCACATGTTCAAAATTAGAGGGGGGTAGAGTATGTATGCCTTCATAGACTTAATAGTCAAATCGTTGTGTGGAGGTGGGTCCCTTGTCCCACAAACAAGGGGGTCTCATACACCAATTTGGTGTCTTTTGGAGCTATTTAGATTTAGGATGATTTAATCCCACTTTAAATAGGATATATGGGTCAATGCCATGTGAGGTGGGTCCCTTGTCCCACAAACAAGGGGGTCTCATACACCAATTTGGTGTCTTTTGGAGCTATTTAGATTTAGGATGGTTTAATCCCCCTTTAAATAGGCTATATTCCACCATAATACTATGGGTCAATGCCATGGGTTCTCATAAACATGGAGCTCAAGTCAACTATCTAATAATAATAATAATAATAACAACAACAACGTATAATTTTTATTTTTATTATTTTACCTTGAAGTTATTTTTATTTTAAGTCTAACTTTTTTTTTATAATTTTACTTTTGCCTTTCTATATTTATTATTTTTGTTTATAGGACCGGACATGATATGACATTACAACTTCTCTTCCATGTTGGATCGATGGCACATATAGACCCAACAACTCTTAATTATAAATATAATTTTTAATTTTATTAATTTATTTTAATTTTTTATTGTATTTTATTTTTATGTAATTTAACTCAGTCAAAATATTTAACAAGACAAGACATTACAACATTTCGTCCATACTACGTGGAGCACTTCTCACCACAAAAATAAAATATCATTAAAAAAAACTTAAATATTTATGAATATAATTGTAACACTTTACTTTATTGAATCAATATTACCAAAATGTTATTTATTTTTTCAAATCTTCATATAAAATGTTTTATACTAGCAATTGTACCAAATGTTGTAAAGGAAACATTGTAAGACATAATTCTAGAAGAATCAAGACATTTAAAAAATTATTGAAGATAAAAAATAATAAACAAAATGTCATTAAAAGCTAGAAGACAAAGAAAAATTACTTGCATTATTCCAAATTGACAGGTTTTATAACCTTTCCAACATGGATTGTCTCTTAATCTTCAAAGATGGTCTTTCAAGTTCCAATAGCAAATATTTGATAGAATTATATTTGATATATTTTGAAAAATAAGCTAAATAAAATAATACTAATTCATGAACAATATGATGACTATCTTTCCAAATCTGAATTTAATTCATGAAAAGTATGATGACTATCTTTCCAAATCTAAATTTGCATCACAAACTTACAAATTTCAGACATCATCAGGTATTAGATGAAAATGAGCTATACATCAACTCCCAATTATTCATAACTATTAGTGTAATTTGGTGTAAAATCTACAATTTTGATGGGAAACAAATGAGCTAGAAATCAACTCCCAATTATTCATTACTTTTAGTGAAATTTGGTGTAAAATCTATAATTTTGATGGGAAACTCTAGTGCAGTGTAGTTGATGATGTTCAATATCTTCATTGTTTCCACATCATCTTTGAAATTGTAAAGAAACATTTTGAATTACATTGACACTAGCGACAAACTATTTTAGTGTTTTGCATTGCCCCCTCAAGAGTAATGACTTACATCTCGTGGGTGGCCAAAATTCTAATATGTATTGTAACTTCTTGTATATATCATCGATTTATGAAGAAAAAAACAATCAAACTTTGTATGTGATCATGTCTAAATAGCAACATCAAAACTTATTTTAAACTTGTATTGTTTATCCAGTCTTTCATATTTATAATTTATTTACATTAAGTCATATATCTTACCATATAAAAAAAATTCAAAGGATTATTTTTTTTAAATAAAAACATACTTAACATTCTATCATTAAAAATACCTTCTACATTGTACATGTCCATTCTTTACCATTTTATATTACAAAGTTATCAAATTTAAGTGAAACACATTTTCTAACATGAATCATATACCATAATATAAAGAAAATTGAAAAAAGAAAAAAAGAAAAAATTGAAAGTGGAAAACATTGTACCCTAGCCATCCTTCTATTTTTATTTTTAATATAAATTATAATTATAATTATAATTATAAATAAATAAAATTTTAACTTGAATTTATTTTAAAAAGTATTGTGAGTGTGAAATAATTTATAATTCATTCAAAATCCATTGCCAATACAAAGGAGTAAATTCATTATTTTCTCAATTTTTGATGAAGAATATGTCATATTAAATTGGATTCATTATCATTGCATATAAAAGAAATAATAATTAAAATATTGGTTACAAGTATTACATTAATATGATCATTTGAACCAAATTAAACCATTTTCATACTATATTTTGAAATGATCATGATATTAAGTAATATTGGAAGATAAAACCTTATCACGAAATACATATGAAATCATTAACACTATTTTTTTTTAAATTTTTTTTTTTAATTTATAATTAACAAATTTATATGAAATCTTAATATTAGTTTCAAAAAATATTTTTATTTGTATAATTAACAAAATATATTAATAATATTTTAAAAAAATCAATATAATTATTCAAAATCTTCCATTGGATGAACTGCTTTAAAGCAAAACTTCATGCTAGTCACTGACATAACAACACCTTAGTCACTGACATAACAACAGTTTAAATTGTTAACAACACTTTACATTGTTAAGTTAGTCATTGACATAGAAAATTTACATGGTTTGATAGGAGAGAGGTGGATATTTTGTTGAGCATTTATTAAATAATTCTATTGCAATTATTCTTAAACATTTATTATGTATGCGAATACAAGACCACTCCAATTACCAATTCTCCATATATATAGCTAAGTTGAATGTTGTACTTCCGGTTTGTTAGCATACTAGTGGATAGTTACCTTAAACTCAAAAATATAGAGATAAGTCCCGCTAACTCAACTAGAAACCTTTTCAATAACTAATCTTCCAAAAGGAAAGAAAAAAGAAAACATCCATTTCCAATATTTGATAAGGACAACCTCCATTTAGGAATCAAGCTCATGACATGTTTTCAACCCAAATCAAAACAGAAACACGTGTAGCCACATTTTTTGCTTCGTGTTATCCATGATAATTTTCCAAATACATCCAAGTGAAGTGGCCTCTCAAATGAAAATTTGGTATTTCCACCATCAATAACAACAAGTTTTCCCTCAGTAAACTCTGGTTATGAATGAGCTTGCCAACAAGATAGAAAATGTAAAGCATTTCTCAATGACATGTAGCACCTATCTTCGGATTTCAGCTTCCTTCTATTGGGGTGCCAAATATCACTATGACCAAGCTGTGCCACCCAATAAAGAGCTTCCTCTTGCAAATAAACAAGTACGTTCTGAGGGAAATGATCGGTTCAAAGGACAATGAAAATTCTTGTGTGGAAGTTAGTTCACAAGAAATTCCTTAAAAGAGAGTAAGAAGCATGTGGAGGAGTTGAATCTAGTACTGCTCCAATAGTTTTTCTAAGACGAGTAATTTAACAAAGCAGCCAACCCCTGAAAGGAACGAAAATCCACGAACACCAAAGATGGAGAGGGGTCTTCTTGTCTCAGTGTGACGCTCTGTTTCCTACCTTTGGAGGAGTTATGGTCATCGATCATTGTTTCCACAGAACCTGCAACCAAGATTAAGGTACTACACAACCAAATTTTATGAAGCCTCTGTTACCTTCCCATGTTTCTAGAGTATTTTGGTTGGATTTTGAATAAAAACTTTATAACGATCAACACAATGAAAGTGCTAGTTAGTGCATTAAACATCCACTAATCAAAATTTGTTGAACTCATGGAATGGAAAAATAATGTAAATAACCTTTATAATAAAAGAAGCCTTGGGTCCACAATGTTGGCCCAATTCAGTACCAAGAAGTGCAAAAGAATCTCAGATTTTTTAGGCAAGTTGCCCTCTGTAAATTCAACAACATTCATGCATTCCACAAAGGCTATGTGATTAGATCTCGAAAAAGAGATAATCTACTCTATACAATAAAAGAATAAATTCCACAAGAAAAACAATCTGAAAATGGTATACAGAGATTATGAAAAACAGAACAAGACAAATGTTGATGCAGGGGCATTAAGCACAATAAAATACTTTGTATCTAAGTAGACATAGGGGGGCCTCATGTTTTTAAATTCTCATGTAATTATTAGTATTTTGAATAAAATGGCAAGGAATTGTAAATATTCTCTAACCACTAGAGAACATGAGGGAAGTTGATTAAGATAGGAAGGTGAAGAGTCAGTTTCAGTTATATTAGGAATTGAGTCTAACTTTAGGACTTTGGAGAATTCCAAGAGTCTTTGTTGAACTGTTAAGGAAGCTGAACTGATTCATTGTAAATCTGTATAAAAGTAAGCCTACGGGAAGATAGGGAAGAGGCAGAGTTGTTCAGGAAGAGTAGTGAGGAAAGGGCCACTGAGTTTGAAGATCTGGCCAAAAACAAGGAGGTTTTGTAAATAAAGTTAGTTGTGTATATAAAAGGAATTGTCTCAGCATTATATGGATACTGTTGGTTTAAACTTTGTGTAAACGAGTCCTGTGTGTCATTGAAGAAATCGACCTTCCTGTCGATGTTGTATGCTGAATTATATGTGTCTTGATTGATGTAAATTCTGTGTGAATGTATTCGAATTTCAATAAGAAATTGTGTAAGAGCCAGTGTGATGAAACTCTGTAATTTGGGGGGTTTGCAGTAGAAGACCGACTGAGAGGTTCCACCTCTGATCTAATAAAATTTGCAGTGTTCCATAAATTGTTGTGATGTTGGCAATCCCTTGAGGATTCTACCTCGTGGTGTATTGGTTTGCACATGTTGTGTAGAAATCCATTGAATTGGTTTTTGTATAGAAACTCAAGAGGGCTGACTCTGTTCATTAGGCATAGTAGAGTAACTCTCTGTTTATTTAAAGGTAGGAAAGGCGATTGCGATATGTGTGGACGCTTTTTATCTACACCCCTGGCTTATGAATCGAATATGTTTTAGTTCTGTGTGAAGGATTCACTAACAAATCCAGGAGACTTGGTCTTGTATTGAAGGTGCAATTTGGTTAGAATCTGAATTGAACTGTCGAAATGAGGAACGATGGCACAATAGAATTACTGATGTGGAGTTAAGACTGAGAGCGAAGAAAAGGATGAAGTGAGAGGAACCACGATGAATGTCTGAAGGTAAAGAACAATGGAACCTTGAGCGGAGTAATGGAACCGTGAATGAGGAGCAGTAAAACCGGAGTTTGGAAACCGGCGGTCTCGCATAAATTAAAAGTGGTAAGTTGATTTTGTCAAAAAAACGCGATATGCGTCAGCATGTGACACGTAAGGCAGAGGCGATATTTGAAAACCGTTTATATCGCGTTTTTTTTAGCGTTAAAGCTCAGAGGGTAAAAAAACACGATATTCGTCATATTCGTTCGATCGGTTGGTTGGAGCGAGACGAGCTTGGAGCTGTCGGATGGTGAGGTGAGTTAATTGCTGGGGCCCAAATGTTATAATATGTTAATATGCGTATTGACCGAGATTTATGTGTTGGGTTTGGTTATAAATTTGAGTGATGATTCGAATAGAATGTTGAGAAGGGGACACAATTGTATATGTGCGTATGTATTATAAGTTGTTGTGGGGCCCAATTACATTGCGGATCCTTGGTTTGATATGTGTTGATGCGTTATGATATGCTGTGGGTTTTTAGCAAAGTCGAGAGTGAACCAAAGGAAATGTTGAAGCATGGTGCGATGGTTGAAAGGGATATTAAACCAAAGGTTTAATATAATTTCATAAAGTGGGTTTTGGAATATTAAAGGTTTCTTAACAATTGGATTGGTGTCATAATATATGTTGGGGTATATATATAATGTTTATGATAAAGCCGAACCTTACATATGAATGAGGTTGTGTGCAGAGACACATTATAGTTAGATGCGAAAGGTAAGCTTTGAGCATATAATATACTGGGTTTTATAAAGTTCAAATATTGGGTTGAGCTCCATCGAGGTGTGAAACTTTGGTTTATTGAAATATTGAATGTTGATTCAATATATGAGTTTAACCACAAGTGAACAAGGGTAACTTCCATACATAGGGTTGATTTACATTGGTTTCATAAACATAGAGATAGAATAGCTTCCACATATTTGTAAACTGCCCAGATTCAAAATTATTTGGGCTAAACCTTGAAGTACATCATTGTTGTATGAATAAGAGTGTGAATGTGGTTTAGACAGGGTAGCCCGGGCATCATGTGGTATCAGAGCTGGAATAGCTCTGTTTAAAGGTTCAAGTTTTTGAATTAATTGCATGTGTGATGAAAGATATCAGACTTTGAAATTGATAAAGATTGCAGCATATAGAGATGCAGTGCATGAGATGAGTGAAGAGGGAAGATCATAAATTTAAATCTTATGTGCAACAGATACATATTTGCAGTGAACAGGATTTACAGAACTGAACGAGTGGAAGATAAGATCATGTAGGGATCTTGTAGGTAAATTAATTTTAAATCTGATTTTGAAATTATGATGACAGAATCATGGTTACAGAAAGTGAAGACAGAGTTTGATGATGATGGAAGTGAATCTGATATTCAACTAAAGGTTGAATAGGGAAAGCAATTGCAGTTTTCTCAAGAGAAGGTGAGTTGATGAGGAGTGTTTAACTCTAGTTTGAAGAATTGTTTGCAGAATTCAGATTGCAGGAAATTGAGGAAATCTCAGCAAAGGTAGATCATAGCTTTGAGAGCAGTGATGAAAGATTCCACCAGAGGATTATGAAGTGAAGAAGAAAGTGTGGTAGAACCTGGAGAATTCCCAATAGAGGTTGGATGAGAAGAGAACAAATGTGTTCTTGAAAAGTTGCAGAGTGAAGCCTAGAGAGAGCAGAAGAGAGTGCTCAGAAGGTTCCAGAAGATAGGGGACCAATACTTTCCAAAAGCCTAGATCCAGAGGAAAGGATTGGTGAGGTAAGTGGCAGCAGGAGAGCTTGTTGTTGCAGAGGCTTAGTGCAGCTTGTGAGTGAAGAACTCATGGAGGAGAAGATAACTACTGATAATCATAGTAGAGATTGCAGAGGTTCTGAAAGAGGCCACCACAGAAAGGAAAAAGAAGATACCAAGGCAAATGGCATAAGTGTTGAGATTCAACAAGATGATGAGCTTAGTGAAAAGAGTTGCCTTCACTAAGTGAGCCCGCAAGCTATTTTTGGCGCAAGTCTATTTTTAGACTATGTCTATTTTTAGACATGTCGATCATATTCTATGAGTTGTAGGATGCTATTTGTGGATGGTTGGTCAAGTTGGAAAAATAGATGGACTTCTATTTTAGACATATTGGGTGGAATCTATTTTTAGATTGCCAGTCTAAAAATAGATATGTCAAATATTATTAGCTCTTAATAATATTTGGAATCTAAACATTATATTATTGTCTTGGAGCACTTCAGTTAAGTGCACAGATGTGGCATAGGAGCTGACAGAAGGAATTACGCTATTCCTGAGGGTTTACTAGAGCTAATGCATGGAGGAATTTAGTTAGAACTCATGTGACAAATTTTGGTGGAGTTGTAGAAGTAGTTGATGGAGTTGTGTTCAGTTTAACTCAGTTAGACATAGTTGAACTAGTTATATCTAGTCTAACTGATTGATACACTAGTGAGAGTGGTGTGAATTAATTAATAATTAATTCACTAAATAATAACTCATTAATCAACTGAAGAATACATCAGTTAACTACATTGCATGGACAGTTTCAGTGGAGACCAGTGTAGAGATAGGTGAAAGGGCAAGATGACTATCAGTTGTGACTATAGTGATGCATTGATTTCATCCAACACTCAATAGAGATGCCAATGAGGATTGTGCAGTGCAAGCCAGGTGGATTCGAGTTCATTCAGAGCCATTCTTTAGCAAGGATTGCGCAGTAGAGACAGGCTAGCAGGTGGTAGAGATCGGTGCATGGATTTTCTAGATCGGGCCTGATTAGTGTGTAGCAATTGTATTGTACTGAGAGCTTGATATGATCAACTTTGTATGAGAATTTTTACATTATCTCTATGACAAATATTATATACATATAGTTGGGGTTTTTAGCTTCAGGCTTTCCCGTTAAATCACTGTGTTAATGTGTGTGAATTTTTATGGTTTCATGTGTGCTTTGCAATTGATTTAATTTCAACATGTGATGATCAATAATGGAATAGATTATGTATTGTGCATGAAGTTAAAATAGTGTGCGATTAGGAGAATATTGGATATATAACACATTAGTTATATAATTTCTACATGGTATCATAGTGATATTGATCAGAGAAATTGCAATTACTGAAGCGGTTGAGTTTTGTGCTGGTGGAATTCGAATTTGCTGCAGTGTTTTCTTGGTGTCGAAGTTGAGAATTCATTGAAATGTATTTCAATGGATTGTGATTGGAGCATGCCCTTGAGGGCAGCTTGAATTATATTGCATGGAAGGACAGGATGGAGGTGGTGCTGGATGATAATGGGTTGAAGGAGTTCATAGATGTAGAAATTCCAAAACCTACTTCTAGCGATGCTGCCACACTTGACGCATGGCAAAAGAAGACATCAAAATGTCGAAGGATTCCGTTGGAAGGTGTGAAGGATCACATAGTGTCCAGCCTTCACGGTAAAGCTTCTCCATTCTTGATGTGGAAAACTTTGACAGACTTGTTCCAAAGAAAAAGTGACCAGAGGAAGTTGGCGCTTAAAGACAAACTCAGGAAAATAAAAATGGAGAAAGGCGACAGTATACCCAAGTACCTCACGAAGTTTGTCCAGTGCAGGGATGAGCTAGGAAGTGTGGGGGTTGCTGCAAATGAAGAGGACTTGGTGAGCTTGGCTCTCCTTGGGCTTCTAAAGAGTTGGCATTCCTACGAGGACTCTGTCAATGGTCGGGCGAAACTGCCAGGATGGGAGCGACTTTGGTCGGATCTTATGCAGGAGGAGATAAGGTGGGTTACCAGGGATGGATCTTCATCGAAGAATGAAGATGAAGAGAATTTTTCTTTGGTTTCCAAAGCAAGGAAAGGGAAGGGAAAGAAAAATCCTTCTCAATCTAGTGCAAAAGGCAAGAAGCAGGACTTGTCCAAGGTGATGTGCTTTCATTGTCACCAACACAGACATTACTCCACTAATTGTCCATAGAAGAAGAAAAATAATCAGGCTGCTGGATCTGCAGTTGGAAACGCCTTAGCCTAGCAGTTTGAGCTGGATTTTTTGCTAATCGCATGCTTGGTCTCAAGTGTGATGGGATCAGTGTGGTTTCTTGACAGTGGTGCGTCTTTCCATATGACCGGAGACAAATATTTGTTTACTGATCTAGATGAGAAGGATCTTGGAGTGCACATCGAGATGGGCGATGATGGTAGATACAATGCGACTAGTATTGGGACCATTTCCTTTGAGAGGGAGTATGGAAAACCTTTCATCTTGAAGGATGTCATGCATGTTCTAGGATTGAAGAAGAATCTGATCTCTGTGGTGATGTTGGAATACAAGGGATATGATGTTGTCTTTAGAGAGGGAAAGGCTTTCCTGCGTAGTAAGGCAATTGGTGAAACCTGGAGGATAGGGGTTCGAGTTAAGAACCTTTATCAATTGTAGGTAGATGGCTGCATAGCAATCACAGGCAAAGTAGAAGGAGTGGTGAGCCAGGATGAGGGCGAATTGTGGCACAGGAGATTGGGCCATCTTCACCATGGTGCTTTGAAAATTTTGCAGCAGATTTCTACCGGGCTTCCCAAAGGTACACTTGCGCAGTCAGATCAGTGCAAGGGATGTACTTTGGGAAAATTTGTGAAAGCCACCTTTCATGCGAAGGATAGTCACGCCACGACAATCCTTGAGATAATTCAAACAGATGTGTGTGGACCTTTCTCAGTAGCTTAGACAACAAAGCACAGGTATTATGTGATAATTGTTGATGAATTTTCTCATAAGTGCTGGATCTTCTTCATGTAGAAGAAGAGAGAGACATTCTCAAAGTTCTGTGAGTTCAAAGCACTGGTTGAGAAAGAGTCGGGGAATTAGGTGAAGGATTTTAGGAGCGATAATGGTGGTGAATTCATATCTGGTGAATTCAAAGACTTTTGCAGTGCAGAAGGAATTCAAA
The DNA here is from genome assembly GCA_034641835.2 of Pinus albicaulis. Classification (NCBI taxonomy): domain Eukaryota; kingdom Viridiplantae; phylum Streptophyta; class Pinopsida; order Pinales; family Pinaceae; genus Pinus; species Pinus albicaulis. The sequence goes on from CM076570.1 coordinate 1,486,459,152, forward strand.
GAGAGCTCATAGCGCCTCATAATCCATAGCAGAATGGGGTCGCGGAGCGAAAGAACAGAACAATTAAGGGTGCTGCATGGGCGATGTTGCATGATTAGGGTCTTCCCATACACTTGTGGGCTAAAGCATGCAACACTGCGGTTTATGTGCAAAACCGTTGTCCTCATAAAGTACTTGGCATGAGTACACCCGAAGAGGCGTTTTCTGGTAAGAAGCCTGATATTTCTCATTTGAAGATTTTTGGCTCACCTGTTTACATTCATGTGACGAAGGATGCCAGGAAGAAGTTGGAGCTGACCGCAAAGGTTGGGATATTTGTGGGGTACACAGAAACACCCCACAACTCTTGTGTGTATTTTCCAGACAGTCAGAAGACTGTTGTGAGATGAGATATAAAATTTCATGAGGAGAAAGCCATGAAGTTGTCGCTTGAGAGGGAGCTACACTTGCATGCAGATGAGGAGCTACTAGTTCCTAAAGATGAGCCTCGGGATGTGGATCAGCCACAAGAGGAGGTTCATGGAGTGGAAGAAACCACTCATGCAGTGCCAACCATCAAAGGGCGGAAGTGCACTACAGAAGCTGAGCGACTGAATCTTGATGCAGTGCAGAATGTAGGAGCCCCTACATCACAGCACAGATAGAGATAGTAACCTGACCGATATACTCGATACATGGCTCTGATGAGCAAGTGTATCGTGACAGAACCATATTATTTTGAGGAAGCTGTCGAGGACCCTGCATGGGTAGATGCCATGGTGGAAGAGTATGATTCGATTGTCAAAAAAAATGCATGGGAGATTGTCCCAAGGCCGGAAGGGAAATCAGTGGTAGGTTTGAGATGGATCTACAAAGTGAAGCAAGCTGCTGGCCAGAGCGTCGAGAAGTACAAGGCAAGATTTGTTTCCCGGGGCTTCTCACAGATCGAGGGGATCGACTATGAAGAAACCTTTGCACCAGTCGCAAGGTATTATTCCATACGAACCATCCTTGCTCTCTCAGCACAGATGGGTTCGCACATTCATCAGATGGATGTGAAGACTACGTTCCTCAACGAATTCATTGAAGAGGAGGTTTACATAGAGCAGCCTGAAGGATTCAAAATCTTTAGCAGCGAGTCGCATGTGTGCAGGCTCAAAAGAGAGATGTATGGGCTGAAACAAGCACCTCATGCTTGGTACACACAGATAGACAGTTATTTCACTGGACTTGGATTCACCAAGAGTGAGGCGGATCCGAACCTATACCAGATTGTGCTGGAGGGTAAGTTGTTCATCATTGTACTTTACGTAGATGATTTGATACTAACAGGTGATGAACAATAAATTTGAGTGATGATTTGAATAGAATGTTTAGAGGGGGACACAATTGTATATGTGTGTATGTATTATAAGCTGTTTTGGGGCCCAATTACATTGCGGATCCTTGGTTTGATATGTGTTGATGCGTTATGATATGATGTGGGTTTTTAGCAAAGTCGAGAGTGAACCAAAGGAAATGTTGAAGCACGGTGCGATGGTTGAAATGGATATTAAACCAAAGGTTTAATATAATTTCATAAAGTGGGTTTTGGAATATTAAAGGTTTCTTAACAATTGGATTGGTGTCATAATATATGTTGGGGTATATATATAATGTTTATGATAAAGTCGAACCTTACATATGAATGAGGTTGTGTGCGAAGGCACATTATAGTTAGATGCGAAAGGTAAGCTTTGAGCATATAATATACTGGGTTTTATAAAGTTCAAACATTGGGTTGAGCTCCGTCGAGGTGAGAAACTTTGGTTTATTGAAATATTGAATGTTGATTCAATATATGAGTTTAACCATGAGTGAATAAGGGTAACTTCCATACACAGGATTGATTTACATTGGATTCATAACCATGGAGATAGAATAGCTTCCACATATTTGTAAACTTCCCAGATTCAAAATTATTTGGGCTAAACCTTGAAGTACATCATTTTTGTATGAACAAGAGTGAGAATGTGGTTTAGACAAGGTAGCCCGGGAATCAAATGTTGCCTAGTTTAATAGGGCGTCTCTGCTATTTAATCAAGATTGCAGAGTGATAAAGGGATTCCATGCTATTTAATGAGCAGGATACAGGTGAGATAGAGTAAAAATATACTCAATTCCTCGAGCCCCTACGATTTGCAATTGGAAATGAAAAGAAACATTGTTTTTCCAAGGCCAAATCCCTGAAAATTAATGCGAGCGAAGAAGGGAGGAACCGCTCACATTAAGTTTGAGGGATTTGGAGACTTTCTAATAAAAAAATATTCATTATTCATTATAATATCTCAATTATTAAATTAGTATCCATTACTACTTATTTACATTTATAAAACAACTGTAAAGTTCAAAGTCTTTTGGATAGAACACTTGTACAGTCAATTTTCCAATAATTTATTCGATATGTTCCTTTTTTTTTGAAGTTGTCTGAGTTCTCTAGAGATTACTTCAAGCTTGACCTATGGCTTTATAAATCATGACCCGGGGGCATCTAATTCATCAAAAACACTCAGGGATCGCACCCAGCCTGGGCCACACTAGTCCTTAACATGACTATATTTTTTCCCACGAAACTGCGAAACAATGACCTTTAAATCATGGAGTGACTTAACATTACACCCTATCACTATCTATTCTACGCCCCGTGAGCTTATATGTTCCAGTTATATACATTACATTGTAAACATTTATGCATAGCACACACTTTTGGTATCATAAGGTCTATTTGTTAAAATTAAAAGGCTGGTAATAAGGAGATCATAGTAGAAAAATGGTTAAATTAAGGAATTTTGACATTAGAAGGGAAATTTTTGGAAATTAATCAGTTGGCACGAAGAAGAACATAGATGAAAAATGATTAAATTAAGAAATTGTTAAAGGGTTGTTCTATAAAAATATTTCTTATATGCACTGGTATAAATGAATTTCAATATTTGATTTTTTTATCTAGTTCTAAATTCATCTATCATCCTGTCATCCTTCGGCAGCCATTTTTCATATTCCAAGGTGCCATACAGTTTGCTCCTCTTGTCTTAACGGTTTCTAGTTAAGTGTGTTAGTCCAAAATTTAGGTAGGTAATGGTCTCTGTGTCTTTTATGATCAACAACTACTCCTTCAAAGGTTTCTTGACAACTTGTGGTTTGTGGTAGTAGTGGGGAATTTTACCCCATCCGTTAACCACAAATTGGCCTTTTTTGTTTCGTAGGTTTCATATTCTCCAACCAGTTGTTGTATTTGGTTAACTCTTTTAGCCCAAATGGTTTTTGTTTGCATTGAATACAAGATTCAAGTCCATATGGCCCCTCGTCAAAGAATTCCCAGTAGCAGAGGAGGGGATTTGGGGGTATCTTTGTCTAGGAACCATAGGCTATTCATGTGGGAATCAATTGCAAACTTATTAAATTTTTCTCCCATGGAAGTGAGAAAGGAGATACTCACTCTAGAAGCAAAGGATTTTAGGGACCAAATGTATCATTCTGAACCAAAAATTTGTAGTGAAATTTTCAAATGGGTTCCAGACCTAGGAAAGCTGAGAAAGAGTGTATTGTATTTCCTGCATTATATATCAACACGTCGACAGATGGAGACTCTTATTAATATGGTTCTTCGAGACAAAAATGTTGACAATTACAAACTCTTTACTAGTCAGGATGAGTTGAAGAGGATATTGAGGGACATCAGGTATGATATGGATGATATAGTAATTAAACTGAATAAAGTGGAGCGTTTCGTGGTCTCAGACTCGGATACTAACTCAAATTCTCATTAGAATGAGGAAGTTGTCATCAACGTACCTCCCATCAACATGGTTAATGCAAAATCCTCTCCAGAGTACCCGGTGATCATCTTGGATGACTAAGTCCATCTCTGAATTAGCTCTTATCTTTCTCTGTTGGTAGTATGAGATAGTTTTCTATATTGATACTATCATATAGTTTTAACTATGCTAGTTGTTGTTATGTTGCTAACTTTGATATGTCAGTGTCTATGACTATTTTGTTTTGTTGAAAAAACCACTATGTCAAGTATTATCTTTGGTTATGAGGAGTACCCCCAAAGTTTTATCTTTGGGAAAGTTTCAGTCTTAATAGTTGGGTTGATTTTTTTGTATTGTTTCCTAGAAGCTACTAGTCATTTCTCCTGGATAAAACTGAGCTTGAAGGATATAAAAATGTAAAAAAAATTGGCAACTAATAGAAATCAATGGTCGAGAATCATATCTATATATATATATGATTCGTTGTCAAAATATGATAATTTAAAATGTGGGAAGACTGCAACCATGGAACATGTTAACATTTTAAGAGGAATATTTGCAAAAGTATTATTAAATTGCATTCTAATGTATGTGAAAACGTAACAATAACTCCATTAATATATTATAAATCAAAATCCATACACCAAGTAGTATATCTCTATAACGTGCATGCCCTTTATGTCCTTGATGTCGGCTCACAAGAAAACATGTTAAGCATGTTGGTTAACTATGTCGTTTGCGGTAGATAAATTATTAAAAGTTATATATATATATATATATATATATATATATATATATATATATCCTTTACATTTAGGAATTTTTATATTATTATTATTATCATTATGCAATTTTAAGGTCACGACCAAGCGAGACACCAAATTGGTGCATGAGACCCCCTTATTTATGGGATAAGGGACCCACCTCTGTGTAGCGATTTGACTACTAATTATATGAAGGCATACATATTCTATCTCCCTCTGGTTTTGAACCTGTGACCTCTTAGGAGGAAACACATTCTCTTAACCATTAGGCCCACTCAAGTTGTAGGTATATATTGTTCATCAATACGTCTAACATACATATTTAGCTTTGAAAGATTTAAGTGGATATGATTTCATCTTTTTCTTGACCATTATACCTTCGATATGGTAAAAAATAAATTACTTTAATTAAAATTTGGAGTTATTCTATATTGTTATTATTAATTTTTGGGGTTATTTTGCGATGATTTGCATACACATACATGTATATGTTGCAAGGGGTTATTTTAATGGTTAGTTATTAATGTTCTTAGGTGTTTTTTTACTTCCATGCCAGTGGATGCTTAGTTTGAATCCTTCAAGGTAAGCTTCCACTAGTAGTCATCAATTTTGTTGGGAATATGTATACTGCCATGCCAATGGGTCCTTAATTTGAATCTTCTAATGAGTTTACTAGGGATGTCATATTTGAAACTAGGCAAACATCCATTGGGTTTCCCTAAGAGGTTTTCCTTGGAACATATGAACGCACACACACACACATACATACACACATTCTTCTTCTTTTTAATTTTTTTTTCAAGAATACCTTGTGGGTTGTAAAGGACCATACAAGTTCCAATTCTTGGCTTTTACTTGTTGACATTGCAAAAATTCGTGGTCCATATTTATTTCAAACTATTGTTTTGCAAGGTAATCATTGACCAAAAGAATTAGTACGAACATCTTTTCATCCATTTCCAGATCACGTGTTGCATGCATTTTCAATTCATGACATGGAAACTTTCAAGGAATATGTGCTATGACCCAACCATCCTATGTATGCATCACACAAAACCTATCCAACAAGGCATTAATACATGCTAAAAATTCCTTGTCCATCTCCACACTCTCAATAGTTCTAGTTAGTGACCATTTTAAATCAAAAAATATTTTGTCACGCCTTATTTTCCATTCAGATTCCTTCCCAATTGCATTGCAATGATATAATTTGGGTTTGCAATCCTAGAAAACCCTTTCGTGAACCTCCTATAGTAGTCAACTAATCCCACAAAAGCTATGTACTACATTAACATTCCTCTATGTTGGCCAATACATGATGGCTTTCTAGGTCAACTAATATTCCTTCTCTTAAGGTTATGTGCATGAGATAATGCATCTATTTTGGAAAAATAAACTTTTGGATAAATTCATGTACAAATAATGATCTCTTGAGCATTGTAATACTAGGTGAAAATTCTTAGTGTGTTTTTTTTAAATAAGAATAAATCAAGATGTCATTTAGGAAGACCCTTTTCTCCAAGGAAAAAATTATGAGGAAACCTAAGTGATGCTTCCCCATTTAGTGGATGAAATCTCTAGTAAACCCATCAATATATGGTAGTGTGTATAGTTAATTCACATAAAAATATAATACAAAACCAAATAACACAAGAAAAAAGAGAGACAAACCCTAAGAAAGATTTATTTTATAATAGAAAATAGAGAGTTATAATGACTTGCCTCTTCATCGGGGCAACCTCCAAGAGAAATGCTCTAAATATAATCACAATTCTTGACAAACATTGCATAACCTTTTATTCAATATGTATCTATCCATAGAGAATATTAACTACCTATGGGCCTCATTGAAACTATTAATAAACAATAAAAGGATAATGACATCAGGCCCAATGGAGGGTTTTAACATGCAAATAATGCTATATTTTTCTTTTATATAATTATTAAATGCATTTCATACTTTAAGAACAATAATACACCAAAAAAATATGATTCTTTAGTAATATTTCACATAAAACCATAGCCTTAACCCTAGATTATTTATCTTCTCTCTCCTTTTCCTTTTTTATCATTCTTCTTTTATTTGGCACATAAATTAGTGTGAGTCGATTGAGTGAAAAAGGTCAAATTTTCTTCTATTTATAGCTATCCAGGAGATCGAATAGGTACCTCTTCGAGGGTGACTTTTCCAGGCAAGGTCGACTTGGTCTTGTGGATGAGAAAATGACTTTTTGACTCTTTTGACTAAAAATAAAATAAATTTATTTTTCTTACAAGGATTCCAAATAGGAATTTGAATCAAATACATCTCTTTGACTCATACTATTGTTTTTACCCAATAAACCCTAAAAGCATAAAGAACATGCTTTTACGAGAAATAAAAAAAATATCAATGATCATAATATATGAATATAATAATTACATTACTAGTACATTTTAATTTAATTATGAAGATTGATAAGTATTTTGAAGGCCCAAAAGCTCCTCGGTGGGGAGGATTGATCTATAAGGATCCAAAAAGGCTCAACACTTGAAGTCCTCAAATTTCAGCAAAACCAAAACCAAGTCATAAATCTTGTCGAGACAATTCCAACGACGCATATGACACCTCAATTCGAGTACTTATGACATAGTTATGCTCATCTAAGGTTTTGTGTAAACAAGGACATGAATGCAATGATAGTTCCATGTGGCACCACCAAGAAAGGCCATGTGTAGAAATTTGAATAACTGATATGTTATTTTACCGAGATTCTCCCGATCACACACTATTTTAACTTCATGTACAATATAGACTCTCTTGTACCATTGATCATTAATTTCGGAAATAAAAATAATCGCATGCGCACATTAAAACCATAAACATTCACACATATGAACACAGTATTTCATGGGAAAGCTTAAAGCTGAAAACCCCCAACTATCTGTATATTATATGTCATAGAGATCATGTAACAATCATTATACAAAGATCCTCACAAGCTCTGAGTACAATCTCCAATTGCTACACACTAATCGGGCCTGATCTAGCAAAACACATGCTCCAATCTCTGCCACCTGTTAGCCTGCCTCTACTGCGCAATCCCTCCTGAATATTGGCTCTAAATGAACTCGAATCCACCTGGTATGCACTCCGCAATCCTCATTGGCATCTCCATCAATGTGTGGTGCAAACTCATGCACCAGTATATTCACAACTGATAGTCACACTTCTCTTTCACCTATCTCTCCACTGGTCTCCACTGAAACTGTCCATGCACTGAAGTTAACTGATGTATTCTTTAGTTAATTAATGAGTTATTAATTAGTGAATTAATTAATAATTAATTCACACCACTCTCACTAGTGTATCAATCAGTTAGACTAGATACAACTAGCTCAACTATGTTTAACTCAATTAAGCTAAACACAACTCCATCAACTTCCTCAATCAACTCCACCAAACTCTCTCACATGAGTTCTAATTGAAGTCTTCATGCAATAGCTGCACTTAACCCTCAGGGAATAGCGTAATTCCTTACGTAGTTCTTGGAGAATACATCTTGTGCACTTAAGCCCAAAGAGTGCTCCCGAGAGAATAAGATAATGTTTATAGTCCAAATATTATTAAGAGCTAATAATATTCGACATATATATTTTTAGACTGGCAATCTAAAAATAGATTCCGCCCAATATGTCTAAAAATAGAAGTCCATCTATTTTTCCAACTTGACCAACCATCCACAAATAGCATCCTGCAACTCAAAGAATATGATCGACATGTCTAAATATAGACATAGTCTAAAAATAGACTTGTGCCAAAAATAGCTTGCGGGCCCACTTAGTGAAGGCGACTCTTTTCACTAAGCTCATCATCTTGTTGCAATCTCAACACTCCCTCTCAACAAGATAAGGATTATCTGCCACCCCTATCCTACCTCTGTGGTATTCGAATTTGCTCCTAGTGAGCGCCTTCGTCAAGATATTAGCATCCTGATCCTCCGTAGGAATGTATGAAAGTAACATGATCTTCCGCTGCACACAATCTCTGATATGATGGTACCGGATGTCAATGTGTTTAGATCTATCATGAAATACTGGATTAACTAAGATTTTGATACAACTCTGATTATCACAATATATCACAATAGGATCTAAGTGTGAACCGAACAACCCGACCAGGATCTTCCTCACCCATATAGCCTCGCATGCAGCCAAACTCGCTGCCATATACTCGGCCTATACTGAAATGAGTGCCACGGATCTCTGCTTCCTGCTGTACCAAGAAACTGTTGTCGACCCGATACTAAAAATCCCTCCAGATGTGCTCTTTCTATCCGTTGGGCTCCCTGCCCAATCTGCATCCATAAAGCCACACAGCTTCACCTCATTCGACCGTCTGTACCAAAGTCCATATCTCGATGTGCCTCTGAGATATCTCAATACATGCTTCCCCGCCTTCCAAAAGAGCTTGGTAGGCTTAACCATAGCTTGTGAAAGCTGGTTAACTGCGTAGCATATGTCGGGTCGTGTATTGACCAGATACATGAGCGACCCCACCAACTGTCGATAAACAGTGGCATCCACTACATCCGCCGCTGTAGCATCCTCCTTCCTCCAACCACCAGGAAGAGGAGTATCAACATGATTGCAGCCATGCATGTTGAACTTCTCCAGTATCTCCCAAGCATACTTGCCCTGAGAAACAAACAGTCCATCACTGCACTGCCAAATTTCCAATCCCAGGAAATAATGAAGGAGGCCCAAGTCCTTCATCTCAAACTCTTTTGCAAGATCAGCCTTGCATGAGAGTATCAATTGTTCATCACCGATCAGTATCAAATCATCTACATAAAGTAAAATGATCAAAAACTTACCCTCCACCAAAATCTGGTATAGGTTCGGATCCGCCTCACTCTTGGAGAATCCAAGTCCGGTAAAGTAACTATCAATCCATGTGTACCAAGCACGAGGTGCTTGTTTCAACCCATACAGCGCTCTTTTGAGCCTGCACACATGTGACTCGCTACTGAAAATCTCAAAACCTTCGGGCTGCTCTATGTACACCTCCTCCTCAATCACGCCGTTGAGGAACGCAGTCTTCACATCCATCTGATGAATGTGCCACCCCATCTGCGCTTAGAGAGCTAGAATTTTCCGTATGGAAGAATACCTTGCAACAGGTGCAAAGGTTTCCTCATAATCGATCCCCTCAATCTGTGAGAAGCCTCGGGCAACAAATCTTGCCTTGTACTTCTCCATACTCCCGTCAACTGCTTGCTTCACTTTATAGATCTATCTCGAACCCACCACTGATTTCCCATCTGGCTTTGGGACAATCTCCCATGCACTGTTTCTGACAATCGAATCATACTCTTCCACCATGGCATCTACCCATGCGGGATCCTCCACAGCTTCCTTGAAAGAGGATGGTTCTGTCACGATATACTAACTCATAAGAGCCATGTATCTAGTGTACCAGTCAGGTGACTGTCTCTGTCTACGCTGTGATGTAGGTGCTCCTACAACCCTCTCTGCATCTTGAGCCAGTCGCTCAGCTTCTGTAGTGCGCTTCTGCCCTCTGATGGTTGGCGCTGCATGAGTGGTATCTTCCACTCCATGAACCTCATCTTGTGGCTGATCCACATCCTAAGACTCATCCTTAGGAACTAATAGCTCCTCATCTGCATGCAAGTGTGGCTCCCTCTCAAGCAAACACTTCATGGCTTTCTCCTCATGAAATTTGATATCTCGTCGCACAAGAGTCTTGCGACTGTCTGGAAAATACACACGATAGTTGTGGGGCGTATCAGTGTACCCTACAAATATCCCAACCTCTGCAGTCGGCTCCAGCTTCTTCCTGGCATCCTTAGTCACATGAATGTAAACAAGTGAACCAAAAATCCTCAAATGGGAAATATCAGGCTTCTTACCAGAAAACGCCTCCTTGGGTGTACTCATGCCAAGTATCCTGTGAGGACAACGGTTCTGCACATATACTGCAGTATTGCATGCCTCAGCACATAAGTGTATGGGAAGGCCCTGATCATGCAACATCACCCGTGCAGCACCCACGATCGTTCTGTTCTTTCGCTCAACAACCCCATTCTGCTGTGGGTTATGAGGTGCTATGAGCTCTCTTCAAATTCCTTCTGCGCTGCAAAAGTCCTTGAATTTTCCAGAGATGAATTCACCACCATTGTCACTCCTAAGAGCCTTCACTTGTTTCCCCGATTCTTTCTCAACCAGTGCCTTGAACTCACAGAACTTTGAGTATGTCTCGCTCTTCTTCTGCATGAAGAAGATCCAACACTTCTGAGAAAAATCATCAACAAATATCACATAGTACCTGTGCTTTACTGTCGAAGCTACTGAGACAGGTCCACACACATTTGTGTGAATTCTCTCAAGGATCGTTGTGGCGCGACTATCCTTCTCATGAAAGGTGGCTTTCACAAATTTTCCCAAAGGACATCCCTTGCACTGTTCTGACTGCGCAAGAGTGCCCTTAGGAAGCCCAGTAGAAATTTGCTGCAATATCTTCAAAACTCCATAGTGAAGGTGGCCCAATCTCCTATGCCACAGCTCACCATCATCCCGGCTCACCACTCCTTCTGCCTTGCCTGCCATTGCTGTGCAACCATCTACCTGCAATTGATAAAGGTTCTTAACTTGAACCCTTATCCTCCGGGTCTCACCAGTTGCCTTACTGCACAGGAAAGCCTTTCCCTCGCGAAAGACAACATCATATCCCTTGTCTTCTAACATCGCCACAGAGATCGGATTCTTCTTCAATCCTGGAACATGCATCACTTCCTTCAATACGAAGGGTTTACCAGACTCCCTCTCAAAGGAAATGGTACCGATACCGGTCGCACTGTATCTACCATCATCGCCCATCTCGATGTGCACTCCAAGATGTTTCTCATCCAGATCTGAAAACAGATCTCGATCTCCAGTCATGTGAAAAGATGCACCACTTTCCAAGAACCATACTGATCCCATCACACTTGAGACCAAGCATACGAATAAGGCGAAAAGTCAGGCTCAGCTACGAGGCCAAGGCCTCTCCGTTTTCAAATCCGATGCTTTGCTTATTTTCTTCTTAATGGATGGTAGTGGCATAATGTCCATGTTGGTGACAGTGAAAGCACTTCACCTTGGACATGTCCTGCTTCTTGCCTTTTGCACCGGATTGAGAAGCATTCTTCTTGCTCTTCCCCTTCCTTGTTTTGGTAGCCAAAGCGCAATTTTCTTCATCAGAGTTCTTTGATGAAGATCCATCCCTGGTACTTCGCCTTATCTCCTCTTGCACAATATCCGACCAAATTCGCTCCCATCCTGGAAATTTCTCCCGTCCATTGACAGAGTCCTGATAGGAATGCCAACTCTTCAGAAGCCCAAGGAGAGCCAAGCTCACCAAGTCTTCATCATCAAAAGTCACCCCCACACTTCCCAGCTCATCCCTGCATTAGATGAACTTCGTGAGGTACTTGGGCATACTGTCACCTTTCTCCATTTTTATGTTTCTGAGTTTTTCCTTGAGTGCCAACTTCCTCTGCTCGCTCTTGCTTTGGAATAAGTCTGTAAACACTTTCCACATCAAGAATGGAGAAGCCTTACCATGAAGGTTGGACACTATGTGATCCTTTACACCTTCCAACATAATTCTTTGACACTTTTTTGTCTTCTTTTGCCATGCGTCAAGTGCGGCAGCATCGCCAGAAGCAGGTTTTGGAATTTCTGCATCTATGAACTCCTTCAACCCATTGTCATCTAACACCGCCTCCATCCTAGCCTTCCATGCAATATAATTCGAGCTTCCCTCAAGGGCATACTCCAATCGCAATCTGTTGAAAGACATCTCAACTTTGACACCAAGAAAACACCACTGCAAATTCGAATTCCACCAGCACAAAACTCAACCGCTTCAATGTTTTTCAATTGCTCCAATGATCAATATCCCTCTGATACCATGTAGAAATTTGAATAACTGATATGTTATTTTATCGATATTCTCCTGATCACACACTATTTTAACTTCATGTACAATACAGAATCTCTTGTACCATTGATCATTAATTTCAGAAATAAAAACAATCGCATGCGCACATTAAAACCATAAACATTCACACATATGAACACAATGTTTCACAGGAAAGATTAAAGCTGAAAACCCCCAACTATCTGTATATTATATGTCATAGAGATCATGTAAAAATCATTATACAAAGCTCCTCACAAGCTCTCAGTACAATCTCCAATTGCTACACACTAATCAGGTCCGATCTAGAAAAACACATGCTCCAATCTCTGCCACCTGTTAGCCTGCCTCTACTGCGCAATCCCTCCTGAATATTGGCTTTGAATGAACTCGAATCCACATGGTATGCACTGCGCAATCCTCATTGGCATCTCCATCAATGTGTGGTGAAAACTCATGCACCAGTATATTCACAACTGATATTCACACTGCTCTTTCACCTATCTCTCCACTGGTCTCCACTGAAATTGTCCATGCACTGAAGTTAACTGATGTATTCTTTAGTTGATTAATGAGTTATTAATTAGTGAATTAATTAATAATTACTTCACACCACTCTCAATAGTGTATCAATCAGTTAGAATAGATACAACTAACTCAACTATGTTTAACTTAGTTAAATTGAACACAACTCCATCAACTTCCTCAATCAACTCCACCAAACTCTCTCACATGAGTTCTAACTGAAGTCTTCATGCAATAGCTGCACTTAACCCTCAGGAATAGTGTAATTCCTTATGTCAGTTGCTAAGCCACATCTGTGCACTTAACTGAAGTGCTCTAAGAGAATAAGATAATGTTTATAGTCCAAATATTATTAAGAGCTAATAATATTCGACATATCTATTTTTAGACTGGCAATCTAAAAATAGATTCCGCCCAATATGTCTAAAAATAGAAGTCCATCTATTTTTCCAACTTAACCAACCATCCACAAATAGCATCCTGCAACTCATAGAATATGATCGACATGTCTAAAAATAGACATAGTCTAAAAATAGACTTGCGCCAAAAATAGCCTGCGGGCCCACTTAGTGAAGGCGACTCTTTTCACTAAGCTCATCATCTTGTTCCAATCTCAACACCATGTGGACCAACCGGGAAGTGCCATGTGGCATGACATGGTACCACCCAGAAAGAACACATGGCACCAACTAGAGGGTGCCATGCGTCACCCTCGAAACACTCCATGTGGCATATGTTGACAATCGATGTGGAACAACTTGCAGACACCATAATGAGAGCCTATGATGTTTGACCCCGAGCCACCCACATAACAACCAAGCCATTTGCCAATGAACCACGGGCAGGATTTTATAAATTCTGCCAACCTAATTGTTTTAAACCCGTACCATACAATTTGATGGGGACCCCATGTAGCACCACAGAACGAAGAGTGGAGCTTAATGCACAGGGAACGAGGCCCGCTTTGGGCATGGTTTTAGAGGATTATTCTTAAGGTATATTCCATGGAATATTTTGAATGAATATTCCTAGAATTTTCTGAACTGCTGTGGCATCTTGAAGATTCCTTGAGAGGTCCATAGGTGAAAGTGACATAACCATATGAAGTTTATAGTCATTTTTCACAAAATTTTGAGACAAATCCACTGGTGTAGTCACAATTTGGATCTGAGAAACAAATTTTTGGGTCATCCCCATAAGTGAGTTATTTCCATATATTTTCCATTATTTAGATAACATATAGGCCTCTCCATTTTGAAGTTGGGTGTGAAGACATAGCTCGCATATTATGAGTGAACTCCATTAACAAATCTTGGTGTATTGTCTATATTGTCTCCTTTTTTTGTTGCTTCTTCATGGATGTGGCATTTATGGTATTTTAATGCTCTTTAAGAATTTTTGTTTAACTTCGCCAAAGTAAAGATTCTGGATCAACGGAATGCAAAAAATATGATTATTAAACAAGATTCCTTCTTGGATGTGGAAATCAAATATGGAGTTCTATCAATACTGCAAGGTTCCTTGCATTCCTTCCAGGATTCTGCAAAATTTTCACTCTCTTTATAAAACTCCTTCATACATTCCAAGCTCACAACTTTAGTTAACAATGTATTCAATAGCATTACCCTTCGAATTAACACATATGCAACCTTATTTTATTTTCAAACCGATGTTCAAAACAAATTTACAACTTTGCACAAAATCAATCCATTTGGAATGTTTTTAATTAAGCTTACCTTTCTTCTTGATGTACTGCAATGCCGTATGATTAGTGAATAAGACAAAAACCTTTGACAATAAGCAATGTCACCATTTATTCAAGGCTTTTATAGTAGCAAATAAGTCCTAATACTAAACATAGTACTTCTTCTTAGCATCATTCAACTTCTTGCTAAAAAATGCAATTGGTCTTTCTTCTTAACTCAAAATTTATTCAATTGTTCAAAACCTCACACAATAGTCCACTTGAAACGCCTTATTAGAATATGGAAGTGCCAAAACTGGTTGTTCGATTACCTTCAAGTTCTCAAATGATTTGATGGCTCCTGCTTTCCATTGGAAATTTCCTTTCTTCATACACTTTGTAAATGGTGCACAAATCTCACTAAAATTTCAAATAAATTTATTGTAGAAACTTTCTAAACCATAAAATATTCTCATATCAAAGGTACACTCAGGTGTTGGAAAATCCAAAATTTCCTTTTCCTTTTCAAGGTCCATTTCCAATCCTTCCTTTGAGATTACAAATCCCAAGTACACTAACGCCTCCTTGAACACACACTTATTTAAATTTAATAGTAGTTTCTCTTCCTTCAACTATTGTAATACATTTCTTAGTTGCTCCAAGTGTTCTTTCTTGGTATTACTAAAGATAATAATTCCATATAGGTATACAACATTAAAATTTCCAAAAAATGGTTTAAAGACTTCATTTACAAGTCATATAAATGTGCTAGGAGTATTAATTAATCCAAATGGCATGACCAACCATTCAAACAATATATCCTTAGTCTTAAATTTTTTATTTCATTCATCGCCTTCCATTATACTTATTGGATTATATCCACACTTCAAATCAATATTTGAAATTTTTCCCTACTCAAATAATCATTGAGGTCATCCATCCTAGGTAAGGGAAACATATAGTTGATAGTGATCTTATTAATAGAACATGAATCTATACACATTCACCATTCACCTCCTTCCTTTGGTGGTAACATTTCCTACATAACATAGAGACTTAAACTCTCTATGATCAACCATTTTCAAGAAACTCTTGTACCTACCTATTCAATTCTTCACTACCTGATGGAGTCAACTAATAAGGATTTTTCTTAGGCACAATTTTCCTTGGTATCAAGTCAATATTATTTGTTATGATTTTTTCTTATCAATTTAATTGCTTAAGTTACCGACATTACATTATCAATCTGGAAGCATAAGCTTCAAGATAATACACCATATGTGCAAAGGTTAGAACATTAATGGGCATTCTATTCTATCACTACTAAAAGAGAAATATCGCAAGAAATGAAAGAAAATTACAATCCAGGGATTATAGGGGACTTGTTCACTAAATTGTAAGCTTAAGAAAATTGTATGATGGTTCTATATGTAGTCATCCACTCTACCATGAAAAGAGTGTTCCTATCTCATTTGCAAAACAAAGTCTCAAACCCCATATTTAGTACAACTTAGTCCACTATAACTATTAACAAAGAAAAAGATTAGAAAATAAATTCTAAGGGATATTTTTTATCATGGGTATCAATACAAGGTCTCTTAACCACAACATTTTATAACTTAACAAAATATTCAAGGAAGAGTTACAATGTATGTCATTACCTTTAGTAAGAAATCCATCTTTTATCAATCATCCACACAAATGCAAGGAAAAGGGAAATCTAATATATATTGTGATCACTAGGGTGACAACACAAAGCCCCTTTGTGATAGCCTATGATATTTCACAATGTTTGAACTAGATATTCATGTAAGCACAAAGAGTTGTAATGTGTTGTATTTTCCCTTCAGTGGTCAATCTCGCTTCTATAAATCAAATCAATTGTAAGTAATGACCTAAAATAAAGCATCAATGTATTCTATAAAATTGAATTGAAAACCAAATCTAAATTAAAGAGTGAGCACACAATTTTGAATATGAGACCAGGGGATCATGAATTACAACTCTGATGCAATTTGGTTAAGTTATAGAGGATTCAATACATGTTAAAAAACAATCATGCAATATGCTCATAAAAAATGGAGTTGATCTAGTTACAAATATTAACACTCAATTTGGTCACACTATATACATCAAAGGAAGTAACCACATAACCTATATAGTCTAGCTACAATGATAAATTTCCAATCAAGTCATGCTATGAGGGATCAATATACAAATATTATTATTAGAGGATAACTATGCAGTTTTTCATGAAAAGGAGTTGATACACAAACTAGTTGCAATGATTTATATTTAGTTTAGTTATGTGAAAAGGTATCAATGCATAATTTGATTGTTAAAAGATAATCATACATCTTGCTCATGAAAAGGAATGGATACACAATCTAGTTACAACCTGAAGAATTGATCACACACACTCACAATGAATGAAAACACAAATAGATATGCTACAAACTAATAGAAAACAAAGGCAAGTGTTGTTGAGTTGGTGGGCCCTTCCCAACCAACTCATGTTGTCAAAAAATAAAACTAATTTACATGGAGAATTGAACCAAAATCAAATCATAAAGAATGCCAGAAAATAAGTTTGTATTACTCCATATCAAAGGTACATTGAAATCATGAATCAATCGAATCATGAACCCAAAATAATATAATCTAATTACTCGTTAATCAATCAACCTCTATAATCTACGAAGAGCCAATTAAATAATTGTTTACATGATAAATTTTATAGGCAGGTAGATTCCACAAATACCCTGCCTTTGCCTCAGAATGAAAGATATATAACAAAATGAACAAAAATGGTTAATCCAGATGGATTCCCTTACATATTTAGATTCAAAACCAAATTTGTGAACTACACTTGCTTTGTTGGCATGTTGATTTGGGCCAATTCATTGTGCATGCATAATATCTCATTTTGTTGACTGTTAATTTGACTAACGACCACATTTCCCTCAAGTGACCGAGGCTTGATCTGATGAACATGATAGTTTCCCAAGGGTGCTTGGAAGAAAACCCATGTTGTAGTTTTTGCTTTAGAGACATGCAACCATGTTGATCATGGAGGTGGGTTAACAAATAATGTGTAGGTTACAAGACTTGGCTCAAAAATTATCATTAGTGGAAATTAAAGTCAATCAAATCCATTTTACTCATCAACGAAATGAAATGAATAAAAATTAACAACAATTTATCTTGAAGCTCTTTTAATTCGATGTTTCTCATTGACAGTGCAAAAAGGAGGGTAATAATCAGATAAGAGCGAGGTTTATAGGGTCAAAAAGGGATGATTGGAAATAAGAACAACATTGATTTAGAGCCCTGACACTTCTCATGGGTGGTAATCCTATTAGAAAATCATCTGCAACAATCGCCTGAAATTCCGTCAACAAAGATTGAATTTCCAGTGGTATGGAGTTCCTTTTCCCAACTTCCTAGAATTTTCTCTGCATTATAGCTAGTAAGAAATTAGCCTTCTTTTTCTCTTGTCGAGGCCTTCATTTTTGAAAGGATAAGGAATTTTTGGAATGGTTAGAATGGTGGTAGGTTGTGGGATAGTAGTTGGAGAGTTGCGGAAAGGATAGAGAATGAACGTGAAGAGAACTAGGAGTTGCGGAGGATCAGCAGGAGAAATATAGATACAACTGAGTGGGAAAGAGAAGAAAACAACTGAGCAATGGAGACAGACGAGCGAGGAAAGAGGCAAGAGAAACTGGAAATTCGGGTGGGAATTATGAGAGAAGGAAAAAGGGACATAGAAGAATTGGAGGCAGAAAAGAGAGAGCACTAGAACATTGTTGCGGAGTGACCAGGACCACTCTGTAACGATTATGTTATGTAATCATGTATTGTTTAGTCTTTGAGATATGCTGTGTGAAAGGCCTGTTGAGCCTAATGTAATGTAATCTGAAGAAGCTAATGGAAATAGGGCATTCTAGGATTTATGTGTTGTGATTGAATGGTTATTCATTATGTTATGATTGTATGGTTGTTTAGCCATTAATTTTTTTTTTAAATATGGGTCTTCAAGTACTCTTTGCTTAACAATATACATAGTTTGTTGTGTATGAACATATGCGTGTTAGTGTTGAGGATGCTTTAAGGTTATTCTAATATATGTTTGGTCTCTTGATACTAACTCTATAATCCCCCATCTAACTAAGGTCGTTGCATGCCTCAGCTGAGATTCCTTGCCTAGTCTTGGGTAAGGTGAAAATGTCGGTGTTGTGCTAGAAGACAGTGGAGATTTTTTGGTCCCTATTATTGAAACTGGGTCTTAGCCCTGCTATTATTTTTAGCCAAAAAATGGTTTCGTTATTGGGACCTAAAATATAAAAAGGGGTTGGAATATGGTATCAAGGATTTCGAAGAAAGAATTACAAGATTGGTGGTATGAAAAAGTAGATCGGTTCATTTTGCAACAAGATCAACTCTAACAACAAGGTGAATGAAAGTTGAAGGATCGAGTATTATATGCAGAATCGACTAGTGACCAGTATGAGATATTTTGGTGTAAATTTCTAGAAGATTTGTACAAATGGTTGCAGAGACTGCAGATAAAAGGGAATACTGGTGAACAAAGCAGATCTCGTCGTGCTTGGACTCAAGCAAACTTGGTAGAACTACATCGATTGAACACTGATATGAATCGAGATGTAAAATTATAGGTGTAGAATAAACTAGAGGGATATATTATTGAGTTATCCATAGAAAATCATCAATCCTTTTCTAAGGCCGAGGACATATTCAGATCAGGGTTGCGGGGAAAGATATTAAAGGAAATCCCTCTATGGATTAAGGTTCTAATGGTGGAAGAAATTTTGTTGGTATTCCAAAACCTCAGCATGGAAGCCTAAACACCCAATATTGGGGGAAGGATCTAGAGGGAGGGATGCTATAGAATGGGGAGCTATGAAGGGATTGAAGAAATGGATGTAGAGGACTTCAAGAAATCTAGGGATCTGAGAGCACAACGAAGAGAACAAATAGCAAAGAGATGGCGGGAAAGGGAAATGTGGGAAATCAAGAAGCAACAGAAGGAGGTACACCAAGAAGTACTAGTGCTGTGAAGTCCAATAGAAGAATAAATAGTAGTGGACCGGTGGGGAAAGAAGGGTCTGCCACAACATTTGAAAATCAAGAGGATAATAGGGCACATCTCGATATGCAGAAGTAGAAATGTCAGATAGAATAGAAGTCGCAAGTTCAAAAGAAGACATGGATGATGACATGCACGTCACGTTAAGAATTTTGTTTGCGGATAATGATGTGTCCAAGCTAAAAGGCGATATGAATTCCCATGTTCAGGTAGCATCTCCCCCAACCTTCCCTTGGTACTTATCATAACCTTGATAAGTTCTTGTCAAATCTAATTAAATTTATTATATTTCATAGTGTGCATACCACATATAAAGCTAGTACTAGTAGCAGTGGAATTATTAATATTGGTAAGATCCCATAAGGATCATCATAGCCTGAATCACAAGGATTTTTAATTCTTCCTCAAGCCTAATTTGATTGGAAAGATCATTCACCCGATACCCTGAGTTCTTTGGAAAAGGAAATGATGATGTCGAAAAACACTAGTACTTATGCAAAGCAATATAGAGGGCCCACAAAATGCCAGATGCTACAAAATTAATTGATTTTCAAACTACTCTTAGGGAAAGAGCCTTGATATGGTTAATCAAGTGGTCACAACTACACCAAAACCCAATAGTAGATGATGTTAAAAGAGAATTTGTGTAGGATTTCAGGCTTCCTCAGACGAAATGGCAACGATTTTCTGAATTATGAGAAATTAAACAACAAGAAGGGGATACGACCCAGAAGTTGATGCAAATATTTAAAGATGCAATTGGAAAACTAATCTATCCCATAGACCTGAAGCACCAACAAGATTGTTTTACCAAAGCACTATTACCTATTACTCGTACACCGTTGACCCAACAAAATATTGACACTTTACAGGATGCTTTAGAATAGTAAACAAAGATTGAAGCTATGGTGGGATACCCACATGAATATCAAGGAAGAATAACAATGCAAGACCCCTCTATATTCGGCCTGCAACATCAAATCACAAGTTTGATAGGAATTTCGAAAGAGATGCAGCTAGCGCGACCTGTGAGATTGAATGTATGGTGTACTCATTGCCTGGTTGAAGGTCATCTAGTCATGGAGTGCCCAAGGTTACGGGGCTTAAGTGGTTCATTCGGACTGGTGGAGCCCTCTGGAACCCCTCTTGCTAAGGGAATTGCACAGATAGAAACACAGGGTATATATCAAGGCAAAACACAATTCCATGCTTTTCAAAATCAATAAAATCCAACACCAACTGATCACTGTGATATTTGTAGAGCATATGGACATCTCCCACGTCTCTGCCCCATTTTGCAGAAATATTCAAATGTCCACTTATTGTTATTTTTTTGCTTCACTGACTCATCACGTTGACCATGTAGGGTTTCAGATGCATTGGATGATTGATTGGACTAAACGACATATCGGGTCAATGAAAATCATCGAGTAGGAGGAGGAGGAGGAACTGGGGGGGTAGGATGGGAGGGCGAGGCCCCGTGCGATGTTACAATTGCAATCAAGAAGTTCGTATTGCATGGGATTTTCTGCTACCTAGAAGACCATGGCATTCTCAATTCAAGTTCAATACAGATGCAACAAAAGACTTCCCAGAGTTGATTAAAATATGGGAGTGAAATCAAAGGAGGGGGGGGGGGATATTGGGGATGATGCAAGAGTAGTAGAACAATACAAGATTATAATATTGGCCCCGTTGAAGTGCTCATACAATCTTGAACAATAGAATCTATATTACAAAGAAGCAGTAGAAACATTCATCAAGCTAAACCCAAGTAAAGAGCCACATGGAGTACAACCAACGACCTTTAAAGATAAGGGCCTAGATCCACCACAACCCATAGAATAATGGTTCAAATTATTCCTACACATTGTAAATGATGAGAGAATGCTTTGACAATTGTTCGAGAGTCTAAGTCAGCCATAGGAGCAGAAAAGTCTGGCCAAAGCAATCTCTTCCAATCTACGAGAGAGGCATTCAAGAAGGATTCATAGGAAGAAAAGAAGGACATGAATATAGTTTAGGATTGACACCCAGATTGTAGGATTCTAGATAAAGGATACCATGTTGGATTTACGCTCGGATGTAAATATTTTACCAAGAAATACATGGGAATCATTGGGAAGACCCAAGCCAACATTCTCGCCAACTTAACTGCGTATGGAAAACCAATATTGCATCCTTCTAGTTGGAATACTAGAGGATGTAGATGTTGACATGGCAAGGGTCAAGACTTATGAATATTTCAAAGTAATAGATATAATGGGAGACAATTATCCCTATCCAACACTTCTTGGGATAGATTGGGCCTTTGAGAATTATGAGATGATCGATTTGAAAAAAGAACTAATGACTTTTGAAGTAGAAGGGGTTAGATTAATACAACCCTAGATCCTTATCAAGGGCAAAGATTCACAAAACCAATAGATGATAGGTGAGATCTAATACTATTATACCAATTATACCAATCGACAGCAAGAAAGAGAGAAGATTATATCAACTCAACAACAGAAAGGTCAATCAGATGGTGCAACTTTCAGAGCTTGGAGGTTCGATCATAATCTATGTTGGATGATTTGAAACAAGGAGCATATGAAGTCAACACCTGACGATGCACCACATTTAGGGGAGTCAACTGTATCAACACAAATTTAAGAGGATATCCCACCTTCAATGGTATCTCAGTCAATAATTTTATTAATAAGATTGATGCAACTCTTCCTAAGGAGCATAAGGCACCACTAATGAATGTTTCCTTACAAGCAACATCAGATAGGTGGTGAGGAGTCCATCACAACAACCTTATGGAATGGGATGAAATTTAAACAACATTGAGAGTTATATTTCGAATGTCCAGAGGCTTGCAATCGTTTTCCAAGTACAGAGGTAGTTCATATCCTCAATAGGACGTGAGGAATTATGAAGACTGATGGAATAGAGAAATTTTCTCGAAATAATTATGGGTGCATGCCTTTGTGAATACAGTAGGTACCTTCCCCAAATCATGGTATGTCAAAGAGGAAGTGCAGAGGAAAACTGGAGATTGGTATTTTTTAGAAATTCAATTCATTAGTAGTTTCCTTTGTGGATACCGATAAGGGGATTATAGATTCTCTACAAGCTGTTAAGAGAATTATACTTACAACTGGGCATTTTATAGAGGGAATAATAGACCAGGCTATGCTACAACATTTATAGAATCAACATATAATGAAGTGGTAGCTTACGGGAAAGTAGATAAAGAGCCAAATGAAGATGATCTGAAATACTTGACGCATACGTATTTCAATGAAATGGAAGGGGAATGAGGGGTTAGAGACAAACCTGCAACTGAAGGACCTCAACTACTCCCATTGAAGTTGAGGAAACTCAACATCAGAAGTGAAGAAAATTGAAAGCTAGCCTCAATTTGAGATTATTGGGATGAGAAAATGACTAAAGAAATATTTGATTTTCTAAAGGAATACGAGGACCTATTTCCTTCATCTGTTGTGGAATTGAAAGGAATTAAAGGGGATTTGGGAGAAATGAATATCATGATCAAGCTAGACGCAAAGGCAGTAAAGCACCGACCTTATAGACTAAATTTGAGGGTAAAGGAGAAAGTGAAGAAAGAGAAAGATAATATGTTGGACACAAGATTGATATTCCCTGTTGATGAAGCTAAATGGGTTAGTCCGATTGTGATACATAACAAGAAGGATGCAACAAAGATAATATTCGGTGTGGACTACCACAACTTAAATAATGTTTGTGTTCATGACCCTTTCCCCACACCTTTCAACGATGAAGTTCTAGATAATGTGGCGGGAAATGAGGCTTATTCATTTCTAGATAAATTTTTGGGCTACCATCAGGTCAAAATTGCAGAAGAAGATAAGAGGAAGACTACTTTTACCATAGAATGGGGCTCATTTGCATACAATGTTATGCCCTTCGGGCTCAAGAATGCACTAGCAATATTTTCACAGATCGTGATAGCTTCATTTAGGAACAATATATACAGGTTTCTTGAAGTCTACATGGATGATTGCACTGTCTATAATCTAATAAAGAAACACTATAGCTTGCTATGATTCATGTTCAACCAGTGTAAGCAATTACAAATCTCATTGAACGTAAAGAAGTGTATCTCTGTTGTTCCCTTCATGACACTACAAAACCATATTGTATGCAAAGAAGGAGTATGCGTGGACCCTACCAAGGTTGTGGCAATTGTAAACATGGACTCACCAAAAAATGCTAAAAAAATCAAATCCAAATTCGGACACACTAGTTATTATAGGATATTTATCTGCAACTATGCTCTGATCACTACTCCAATGGAGAAATTACTCAAGAAAACTGACAATTCATATGGTCTGAGTAATGTAATGCAAAGTTAAACATATTGAAGGAGAAGTTGGCTAGTGCACCGTTCTTAGTTTATCCTAAATGGAACAAGCAATTCCATGTACACAATTATGCATAGGGAATCACTTTGGGAGCAGTTTTGGTCCAGCTTAGAGAAGGGAACCTTGATCATACAATATACTTTGCAAGTAGAAAATTATCAACAATATAGAATAATTATACGACAACATAGCAGGAGGCACTTGCAATGGTATATTCACTTAAAAAATTTGCCACTAACTTGTGGAGGGACCTTTCAAGTTATTCACATATATTTCTGCCTTGAAATATTTGGTGAACAAGCTTGTGTTGGAAGGAAGAATTTGTATATGTCTATTATTTTTTTAGGAGTTTAAATTCGAAGTGATTTTTAAAACAGACTGACTAAATGTGGGACCTGACCATCTGTCAAGACTGGAATTAGGTGAAAGTGGAGGTTCTATAGATGATCAACTACCAGACATAGATCTATTTAGAGTGGAGGAATTTCCAAAATATCTGGAAGACATAGAAGCTTTCTTAGCTACCAGAAAGTACCCAAAAGAATACACCACAATGAAAAAGAGAAATATAGTCATCCAGACAGCCGACTACCAACTAATTGCAGGGAAATTATAAAAGCTAGGACTGGATAAAATACTGTGGAGATGTGCATTGGACCATGAAAGGAAGGATGTACTATGGGAATGCCATTCAGGGCTTGCGGGAGGTCATGTCGGAGGAAAATGCACCGTAAGGAAAATATTACAAGTAGTTTTATGGTGGCCCACTGTTTATAGAGATGCTAAGGAATATGTCAAGAAGTGTGATGTCTGTCAAAGGTTTGGGAAACCGTCACATCGAGATGAATTTCCACTACAACCAGTATAAGCACTACAGGCTTTTGAAAAGTGGGAAATCAAATTCATAGGAACCATCAACCCACCCGCGCATCATTCCCAATCCTGGTACATCATTATCGCAAACAAATACCTAACAATATGGGATGAAGCTTCCCCAGTGAAAGATTTTACGGCTGACACCGCCATCAGATTTATTTTTGAGAACATCATTACAAGGTTTGGGTGTCCTCTAATCTTAACAAGTGATCAAGGGAGCTACTTCATTAATGAGACAGTCACATCACTGCTGCAAAACTTCATGATACAACACCACAAAATCAGTTCGTATCACCCGCAAGAAAACAAGACGGTTGAAGCGGTCAATAAATTTTTTGAGAGGGGCTTGTTTAAAGTATGTTCAACCAACATGGATGAATGGGACGAGAGAGTTCCAGCTACACTATGGGCCTATCACATGATGGAAAAAATTACACAGGAATGCGCCCTTCTATTTGGTGTATGGTCGGAAAGTAGTAGTACTTGTGGAGTTCACAATTCCAAACCTGTTAGTTACACAAGAAACACATATGACCGAGGATGAATCAATTCCAAAAGGTTGGAGGAACTATGGGAAATGGATGAGGCCATATTTCTAGCATATTTTCATCAAGCAGGAGAAAATTAGAGACAAAAGGTATGGCATGACAGACACATAAATCAAAATTCATTTACAGTGGGAGGCCATGTCTTACTATATGACATCAAGTTCTTAACATTCCTTGGTAAGTTATAGATGCATTGGTTGGACCCTTTTATTGTCGTGAAAATTAAAGAATCAGGAGTTGTAAAGCTCACACAACTTGACGGTATTTTGCTACCAGGATGGGTGAATGACGGACGCCTAAAACCCTTCCAAGAGTAAACAATAAATTTTAATTTCAAATAAATCTCAGTAAGGAGAATTAGGTAGTTGTAGGTAAGAGTCATTTATGTAAGTCAATCAGTACTTAAGTCAATTGTATGTTTCAGAAAACTTCTTTCACACAACTTAGTCAATTATTCACATTAAAGGCAGTCATTCACAAGCTATCCAACAAGGTCTTTCCGATCACAGATGAATCTACACGTCATCGCAACTGATTGAGGTTAGGGTGGTCATAACTGATTGTGGTCAGGGATGTCGCACGTGTCATAAATAGTAGTCATAATAATTAGTCAATAATTCCATTGTCAGTCTGAATTTTGGATAAATATTTCCCGTAATAAAGATATCATCGCCTCATAAAGCATGCCCATCACTGCATCATAATTACCCATCATCTACATTCGCCTTTTCCAAATCTCTGTTAGATAATTCAGGTCCAACTCATCTATTGTCAATTTTGACATGGTTGAAGTTGAGTGGGGAAAGTTGCTATATTAATTTGTTAAGTGGTCTTGTCAGAATACATCGTGTCAAGATTTTCTACTTAATCGCATGGCTATGCCAAGTTTTTCAAAGTCTGAAACGAAGGTGGTGAAAGCACAAATTCAAAATTCTGTGTCGAATTCCAATTTCCAAAAGTCCAAATCTAGGCCTATTGTGTCCATTTTATACTAGAGGTGCTCCAAGATGAAGAATAACATTGTATCCGTTTATGAACCATAGTTCGATGAAAGAATTGAGAAGGCATATTCAGTGACATGAAAATATGATAAAGTGGGGTTATTTGATAATGAACTCACAAATTCATTCCAATTTCTAGCGTTGAAGCATGAAGTATACACAAAATTGATGACAAAAAATATGGAAGCCAGTCATTCCGAGTAATAGATGATTTCAGGGGAATTCAAAGGTTAACACTTCTCAATCTGAGGAGTATGCATGTGTTCAGTACCATCGTAGCAGTAATGCAATGTACCAAGGTACTTCTTAGTCATATGCATGAGAGATCACTTTGGATGGACATAGAAATTGAAATACATATGATTGATATACACAATTAAAACACCAAAATAAGGGGAAAAGGCACTCAAATTGAGTTGATAAACAAATCCAACATCAAGTTTTCCTGATTCATCATCGTTGGTAAGATAATACGCCATTTTAAAAGGAACAAATGTACACTAGACACAATTTTTGTTGTGGAATACTTTATGTAGGGAGCACAGTTGAATTGGTGAATTGGTGAATATACCATTTCAAGAGCCTCCGAATTTTTTGTCATATAATTCGTCGTTGTCGAACTGATAAATTTATACTTACAAAGTATACTATATGATCAAGGTTCCCTTCTCCAGGCTGGGCCAAAACTGCTAACAAAGAGATTCCCGATGCATCAATGTGTACATGGAATTGCTTGTTCTAGTCACGATAAACTAAGATCGGTGCACTAGAAAAATTCTCCTTTAGTATGTTTAGCGCAACATTAAATTCCTTAGACCATATGAGTTGTTTAGTTTTCTTGAGTAATTTCTTGATGGAGCAGTGATTAGAGCATAGTTGCAGATAAATCTCTTATAATAACTAGTGTGTCCCAATTTGGATTTGAGTTGTTTAAAATTTTTTGGAGGTTCCATGTTTACATTTGCCACAACCTTGTCGGGGTCCATGCATACTCCCTCCTTGCATACAATATGGCCCAGTAGTGTCTCGAAGGGGAAAAAAATATTAACACTTATTTACGTTCAATGAGGTTTGTAATTGCCTACACAGGTCGAACATGACTCGAAGCAAGTTGGAGGGTTTATTTAGTAGACTATAGAAAATCCAATCATCCATGTAGACTTCAAGAAACCCGTGTATATAGTCCCTAAATGTAGCTATCACGATCCCTCATAATACTGTTGGAGTGTTCGTGAGCCCAAAGGGAATATCATGGTATGCATATGAGCCCCATTTTGTGGTAAAAGTAGTCTTCCTATTATTTTATTTTGCAATTATGACCTAATGGTAGCCAAAAAATATATCTGTAAATGAATAAGCCTCATTTCCCGCCACATTATATAGAACTTCATCACTGAAAGGTGTGAGGAAAGGGTCATGAACACAAGAATTATTTAAGTTGTGGTAGTCCACATAGAATCTGATATCTGTTTCATTGGCTAAAAAAATAACATGGATAAGGCCGGGGTTTAGGCACAGTGGCCAAAAAAGCTCCATTGTAGTCTAGCACAACACCGACATTTTCACCTTAGCCAAGACTAGTCAAGGAGTCTCACCCGAGGCATACTGCAACCTTAGTTAGATGGGGGAATCAAGTGTTAGTATCAAGAGACCAACCATAGATCAGAACAACCTAAACGCATCCTTGACACTAACAGACATATGTTCATCCGAAACAGACTATGTGTATTGTTAAGCAAAGAGTACTTGAAGACCCATATTAAAAAAAAAATTAATATCTAGACAACCATACAATCATAACATAATGAGTAACCATTCAATCACAATACATAAATCCCAGAATGTCCTCTTTCCATTAGCTTCTTCATATAACATTGCATTAGGATCAACAGGCCTTTCACATAGTATATCTCAAATATTGCACAATACAATATTACATAACAAAATAATTACAGAGAGGTCCTGGTCACTTTGCAATAAAATTCCAATGCTCTCTCTTTTCTGCCTCCACTTCTTCTCTATCCATCTTTCCTTATCTGAACATGTCCACTTGAACAGCCAATTTATCTCACCTATTTCCTCGCTCGTCTGTCTACGTTGCTCAGATTTTTTCTGCTCTTTCCTTCTTGGTTGTATCTATCTTTCTCCCATCGATCCTCCACAACTCTTAGTTCTCTTCTAGTTCATTCTTCATCCTTTTTACAACTCCAATGGTTGTCTCGCAACCTGCTATCATTCTAGTCATTCCAAAAATTCCTTATCCTTTCAAAAACGAAGGCCCCAACTGTTCCTTCATAAAATACTTAAATAAACACTACATAACTCAACTACTAATGATTCCCACATATTGACTGCTATTACTTCCCACCATTGTGATTTCTAGCATTGGTTTTTTTATCACCAAATTGTGTCCTATTGGGTTGCTTTAATGGTCAACTTGGAGTAACTGTTTCAAACCAACTTGTAACTGGAAATTATCCTTTCCAGTCTGAGAGCTCTCTCAAAAAGATAAATGATATTCAATGAATAACTTGAAAGTGGAAGGCTAACTCTGAATTGGATTGAATGTTTTTGTTTTAATGTAGGTGAAATATGTAAAAGGTTTACTACCATTGGGCTAATGGAGTCAATATGAAAACTAAGTCACAAGTCAACTTATCTCATGGAACCTGAGGCAATTGTATTTTTATCAAACCACACATGAAGGATAAAATAGCAAGCTATACATGAAGTTGGAGCATACATGAATTTGGAGCATGTCACCATGAATTCCAAGTGATTATGCATAAGAAAAATAATAAAACATGACAGAAAAATAGACTAGGTGTATAAAGGAAGTTGGAGCATGTAATCATGAATTCCAAGTGATTATACAACTAGAAAATTGGAGAGAAAGTAAAAGATTGATATAAGAAACATACATAAGAATACAGATAAGAATATCAGGTCTGAAACAGGCTACCGCAACTGTATATTACTGATAGACAAATATTACAATGGTGGTAGTGTCAAGTAACCATCTCTCAACCGTGGTCTCATTCGATATCCTCACTATAAATAGACCTTTGTTGAATACATACGATCTACCCAGCTGGCTAGATCATCGAAATATGACCTTGACACCTATCATAATTGTAAACCAATTTCCTGGAATCGAAAAAGACAACTAATCTCTAAAATACTTATACTTCTAATAGGACTATGTTTTATTTATTACAACTAATAACTGAAGGAGTGCATAGTTACATAAAAAGTGTTTAGGTGCTTGAATAACACTATCCACCATCAAAAGAATAAGTGCCCTCACTGAAACACAAAATAGTCAACCCTTTTATCCTATGTTGCGTTGTTGCTAATGTGTTGATGTAGTGGGGTAGTTTAGGACGTGGACCTCAATTCGCTGATATGCTAACAGATGAGCTGAGAGCTGTGTGTGCAAATATGTTGTTGAACAGAGTGTTGAATGCTTTTGGCTACTCGACTCAACCTTTCTGTTTTTTTATTTAGCCGAAACCCTCTTGCTGTGTTAAAAACTTTTTTGTGAATAAAAAAATGTGAAAAACCTAAAATACTAGACTTGAAACCTTTTAAACTTTAATTCTGAAGCGTATCGCATCCACGCACTTCACAACCCTTAAAGTTTAGGTTATGAAGAATACAATTGGCGACGCGATGCGATGGGGAAGTGATGTGGAGGGTAGGTGAGACTGGACCATAGTGCATATCGCAACTCTCATCCTTTAGTTATTAGCACGGAGGATATAAAATTTAAACACTGCGAAATGAAATGTGTGGGGGAGGAGGTGAATGACGTGGTAGGGAAGAAGTGGGACCGGACTGCAACGCAGATCACAACTTTTAGCTTTTTTTATAATCTGTGGGGGTTAACTTTTAAAATTTGTGAAGTGCGGAGAAGAGGGACCCATTGGCTACATGGCGGAGTTTTATGAATCGACGATCGGGGAATGAAAAGCGATGAAATGGTAAAGGTGGAAGGGAAAAGAAAAAAGGCGGAAAAGGGTTAATTTAACGTATATTTTGATGAAAATGAAATAGAAGGGAAGCATGGCGGAGAATGGGTCCCACTTCCTATCTCATTGGCGATTTATAAGTTTAGAATTTTATTGTTGTAACAAAACTTTGTGATGGTGATATGCAATAAGGCACAAGGGGTCCTACCAATGGTTTACGCGGAATTTTGTTATATATATGATATGTAATATATATAACGGTAAGTTTATATAACATGGTTGTTTGATGGGTGGTGGAGCTTATAACATAAAGTCTGAAACTTTATAATAAATGGGTTTATAAAGTAACAAGCACCAAAAGGTTATATATGTGGGTTTTGGGCTTAGGATAAACAAAATTTTGAAAATTTTGAGTGTGATAATAGTGGCTCCACTGGGGATGGTGTGCCGTTGTGGTACAACAAAGAACTTGTAGTTCCAGTGCCTCTCTCTTGAAAAATTGAATTTTTTTTTAAATTGATGAAGACTTTGCCAAGATCTTATGGCCTTCTACACAGGCTCAAGATTGATGATAACTGCTGAAAAACCAAATCTGTACATGCTAAAAAGATGCTCATACTACTTGAGCTTATTCACACACACTCCTACCTACCCTAACAGTTGCAATCTTCATGTTTGATTTAAGCAACATGAAACCTCCAATAAAGCCAGTCAATGAGTTGATCTGATACTTTAACTCCTTGATTATGCTTGAACCAAGAGCAAACTGTATTCTGAAATGATAAAGGTAAGAGAAAATGGGTCTGTTTTTCATAGTGAAAAAATATTTGAAAAGTTGGACTATAGAACTCTTCCATGTAATCAGCTAAGGGATCATAGAAGACATAATTTATTGATATCCCTTTTAAGCTCTCAATAACAAATTGATCCTGGATATCCTTTTCATTTTCTTCATCAAGGTTGAACCTTGATTCCAACTCTACAATATCAAGCTCATAACCACATTCCTCCTTTATCTGCAAGTCAAATGGTATAACAATTTCCTCATTTTTTGGAGGAGGAAGACTTTCCAGGAACTATTTATGATCTTGAAAATCATATGATCCAATTCGAACACTCAATAGTTCAATTTCATTTTCTAATTTTTCAGCAGTTAAACCAAGAAAACAAATTTTATTTTCAGGTGTGAGTCGAATGGATTTCAAACAACAGAATACTATTGTTGAGAAATGTTCATCTATCTAAAATTATGCTAACTCATCCCTTACACTTTGTAACATTTCATCATAAAAAGGGTTTGTCACATACCCTGTCATCTTGGATCACCATGAATGTTCTGAAATCTGGATTCTTCTTAGTGAAGTATCTCTGAACTTTGAAGCTCGAGATCTTGAACAATGGAGTCTCCAGGTGAATGGTACAACCTTCCCGTGTTTGGTTTTTGTTCACCATCAAAAGTCAAATCTGAACCTTGTTGTTCTTCCTGAAGAAAATTTTCACTTTCATGTCCCCGACAACGACACCAAAATGTTATAACCAAATTGTGTCCTGTTGGGCTGCTTCAATGGTCAACTTGGAGTAGCTATTTCAAACCAACTTGTAACTGGAAATTAGCCTTTCCAAACTGAGAGGGCTCTCTCAAAAGGATAAATGATATTCAATTAATAACTTGAAAGAAGATGGCTAACTCTGAATTGGATTGAATGTTGTAGTTTTAGTGTAGGTGAAAGATGTAAAAAGTTTACTACCATTGGGCTTATGGAGTCAATATGAAAACTAAGTCACAAGTCAACTTATCTCATGGAATCTGAGGTGATTGTATTCTTATCAAACCACACATGAAGGATAAAACAACAAGCTATATGCATATATGAAGTTGGAGCATGTCACCATGAATTCCAAGTGATTATACATAAGAAAACTAATAAAACATGACAGAAAAACAGACTAGGTGTACAAAGGAAGTTGGAGCATGTAATCATGAATTACAAGTGATTATACAACTAGAACACTGGAGAGAAAGTAAAAGGCTGATATAAGAAACATACATAATAATACAAATAAGAACATCAGGTCTGAAACAAGCTGCTGCAACTGTATGTTACTGATAGTGCTCAAAAATGGAATTTCTCAAAATTGGTTGCAACTTGAATGACCGGATAGGCCTCATCACTGCAATTTTGGTGCCACAAACGGCACTCAAATCCGACATTGTATGTGAAAGTTATGCAGGCTTGAAGTTTTCAGTATCCTTCAAAAATCTAGTTGACCAAAGTTGACTTTTGAATTTGGAAATATAAAAAAAGAATATTCATTAGAATATTCCCCAAAATATTCCATGGAATATTCCATCTAGACGAATCAGAAGCAGACAAGTGGCATCTTCGTATTTGATAGTGGGTTGAATTTGAAATTTATGGGCCAATCCAAGGCTACCATGTGGTCCAGAGGTCATGGCTAAAATATATATGGAGTCCGCGGGAATTGAAATGAAGACATCCCGCCTGCCAGCAATGTGACTCAACCAATCGGGCTACCCGTTACAACTTAACATCATATGGCAATGGTTTTATTATAAGGTTTAAAATTATGATGGGCAGATGAAAAAAAGGGCCAGCCCCGAAGGGATAGCCCCGACCACCACATGGCTGACGGCCCATGACTGTGGCCCAAGGACATAGGCCCTAACTGCCAAGTTTAACCGCGCAGGAAAACCATTACATGTGACCACTTCTTTAAATTAATGCCACGGTTGGTTTTTGTTGCGGTTGTGGACAACGATATTGCCGGCAGTTCAAACGGTTCCACCTAACTTGGTGCGTTCTGCCAAATTCGGCCTCTGTGCCAAAATTAGCACGGTTAACTGCAGTTAACCCACATTTAGTGGGGTTTTCAATTGACATTGGGTAGAAGTTTGTTTTTGTCATAACTTTTTCAATATTGAACCAATTTGGACGAAATTTTGGTCAATTTTGGGTATTATGAGCAATATGGAGAGTTTGGGATAGGTTTTAGAGCCAATAGAGGTGTTATTCAACCACTTTTGCTTCAGGGAATCTTGGGGAGCTATCAGGGCCATGAGGGAAATGAAGCTATATTGGGTTGTACTTCACTGTTTGAGGTGAAACAAAAGCCATTTTTAGCTTATTTATGTATTCTAAATTCAATTTCACAACTATTTTTACCTATTTAGGCATATTTATCACTATATAACCAATTTGAGCAACTTAATAGAGCAAGGACATGCCCATTGGGAGCCTTGGACTTGACAGGTGTAGCCCAGGAGGGGTGAACTGCCTCATCATGTTGATGTGTGTTGTTATGGTGAAGTTTATCTGCTATGTATTTCTGATTTAAAATGTTAAACTATAATTTTAATTAACATTCCCTCACACATAAACTCAGAAACAATTACCAAAATAACTTTGTTTTAATTGCAAGACATGGAGAATACTTTGCACAATTAATTTAATGGAAATGGATACTTTTCAAAACATTAAAAATACTTCCATTTTTAGATCAGATGGTATCAAAGCTAAGGATTTGAGCCTTAGGATCTAGAGTTTTACTCGGCATTTGTTTTGTGCAAAGATATAGTTGATTGTTTGCAAGTTTTGATGCTTACTAGGCTTAAACTCAAGAGAGGTGAAGGACACTTGGTTAGTGCACAAAGTAATCCACAACCAAGAAGGGTCAGAGAGCCACCTCTAAGAGCCATTGAAGAAGCCTCAAACATGTCTTCAAGAGAGGGAGAAGTTCCTGAAGATATGGATCCCAAAGAAGAGAAACGGGTGTTTCGAAAGGCTTTCTTGGACATGACGGAGATGGTGAGGATACTCTACCAAGAAAGGAATGATAGGCTTGTTGGAGAAGGGTCTAAAAACCAGAAAGAAGGAGAGGGTTCTTCAGGAGGAAATAAAAGTGATGACAAGTCAAAGAAAGGACATGGAGGAAATGGTGATCCACCATCCCCATCTTCATCCTCTTCCTCTACATCGTCATCCTCAACTTCGTTGAATCAATCTCACAAGTCTAAAACCACTGGTAAAAGTCCATTTTTAAAGCTTGATGTTAAAGTTGAGTTGCCTATGTTTAATGGTGAGGTCAATGCAAAGAAACTTGACAATTGGATAAGACAGTTGGAAGTTTGCTTGAGGATACAAAACCTTCATGAAGACTACACCAAGATTCAGTTAGCCTCTTTAAGAATGGAAGGAGCAGCATTGGTATGGTGGGAATCCAAGACCAAGGATGAAATTAAAAAACATGGTAAGATCACTTTATCATGGGCTAAATTTATTTCCGCAATTAAGCAATAATTTTATCCATTAGCTCATTTACAAAAGGCTATCATGAATTGGAAAATTTTTAGACAACTTAAGGGACAAAGTGTTCAAGATTATACTCAAGAGTTTAGATGAAGGGCTTTATTACTTGGAATTGATTTGCATAGTCAAGATACTTTGTTGAAATATATAGGTGGTTTACACAACTATATTATACATATTATCCTTATGTTCAATCCTACTAGTCTAGATGAAGTTTGTGTACAAGCTACACATTTAGAGGCTAGAGGTAAACAATCTTTTGATGGGAATGAGGATAGTGAATTTAAAGGAAAAGGTAGAAAGATAAAT
Organism: Pinus albicaulis; assembly: GCA_034641835.2. Lineage (NCBI taxonomy): Eukaryota > Viridiplantae > Streptophyta > Pinopsida > Pinales > Pinaceae > Pinus > Pinus albicaulis. Next base: position 1,486,494,398 of record CM076570.1, read on the forward strand.
GCAAACTATAGGAAAGAAAAAGGAAAGTTCTTTTGTAAAAAATATTCCAAAACAAGCCACGATGAAGACCATTGCTGGAAACCTCATCCGGAGCTGAAACCAGAGAAATTTAAAAACAAAGATAAGGCTAAAGAAAAGGGCAAAAAGGTTCCAACTGTTGAACAAGACTTAGGGTTTGAATCAGGTGATGAAACTAAAAGCATATCCATGATACTAAATAACATAAAGGGGAAAGAGGTTGTAAAGGAAACAAATCCTAGTTCTAGCACTATAAACTGTCACATAGAAGCTCAAAATCAAGAGAGGAGGATAGAGTTGTTTCATGTGAGGATAATAGCCAAACACACAAAGATAGACACATTATTTGACAGTGGGTCTCAAGAAAATCTCATCTCAAAAGACTTAGTCAAGAAGTTGAAACTTGAGACCATACCTCATCCAAAGCCATATCCACTTGGATGGATTTGCAAGGATGCTAATTTACAAGTCTCAAGAAAGTGCATGTTGCGCTTCACCATAACAACTGATTATGTTGATTTGGTTGAATTAGATGTGGTACTGCTTGACATTACAGGTGTTGTGTTGGGTAGTCCATATTTATGTGACAGAAAATCGATCTTCCATCGCCATGAGAATAAGTATCATCTGTTCAAGGATGGCAAAGAGTTTATTGTGAGAGCACATTGGAAGAAGCTAGAATCTTCTTTAGTGAATGCAAGGCAATTGAAAAGGCTTGTCAATGCAAGTCAAAATCTTACTTTGTTGATGGTTAAGCAAAAATATTTTGTACATAATCCTTTTCATGTTATTGTTGATGTAAATGATGATATGTTTTAGTCTGAAAGCAATTCGTCTTTGGAACAAGATGACAAGATGTTGCAGAAAGTTCCTTTGGTGTCGATCGGTGCAGAGAATAAAGTGCCGGTGCAAGGTGGTGCAAGAATACAAGAGAGAGAAAAGCATGCAAGAAAAGAGGGCACAAATTTCAGCATGGGTCATTGCTGGTTTCATAATTACAGATTGGTATGGCGAGGAAACTTGGTCGGGAATCGACACAAGTACATGGCTCATTCAGCAAAAATACGCCATGAGGACAATTGGCAAGGTGAATCTCAATTTCAATTTCCTTTGAATTTAGACCATTGTAGGATCAATATGCTTTCTGCAAATTTCAGTTGCTATTCTGCAAATTTCAAATATTTGCATTATGACTCAGTCAATGTTAGCAATAGTCAATCAGCGGATTCAAGGAAGAATTTATCTTTTTATGAGAAGCTCAATTTGATGAAATCGGGAAGATTTCAGTGGTTCAAGGTTGAAAGAGTGGAGAATCAGTCTCCTCATATTCAATTTTTGTAAATCAGAGAGATTTTAGGGTCCAAAAGCTTCCCATTTGGGACGTGTGATCAGGTGATCATGTCCAAAGTTGAAAAAAATGCTAAAAAATGGAATTGCTCAAAATTGGTTGCATTAGGGGAATTTTGAGGTCTAAAATGGGCCTCCTAAGGAAATAATAAAATAATAGTTAAACCAATAAAATAATATTTATGAATTTTCATTTCACTTTTTGCAACAAAATCCAGGTAACCATGGTTAAATTCAAATCAAAAGTTGTACCAAAATAAAAATAACTAAAAAAATTGTATTGATGTGACTATAAATAAGAATGAGATTTTCAAGAAAAATTCATTGTCATTGCACATCTAATGCATTTGTCCTCTGTATTTAAATAACTTAAAATAAAATATAAATATAAATTCATAAATTCTTAATTATCTAATATACCATTAATTAAAATTTATATTATTTAAATTATGTAATTAATATACTATATAAAAATAATATAATATAATATATTGTTTTATGTATGAATTTTATATTACATATTGAATTGATTTGATTTATAATTAAATATTTGAAAATATTCAAATATAATATTTATTGAAAAGTGTGTAAATACATGAAGATTTTGTAGGGATATGCATTGTTTATTTTAAAAAATATGAAATGACAATATTATTATTTTATTCAAAAAGTGTGAAATGACATTTATTATGAGTACTTTACTCTATGACTTTACAAGTACTTAGATCACTACCATGGTTAACCATGAGTTTTATCCACCATTGAGAATGTGATAAGTAATCACCTTTAACTCAAGCAATGCCACCTCAACCATTAGGGATAATGTCATCCCCCTAAAATGTGATTGGTTCTCATAAAGTGAATTTTGATTATACATTTTCCTTAGGAGGCCCATTTTAGACCTCAAAATTCCCCTAATGCAACCTGAACAATCGGATAGGCCTCGTCGCTGCGATTTTGGTGACGTGAACGACACTCAAATCTAACGTTGTATGTGAAAGTTATGCAGGTTTGAAGTTTTCAATATCCTTCAAAAATCCAGTTGACCAAAGTTGAATTTTGACTTTGGAAATATAAAAAAGAATATTCCAAAGAATATTTTGAGAATATTTCTTGGAATATTCCCTAGAATATTCCATCTAGACGAATCAGAAACAGACAAGTGGCATCTTCGTATTAGACAGTGGGTTGACTTTGAAATTTGTAGGCCAATCCAAGGCCGCCAATTGATAGGCCCGGAGGACGCCACGTGGCCCAAGGGTCATGGCTAAAATATATATGGATTCCACTAGAATTGAAATGGACACCTCCCGCCTGCCAGCGATGTGACCCAACCAATCGGGCTACCCGTTACAACTTAACATCATATGGCAATGGTTTTATTATAAGGTTTAAAATTTTGATGGGCGGATGAAAAAAAGGGCCAACCTAGAAGGGCTAGCCCCGACCACCACATGGCCGACAACCCATGACCATGGCCCAAGGACATGGGCCCTAACCACCAAGTTTAACCGCGCAGGAAAACCATTACATGTGATCACTTCTTTAAATTAATGCCATGGTTGGTTGTTGTTGCGGTTGTGAACAACGATATTGTCGGCGATCAAATAGTCACATGTGACCATAACAACTCATATTTAATGTTAACTACAAACGGTTCTGCCTAACTTGGCGCGTTCCACCAAATTCGGCCTCTGTGCAAAAATTAGCGTGGTTAACTGCAGTTAGCCCACATTTAGTGGGGTTTTCAATTGACATTAGGCAGAAGTTTGTTTTTGTCATAAATTCTTCAATATTGAACCAATTTGGACGAAATTTTGGTCAATTTTGGGTATTTTGAGCATTCTGGAGAGTTTGGGATAGGCTGTAGATCCAACAGAGGTGTTATTTAGCCACTTTTTCTTCAGGGAAGCTTGGAGATCCATCAGGGTCATGAGGGAAATGGAGTTGTATTGGGCTGTACTTCACTGCCTGAGGTGAAACAAAAGCCATTTTAAGCTCATTTATGTCTTCTGAATTCAATTTCACAACTGTTTTTTCATTTTTAGGCATATTTCTCACTGTATAACCAATTTTAGCAACTTAATAGAGTAAGGACATGCCATTGGGAGCCTTGGACCCGACAAATGTAGCCTAGGAGGGGTGAACTGCCTCATCATGTTGTTGTGTGTTGTTATGGTGAAGTTTATCTGTTGTGTATTTCTAATTTAAAATTTTAAACAATAATTTTAATTAACATTCCATCACACATAAACTCATAAACAATTACCAAAAACACTTTGTTTTAATTGCAAGACATGGAGAATACTTTGCACACTTAATTTAATGGAAATGGATACTTTCCACAACATTGCACATACTTCCATTTTCAGATCAAATAGACATAGATTACAATGGTGGTAGTGTCAAGTAACCATATCTCAACCCTGGTCTCATTCGATCTCCTCATTATAAATAGACTTTTGTTGAATACATAGGATCTAACCAGCTGGCTAGATCATTGAACTATGAACTTGACACCTATCATAACTGTAAACGAATTTCCTGGAATCGAAAAAGTCAACTAGTATATAAAAGAATTATACTTCTAATAGGACTCTGTTTTATTTATTACAACTACAAACTGAAGGAGTGCGTAGTTAAATCAGAAGTAGTTAGGTGCTTGAATTGCACTATCCACCATCAAAAGAATAAATTCCCTCACTGAAACACAAAATATTCCACCTTTTTTTCATGTGCTACATTGTTGCTAATGTGTTGATGTAGTGGGGCAGTTTAGGACGTGGACCTCAATTCACTGATATGCTGACAAACGAGCTGAGAGCTGTGCGGGGAAATCTGTTGTTTATTATGTGGATAAAATCCTTCTTGCAGACAAGAACGATCTCCTTAGTATCCTAAGGATATCTAGAAAAAAACATCCAAATGAAAACTATTTTCTCTAGATCATTTGTGATTCAAAATTATTAAATAAAAAAGTATGAGGACATGCCCCTACCTAAAGTCCAACACTTGTTGAAATATTCTATCTAGTCGCTCCAAAAGACGCCACTTTAACATGTGAAACCTGCGACCAAAGACAAATAAAAGGATTAAAATCACATGAAAGATATAATAATTGAGAAAACACTAATCTATCTCAGTGATCAAGGAATCCAAGAATTAAATTACTCAATAGATACATGAACAATTTAATGAGAAAATAGAATCCATTTGTATTAACTTGTATAATAAGAAGTAACCTTACAACCTTGTCGCCTTGATGTCATACAGGTTCTTCCGGGGTCCTTAACAACCATTTTCCTTCGGTTTGACAAGCCTTATCCTCTATGAACTAGCATAAAACTATGGATATGAGTATGTGATCGTTCTCATACCAATGATGCCAAGTATAGAGAGTATGGTTTCTTCAACAATTTTCTAATCCACCCAAGTCTACCAATCTACAGTCTACCTTTGAGACTGAAACATGAGTTCAATTTATAGGAGAATGAAGGAGGTTTCAGTTCCATAAAGAGGGGGGATAAATTACTCTCATAAAGGGATTTTAGCCCCAAATACCAAGGGATAATATCCATTAATGAAGGGATAGAGGTTCATGAATGAAGGGACGAAGCTCGACCTGATTACACTTCTAGAAGCCTCCAGCTGGGAGAATATTCGACCACATGAGCTTGTAGAACTTATTGTTTCTTTTATTTTACCTTTTTTGGGGGTTCGCATTTTTAGTAAGCAGAATGTGTGTGATGTACCGCAGGTTATAGAGCAAGAAACCATGGTACTGCAGGTAAGAACTAGGAAAATTGTGTAGTTAGGATTTTTAGGGTTTAATGAGCTTTTCTCCAATTCCAAGACTTGGTTTAGGAACTTTATGGTTTTGGACCTCTAAGGGAGCATAATATAGGTGATGATGAATCCATATAGACATTTGAATGTCATGGTGACAATTTTTAGTGTAATAGATTGCCCCCTAAAGCGCGAAGTCTGAAGTAGTTCTGAAGAGTGAAGTGCTTTATCATTATGAGGATTGGGTTGCATAGATACTGGTTGAAACCTGTAAAAAAATTCAATGCAAACATATATGTGCATATCATCATTGAGGTAGGCATTCCCATACTCAGATCAAAACTAAATACATGTTCTAATACATAAATGATTTTAGAATTACATCAATAGTAGACATAGCATGGACACAGCCATTTGTCATAAGTAGTCTACTATATCATGAATAATAAAACTCCTCGTAGCCTGTATGGTAGAAACTAGATCCAGGGTCTTGATTTCTGCTTCCCGAACTAGTACGATTCTATCCATGTGATTGATTCTGTCGAAGTCGAACATGGTAGAAACCACTTTATTACTAGTAAATGATGTGAAATGTTAACAAGTGTGAGAGAAACGACCAATAATGACAATGGCTCTCAAAGAACTAAGTAAAATCCATGAAGTGTGAATGAATGATTTGAAGTCAAACACTTCATAGAATCATTTGATCAAAGGTCAATGATGCAACCTGTCGTCGAAGGTGAGAAACCTGCCATTAAGGCATGCAGATCTCAAGGTACTGATAGGATTCTAGATCAACTTTCTAGATGATGTGCTATTGTCGATAGAAAGTGACCTGTCATAGGAAAGCCCATGACACGAAACCATTAGATCAAGTTTTGAAGAAATTTCAACAAGGACTGACTCAGGGATGGTTAACGCAAATGGAGACAAATGTTTGTAATGAATGGTTTATTTGAACTGTCTCTTGAACACATAACGACACTACAGATGGTTTGGTGACAATTGACCTAAAGCTAATACCTAGAAACCGGCCGAAGACTTCCAATCTGGTTTGATTAACTATTAGACAAAGGATTTTCCCAACCCAAGTATGAGTGTGACAAAAGTGTCGTGTTCAAGAGTGATATACTACTTTTTGGAACAAAGTGTGACAACTGGATTCATTTTCTCTCTTTTCCCCCCACCATTTCTGGCAAGTAGCTCTTTATTTTTTACAAGCTTGAGGAGGATAACATTTTCTTGTTGTATTAAAATTGAACCCTAAGAAGGAGTGGTTCGTTCCTATTTTTAATTGACAGGTCCTTTACCTTTAAGTTTTAACGATTCCTGTATAGGTGAAACTCGATGTTTTTCAGTTTTAGGGAGTCAGAAGAAAATTTTAAGAAAACTCCGTGGGTGTAATTTTTCGTAATTTTAGTCTCTCAAGCCCGAAAATGGATAAAATAATGTAGGAGAGAACTCTATTGACCATGATTAATCAACATATACCTTTTTCGTAAATAGTCCATTTCAGTCCGGAAAAGGGGTAAACTTATATTGAAAGGAAGACTGTTTATTTCCTTTAACGAGTTTGAATAGTCAAGTACTCGACAATATTTTCATGTTTAGAGAGTTTGAAATGGGCTTAAAAGAGAACTCCAGGGTAATGCTTTTTCATAGTTTTCAAGAGCCCTAAAAAGTGATAAAAGTATACTCAGTTAGCCGACTTTCAATTTAATTAACGAGCAAGAAAAGACAGAAAGAACTCGACATTTTCTTGTGTTTTACGAGAATGAAAGATAGAAAAATAATCTCGAGACTTTCATGAGTTTAATGAGTCTTGAAAATAATAACCGAAATGGACTCGAGATAGGTTTCATTTTTATGCAAGCTTGAAACATAGGAAAAATTATGCTTGAGAGTGGTTTCATTTTTACAAAAGCTTGAAACTTAGGAAAATTGTGCTTGAGAGTGGTTTGTTTCATTTTTACACAAGCTTGAAACAAAGTAAAAAATCATGATTGAGAATGGTTTGTTTCATTTTTACACAAGCTTGAAACAAAGGAAAAATCATGCTTGAGATAAGTTTCAATGCTCCCTAAGCATAACCTGCAAGAGCATATGCCCCCCAAGCTTCATTTCATTCAACTAAGTAGACCACTGGTTACTAATAGGTGAATGTAATGAAGGTTCATTTACAAGATCAGAGGAAAGACTCGACTTAACACTTACGAGATCTAATTAAAGACTCGACTCAATTAGGAGAGGATTTGTTTCATTTTTTAACGAGCTTGACACAAGAAAAGAACTATGCTTATGGTATCTGTTTAATTTTTTAACGAGGTTGACACAGTAAATGGAACTATCCTCAAGGTGACCTATTTCATTTTTTAACAAGGTTGACACAAGAAAATAAATATCCTCATTGCATGATTCATTTTTTAACAAGGTTGACACAGTAAAAGGAACTCTCCTCATGGTGACTTGTTTAATTTTTTAAATGAGGTTGGCACAGGAAAACAACTATCCTCACGGTGACCTGTTTCCTTTTTTAATGAGGTTGACACATGAAAATAACCATCCTCATAAACCTTGTCATGGCTTCCAACTGGAAGGAACACATGTCAAGGGACAATCCTTGATCATGGCTTCCAAGAGGTCTTCATTAGAAGGAAGAATAATTCTCTAAAAGGAAGACATGTCAAGGGACTCAATAGGGATAAGAACATCACGTTCAAATGATCCCATAGGGTTTTCCATGTCAATTACCGGATCCAAGTCAAAGGAAGTTGAGCAAACAGGGAGAGGCTTGATTGCATCGGTAACTGAAAACATGGGACTAGTTGCCACATAATTAACCCGTGGCAGGGTGGATACCACTTCTAGATAAGGAAAATTTAGGGGTTTCAGATTATTGGTAGTCGAATCAAGACTAGCGAATGAAATTTGGTCAACAGTCACAATGTTTCTGTAACAACCCCAATTTGTGTGTTGAATTTTAAAAGTTAGACATTTGAATTTTAAAATCCTAAGGGGGTGGACCCCAAGGGATGACTATGGTGTGAATGTATTTGCATATTTTATTTGAGGAAATAAATAAAATGATTGTGCATTTTGACCAAAAGAGAACTAGAGATCACTTGCCAAATCCATGAGGATGGATAAGGCAACAAATCCCCAAAAATCTTTCAGAAATCCTTGAAAGAAACTTATTTAGATTTGAGGAGGAATCTAAATTTTCCCCAATGAAGAGGAGTAGTTGGGAAGAGGTGAGAAAAAGCTGGAAAAGCTGAGGAAAAGCTTAAAGCAACTTTAAAGAATCCCAAGATGGGAAGCCTAGGCTAAACAGGAAAGAAAGCATCCTGCTATTCTGGACGCAGAATTAGAAACATGCTTTGGGGAAACTATGAGCTTAAATAAGCTGTTCCTAGACAGATCAGGGGTTGATCTGGGCTAGAAGGTGATCTCTGCTTGGGGGTGAGTCCTGGGAGATAAAGAGGACTCTAAGGTTGGGAGGTTGGTCAATTGCAGTTTTGTGGTATGTCTGAAATGCTTGTTGATTTGAGTTAAAATGGTATGAATTGGCTACATGCAAAAAAATTTAATTTATGTATGATTGTAATTGTACTACCTTTAACAGTATTTTCTTAAGGTATCCCCTTTTCAGTACTGTTTAGTTGTGGATCAGAATTTCATGAATTAGAACTACAGAAAATTTAATCCAAGTTTGGCTTAAATCTGGAGTACTTAATCTTCATAGATAAGTAAATATTATTTTTTCTCTTGTATATACAAATGGGATGGCTTTGTACTCTTGTATAGGCTAGAAGTAGTGTAGCAGAAATGAGATTTATATGAATCAGTAGTATAGCAGAAAGGAGATTTATATGAATCATATCATAAATGAATAGACTAAAAAGAAAAACAAACTATACTCTATATGAGTCTTATAACAGATCTAAAGGTATAGACATTAGGTGCTTAAAAAGAAAATCTCTTTGTACTCCTTGAACATGGTAATAGCATAACAAATTGTTGGACCTATACCCATTGTGAATTAGTCACCCACCATGGGCCACTGATATAGCTATAATTCCAACAGACAATAGAGGTTGTTAGCAAATATCCTATGGCATGTAATTGCAATCTCGGTACCTTCTTAAGTACACCTGCAACAAGAATAATTATCCTACTGATAGAAACAAGAAGGGGAGTATATTGCATGGTGAACATCAGTTATAACCTTTGAAATAAACTCGACTTGAGATGCATCAACAATAGAAGAATCGTAAATCTATATTTACACATGTACATATCCAACAAATTTTAATTAAGTTAAAACTATAGATACATTCCGAGGTATCAAGTACTTTCCTTCGGGCTTGGATACCCTCGGCAACAACTTATACATATCTACTTATACATGCCGAGAGATAGCACTAAAAATGAAATAAGTGATGATCTGATATGCCAACGACCTACGAATAAAACACAAGGACGAAACCTATATATGATACGTAGATACAAATAAATCAAATCTAATTGCATAGAAGTGCTATGAATAAAATGCCACATGTTTTAGGTTTAGTGGAGTACATGTAAGTCTACCTTAAACGACGCATAAGGTAGCATTGTAAAGTCATAGAAAAAAAAAAAAGAAGACAAAACATCCATGCCGCGATAATATTATAAATTTAATGTTTGACAACAGTAATACATATCAACGAGGGAACGCCGGAAGGTTAAACCCCGGTAACGCCGAATTGAAGAACGATTTAAACTTCAGTCCCGGAATTAATAAAGGGAATATTGACAGTAGGATTTACCGACCAGAACCCGGACACAGATCGAAACAAATCAACCCACAGTTGCCTAGGGCGATTTTACTGTTCGCACCGAAGCGTTAACCTCGCTGGCCGAAAACCCTGATGGCTGGACCGCATAGGTAAGCAACCAAGCAGGAAATTCATTTAAAGAAAATGTTAGTCGAGAAGATAACTACATAACCCGAACCAAGTTCCTGTGGAATCTGGGCGATTTTGATAAGTCTGGAAGCACAGAAGCTAAACTATTCTACGCCTGAGATATGGCGTTAAGCCTTCTCACACCAGCGTGTCATACTACACGCGAGGAAGGCGTACCACTCTCAAAAACAGAAATCGTAGAATAGGAAGCTTGAATATATGGCCAGTGAGATGGACTGCCGATATAACCAGATCGGTATCCTAACCTCAGAGGGGACATTAACATTTACTACAGCAATTACATATGGAATTGTAACGATATAGTAAATACAGACGCATATAACGACCACAACAATTCAGCAGAAGTATATCTACGGTAACCTAGAATAATTTTCACAGTTAACTGAGGAATTCAAAGGCAAGAAAAAAAAAATAAACGAGACCATACTATCATAACCAATATGCAACTCGTGGGAAAATACGATGATCAGGGTTTGCGCTATCGTTCAAGCGTTCAGTCATTGTTCACATACAAACGTAAACTCTGAAACCTGATAGCACACCATGCCCCTGCAACTCCCGGCGCAGGTCTCACTTTGAACTGAGCACAGGGAAACAAAGGGAGATAATCGTAGAGAACGCTCCGGTGATTAGGTTGAATAGGTAGGAAAGGAATACCTGAAACCCTAATTACTCTGCCGATGACTTCAGACTGAGCAGACGCGGATTGATAGAAAAGAGTACTCAAAACCTGTCTACGAGTGCCAGAAGAGTAGGTAAAGGTAGGCACGGGCGCAGAACAACTACAATTATGGCGGCTTTTGCGTATTTTTGTAGTTGTTCTGCCAAATCAGGGAAAGTGGAGGATGAATATTTCTTCTACTTTGCATGCTCCATTTCTGCATCAACACCCTCCTCATCTGAACTCGGGGACTCAATGTCATCCGTGGGAGGCGGATAACTTGGAATCCATATTTTGGATTTTGGTTTGGGATTGTTTTCCTTTTTTTGGGCAAGGAACGTGGGGCAGGAATTCTGAAGGTGCCTTTTTTGGTGACAGTGGCGGTAATGGAAGGCAGTGTTCTCATAATCCAGAATCTGTGTCCATAGGAAATCGCCGATATTGAGATTAATTTGATCGGGCAAACCTTCACTTATGTCTATTTCAACATATATTCTGCCATGTGTGTATAGTCCTTGGTACTCTCGAAGGGGATCTGTTGTCAGATAACAGACCAAGGTGTTTCCTATTCCTTGGAAGACGGAAAGGTGCCATTAGTGGGCAGGTAAATTGGGAAGCCTGAGCCAGACTGGAATCTTGGTGATGACTGCCGTAGAGGGGTCGAAATCTAGGAACCAAGGGGTGAGGAATAGCCCTGTTGTTCCCCAAAACCATAGACTTTTTGTTAAGGCCTTTTGATAATCCTTGCTGTGATCGAACACTAATATGAAGAAACCCTTTGAGCAGAAGATGATCATGCAATTGTGGGTCCAATTGGCGTAGATCCACTCGTGGAGATCCTTTGTGCAAGGCCAAAGTCCATTGAATCTACAAATTATGGCGGCTTTTGCGTATTTTTGTAGTTGTTCTGCCAAATCTGGATGGGAAATATCTATGGAAGGAACTTCCTGCATCTTATCAACCAGAAAAGGCTTGGGGGCCGCAGGGGATTGAGCATCTTTCTTGGGCTATGCATGGACAACATCCTTGTAGGAGAAGACTGGTGTAGATGATGAATGCCCCGCGGCTCCCCCTCTCAAACGAAGGGATAATACTAAAGTAACATCTCTTTCAATGTTATAAAATGAAAGGGGAAAAGAGGCATCAAGCTGTTTACCTCCATATAGAAGTCTCTGAAGAGTTGAGGGAATCCCCAGCTTGTGCTCAAGGGTTTTCAGGAGATTCTATACTCTATCCGTTGAGCGTACCCAAAGCATCATGGATCTGCCCGTGAGGAGCGAGATCTAGATTTGAAAGGCAGGGGAGGGTAGATCTGAGAAACCCTGGCTGCCAAGATGCATTGTAGAGGCCAAATTGATGTTCCTTGCCTAATATTTGCTTTCTGCGGCCCTTTCTGTTTTCCTGATGCAATCCCATGAGCGAGGGCTACTCATAATTGGTCGCTCCAAGGTATCGTGCTGGATCCTTGAGCCGTTGAGCTATGGAGACCGATTGGAGCACTCAAAGCCTGGGTTGTTGGAAATCTTCGTCGAGAAGCTCCCGACAGCTTTCAGAAGATTCACGGGGTTGGGGGTCATGTTTTCCTTGTTTTCATGGATGTCGGGGTTCTGTAGGTGAGAGGGAGTTGCCTCCATTCCTGCTTCAACACGAGTGTAGCCTACAAGGATCCCAACCCATGTGTTTTTTTCATTTTCCTTCGCTTTGAGCGCACTTCTTCAAGAGTTGGTGTTAGCTTGAGTTGGATTGAGGCACAACTTGGCCGCAAGATGTCATGAGCCACAGGGCCAGGCAGAGGCCTGATGGCGACAGAGGAATGGGGGACTGCTGAGATGCTAGGGTTCATCTTGGAGCTCCATTTTACTTTGAAAACACTCTTACTAATTGGCCAATAAATTTAACTACGAATGGAGATTTAGTGTAAATAATTAAACTGTCATCCAATATAAATAAAACAATAATAATAAATAAGTGAATTATATAAGAATTTTTATTGGATTATATTATATAACATATAAATATTAATGAATTTTAATTATATAACATATAATTAAAAGTATTAGTAAAAAAATAAAAATATTAAATTATATTCAAAAGAGTATTGATATTAAATTATATTCAAATTAGACAACATTTAAAAATAAAAAATAAAAAATAAAAATATAATAAAATAAGATAAGATAAGATTTAATTTCTTATTATAGTCAAACTAGCCGTTATTTTACAATGGCTAGTTGGAGCTTTCCTTATTTATTTAAACAGGTTCCTTGATCAGATTTTTCATCTTGTCCTAATGATGAACTACATTCGCTGGTTCGAAACACGTCGACAATATTTTCTTACATGTGATTTTCATCGAAAGTTTTTTATACACATTTTATGGATAACAGAAGTCAAATTTTTAATAAAATCAATAATAATAAATATTCTAAAAACCGTTCACCTTTAGAAAAATAAATAAATATAATAGAAAAATAAATAATGAATAATGAAAACTAAAGGTGAACGTTTTTAATACATATAATAGAAAAATAATAATGAATAATGAAAACTAAAGGTGAACGTTATTAAAAGATATTATTTTCTTTGCATATTCACAATTCCTCTAACCCACAAAGCCATGCTTTTATTTCGATTTCCCTCCTAGATACTATTTATACATGCTATATTTTTTGCCAATATTTTTATATGTAATAGTGATTATCATGATGAGTGTTTGTCTTGCAATAATGGAAAAGATGAATATAAATATTTTACTTTAAAATCTTTTAAAAGATGGGAAGTGGAGTTATATTCATTTCATTAAGAGAATTTATGAAAAAGGGGGTGGCATATTGAAGTCACATAGTCTACGGTCATCTTTAAGTTGGTAAAATAATTTAATAGGTGTAGGTTTAACTATTAAAAAGTAACTTTTAAAGTGAAGAAAAATGTAGGAGCCACCATTCCAAAGTATTTGATAGATTTAGGGAATGTACCACTTAACTAAGATTGTACACCAACACTTTATGATCATACAATTGTATTATAGAAATGGATTTGTTTGGAGTTCCATAAGCCTTTCTTACCTTTTAGAAGGAAACAAATTACTTTAATTTAAGAAGGTCAAAGGGTAAAGGGCCAACCATAGTTGTTTTTCATCTTTAAAGTACAAATAAAGAACTATTTAAGAAAAGGATGTCAACTTTTATCTACAAAGGTGGGGATTAGAAGAAGTCCCACTCTTGTTTTCAAAGTTTGAAAATATGAGATAGGCTTGGATAGCCTTATAACAGGGAAATCGACTTTTCCACTTAAATGAAAAATTGACGCGGAGCGTACCTCCCATGCCCATAGCTTTGTACGATGAGTACACACTTTAAAATAACTTTTGGAATTGGTGATGATAATGTCAAAGCATACATTTTAGGTGTTCCACCGAATTTTGTGGAGAAGGAAATTTTAATTTATTTTATATTGATGAATTGAGAAGGAAATTTTAATTTATCATTGATGTTTTAATGATATTTTTATTTTATTTTAAATAATGTGTATTTGTATTTTTAAATTTATTAATAATAATTAGATAACGTAATATAAAAATATATATTTAATATTTTAAATAAATAAATATTTTACGTGGTTATCATTTTAAAATATTTATTTAAAATTTAAATATAATCAACAAAGTTTATAAGGATAGAATATTCTTAAAAGTATATTTTTACAAACTTATTATATTGTCATTTAAATTAACAACTACATTTACTATAATTACGAGTTTGATGAATTTTGTATTTAGAAAATAAAAAATACTAGGATCGTTTTATGCAAATCTTCTTAAATGATAGCGGAAGAGGTTAACTCAATTTATTATTGTCAATATTATTGGGTATATGGCTACTTTTGTGTTAGTAAGTAGTTAATTTGAATCATTTGTAAAAAGACTTCCTCGGGTTGACAATTTATGTGGAGCCTGAATTGTGAAAACAATTAAAGCGACCAAAATTTTGGCGCCGTTGCCGGGGAAGGCAATTATAGATTTCAAAAGCATTAATCTTTTCTTTTTAAATGTGCAGATTGTATGAGAGGACGCGGAAACCAGAAGAAAACTAACCCCACAGGTGGCAAAGGCAAAGGAAGGGGAGGAAGAAAGATTTTCATTGACGAGATTGTATCAAAGGCTGAATCATCACAGAGATTAAGTTCTCGAAGACCAAAACTTCAGCACTCCCCTCAATCAGATTACAAAACAGAGGAAGTTGTGGGTCCTGAAAATATAGAGGAGCCAGTGATTAAAGAACCAGCAGTCAGTGCTGGAGAGTCAGAAGAAAGTGTTAGTAAATCAGCAGAGCACATTGAGGAAATAATAGAGAGTGTTGGACGACCAATGGAAAATATTGAGGAGCCAGTAGAAGATCTTGACGATCGAGCAAGTGCAGTAGGAGGACAGACAATGGAAGGAAACAATGAAGATTTCTTTGGTGGAGGATGTGTAGATCCTGAAGGAGAAGGAAGGGATGAAAATTCTCTCTCTACCTTGGGATTTCCTATCAGTGATCTCCCTGCAGGAACAACTCCTATGAAAAACATTCCATTGTCAGCTTTACCTAACTTTCATGGTTTATCCTCTAAAGATCCGGATGAATTTCTTTTTGAATTTGATATATTATGCAGAAGTTATGATTATGTTACTAATGCTCAAAAGTTGAAACTGTTTCCAGCAACCTTAAAAGGAAATGATTTAAGATGGTTCATGAGCCTTGGGAGTCAGGTAATCACAACTTGGGAGCAGATGAAACAGAAATTTCTGCTCAAATATCAAGACTACTGCCGGACGAGAGAAAAGAAGGATGAACTATTCAATATGGCACAAAAGCCGGATGAGAATTTGGAGGACTATGTAGAAAGGCTGCAGTACAATATACAGAGATCTGATCATCCGAATATAAGTAAGAAAATTCGCAAAACAATATTACTTAGAGGTTTAAGGGATGATTGTTTAGATATGTTAAACATGCTTGCCAAAGGAGATATATCTAAGGAATCATATGATGAGATTTGTGAACTTGCTAAGAGGTGTTCTAGGGGAGCTGCAAGAAACAGAACAAGAGATTCCACCTATTCAAGAGTGAAGAAACCAGCCAATGGAGGAGCAACAAGAGCTGAAATAGGTAATTTACTTGAAGAATTTAAAACTGAGATGTTAAGTTCTTTTGCTTCACAAATTGACACTTTGCAGGTTAAGAATAAGCAGGCTGAAGCAGAAGCAACTCTGGCTGTCTTTTGCCCGAAATGCAGAGACAAACATCCACTAAGGGAATGCCCAATGGACAAAATACCAATTTGCACCCTTTGTGAGAAAGATCATGAAACAAAACAATGTCCATCTCTACCAGGAATAAAGGCAACATTGCAGCCAACGGAAGAAGAAGCTGAAGCAGTTTACCTGCTAACTCAAAGAAGACAATGGCAACCAAAAGGACAAGGTATGAACTCTAGTATGCCATTTAATTTTTGGAACAATTATTCTGCTTTCGGTCAAACAAATTACCCTCCCTTTAATAAAATGCAATACCCACCCTTCAATCAAATGAATTTCCCACCCATGCAGCAATCAAACCCTCCCTTTGTTGATCCTTCAATGTGGACTCCTTGGCCTCCACATCAGCCATCTTCTTTTAACCCTTGGAATTCAAATTGGAGAAGCCAACAAATCCCGTGTCCAAATCAATTGCCTCAATTCCAACAACCACTTCCTCTGCCATCAAATGCTCCACCAAATAACCAAATGAGACCCCAGCTACCTGTGCAACCGAATCCTAACCCCAATAATAAAGTTGTGCAAGTCATTGATATTCAGAATCAATCTATATTTCCTACTATGCAATGTAATGATATTCATTTAAGATCTGGGAAAATAGTAGAGCCTATTATCGATGACATAACTTCTTCTGATTTTGATAAAGAGGAAACTGAGAAACATAAGAAAGCACAACCACCTTCTAACAAAAATGTTGAAATAACTGAACCACCATTCCCCGAGCGTTTGGATTTAACTAGAACGCCTGAAACACCTGCTTTTAATCTTTTAGGGGAATTGCAAAATTTATATGTTAAAATTCCACTTTTACAAGCATTAAGAGATGTACCAATTTATGCCAGAACAATAAGGGATATTTGTGTTAAGAAACCTAGTAGGAAAACTAAAGATCCCCTTACAGTACATGTGATGGGTGACTTATCTGCATTAATGTCTGGAAAAACCCCTCCTGTGAAATATGGTGATCCCGGCCATCCTACCGTAACAGTTCAGATTGGTAAAATAATGATTCCTCAAGTTCTGGTAGATTTAGGTGCTGCAATAAACATAATGACTCTTGAAACTTCACAAATGTTACAGCTGAATAACACAATCAGAGATACACCCACCATTTTAGAGTTGGCTGACCGTTCTACATTTAAACCTGAAGGAGTTGTTGAAGATCTACTTATCTCAGTTGAATCCTGGAATTACCCAGCTGACTTTGTTGTATTGGAGACTAAAACAAAGCTGGGGGGACATCCCTTAATTCTAGGAAGGCCATGGCTGGCCACAGCTGATGCCTTTATCAGTTGTAGATCTGGTTCAATGAAAATTTCTAATGGTTATGAAACCAAACATCTTACTCTTTATCCTCATGCTACACCCATAATTAATAATGAAGATTCTATGTGGATGGATTATGATGATAATGTTGTTCAGCCTATTCTAACTATTGGGCAAGCTTTAACTCTTAAAGACAATACAGAAGATGAAATAATTAATAATTTTATTTGTGAACCTTCTTCTGTAATTGCTGAAACACACAATCAATTGACTGCAATTTTTGAAACAGATACCCAAGAAAAGATTGAATCTGAAGACTTATCTCAGACATTAACCACCATCTCATCTAAAAGCATAACAATTGAAATTGAACCTGGCAAGACATTAAACATAAATCCTGATCTAACAGTTGATGAAACACAACAGTTAATGAAGTTATTGCATGAATATAAGGAAGCATTTGCATGGGATTACATAGATATGAAAGGGATCTCTTCTGAATTATGTACTCACCGAATTTACATTAAAGAGGGATGCCGACCAGTCTGTCAACCCCAAAGACGAATGAACCCTAATTTACGAGAAATTGTTAAAGAAGAACTTCAGAAATTGCTCAATGCAGGATTTATATACCCTATATCTGACAGTGAATGGGTTTCCCCATTGATAATTGTCCCTAAGAAAAACGGGAAATGGAGAGTATGTGTTGACTACATAACCTTGAACAAAGCTACTCAAAAGGATCACTTTCCTTTACCTTTCATTGATCAGGTGTTGGATAGTCTGGCAGGGAAGAAATTCTTTTCTTTTCTAGATGGATTCAGTGGGTATAATCAGATTAGAATTGCACCCCAAGACCAAGACAAGACCACTTTCACTAGCCCTTGGGGAACTTTTGCTTATAGATTTCTTCCATTTGGGCTATGTAATGCACCAGCAACTTTTCAGAGGGCTGTTATAGGAATTTTTTCTGATATGTTGAATGACTCTATGGAAATATTTATGGATGATTTTACTCCTTATGGTGTGTCTTTTGAAGATGCACTACAAAATCTTGAGAAAGTACTTAAACGATGTATACAAGCTCACCTCTCCCTAAGTACTGAAAAATGTCATATGATGATGAGTGAAGGAGTAGTGCTTGGACATTTTATTTCATCTCAAGGTATTCAGGTAGATCCATCTAAAATATTGGTCATTCAGAATCTTTCTGTTCCTAAAACACAAACTGATGTGAGAAGTTTTATAGGACATGCTGGATACTACAGAAGATTTATTAAAGATTTTTCTAAGATAGCTTCTCCATTATTTGTGTTGCTTATGAAGAATGCTGAATTTAAGTGGAATAATTCTTGTCAGAAAGCTTTTGAAGAACTCAAGCATCAGTTGTCTATTGCTCCTATTTTGAGGGGGCCTGATTGGGCCCTCCCTTTTCATATATCTTCTGATGCTTTAGACACTGCAATTGGAGCTGTCTTGGGACAAGAGGAAAATCATCTTCCTTATGCTATCTACTTTATTAGTAAGAATATGACCCCTGCTGAGCTTAATTACACAGTTACCGAAAAGGAATTTCTTGCAGTAATTTATGCCATTAATAAATTTCGACACTATATCACTGGTTATTCTACTTTTGTGCACACTGACCACTCAGCTATCAAGTATTTAATGAACAAATCTGTTACAAATGCTAGAGTTACCATATGGCTATTATTACTGCAGGAATTTGATATCACGATTGTAGATCGGCCTGGTAAAGAAAATGTGGTGGTTGATTTCCTTTCACGGTTAAAAACTGACAATGATATTCCAGTAGATGATTCTTTTCCTGATGAGTATTTGTTTGCAGTTTCTGCTCACTCTCCATGGTATGCATATATTGCTAATTATTTGGTTGCAGGAAAATTACCATCACACCTGTCATACAGAGAAAAGAGAAGAATTGTTCAACAAAGTGCCAGGTATAGCTGGATAAGTGGGTGTCTTTTCTACACAGGGCTTGATCATGAAATCCGAAGATGCATTAGGGAAGATGAAGTGTATGACATACTGAAAGCTTGCCATGATGGCCCTTGTGGAGGGCATTTTGCTGATAAGAGAATAGCACACAAAATTTTGAGGATGGGTTACTATTGGCCCTCATTATTTAAGGATGCAAAGAAATATGTAAGGGCTTGTGACAGCTGCCAGAGAATGGGTCAACCCAATCATAGAGATCAAATGCCATTAAACCCCCAGGTAGTTTTCGAACCATTTGAAAGATGGGCCTTGGATTTCATAGGACCCATTAATCCTCCATCCAATCAAAGAACTTATATATTAGTCTCTACAGACTATATGACTAAATGGGTGGAGGCCAAATCACTTATTAGAGCCAATGAAGAGGTTGTCCTAGCTTTCTTATTTGAAGAAACCTTCACTAGATTTGGAATTCCTAGAGAGCTAGTTACAGATGGAGGACCTCCATTCAATTCTCATGTTTTTAAGTCTACCCTTCCGAAATATAATATTCATCATAGAATGAATACACCATACCACCCCCAGGCCAATGGGCAGGTGGAAAGCACAAATAAAGTATTAGAAGCCATTCTAACTAAAACAGTGAAGGACAACCGAAAGGATTGGTCTCAAAGGCTCCTTGAAGCACTATGGGCTTACAGAACTACTTGGAGAAACACCACAGGTTTTTCTCCCTATGAATTGGTTTATGGTAAAAATGTTGTTTTTCCTGTGGAATTTGAAATCAAAACTCTAAGAACTGCTTTAGCTGTTAATCTTGATTTGACTGATGTGCAGACAGCTAGGTTGCAGCAGCTTCTTGAGTTGGATGAAAAGAGATTAGATGCCATTCACCAAACCACCATGATTCAACAACAGAGAATGAAGTGGCATGACAAAATTATCAAACACAAGCAGTTCCAAAAAGGTAATTGGGCCTTGTTGTATGACTCTCGGTTTGAAAATTTTCAGGGTAAGCTACGTACACGTTGGCTTGGACCATATGAGGTAGATGTTGTTTTTTCTAATGGAACAGTAAGACTTTTAACAATTGATGATTCTAAAACACCTCTACTAGTCAATGGTTATAGGCTTCGTTTATACCAGCGCCCTGTTTCTAAAGAGGATTTCAAGACTGCTTGCATGACTGATATTCATTATCTTTTTCTAGGGGAGTCTTCTGCTCCTCACAGCATTTAATTTTCTGCACTGTATTTTTAGTATTAGATTACATTAGATTTAAAACTAATAATCCCTGTCAAGGGTTGGCATATTACAATTGAATTTTGCAGATTCTGGAAAAGCTCATTAAGGAGGACAGATCCATCATAAGAAAATCTGAAGCTTCAATCACATAAGCTTGTTCCCTTCATTTTATCCCATTTCCTAGTAATATCCCTTCATCCCATTCCTACATTATTTCCCTTTTTCCATTTTTCCCACTTCTACCATTCCTGAAATATCATCCTTCAGCTAGAATTTCCTATCCCTTACTGCTGAAGTTATTCCCTATCAAACACTTCCCCCACTTGTTTCAAAGCCAAGTCATTTATCCCATTTTCCTGATTTTTCCCATTGCTGAAACACCAGTTTCAGCAACATGTCGTTCATTTTTCCGTTGCTGAAACACCAGTTTCAGCAACCTGTCATCATTAAAACATCATTTCTTTCCGCCGCTATACAAGCTTTTTAGTTCTCCACTTTTACGCTTCAGATCCTTTGGGTGAAAATTACTTAGTATTGAGCAGATCCTGTTACACTCTTGTTCTAAATTTTAGAGAAATCTACAGATTCTTCCATGTATATTAAGCCATTCTGAAGCACTCTACACTTCGAATTATTAAACCAAAGGTAAAAATGTAAGGTATGTGGTTTTAATGTAATGCAGTTAAATTATATTAAAGAGAGGATCTCGCTCATAATGGTTGCAATCTCCACACGCCCAATCATCATTGCACCATACGTAGGGGGGGGAATTTCGAAAAATGAATAATCATTTCACATTAACCAATCCTCCGTCACTCTTCATTCCATCTCCGCCGTCATAGAGACTCTGCATCCTCTGTTGCAACAATTAGCTTGACCAAAGCCTGTGTTTCTGTCTTTCGTGCCTCTGCATGTAACTCAAGCTAGTAGCCATGGGAGGGTCGGCTATCAGACACGAGCCTGGTTCGATAAATCTTCTTCAAATGTTCCCGGAAGCCTATCAAATTTTCCAACAAGCAGGATGGACAACATATTTTGAAAGGTTGGGAGAATTTGATCAGGAACAAGTTTTAGAGTTCGCACAGAACCTTCAGGGGAATTTCTCAGTGGTTCAAGGGGTCCGCATTTTAGTTACAGAGGAGGACATAGATCAAGTTTCAGGTTTTCCGGCTATTGGGACTCGCTGGTTCAGTAGGAAGCAAGTGATTTTAAATGCACAGCAAGATTTTCTTCGTCCAGATGAACCAGTTGAACTTAAAGGCCGCGGTGTAAGTCTGCATTCACTTCCTCGACCATGGCCAACAGTAGCAGAATTCATCAAGCACTACTTGACATGCGAAGGGCTTTACCAGGTAGTCTACCAACATGACTTCATTTTGATGAATCATTTAAGGAATGGTCGATTAGTTAATATTCCCTATTATCTGCTTGGTTGTATCAAAAACATGTCCTATTATTGCAGACGGGCTAAATTCCCATTGTTATCCCTCACCCATCATCGTTTATGCCAATTGTTAATTCAGAGGGGTTTTGCTCAGCAAAACCCCCCTCTGAATATTCCACTCCTTATTCCCCAACAGGCTGAAATTCCTCAGCAGGCCCAAATCCCCCAACAAGCCAAAAGTTCCCAAGAAACTCCTGAGATTCCTTATGAAGGGCAACTGGACGATATCCCAGACTCCCCAGTAATTCCATCCCCAGAGCCAGTTGACCCAACCCCAAGTTTGTCCCACTTAGTAGAGTCAAC
The DNA here is from genome assembly GCA_034641835.2 of Pinus albicaulis. Classification (NCBI taxonomy): domain Eukaryota; kingdom Viridiplantae; phylum Streptophyta; class Pinopsida; order Pinales; family Pinaceae; genus Pinus; species Pinus albicaulis. The sequence continues at coordinate 1,486,516,693 of CM076570.1, forward strand.
CATTCCCACTATTTCTATCCCTAGTGATGACTCTCTAACACCCCCATCCCCACCTACTTATAAAAGGAAGAAAAGAACCCCAACAGTCTCTGTCTCAAAACGACGAACAAGGGCCAAATTCCAAATTTTCAATTCTTCCGAAAGCCCTTCCCCCAGAAAAGAATCTTCCCCTGCAAAGAAAAGGAAAGACAGTGACTTCTCTACTTTCCTACCAAAAAGGAAAATGAAGATGACTGTTGAAACAGGAGTTACTCCCATTTCCCCTGACCCCGCCACTATTATGTTGAAACTTCAATCTTCACCCCCATTTCAAATCCCCCAACCCGTCTCGTCCGGTGGCACTGCCACACAAGAACCAGTGCCCCGGGATAATACGACATCGTTTATGGCTCAAACAGTGACTGTTACACAAGAACCAGTCACTTACCCAGAGGCTGAAACACAAGAACCAGCCACTGTGGTACAAAAATCATACACCAAGCATGATGATACAGGGAAACCAACTGTAGTTGCTCCACAAGAACCAGCTACAGATGTGGATCAGCAGACAACTCCAGTAGAATCAACCAGCACACAGGGTTCACATACTATGGCATCTTTATTGGAAGAAAATGAGTTTTTGAAGTCTGAGCTAGAAGCCTATAAGAATGAATTAATCGAGGCACGAGAAGCCTTTGATAGAGAATTGAATCTCTATATGCTAGCACACACAGCATTGGCACAAAATAGGGAGCCATGCAAAGAATACATGTGCCATGAGTGTGATAGTATTTACCAGCAGGCAGGCTACAAAGTAGTCAAAATTCAGGTATCTGAGGCATCTACATCAGCTGCAATTAAAGAAGAATACCCTACTGCTCCACAAGAACCAGTAGGGCTCTCAATAAATTTAGAAAAAGAAACACAACCATAGATATCTTGTCCTGAGCTAGTCAGCTCAGCCACTTAGACAGTATCACAACCACAGATATCTTGCCCTGAGTTAGTCAGTGCAGCCACTCAAACAATGTCCCAACCCAGTACTTCTAATGCCAGGACACAAACCCTGCCATGGAACCAATTAGAACTGATGAACAAATGGAAGAAACAATATGTTGAGGAACAAGATACAATATTACAGCAGCATAAGTTAGCATGGCAGAATCACATGTATGCCAACTGGGATAGTTGGGAACAGACATTGCAACAGCTCAGGGATTCCAAGAGGGAAGTCAAGGAATCAAAGGAAAAGATGGTTTTGATGTTTTCATTAGTGCAGAAGTTGATGGCTACCCGCAAACCCTCTGTAAATTACTCTCTCTTCCTTTCTGAACGTTTAGTTTATTTTCAATTGAAGGCAATAAAGGATGGCAGACCTCATGAATTGCTTACTTCAGAACAATTTGTTGAGACTTTTGCTGAGGCCCCTGAAAGTGACCAGCATTTGTTGTGCGAACTTTATCTCCATAATGAGGCCATTCCCGAGAATAGAAGAGTCAATCTCATTCCAATTGCAAGTGATATACAAATAAGGGCATTTGTTTCATTTTTGGCCAATCAGCTCACCTGGAAAACTGCGTTTATTGCAAGTAGTCATAATGAGGAGAATAGGCTCCTTTGGATTAGACCGGAACCTTTAAGTCCAGCCATGTTTATAGCACAATATCACCAATTCTTACAAAAGCCAGGAATGCATAGGTACATGCAACAACTACATGCTTCAACACTTTTGAAGTGTCAACAACAAATCAGAGTAAAGGAGGCTACTGCGTTGAAGGCCAACACTATGTTTTGGCAGCAGTCATGTAAATAAAGACAAGACTATCACCCTTTTAGCCCTGATAATCTCCAAGCTGCACTTTCCAGGGTACCTAATTACATCAGATGCATTCGACATTGTGGAGAAAATTGGATTGGTTACCATTTTCATTTTCCAATTCTATGGATGCCTTCAGAGAAATATCAGTGTCACTATCAATTGGCTGGCAGAGATGAAGCTGTAGCATGGCAGCAATTGCAGAATAATAGAGGATTCCGAGCTCCGACAGATGCCACCTTCTCCAGCTACTGCTTGAGCAACTTGCATGCACAGAGTCAGTACTCAGACTCTGACTCAGACTAGGAGTTGCCTGAGGACATGCAACATTTTCAGCTGGGGGGGATGTTAGGACTCCACTATGTAGCATTTTTACTATATACTTTGACACCATCTTACTTTTATAACCATGTTTAAAAAGGATTCCATTATCATTTTCATTTACTTTATCCCAAGGTATATAAAATCCTCTTCTTTATTATATGTTTAATCTGTTTACATATAATTCCATAATACTCTTATATTTTATCTTTAATCGAAGTGGATTGTTGCTCACATAAGTCTAAAAGATCGCAGATAATCTATGTGCTGTGCTGGAGCAATCGGATGTTGCTGAAATAGTCAAACTTTGTTGCTGAAATAGCCGACTCCGTTGCTGAAACAGCCAGCAAGCACGCAAATTCTGTCACTCGTAATTTGCGATTCTGGAAGAGTATTTTGTGGAAAATTGGCAACAGCATGAAGACGTGGTTACACAGATTATTTTGAAGATAGCATTCTTGTTGTATCTGTTGTAACAATATCTTTTTATGGAAGAACATAATAGTCTTGTTTTAAGAAAGAAGAACAGAATTGGGATAAACACAGATTCGCTCTCATGTAATTGTAAGAGATGTCTCCTCTTTAAAAAGAGGAGACATCATCATTAGAGGGGAGTTCGAGTTTGAAAGCTACAGGAGAACATTGTGTTTGAAAGACTGGAGCTAGGCTCCATTTCTAATGTATCAATTCTTTTGACATATGAATAAAATTTCCTTTCGAGCGCTCCAATTTAATTCTTTCCCTGGGGAATCTTGTGAGAGGGAAAGGGCCCGCCTTCATCACAAGATTCACCCTTCTGTCCCTATAGTTTGTTTAATTTCTTTATGCTATTTGCACTTCACTTTGATTCTGTTTGCTGAACACTAGTTACACAGTTCTGTAGTTCATTGAGTACTCTGTTTCCTTAACGCTGCATGTGTTTAGTACATTCATTCTTAAGAAGTTGAGAGATCCATTTCTGTTAATTGTTTGAATGTATGATGCTGGGAAGTAGGTGCTGAAGGTTCCTGTACAAAGGAATAGGGTCCTGCTCCCACTAATTGCCTTTCTTTTCCTGCAGTGTGATTAGAACAGGAGACAAGTGCTGAAGGTTCCTGTTCATGGGAATAGGGTCTTGGTCTCTTGAGTTATCTTTTCTATAGAGTGATTAGTGTCAGGCAGCAGGTGCTGAAGTTCCTATTTAAAGGAATAGGGTCCTGTTCCTGTTATGGTTGATTGGTTTCCTTTCCTGTAGATTGATTTCCATTTATTTGGATTCTAAACTGCAATATAGGAATTACTTCTGCTATAACATAAGTAACTTCAGCTTTGATTAAACAGAGTGTGAATAATTAGATTTGTATGATTAATAATTGTGTGGCTTTTTACTACAACATTGTTTTTGCTTTTGAAATTGAGCATATCCAGTGCATGATTGTCTTTGGAATAAAAAGACTTCCTCGGGTTGACAATTTATGTGGAGCTTGAATTGTGAAAACAATTAAAGCGACCAACAGGGATTTGTCTAGTTGATTGTGGATCCATCAAAAGAAATATTGGTTGATCTTGATTTACTGTCTCCCTATCTTTTTTCTGTCAAACATATCAGATTAAGTGATTATTTTACTCGTTTGTGAAATATATTTTTGTTTAATGAAAGCTAGGGTTAGCCGAGAATTAGTGTTTTGATGAGATGTGCTTCCTTGAAGGAACTTGGAAACTAAAAGTCATCTTTATTTCAGTACTGAAGTTTTTCAGAATTACACTTTAGACATTATTGATTTCATAACATTCATTTGAGCAAATTCATTTTAAGGATTTGATTGGTTTCTTATGCATTTTGGAAAATTTTGAGTGCTTCTTTGTCAAAGGAAAGTTTCATTGTTTTTGAGTTTTTGAATGAATTGAAATCTTAATTTATGCATTTGGTTCATTGCAAAGGGGATTGAGCTTTGTTACTCTACCCTTGCATGTATGTCTGATCTGTGACATAAAATGTCTGATCTGTTGCTGATGGTGTGATTGGTTTTGTTAGCCATAAATCTAAGGGTAAAAATAAGAATTTTAAAACACTCATATGTTGACTATAGAATATTCATTCAGCGAAAACCCTTCTCCAAAAATTACTTCATAAATTGATGTCATAGACTCATCTACTAATAAGAATCAATCATCTAGAGTTAAAAATAATGGGAAAGGTAAAGCGAAACAAATTGTTCTCAGACAGAGAAACCAAACAAAAATGAATTCTCTTACGAAAATAAGAAGCCATGATATCCTTTCTTGATTTGTGATGAAGATAATTACACCAAGGAATGTCCACATTGGGCAGAGGTTACTAAATTCATTAAAGGTTCTCCTAGTCTTGTTGTTTTAAAGGATCCTTTCCCTTCTTAAGACAATAAGATGATTTCACATAATCAATCATCTTCTTGCACATCAGTAGATATCATGATGATATCTTCACAAGTGATAGTAGCTACGAGATCTAAATATTACGGATCTAAGAGTCATGTGGTAAATGGAAGTGATACTAGCCCATCTAGTCAACATTTCAATTCAGTTCCTCCTCCTTCTGAACCATTACAGATTGAAAAATGAAATTATGAAATGGTGATTCGACTGCCCCCTAAAGGTGTTGTTCAAAAATCAACTTTTAACCCTCATGCTAGAGTTTCTTAGAACTACAACATTGTTGAAAATCTGGAAATGTCTCCCTCAACAATGTCGACCCTTGAAGTGTTGCAAACATGTCCAACACAAAGGAAATTTCTATTGTCAGCTGTCGGAGCAATTGATTCGCGAGATTCTAATTTTATAGTCTTTGATCTTTAGAGCCACATACCTAGACTCCCACATCAAATGGCATTCTAAATACCAGTTTTCGTCAAAATAAAACATGTTTTTTCGCATAGTAGTTTTTGAAGGAGCTTCTACATGTATCATGTCTATTTCTTGTTGGAAATCCTTGGGTTCTCCAACCATCAATCATTATCCTACCACTCTAAAAGCTTTTGATGGAAGAGGTTTTCGTCCATATGGAATTTTGAGCAATCTACCCATAGTGATAGAGGGTAAGACAATTTTAGTCAAAGTTTAAGTCACTGATTCCTAACTTGATTATGACCTTTTACTTGGTTGAAGCTGGACTTATGTTATGTCTGCAGTAGTATCATCACTCTTTCACATGATAATGTTTCCTCATCAAGGGAAAATAGTGAAAGTAGACCAGTTATCTTACTACACTTCAGACCCTAACTCTACTGGTAGTATCCCTTTCGTGGGGAAAATGATTGCTAACTATAAAGATGTTGGTGTAAGTTTTCTCAAATATTTGTCACTCATGGGTACTTTTTCACACCCTCCACCGAAATTTTCTTCTAACATTACCCAGGTTAATATGATCACATCAAGCATAATGGAATCTTATGATCTGTGGATCATGCCTTTAGAATATGAATTGGTCTCATATGGAAATGAGATTCCTTTAAGTCCATTTGAATTATCTTATCAAGTAGTTCAAGCGTTTTCCAATCCACCATCTTCTAAAATTGATCAAGTGAATGCGATCACTCATGATTATTATCAACTCTCTCGGTTAGAACCAATTTCATTCCATGATCATTTCGATAGAATGTTTCCAACATACAAAAGCATCATGGAAATAATGACTTTGGATGAAATTCCATGGGGAAATTATCATCATCGTTCATCCTTTCTATCTAGCCTTGACAAAATTGAGAGTGATTTTTCTACCATATTTTTGCCTGAGATCGTAGATAATCTTGAATGTCCTATGTCAATTATTCAAACTAAATCTGAAAATAATTTTGGAAATACATCTACAACCACTCCAATTAACATCTCAGTTGAATCAGGAATTATTGAGAACATTCACACAGGCGCTTCATGCTCACTTGAAGAGATTCAAATGTACAAATCCCTGTTTAAATACTTTCGAGAAATTTTTGCCTGGTCCTATAAGGAAATTCCAGGAATTGACCCTAGCATAGTTATTCACGAAATAAAGACTTACCCAGATGCCAAACATGTTAGACATAGATTACATATGTTATCACCCAAAAAATGAAACATCATTTGACAAGGTTAGATAGATTCATGTGTCAAAAAAATTAGGTTGTAGGATTCATTTTTATGCTTGGTTAAGGGAAATATTAAATTTTTATTATTTTAGGTTACCCTAAGGTCTAAACCCACTCATTTTCAAACTCCCTCATGCACATCATTCATCATTTTCTGAATGATTTCAATTTCCAAAGTTTTTGTATCGAAAGTTTTAAATTAGCCAAGAAACCACAATTTCCTAGCGAAAGACACTGTGAAAAGTCACTTTTCGCTACGAAATTGTTGATATTTTCTTAGCGAAAACAGTCAAATTTACACTAGGAATACTACAAAAGCGCGGTTTCTTGTCTGCCTTGTCAGTATATCTGTTAGGTGTCAGAAATCATTGGGAAAGAGTGAGTTATATGCTTTTCGAGTCATGGAGGGGTGAAATCAAGCTACTTGCTCAGGTCTGGAGTCATCATGGCCAGTTTAGGTAATGTATAAGATATCATTGAGTCATGGGAGGACATTAAAACTTCAAATCCTTTCCTAATTCAGTCATTCTCATTTCTTATTCTTCATTGTGTAATATTTGAGCTCTGGAGAGCTATTGTACTAAGCCAAAGATGTGGCTAGTTCTTTTCAAAGGTTTACTTTGAACACCATCAAGCGAGGTTGAACATCATCAAGCGAGGCTATGCAAATCTTAAAGAAACCATGGCAGAGAAAAGAAGGACTAACAAGGGTGGCCAGTGCCTGAGATATGAACCTGCAGACATGAATTTGATCTATGAATATCAAGCAATAGTAGAAGCCTTCAGAAGAGAAGGTTGCCTATAGTTTTGTGAGAAATTACAGAGCTGTCATACATAGATGTCCAAGGAGTTTGCTTTGAATTTTAGTGTAACAGCCACTAAAGTGGGAATACTGAATTTGTCCATCACACCAGAGGTGCTACTGCTACATAGATACCAAGAGGTTAGTAGAACTGGTTCAAAAGTTTCAAGTTTAACATGGAGCAGTGCAAAGAGTTCATGAAGCATGAGCATACTGAAATGGACCTCAACAATGCTATTCCAAGAAGTTACATAAAAGAAAACTATTCAAAATTATTGCTCATCGTCCAAAAGTACTTTACTTGGGAAGGAAATTACCACAAAGTTTATTCATATCATTTCAAATTGCTTCTGCACTTTACTGGTAAGGTTTCCATTGATCTGCCTTTTAATTTGAATAGAAGTTTGTCAAAAATGGTAGATAAGGTCCAAGAAAAGTCTGAGGGGAGTGAGACTTCTTTATTTCATCATGGTTTAATGAAATTATTGGTCTTAAATGAAATTCAAAGGTTAGGAAGAGACTGGTCCTCATTCTTGTTTGTTAGTGGTTTTGAGCTAGATGCTCTTACTCCTTCAAGAACTCCTAAGTCTAGGAAAATTCCATCACCATTAACAGTAGAACAGAGGGAATCATTGGTAGCAGAGCCAAGTGAACCTGCAAGAGCATAACCAAGTGAACAAATTATGAAGGAGCCAGAGCAAATTTAGAGTTTTGACACACCAAGCGTACCACCTGCAAAATAGAAGTCAAAGGTGGTCAAATCTGCAAAACATAAACAAATTGTTAGTAAACAAGGAACCAAAAAGATGACTAGGAGTCAAACAGTGGTTTTGGAAGAGAAGACAGTGGCTGTAGAAGACATAGAAAAAGCTAAGGGAAATATAGAGGATATTTTACATGCCATTGACATGAGGAAACTCCTATTGTCCAAGCTAAGTTTATAGAGGAGGGTAGGCAGAATTTAAAGAAGGCTAAATCTGCAAAGAAATTAGAATTTGAGGGAGAAGATGCAGGTTTCATGTTCCAAGCAAGAAAGCCTACGACAAGGCATGCTAGGAATATTTTAGAGAGCAGTAATGAAGTTCAACCACTCACTGACACAGCTTAGCCACCTGAAGAGGTTATTGACCTATCATCACCTCCAAAGAAAGATACAATTAGCAAATTAAAGAAAGGAAAATAGAAGGTGATGGAAAAAACAGAGTTGCAGCTCCTTGAAGAAAAAATTAAATTAACCAATCATGAAATTGTTGTCATGAAAAGAGAAGCAAGGAAACACAGTGTAGAGAAGAATCAATTTGAAAAGATGAAAGAAATTTGGGAAGAGCAGGTTGACACTGTCTCTAAGACTTAGGACAACACACATCAGCTCATCAAATGGACAATTCCAGCAAGGAAAGAGGCCAAACATGTCAGGAGGATGAACACATAGTTGAAAGCCACCAATAGAAGATTGAAAGACCAGGTTAAAGACCTTCAAGAGAAAATTGAACTGATTCATGAGGATTTAGAGAAAAAAGGGTTTAAAATGACTGTGATTGAAGAGCCAATAGCTCAACCAATTGTAAATGAGGAAGAAATGCCTCAAGGATCATAAGGTGAGTTGGTGTATGGTTGTTTAAGATTAATGACATCATTAGAGACAATATTTGTCACTTACAGGGTTCAATTTTCAGAATTACACAAAAAACTGCATTTTCAGCACTTTTCAGCAGTTTCGTAGCGTGCATGGGCTTGAAGGGCAGAAAAAAGCTACGAAACCACTGTAGCTGCTATTTTGACTTTTTGAACTAGTTTTGGATGAAATAAAGAGGTGGAATTAGTGTGGGAAATGTGTTTAATGATGATGAACACTATACCAAAGGAAATAATCAAGAATTTTGAGGTTAAAGGCATGTTTTGCAGTGCTATGAAAGTACGTTACGAAACTGCCTTACTTTTATTGCGTGCTGTATTTCAGCCCTTTTGGCAGGTTTTGGAACATCTTTGGACATCTTGAGATTTTTGAAGGATAAAATACCATGAAAAGTAATTAATCAGAACTCAAGGGCCACGAATTGAAGATGAACTGACAACCAAAATATTCATGGAAGAAGAAGACTATCTACCTAAAAAACATGGTTTTTGTTTCCTAGTTTTGAGGAGGTCAGTTAAGTGGTCATAAAGTGATGAATTCCATCATTTAAATTCGAACATGTGAAAGAATACTTGTCAAAGAATGTAATTTCTTTAGTAGACAAGGTTGTTAAAGGCAATAATGAATAGTTTGAGTCCTATTAGGAGAAGGACTATCAAGTAGGATAAGTGTCTTTTTGTCATTAAGTTGATGTTTTATGGTTATGCAAGCTGTCATTAGGCAAAAATTCGATGAATCTAGCCAGGAGGCAGATCATCAGATAATGTAACAAGTATATTAAAGGCCATGGGGTCGAATTTGTCAAGGGTTGGAGAATTTTTGCACCAAATTGTTGCCTTATGTATTTTGACTCATATCAGTAATACAGAGTGGTTTTGTTCTTGACATACCTGAGATTCTCATGGGGTTTTTAATGTTTCATTGATCTACATCTTATGCTTTACTACTTGCAATAGATTTCATTGCTATTACTCAAAATTCATAACCTTATGCTCTTACTTCCTTTAGTAATGAGATGATTGTGTTTTCCTATGTTTTATGAGTGAATTTCCTTTGAACCATTAGCAATAGATTTCATTGCTATTACTCATAATTCATAACTCTATGCTTTGACTTCCTTTAGCAATGAAATGACTGTGTTTTCTTATGTTTTATGACTAAATTTCCTTTGTTAAAGACCCCTATCTACCTCAGCTTCTATGTCAAGAAACCTTGCCACTGAAACTACTGATTGTTGACTCCATAAGCCCAATGGTTGCAAGCCTGCACTCTTTTCAACCTACATACACATCACAAGCAAGTTGTTTTCCAAATAGAGTTAGCCATCTAGATTTATCTTTATCAATATCATTAACCCTTTTGAAAGAGCCCTCTCAGATTGAAGATTGGTTTGAAACAGTTCCATGAGATTGTCTAATTAGCAGTTTATCAAGTGCAATTTTGTGATAACAACGTACAGTGCATCCACGAAAGGGTTTCACTATAAAAGTTGAAGTTGAAAAATTACTCAAAGTGGTTTTGTTTATCATGTTCCCTTGATTGATTGGGTTTCCAATATCATTCTAGTTAACATAAATCAATGGAATATCAAGGTATGCATATATTATAGGGATATTAATAGATATTTTCCAAAGGACAACTACCCTACCCCTTATATCGACCAAATTTTTGACGAATTTTTCGACAACAAAATCTTTTCTTTCATGGACGAATTTTCCGACTATAACCAAATCAACATATTTCTTGTCGATTAGCATAAAATTGCATTTATTTGTCCATGGGGTACCTTTTCTTATCACAAACTCCCATTTGGATTGAAAAATTCCAGTGCAACCTTCCAACGAGAAATGTCTTGTGATTTTCACGATAACAAGCGTATTGTGAAACCTTACTTAAAGATGATTTACCAACTCATTCATTGAAACGAAAAGATCATCCTATGCATCTGAGAGCTATTTTTATCAGATGTAGACATTACAATATTAGCTTGAATCCCTATAAATTCCTTTTCTGTGTACAATCTAGTCGATTGTTGGGATTTTTCATGTCAAAGGAGATAAAATATGCACATGTGGATAAATGGGCCTTGGAAGTCATTCTAGTTGTCCAAGATTTTTGTCACTACATACTCTTACGCAAAACAACAATCAATGTCACTAAATTAAAGAGTGAGCACACAATTTTTAATATGAGACCAGAGGATCATGAATTACAACTTTGATGCAATTTGGTTAAGTTATAGAGGACTCATTACACATGTTAAAAAATAATCATGCAGTATGGTCATAAAAATGGAGTTGATCTAGTTACAAGGATTAACACTCAATTTGGTCACGTTGTATACATGAAAAGAAGTAACGACATAACCTATTCATAAGAAATAAAAATCGTGATATAGTCTAGTTACAATGATAAATTTCCAATCAACTCATGTTATGAGGGATCAATATACAAAAATTATTATTAGAGGATAACTATGCAACTTTTTCATGAAAAGGAGTTGATACACAAACTAGTTGCAATGATTTGTATTTAGTTTAGTTACGTGAGAAGGGATAAATGCATAATTTGATTGTGAAAAGATAATCATACATCCTCCTCATGAAAAGGAGTGGATACACAATCTAGTTGCAACCTGAAAAATTGATCACACACACTCACAATGAATGAAAACACAAATAGCTATGCTACAAAGTAATAGAAAACAAAGGCAAGTGTTGTTGAGTTGGTGGGCCCTTCCTAACCAGCTCATGTTGCCTAAAAATAAAACTAATTTACTTGGATAATTGAACCAAAATCAAATCATAAAGAACGCCAGAAAATAAGTTTGTATTACTCCATCTCAAAGGTACATATAAATCATGAATAAATCGAGTCATGAACCCAAAATAATATAATATAATTACTCATTAATCAATCGACCTCTATAATCTATAAAGAGCCAATTATATAATTTCTTACATGATAAATTTTATAGGTAGGAATATTCCACAAATCCCCTGTCTTTGCTTGGGAGTGAAATATACATAACAAAATGAAAAAAAATGGGTAATCTAGATGGATTTCCTTACATCTTTAGATTCAAACCCAATTTTTTGAACTACAATTGCTTTGTTGGCATGTTGATTTGTGCCAATTCATTGTGCATGCCTAATACATCATTTTTTTTACTGTTAATTTGACCAACGACCACATTTCCCTCAAGTGACCTAGGCTTGATCTGATGAACATGATAGCTTCCCAAGGGTGCTTGGAAGAAAACCCATGTTGTAGTTTTTTCTTTAGAGACATGAAACCATGTTGATCATGGAGGTGGGTTACTGAATAATGTGTAGGTTACAAGACTTGGCTAAAAAATTATCGTTAGTGGAAATTAACCTCAATCACATCCATTTTATTCATTAATGAAATGAAATGAATGAAAATTAACAACAATTTATCATGAAGCTCTTTTAAGTCGTTGTTTCTCATTTATGGTGCAAAAAGGAGGGTAATACTCAGATAAGAGCGAGGTTTATAGGGTCAAAAAGGGATGATTGGAAATGAGAACAACATCAATTTAGAGCCCTGGCACTTCTCATGGGTGGTAATCCCATTAGAAAATAATCTGCAACAATCTCCTCAAATTCCTTCAATAAAGGTTGAATTTCCAGTGGTATGGAGTTCCTTTTCCCAACTTCCTAAACATTTTCCTACATTATAGCCAGTAAAAAGTGAGCCTTCATTTTCTCTTGTCGGGGCCTTCATTTTTGGAATGACTATAATGGTGGTAGGTTGTGGGATAGTCATTGGAGAGTTGAAGAAACGACGAATAATGAACGTGAAGAGAACTAGGAGTTGCGGAGGATCAGCAAGAGAAAGATAGATACAACCGAGTGGGAAAGAGAAGCAAACAACTGAGTAGTGGAGACAAATGAGCGAGGAAAGAGGCGGGAGAAAATAGAGATTCAGGTAGGAATGATGAGATAAGGAAAGAGGGATAGAGAAGAAGTAGAGGCAGAAAAGAGAGAGCACTAGAACGTTGTTGCGGAGTGACCAGGACCACTCTGTAACGATTATGTTATTTAATCATGCATTGGTCAGTATTTGAGATAATATACTATGTGAAAGGCCTGCTAATCCTAATGTAATGTTATCTGAATAAGCTAATGGAAAGAGGAAATTCTAGGATTTATGTGTTGTGATTGAATGGTTATTCATTATGTTATGATTGTTTGGTTGTTTAGCCGTTAATTTCTTTTTTTTTTAATATGGTTCTTCAAGTACTCTTTGCTTAACAATATACATAGTCTATTGTGGATGAACATATGTGTGTTAGTGTCAAGGATGATTTAAGGTTGTATTGATCTATGGTTGGTCTCTTGATACTAACTCAAAAATCCCCCATCTAACTAAGTTCGCGACATGCCTCAAGTGAGACTCCTTGCCTAGTCTTGGGTAAGGTGAAAATGTCGGCGTTGTGCTAGAATACAGTGGAACTTTGTTGGACCCTGTGCCTAAAAATGGGTCTTAGCCCTGCTACTATTTTTAGCCAAAAAATGGTTCCGTTGCTGGGACCTAAAATATAAAAGGGGGTTGAAATATTGTATCAAGGATTTCGAAGAAATAATTACAAGATTGGTGGTATGAACACATAGATCAGTTCATTTCGTAACAAGTTCAACTCTGACGACAAGGTGAAGGAAATTTGAAGGATCAGGTATTATATGCAGAATCGGCTAGTGACAAGTATGAGATATTTTGGTGTAAATTTCCAGAAGAGTTGTACAACTCGTTGCGGAGACTACAGATAAAAGGGAATAATGGTGAAAAAATCAGATCCATTCATGCTTGGACTTAAGAAAACTTGTTAGAACTACATTGATTGGACACTGATATGAATCGAGTTGTAAACTTTTGTGTGTAGACTACACTAGATGGATATTTTATTGAGTTTTCCACAAAAAATCATCAATATTTTTCTAAGGCTGAGGACATATTCAGATCAGGGTTGTGGAGAAAGCTATTAAAGGAAATCCCTCTATGGATTAAGGTTCTAATGGTCGAAGAAAGTTTCTTGGTATTCCAAAACCCTAGCCTGGAAGCCTAAACACCTAGTACTAGGGGAAGGATCTAGATGGAGGGATGTTACAAAATGGGGAGTTGTGAGGGGATTGAAGAAATGGATGCAGATGACTTCAATAAATCTAGGGATCTGAGAGCACAATGAAGAGCACAAATAGAAGAGAGATGGAAGGAAAGGGAAATGCGGGAAATAAATATGCAACAGGAGGATGTACACCAAGCAGGAGTGGTGTTGTGAAGTCCAACAGAATAATAAATAGCAGTGGGACCGATGGGGGAAGAAGGGTTTTCCACAGCGTTCAAAAATAAAGAGGATAATAGGGGCCCATCCTGATCTGCAGAAGTAGAAATGCCAGATATAATAGAAGGCACAAGTTCAAAATAAGACCTGCATGATGACACACATGTCGCGTTAAGAAGTTTATTTGCAGAGAATGATGCGTCCAAGCTAAAAGGAAATACGAACTCTTGTGTTTAGGTAGCGTCTCCCCCAACCTTCCCCTGGTACTTTATCACAACCTTGATAAGTTCTTGTAAAATCTAATTGAAGTTATTAGATTTCATAGCGTCCATATCACATATAAACCTACTACTAGTGGCAATGGAATTAATAATATTGGTGAGATCCCACAAGGATAATCATAGCCCTGATCACAATGATTTGTACTTCTTCCTCAAGCCTAGTTAGATATGGAAGGATCATATACCCGATACCTTGAGTTCTCTGGAAAATGAAATGATGATGTAGAACAACACTGGTACTTCTGAAAATCCATATAGAGATTCCACCAAATTCCAAATGGTGCAAAATTAATTTGTTTTCAAACCACTCTCATGGGGAGAGCCTTGAGAGGGTTAATCAAGTGGTCATAGCTACACCAAAACCCAACAGTAAATGATGTTAAAAGAGAATTTGTTTAGGAGTTTAAGCTTCCTCAGACGAACAGGCTGGGGTTTCTGAATTATGGGAAATTAAACAACGAGGAGGGGATACGGCCTAGGATTTAATGCAGATATTTAAAGATGCAATTGGAAAACTAAGTTATCCCATAGACCCAAATCACCAACGAGATTGTTTTATCAAAGCATTATTTCCTCTTACTGGTACACCGCTAACCCAACAAAATATTGACACTTTACAAGATTCTTAGAACAAGAAAAAATGTTTGAAGCTATGGTGGGATACCCACATGAATATCGAGGCAGAACAAAAATATAAGACCCCTCTATATTGGGCCTGCAACATCAAATCAAAATTTTGATAGAAAAGTTGAAAGACATGTAGCCATCGTGACCTGTGAGACCAAATGTATGGTGTACACATTTCCTGGTTGAAGGTCATCTAGTCATGGAGTTCCCGAGGTTGCGAAGCTCAAGTGGTTCACCTTGACCGATGGAGCCCTCTAGAACCCCTCCTGTTGTGGGACTTGTGCAGATAGGAACATATGTTATATATCAAGGCCAAACACAATTCCATGCTTTTCTAAATTAATAAAACCCAAAACCAACTGATTACTGTGATATTTGTATAGAATATGGAAATATCCCATGTCTCTACCCCATTTTGCAGAAATATTCAAATGTCCCTAACAACACTTATTGTGATTTTTGTGCTTCATCGACTCATCACACTAACCAATGTAGGGCGTTAGATGCATTGGATGACCGACTGGACCGAATGAAATATCTATTCAATCAAACTCATCGAGGGCGAGGAGGAGGAGGAACTGGGGGGGGGGCAGGACAGGAGGGTGAGGCCCCATGCGATGTTACAATTCCAACCAAGAAGGTCATGTTGCACGGGATTGTCTGCTACCTAGAATACCATTGTGTTCTCAATGTAGGTTCAATACGCATGCAATAGAAGACTGTCAAGAGTTAATTAAAATATGGGAGGAATGCAGTTGAAAGACGGGGGGATTTAATTAACGGAGAACCAAGAGTGCCAGAGACTTCCCCTCTATCAAACATTAATATAGTAACTCGAGGGTGGGGGTGGAAATACTGGGGATGATGGAGGAGCTATATAAAATACAATATTATAATACTGGCCTCGTCGAAGTGCTCATACAATCCTGAACAAGAGAAAAAATATTACAAAGAATCAGTAGAAATGTTCATCAAGTCAAACCCAAGTAAAGACCACATGCAGTACAACCAATGACCTTGAAATCTAAGGGCCTAGATACACCACAACCCATAGAAGAATGGTTCAAAATATTCCTACACATTTTGAATGATGAGCGAATGCTTCGACAATTGTGGGAAAGTCTGAAGTCAGCCATCAAGGAGGGGGAAAATCAGGGTGGAGCAATCTCTTCCAATCTATGAGAGAGGCATTCAAGAAGGATTCAAAGGAATAAAATATGAACATGAAGGGAGTTTAGGATTGACGCCCAATTACAAGGAAAATTTTAAGGATGGGAAATTATCTTGAAGTTTAAAAAATTGGCGAATCTCACTAGTCCCTAACATGCAAACTATAAATTTTTTATTGATGTATTTGTAAAATTATTCAAATTTATAATGATCGATTTGGCCTGCGAGAATTATGCGGTGATCGATTTGGAAAAAGAATTGATGATTTTTGAAGTAGAAAGGGTTAGATTAATACAACCCCTAGATCCTTATCGAGGGCCAATATTCACAAAACTAACATATGATAGGGAAGATCTAGGACTATTATACCAATTGTACCAACTGACAGAAGGAAAGAGGGAAGATTATATCAACCCAACAACAAAAGGGTCAATCAGATGGTGCAACATTTAGAGCTTGGAGGTTGGATCAATAGCTATATGGGAATATTGGCAACAAGGATGAAATGAGGTCAACATCTGATGATGCACAACAATCAGGGGAGTCAACTGTATCGGCACAAAGTTAAGAGGATATCTCGCCTTCAATGGTATGGACTCAGTCAATAATTTTATTGATAATATTGATGCAACTTTTCCTGAGGAGGATAAGGTGCCACTAATGAATGTCTCCTTACAAGCAACATCAAACATGTGGTGGGGAGTGCATCAACCTTAGGGAATGGGATGAAATTTCAACAAAATTGAGAGTTAGATTTTGACAGTCCAGAGGCTTGCAATTGTTTTGGAAGTACATAGGTAGTTCATATCCTCAATACGACGTGAGTAATTGTGAAGATCGATGGAATATAGAAATTTCCCCAAAAGAATTATGGGTGCATGCCTTTGTGAATACATTAGGAACCTTCCCCAAAGCATGGTATGTCAAAGAGGAAGTACAGAGGAAAACTAGAGATTGGGATTATTTAGCAAGTTAATTCATTAGTAGTTTTTCCTTTGCAGATATCAATAAGAGGATTATAAATAATTTGCAAGCTGTTAAGAGAATTGTACTTACAGTTGGGCAGTTTATAGAGGGAACAATAGACCAGGCTTTACAACAACATCTATAGAATCAACATACAATGAAGCGGTATCTTTCAGGAAAGTAGATAAAGAGCTAGATGAAGATGATACTTGATGCATCTATCTTTCAATGAAATTGAAGGGGAATGAGGGGTTAGAGAGAGACCCGCAACTGAAGGACCTTATCTACTCCCACTGAAGTTGAGGAAACTCAACATCAAAATTGAATAAAATCCAAAGCTAGCCTCAATTTTAGATTATTGGATGATAAAACCACTAAATAAATATTTTATCTTCTAAAAAATTAAGAGGACCTATTTCCCTCATTTGTTGCGTAATTGAAAGGAATTAAAGGGGATTTGGGAGAAATGAAGATCATGCTCAAGCTAGATGCAAAGCCAGTAAAGCACCTGTTATCACTCTAGTAATTCTAAAGTTGTGAGATTTTGGTTTTTAGTCAAAGAATACTAGAGTTAACCACAACCAACTTCAAACTCTAGGATCTAGCCTTCCTAGGGTTTAGAGAGGGCTCTCTCTTTAAAGTTTAATCTTTGTTTTGATTTGTAAATATTAGGCTAGTTATGAATGTGCAGCTTTGGTTTGGTTTTGGTAGATTTGGTGGGAAAAATCACTTGAAAGGATGGATAGTGGGAAATATATTTTTCCATTGGGCTAAGGAGTCAAAATCAAGAAAATAGAACTGGGATGAAGGCCAAAAGGTCAAATGTTTTCAGGGCAAGATAGATAACCCTTGAAGATCTTGGAAAGTTGTTTTTATGAGGCAGTATGATCGAGATAAAGGGCACTTAAGAATCCTTTTATTTGGAAAAGGAAGTAGTAGGAAGAGGTCAAACGAGAGAGGGAGCAATTAAGGGTTCCCTACACAGGTAATCAGAGGAAAACATATAAATGATAAATAGTTAAAAACATGGTGCTCTTAAAAAATCCTGTAGTAATACTCCTAGTTATTCATTCAGATTTAGAAAAAACATAGATGGATACATGTAACAAAGAAAGATAACAATGACAAGTAAGGAAATACTTCACTCCAAATAGTTCATCACAGTAATCCTGAAGTATGATGCCAATTGGTTTAATCTAGCCTGCTAGTCAAAATTTGACACACAAAAGCTTTCAAGTCCAACAAAAATGACTATAACAATCTCCAACAATTTTATTCCACCCAAAATACTTCTAAAGATGAAGTATTTATAGATAGTTCTTTACAAAATATCCTAGAAAGCTTCTAGGAATTATCTTAGGAAAATAAAATATCTTTACAACAATAATAGAGACAATTGCTTAATAAATCAACATGTTGTCCTATTTATCCAAAAGAAATAGAAACTGTTTTGAGGATAAGATGCAGCTCGTTGCCTTGGTGTCCTCCTTGCTAGCTCTTAGATATTTTTTGGAATCTAATCTGCCTTGTTTGATACTCTTTCTCAGATTCTCTTTATTCACTAATACTCTCTAAACTCTGATACTCTTAAACCATAGTCAAAACTGTTTACTGCTGTAAAAATATGTTTTGACTGTAAATTAGCAAATGGTTTTTTCTCCTTTTACGTTTCTGCCTTTCATCCTTCATAATAAATCTATGAGTGACTGCCAATCCTCATCTTTAGGAATTTTTATTTTCTTTAATTTCCTAAAGTTTTCATTAGCTTCAGTATATCTAGCAAAGGTTGGCTTGATGATAAACAAGTGTTTTATCTCATGTTGCAAATAGAATAAGTCTTCAAAGATTTTGAGTAAGACTTTTCCAGTTGGAATGCCTTGTCCTTGTGGTTTATTTACCTGTTATTTTGAATACTCTCTAATTTTATTATCATAGTCATTCTAAGGCATCAACTTATCATTAATGAACATAATGTCAGGCAGTCCTTTTTGCCTCAAATTTGTAAAATTAACCATAAACCTGGTTATGGCAGTGTTCATACTCTCACACTTTTCTTCCAGTTGCCTCATCATATTCTTCTTTGTAATAACTTTCCTAATTTCTAGGATAGTTTCAGTCCTGTCTGTAATCTTGAGTTCTTATAACTCTTGTATGTTTTTACTGTTAAGGAAGGTGATCAACCTTAAAGCTTGCTCTGGTTTGTCAACCAGCTCATCTTGAGTCTTTTGAATTTCTGAATGGGTTGCTAGTAATAATTTTGTTTGCTCAAAAATTACTTGAATTGAAGTCCACACATCATGGATGGCTTCATTGAAATTATTCCAAAGGTAGTTTTTGACGTATGATATTTGATCCTTTAAAGTTAACTCCTTTTTCAACTTCTTCAATTCTTCATTCAGTCTGATGGCATTTTTCTCATGTGTTTTTGCATTTATTTGAGCTAATTTGCTTGATTTCTCAAGATTTTCTACCATCTTTGTCAGCTTGTTAATCTCATTTTTCTTTAAAGACATTTCTTCCATTGCTTTCACTAATTTTCTAGCCTCATTTGTAAGTTGTATTTTTTGTGTGGATGACTCAGCAACTGATGTGGTGGATGAATTCATTGGCACTGCAGTAGCCAGTGGAACTTTTGGTGCCAAATCTTCAGCTAGAGCTAAAGGCACAGCAGTAGTGACCATGGGAATAACTGTAGGTGGCTCTGGTATTTTCACTATTTCCTTTTCTTGGACAAGTTTGTCCTTCTATATCTCCATCTCCTTAATTTGGGCTGTTAGTTGTAAGATGGTATTCATCATGTCATATTTGTCATTCTGCTCCTGTATGATTTCTTTAGCCTGGGGATGTTCACTTGGAGGAAGCTTAAGTTGTTTCCTCAAGGCTGTAATGTCTTCATTCTTCTTTTTCAATAATAACTCTGCTGCATTGACATTAGCAGGTCATATCCAACTTTAATTACTAATTCTTCTAAGGATTTAATTCTCATATTCTTAGCATATAATGAGGCTTTGTCCAGTTTCATTTGATCTTGCATGTTAGTGATAGTGTTCTCAAGTTTTTGAACACTCATGGGATTTTTTGTAACAGTGTGGAGTACAACATCTCTGAACTCTGCCTGTGAAACTCTATTTGATCTAATTCATGAATACTATCTATTGCTACTTATAGATCAAATTTATTATAGTCAGCAACTATCTTTGGAATTGGTACTGTGGGCTGTAATACTGAAATGATCAGTTTTTTGCTTGAGTAATCAAAATCTGACAAGAATCTATTTTGGTTACCTAGTTTTTGTTTCAAAAACTGTGAATAGATTTCAATTGTGATCTCTTCATTCTTGGATTTAATTTGTTTGTATCTTTCCCTGATGTCCAAGTCTTTTTCCTCGACTGTTTGGGATGATGAAGCTTCCATGCTTTGTTGTCTTTCTATCATTTGTGCATATTCAGTATTAACATGTTCTTCATTCTGATTGTTAGTGACTGACTCATTGATGATCATTGTGGCAACATCTATTTCTAGCAAATTAGTGTTGGTATCTATAAGCTCTGTTTCTGTAGAAATTTACAGGGTAAGTTCCGTAGATCAAGAACCAAAGGTCACCGCTCACAAACATATCACAAATCAGTACACCAGTATAATCACGTGGTTAAAACCCTCAAAGAGGGAAGCAGTCCATGCCTTGAGCCAACGCGGCCACTTCAGGGAATTTATTAATATAAAAGAAAAGTTACATATGTTTCTCTCATAAACGATTACCGGAAAAATGACCCTCCATGCTCTTTAAATAGAGATCATGGACCAATCAGGTGTTAAGCCATGGATCAAGTGCCATTAATACTGAGGTGAGAGATAACCATCGGATCACTACAAATCGTGACTGTCAGATTATAAGTTACAAATGTACATGGTTAAGAAACACACTTTACCTAACTCTACACTAGACTAAGTTATTCTTAACTATTTCCTATGTGTCGAAATATCCTAACATCCCCCCTTAAGAACAACTTGGGATAGGATTGAAGGATTTACAAAGGTGACACAAAAGGAGCCTATTTCCTATGTATCAAAATATCCTAACATCCCCCCTTAAGAACAAATTGGGATAGGATTGAAGAATTTACAAAAGTGACACAATAGGAGAAGGAAGGAGGCATTAGAGCCTATCCCCCCTTAATGACAACTTTCCTGAACTCCAAGCATGGATCGAAGTTTGGTAAACTTCGCTTCCGTGAGAGCCTTCGTAAAGATATCGGCTACTTGATCATTGGTTGGACAATACTGCACTTCAAGAACACAATCATGAATGAGTTTTCTGATGAAGTGTATGTGGAGTTCAATGTGTTTCATACGCTGATGCTGAACTGGATCTTTACATAGCTGAATGGCACTCTGATTATCACACCAAAGTGTAGTTGGATCTTGCTGATGAAGACCAAATTCAGACAGGATCTGATGAAGCCACATGGCTTCCTTGTTGGCTTCAACTGCACTGCGATACTCTACTTCTACTGAATAAAGGGAGATGGAACTTTTTTTCTTACAAGACCAAGTAATAGGTCTTGAACCAAGAGTGAATACATGTCCTGCAGTGGACTTCCGATCATCAGGGTCACCAACGCAATCAGAATAAGTGAAACCAATCAACAAGGGAGATTCTCCTTCACTGTAATGAATCCCGAACTGAAATGTACCTCCAATATAGCGAAGTATTCTTTTAGCTTCTTCCCAGTGACTTTCATGGGGTTGGTGCATAAACTGAGCGACAAGACCAACGGCAAAGGAAAGGTTAGGACGAGTATGGGTTAGATACAAAAGTTTACTAACAAGTTGACGGTATAAGGTAGCATCAACTTCAGGAGTAGTACAAGTTACTGAAAGCTTGAATCTAGACTGAAAGGGAGAAGGGCATGGCTTACAATATTCCATGTGAAAGTGGTGTAGAAGATTTCTGGCATACTTGGAGTGAGAGAGGGTAATGCCTTCCTTGGATTGCAAGACTTGAAGACCAAGGAAATAATGCAAGTGTCATAAGTCTGTCATTTCAAACTTCCTTTTGAGCCTAGACTTCACATGTTTTATATGTTTTGGATCACTACCAATAAGGATAAGATCATCAACATAAAGAACAAGGATGGTGAAGGAATTACCCACCTTCTTGGTGTAGATGTTAAGTTGCCGTAATGACAATTTGAAAAGCCATTATCTAAGAGAAATCTATCCATTTTGGCATACTAAGTTCGAGGGGCTTGTTTGAGACCACAGAGAGACTTCCTACACTGAAAACAAGGATGTAGTCTTTTTTGGATAAAGCTGTGGGGGTTGCCCCATGTAGATTTCTTCATGCAAATCTCCATGTAAGAAGGTGGATTTAACCTCCATCTAATGGACTTCCCATTTAGAGGAGGTAGCAAGGGAAAGAACAAGGCGGATAGAATTCATTTTGGAAATAGGGGAGAAGGTTTCAGTATAGTCAATGCCTTCAACTTGTGAAAAACCTTTAGCAACAAGACGAGCTTTATGTCTATCCACTTTTCCATCTGGTCCAAACTTTGTTTTGTAAACCCATCTGCATCTGACAAGTTTTCTTCCTTTTGGAAGAGGAACAAGATCCCAAGTATTGTTTGCCAATAAGGAATGATACTCTTCATTCATAGCTTCATCCCAATCTGGATGACAGGAGGCTTCTTCAAAGGTTTCTGGATCAAGTTTTTTTGGAACTTGAGCCAATAAGGAAGAGGCTCTTTCGAATTGAGAACGTGTACGTCGTCGATTGGCAGGGTCACCTGCAAGAGAACCTGCTGCATCCCGAGTAGAGCGAACCCATCTTGGAAGCGGTGGAGTATAAGGAACAATTTCACGAGCTGGAGGAGGATTGTCATCCTCGCTGTCATCATCTAAACTAGAAGGAATGCTATTAAAAATAGAAGAGAGAGAGAGAGGTGGCACATATGCCGAATCAGACTCGCAAGCCAAAGGTGGCACACCCGCCGAACTAGGCTCGCAGGCCGATATATTTTCATCAAACTTTACATCTCTTCTAATGATTATATTTTTGGATTTTGGTTGAAGAAGTCTATATCCTTTGACATCTTCATAATATCCAACAAAAATACATTTTTCACT
The DNA here is from genome assembly GCA_034641835.2 of Pinus albicaulis. Lineage (NCBI taxonomy): Eukaryota > Viridiplantae > Streptophyta > Pinopsida > Pinales > Pinaceae > Pinus > Pinus albicaulis. The sequence goes on from CM076570.1 coordinate 1,486,539,804, forward strand.
CTTAGGTTCTAAGGCTTTATGTTTCGCATCTGGAATATGGGCCCAAGCATCACTTCCAAAAACATGAAAGTGACTTACATCTGGTTTGATTGAGCTCCAAGCTTCTTCTGGAGTTATATTCTTTAAAACTTTAGTAGGAGTGCGATTTACTATGTAATTTGCGCAGTTAATGGCTTCTGCCCAAAAATTGAGACCAAGTCCTTTAGATTGAAGCATACAAATAGCCATTTCTTTTAAGGTGCAATTCTTCCTTTTGTGGAGTATATGGAACAGTATGTTGCAATTGAATGCCATGCTCAGTGCAAAAGTTGATAAATTTGTTGTTAACATATTCTCCACCATTGTCTGATCTTAACTTAAGAATTTGATGTCCAAATTGTTTCTCAACAAAGGCCTTGAAGGCCAAGAAAATGTTAAAAACTTCATTCTTGAGTTTTAAGAAATATACCCAAGTGCGTTTGGAAAAATCATCAATTAAAGTTAAGAAGTACTTGCAACCAGAGAAAGAAACAACAAGAAGTGGACCACATAAATCACTGTGCACAAGCTGCAAAGGGGCTGAAGCGTGACAAGAGGCACGTTCGTCAAAAATTTCCAGATTATTTTTTTTGAGTACACATCCGGAGCAAACACCATCCCGGCAAGATACCATAGGAAGGCCTGTCACCATATTTTCCTTACATAGAGTTTGAAGAGAGCGATAGTTTAAGTGACCAAATCGCTCATGCCAAAGTTTGCTCACATCATCATTATGAGCAACAAAAACAGAGGGAAGAGATGATGACCCAAATTTGTCAAACTTATACAACCTTGTGGAATCATCAACAATGCAAGTAGTTAAAATATGTTTAGGATCTTTGAGGTCCTTGATTACCACATCACAAGGTGAGAATTCTACTATTTTCCCTTCACCTAAATGAGTTATCTGATAAACAGATAGAAGGTTGCATGACAAGGTAGGAACACATAGTACATCATTAAACTGACCATTATCTAGATGAATGGTTCCAGATCCTACAACACTAAGAGATTTATCATCACCAACATAAATCTGTTTGGTGTTACAACATTAAACTCTTGCATATTTTTATATTGCCTGGTTAAAGGCTTTCTGGGCTTAAACACAAATGCTGCAACCTCATCCTCGAATTCCAATTTCTTAGAAGATTTCATCTTCTTAGGTTTTCCTTCATCAAATTTTATAAAATATGCCTGTACCAAAGGGTATTCTTCAATATCAATGGCTTGTAAAATATCATTTAAGTTACCCTTTAAGCCTGGACTCTCTGCTGAAATCACTAATTTATCCTTTTCTTTTGCAATTTGACTTCTAGTCAATCTCCTTTGAACTGGTTTACTAGCTAACTGTTCTTGTGTCATTTCTCTAACCTCAGCTATCTTTTCTTTTGTAGGTTGAGGAGTCTCAATAATAACCACTAATGCTTTACTCACTTGTTCTTTCACTTGCTTTCTAAGTTTCAACTTGACAAATATTTTTGACCTGATCATTACAGGCTTACTGGTTTCTACCGGTGGGGTTTCTTTAGCCTTAGGGCTAATGCCTGTACCTTGGTTTTCCACTCCAAAACCACATAAAAACAAAAATGAAGACCATTCCCTATTGATCCTTTGAAGTTCATGTAAAACTATCAGTTTAATTAGACCATGATGGAAAAGGGAAGTTTCACATCCTTGCATTTTCATTTACACTTTATCTGTCATTTTAGCTATACTTCGATACAGGAATAAAGGAAAATCTAAAGAAATCATGCCAGTAAAATGCAACAGGAGTTTAAAATGATATGAATATACTTTATGATATCTTCCCTCATAGGTGAAATACCTTTGAACGTTGAAGAGCAAGTTGGCATAGATGTCTTTGATGTAGCTCCTTGGATTTGCCTTAGTTAAGTCAGTTTCTGCAAACTCTGGCTTTAGACACACTTTACATGGTTCCATATCAAATTTAAAGTTTTTGAACCATCTATCTTGCCCCCTAGGAATCTCTGTCACCAAAGCTATGATCTCAGGGGTTACTGCCAAGTTTAAGATTCCAATTTTTGTGTTTGAGTTAGTGAAATGTAGAGAAAATTCCTTTGACACTTGAGTGTGTCCTCCCTACAATTTTTCACAAAATCTCCAACATCCTGTTTTCTTGAAAGCCTCCATCACTAATTTATCTTTGACTAGAGCCTCTGTGCTTTTAGGCTTTGTTCTTAAACAATGACCAGACCTGTGATTTTTCCTTTCTTCTGTCATCTTTAGCTCTGAATTCCTATAACAAATCAGCCTCGCTTGCTTATGGTAGTCAGCCTCGCTTTCTTATGGTATTCAGCCTCGCTTGTTAATGGTGATCAACCTCGCTTGAAAAATAAATGAGAGAAGCTTTGGTAAGAGATTACCATAAGCTTAGCATTCAAAAACAATCTATATGAATGTTTGCATGCAAACTACAATAAGAAACCCACCAATCCTTTTGAATTTGAAATTACCTATCATGATGACCCCTACATTCGAAATGATCGATTTAAATGGTTACGTGCCTTAGAAATGACTCCTAGCTGACACCTAATGATGAAAATTTAACAGAATTTGATTGAGTTAATGATTTGATAAGACTGCCTACAAATCTTCTATTTTCGTAGCGCAAACCCCTGAAAATGAACTAAGCGCACTACGAAAATAGCCTGAAAATAACCTATCTTATTGACTATGTTTGGAAAAAGTTGCTGCTTTATGTAATTGACTGTGATCAGTAATGCAAAAAGGTTTTCTTCTTGACAGACCTGAGATTCTCATGGATTTTTAATGCTTTATTGATCTACCTATTATGTTTAACTACTTGCAGTAGATCTCATTGCTATTACTAAGAATTCATAACCCTATGCTCTGACTTCCTTTAGTAATGAGGTGACTGTGTTTTTCTGTGTTTCATGAGTGAATTGCCTTTGAACCATTAGCAGTAGATTTCATTACTATTACTCATAATTCATAACTCTATGCTCTGAATTCCTTTAGTAATGAAATGATTGTGTTGACCTATGTTCTTGAGTGAATTTTCTTTGTTTAAGACCCCTGTTTGCCTCAGCTTCCATGTCAAGAAACCTTGCCACTGAACCTACTAATTTGTTGACTCCATAAGCCCAATGGTAGTATTAGCCTTCATATTTTCAACCTGCAAATATACAAAATCAATACTTAATTCATAGAGTTGGCCATCTATCTATATCTTTATTCCATATCATTAACCCTTGAGAGAGCCCTCTCAGGCTGAGGAGGCTAAGCCTCAGTCGAAATATTGGTTTGAAATAGTTACACTGAGATTGACTTGATGAGCAGCCTATTAAGGAGATAATTTTTTGGGTTTCGAGTTTAATGTTGTTGGTGGAAACATGAAGGTCACAGGTGAAGTTTCAAATTGCAAAACAAGAGAAAGAATCATTAAAGGAAATGTTTTACAGTGGTTTAGAAATTGCACTACGAAAACATGCTATTTTCGTAGTGCAATCATATCTCATGTCCTTTTACACTTTTTCGAATATTTATTTTTGCACAGGTGGAAGATTGAAGTTTCAATGGTATATTAGCACATGTGACACATATAAAACAGTCATAAATGTTAACAAGCTGCTTGAAGATAAACATGGAAGATAAGGGCTAAAAAACATGAAATCTGTCTCCTGATTTTTAGGGCAGTTTTTGTCATGATCAGCATGAATACATCAAAGGTGGAGGCATCATCCAAATTCGACCTCTTTGGATTGCAGCTGGAAAAGGAAGAATTAAATTTTAGATAAGGTTGTTGCAAGCATATTTAGGAGTTTCACTCCTATTTGGATTAGGACTCTTCAAAGACTGTTTACTTGTCATTTTGTAATTAAAAGTCTATTTTATGGGTAGAATAGGTGTCAAGAAAGGAAGTTCGAATTTTCCTAGTGGGGGATCATGGAATCCAATATTGTAAATGATATATATCAAGCATGAGGTCGAATTCATAAAGGGTTGAAGACTTTTGGGCAAATCTACTGCTTTATGTAATGGACTGTGATCAGTAATGCAGAGGGGTTTTCTTCAATGAATTATAAGTAACACATGCTCATGCCACTGCAAAAAGGTAATTGAAAAATGCCATAGTAATATCAAACACATAAACCCCTTATGAATCTTGAGTAGTAAAATTGATCTCTGTATTAAGTTGAAAGATCACAATAACATACAATAACACAATTTGCTTTGCTAATGAAAATGCCCACCTTGAGGAATTCGACCTCATGCTTCATATAGAGTCTTTAGATTCTTGGATTCCATGATCCATCATTAGGAGAATTCAAATTTCTAAAATTGACACCTATCTACTCATAAAACAAACTCTTAATTACAAACTGACAGCTAACTATCTTCTAGGAGTTCTAATACAAATAGGAGTGAAACTCCTAAACATGTCTCAAACAACCTTATCTAAAACTTAAATACTTTCTTTGAAAACTGCTAATCCATGTCTTCGACCTTTATGATGCTTCCATCTTTGTGGTAAACCCTGTTGATTCATGACCTAACTGTCCTAAAAACCAGGAGACAGAGTTTCCTGATTTTTAGCCCTTAACCTCCATGCTTGTCTTTGAACAACTTTTCTAGCCTTGATGAATGTTTTGTATATGTAACATGTGTTAAAATTCCATAAAAACTTCAACCTTCCACCTGTGCAAAAAGAAACCTTCAAAAAAATGAAAAAGGAGATGAGATATGATTGCGCTACAAAAATAGCATGTTTTCGTAGCGCAGTTTCTAAACCATTGTAAAACATTTTCTTTAATGATTATTTCTCCTGTTTTTCAATTTGAAACTTCACCTGTGACCTTCATGTTTCCACCAGCAACATTAAAACTCAAAACCCAACAAATTTATCTCCTTAATCCATATGTAAAAGTGCCAAAAAGTCATCTTCAGCAGTTTCGTAGTGCGCTACAAAACTGTTGTACATGCTGATTTTCAATGGAGTATTTTAAACAGTCTTTAGAATTTTTGATTTGGGGATGTTTATACCTTATGAGGATTGTAAATATCTCAAAAACATAGTAACTTGACCTCAAAAACATTATCTTCATCAAAATTTGTCTTCACCTTTCATCTATAAATTGGTCATTTTGCCTTACTGTTTTTATCTGAAAAATAGGTGTTGAGACAGAGATTTTATCTCCTCATCCAAAATTTATTTTGAGAAAATGAAGGATTATTTTGGATACCATGCTGTCTTGAACAAAAACCTCTCTTGGTTTTTTGAAATACCTCTCCTATTTTCCAGAAACTATCTTTGAACAACGTGTAAAACTGAAAATTCTGATTTCCGAAAATATGGCTTCAAATAAAGCCTTGTATCTATCAAATGGTAACACTTGTGAGGAAATTGAGAGATTTTATTGTATCTGGAGAGTTTATGAAGAGGAACCTCTTTCAGAATTCCAAAATTCTTTTTCTTGTGGCCAGAAACTGATCATGAAGTTGACAACTAAAACCAGAAAACAAAGTTTTTCTCTCAATGACTTTCAACAGTTTCATAGCACAAGTTAAGTCATCAATTTATCCCATATCATAATTAATTTAAAGAAAATGAGAGAGGTTTTGGTAATTCGGTATATTAGGAAGAAAAACCTCTTTCAGTTGTCAAAAATGAGTTTTCAGTTGTTCAGGAACCCATTTGGAAGTTGACTACTAAAACCAGAAAAACAGAGTTTTTGCTTCATAGTGCGCTACAAAAATAGCTTGTTTTCGTAGTGCAAATCACCTTTTTTGAACTAGCTGTGCTTATGAAAACATGGATTCCTATATGATTGCAAAAATTTTACCCTAAACTTAATGGAATGACTTCTAAATGGATGATGGGACTTTTTAAGCATGAAATGAGACTTAAAAGACCTTATTTGGAAATGAAAAATGACATCTTAAGACCTTTAACCTATCACTTACCCAATTCATAAATGAAATGACTCAATACCTACTTGAAACCATGACCAAAAGCAGAGTTGACATAATGATGTTTTTTGAAAATTTAGGGTGTGATAACAGGGGAGGTGACATGGAAGGTAGGTGAGACCGGACCGCAGCGCATATCGCAACTCTCAACCTTTAGTTATGAGCACGGAGGATATAAACTTTAAACACTGTGAAATGCGATGCATGGGGGAGGAGGTGAATGATGTGGCAGGGAAGAAGTGGGACCAGACTGCATTGCAAATTGCAGCTTTTAGCTTTTAGTTATAATCTGCAGGGGTTAACTTTTACAATTTGCGAAGTGCGAGGAAGAGGGACCCACTGGCTATATGGTAGAGTCTTATGAATCATCGATCGGGGAATGAAAAGCGATGAAACGGTAAAGGGGGAAGGGCAAAGATGAAAGACAGAAAAGGGGTAAGTTAACGTATATTTTGATGAAAATGAAATGGAAGGGACGCGTGGAGGAGAATGGGTCCCACTTCATATTGCATCAGTGATTTATAAGTTTAGCATTTGATTGTTGTAACAAAACTTTGCGATGGCGATATGCGATAAGGCACAAGGGGTCCTACCAATGGTTTAAGCAGACTTTTGTTATATATATGATATGCAATATATATAACGGTAAGTTTATATAACACGGTTGTTTGATGGCTGGCATAACTTATAACATAAAGTCTAAAACTTTATAATAAATGGGTTTATAAAGTAATAAGCCCTGAAAGGTTATATACGTGCGTTTTGGGCTTAGGATAAACAAAATTTTGAAAATTTTGAGTGTGATAATAGGTTTCATCTTATATTATTGTCGAACCTTTTTTAATTCATAAGTATTCTCCTTAACATCGTGGAAAACATTCCTATCAAATAACCATGGTCTTCCAGGTAGTACATGGCATCCATCCATCTCTACTACATCACATAAGACTTATTCCTTAAAGCTTCCAATATGAAAGTTTAAAAGGCATTGATCCATCATAATCACTTTTTATCCAAGTAGTAACCATGAAACTTCATATGGGGAATACATTTTAACTTTTAACGTCTCTATGACTTCCGTGGATACCAAATTTTCTGTACTTCCACCATCTATGACCAAATTACAACATTCTCCCCAAACCTTACATTGAATCTTGAAAACGTTCCTTCTTTATTTAGGTTCTTATACTATCTTCTTCTAAGGTTCAAGAAATACCCTTAAGAACATCAAATTCTCACCTTGTTCTTCCTAAAGGACCATCACATTTTTACCAACAATGGTTGCCTCACCTACATGTATGACCTATGTTTGGTCTTCACTTCTTCTTCCAAAGTTATTCTCTTTTGGACATTTGGATGCTTTATGCCACTCTATTCCATATCTATAACAAGTGATAATGTACTTACCTTTTACTCTTTTAAATCCTTTACCTCTTGTAACGTAATTTCATCCTTTAATTCCTTAGACGATATTGGATTCATTTTCCTTTCCATTGCCTCTAACAGTGGTTTCCTTGCCTCATCCTCTAGGTCATTTTCCATAAAAATTTCTATTGTGATTTTCTACCAATCTTTGCTTCCACCTTCAAGGAAAATTTTTACACTTCATCCACATTATGAAATAAATATGTGCTCATCTCATATTGAATATAATATTTTAATTGATTCCCATATCTCACCACTTTTTGATATTTTTTTTATTTAATATTCCTTTTAAGTGATGGCTTGAAAAATTCCTCAATGTACTCCAAGAAAGTTATCTCTATTTGCTTTATGTTTTGTACTTTCCCATGAAAACTTTATTGGTAATAAGCAAGTAAGTATTTCTCCTTGATTTTGTTCACTGTCTTCCTCGAGGTTCTTATTTTCTCCTATCAATTATATATTGTATCCCTCTATAACATACACCACCAAGGTGCAACATGATCCTTCAACCTTTTTCATGGAAAATTGAACACAATTTGGGTCCTAAACATTTTCATGCTCAAAGTACCTTTCTAACCATCCTATGTAATCAATGAGAGTCTTTACCTTTTAAACATACTACTAGGTCCACTTTCTCAACATCTCTCTCTTCTTCAGCCTGATCTTTTGAGTCTGAGTCTGCTTCAACATCCTTGAGTCTGAACTATTATCCTTCTTAATTCCTCCAATTCTCTATTTATGGCACCTCCTCATGTTGCTCCTCATCTACATGGTGGAATTCGTACATGTTATCTAGTGGCCATCAACTTGAATAACAATCACATGCCTTCTCTAGGCTTGGCTTCTCACAACTTTCCTTCTAGAAAATGCATTTAACAACCCCTTGTGGATCCAACCAAAACCACACACTACAAAATCACTAATAAGGAACTATTCTTAGAAGCTTAAATAAGTTCTGATACCACTTAACATAGAGGATTCATATAAAAATACTCACAAACATTACGATAATTTGGTCTTTGCCCATAGAGCACAGAACTACTTGTATGCTAGTGCAACATAATTTAAAAACTAACACATACATTGAGAAAATTGAAAAGATATCATAGGAGATAAGATAAGAGACAAAAAAAAATCTTCATTCTTATTCACATACACATAAATTGTCTTTAAATCCGTGTATAAATTTAATCTATGTTGTGCCTCAACATATGGTGTGTTTGTTTCACACCAGACTCACCCAACTATCTATATTTTCCATCTCCATGAGCTCCTTCTTGTTTTAGTGCCTTGAGCTCTTCTAGATTTCTATTGCCCTGCTCTCTTTTCCCACTCCTCTTATTTTTAACTCTCCTCTTCTCAATTTGTTCCCTACTCTTAAACGACAAGTGACAGGTTGAACCATCACAATGGTTCGGTTTCCCTAGCTATTTTCCCAATCTTGTCATCATTCCTTTAGATGTTGAACAACCATGGTGGTTGGAATCCCTAAAAAATAAACATTTCTTCATTTAGTTTCCCAACCAAACATTACTTCTTTGTCTGGTTCCAAAAATAATAATTACTTCTTCGCATAAGCAATCCATCAATTCACCACGAGCAGGTTGGAGACACGTCGAATCATTGCAAGTCATGCTCCATAATAGTTCAACAAAAATGCAACAAAGAAACAACATTGAGTTCGCAGAAATATAACTGCAATGTGGCATTACAACAATGGTGTTGCAACAACGAAGTTGCAGTAGTGGTGTTACAACAATGTAACAACAAGGTGGTGCCAAAACAATTTTTTTGCAACAACAATGTTGTAGCAAAGGTGTTACAACAATAATGTTTCAGTAGAGGTGTTCCAACAATGGTGTTATAGAAATGTAACAATGAGGAGGTGGTGCAACATGGTTAATTCATCCTCTAAGCTAGTAAATGATGTTAATAGATGCAAATTGCCTTTGGCCAAGGATGCTCCTGCATCAATCATGATAGTCACTTTGAAAGAGAGAGTAGCCTTTCTTGGTGGCAATCATCGATACATGCATGTAAAGGGGCAAAAAACTTGTCCACTCACACTATCTTCTACTTCATCCCCTTTTCCTGTGATGTGCCTATAGATCCTATTCATCAAATATTTCTAGTTGTTGTAGACCCCATATTATTTTTAGAGTCAAATATCTTGTTAATATGTATTCTTGAGATTAAATGTTATGTATCTTAAGCTAACATCACTGGATCTAAAATTATTTAGATCGAATGGTATGAGATCCAACATATGAAACATTGAATGCTCCATAACTAAGTGATCACTAAATTGAAATAATTGCCACAACACAAAAAAATAATTAAAGATACTAAATTGAAATATTTACCATATCCCAATGAAATGATCTAAGACTAACTTCCATCGTAATCAAGAAAATTAAAAACTAAACTTCCACTAATATTCTCAAAAAATACTGGGCAATAATTTTATTTTTTATTTTATTTATTTATTTATTATTTATTATTATTATTATATATATATATATATTTTTTAATTATTTTTTCCCCTGAATAAGACTAATTCTATTAAGTGATCATATGGTACAAGATGATATTACAATCAAGAGAGGCAAGAAACAGGGCAACTAGAAATGATAAACTATCAACCTCGGTCCCGAAGAGTGAACATGAAACAAGCTAAAGAGACATGAAGCGTGACTAGGAAACAAAAGAAGATGGGAATTGGGTTCTACCCAGAATGGGCAGAAACCTCCATGTGAAATTCTTTTCCTTTCTTTTTGTTGACTTTGATCCATCCAGCATGGTGTGGATGGGAAAGAATCGCTTGAAGATTTTTGTTGATTGTGTGAGGAATCTCTTTATCCGTATCAGAAGAGGAGGACTCATGAGTGCGCTTCTGAGAGATTGTCATGGTTGGGGGTCCCTCAGGGAAAGCGGAGGATGAATCTTTCGTCTGCTTTGCATGCTCCATTTCTGCATCAACATCCTCCTCATCTGAACTCAGGGACCCAATGTCATCCGTGGGAGGCGGATAACTTGGAATCCATCTTTTGGATTTTGGTTTGAGATTGTTTTCCTTTTTTTGGGCAAGGAACGTGGGGCAGGAATTCTGAAGGTGCCCTGTTTGGTGACAGTGGCGGCAACGAAAGGCAGTGTTCTCATAATCCATAATCTGTGTCCATAGGAAATCGCCGATCTTGAGATTAATTTGATCGGGCAGACCTTTACTTATTTCTATTTCAACACATATTCTGACATATGTGTATAGTCCTTGGTATTTCCGAAGGGGATCTGTTGTCAGATAATAGCCCAAGGTGTTTCCTATTCCTTGGAAGACAGAAAGGTGCCATAAGTGGGTAGGTAAATTGGGAAGCCTAACCCAGACTGGAATCTTGGTGATGACTGCCATATATGGGTCGAAATCTGGGAACCAGGGGGTGAGGAATAGCCCTGTTGTTCCCCAAAACCATAGACTTTTTGTTAAGGCCTTTTGATAATCCTTGCTGTGATTGAACACTACTATGAAGAAATCCTTTGAGCAGAAGATGATCGTGCAATTGTGGGTCCAATTGGCACAGATCCACTCGTAGATATCCTTTGTGCGAGGCCAAAGTCCATTGAATCTACAAATGATGGTGGATTTTACGTATTTTTGTAGTTGTTCTGCCAAATCTGGATGGGAAATATCTATGGAAGGAACTTCCTGCATCTTATCAACCAGAAAAGGCTTGGGGGTTACAGGGGATTGAGCATCTTTCTTGGGCTGTGCATGGACAACATCCTTTTAGGAGAAGCCTGGTGTAGGTGATGAATGCCCCGCGGCTCCCCCTTTCAAATGAAGGGATAATACTAAAGTAGCATCTGTTTCAATGTTATAAAATGAAAGGGGAAAAGAGGCATCAAGCTGTTTACCTCCATATAGAAGTCTCTGAAGAGATAAGGGAATCCCCAGCTTGTGCTCAAGGGTTTGCAGTCGATTCTGTACTCTATCCATTGAGCGTACCCAAAGCATCATGGATATGCCCATGACGAGCGAGATTTGGATTTGAAAGGCAGGGGAGGGTAGATCTGAGAAACCCTGGCTGCCAATATGCATTGTAGAGGCCAAATTGATGTTCCTTGCCAGATCTTTGCTTTCCATGGCCCTCTCTATTTTCCTGATGCAATCCCATGGGCGAGGGCTACTCATAATTGGTCACTCCAAGGTATCGCGCTGGATCCTTAAGCTGTTGAGCTGTGGAGACCAATTGGAGCACTCAAAGCCTGGGTTGTTATAAATCTTGGCCGAGAGGCTCCCGCCATCTTTCAGGAGATTCACGGGGCTGGAGGTCGTCTCTTCCTTGTTTTCATGGATGTCGGGGTTCTGCAGGTGAGAGGGAGCCGCCTCCATTCCTGCTTCAGCACAAGTGTAGCCTACAAGGATCCCAACCTGTGTGTTTTTTTCATTTTTCCTTCGCTTTGAAGCGCACATCTTCAAGAGCTGGTGTCGACCTGAGTTGGATCGAGGCCCAGCTTGGCTGCAAGACGTCATGAGCCACAGGGCCAGGCAGAGGCCTGACGACGACGGAGGGATGGGGGACTACTGAGATGCTAGGGTTCATCTTGGAGCTCCATTTTACTTTGAAAACACTCTTACTCATTGGCCAATAAATTTAACTATGAATGGAGATTTAGTGTAAATAATTAAACTATCATCCAATATAAATAAAGCAATAATAATAAAAGTGAATTATATAAGAATTTTTATTGGATTATATTATATAACATATAAATATTAATGAATTTTAATTATATAACATATAATTAAAAGTATTAGTAAAAAATAAAAATATTAAATTATATTCAAAAGAGTATTGATATTAAATTATATTCAAATTAGACAACATTTAAAAATAAAAAATAATAAATAATAAAATAATAAAATAATAAAATAAAAAATAATAAAATAAGATAAGGTTTAATTTAATTTCTTATTCTAGTAAAACTAGTCGTTATTTTACAATAGCTAGTTGGAGCTTTCATTATCTATTTAAACAGGTTCCTTGATCAGATTTTTCATCTTGTCTTAATGATGAACCACACTAGCTGGTTCAAAACACGTTGAGAATATTTTCTTACATATGATTTTCATCGAAATTTTTTTATACACATTTTATGGATTACAAAAACCAAATTCTTAATAAAATCAATAATAAATAAATATTCTAAAAGCTACTAAAAAAATCACAATACAATATGAAAATAATAATGAAAACTAAAGGTAAACATTATTAAAACATATTATTTTCTTTGTATATTCACAATTCCTCTAACCATACATGGACAAAGCCATGCTTTTATTTCGATTTCCCTCCTAGATACTATTTATACATGCGATATTTTTTGCCAATATTTTTTTATTTATTTTCCCTATCTAACATGGGAGATTTTTTTGCCAATATTTTTATATGTAATACTGATTATCATGATGAGTGGTTGTCTTGCAATAATGGAAAAGATGAATATAAATATTTTACTTTAAAGCCTTTTAAAAGATGGGAAGTGGAGTTATATTCATTTCATTAAGAGAATTTATGATAAAGGAGGTGGCATATTGAAGTCACATATAGTCTACGGTCATTTTTAAGTTGGTAAAGTAATTTAATAGGTGTAGGTTTAACTATTAAAAAGTAACTTTTAAAGTGAAGAAAAATGTAGGAGCCACCATTCAAAAGTACCACTTAACTAAGATTGTACACCAACACTTTATGATCATACAATTGTATTATTGAAATGGATTTATTTGGAGTTCCAAAGCCTTTCTTACCTTTTAGAAGGAAACAAATTACTTTAATTTAAGAAGGTCAAAGGGTAAAGGGCCAACCATATTTGGTTTTCATCTTTAAAGTACAAATAAAGAACTATTTAAGAAAAGGATGTCAACTTTTATCTACAAAGGTGGGGATTAGAAGAAGTCCCACTCTTGTTTTCAAAGTTTGAAAATATGAGATAGGCTTGGATAGCCTTATAACAGGGAAATCGACTTTTCCACTTAAATGAAAAATTGACGCGGAGCGTACCTCCCATGCCCATAGCTTTGTACGATGAGTACACACTTTAAAATAACAGGGAAATCGACTTTTCCACTTAAATGAAAAATTAACGCGGAGCGTACCTCCCATGCCCATGGCTTTGTACGATGAGTACACACTTTAAAATAATTTTTGGAATTGGTGATGATTATGTCAAAGCATACATTTTAGGTGTTCCACCAAATTTTGTGGAGAAGGAAATTTTAATTTATTTTATATTGATGAATTGAGAAGGAAATTTTAATTTATTATATGTTGAACCATTGATGTTTTAATGATATTTTTATTTTATTTTAAATAATGTTTATTTGTATTTATAAATTTATTATTATTAATTAAATAACTTTATATAAAAATATATATTTAATATTTAAAATAAATAACTATTTTACGTGGTTATCATTTTAAAATATTTATTTAAAATTTAAATATAGCCAACAAAGTTTATGGGGATAGAATATTCTTAAAAGTGTATTTTTACAAACTTATTATATTTTCATTTAAATTAACAACTACATTTACTATAATTATGGGTTTGATGAATTTTGTATTTAGAAAATAAAAAATACTAGGATCGTTTTATGCAAATCTTCTTAAATGATAGCGTAAGAGGTTAACTCAATTTATTATTGTCAATATTATTGGGTATATGGCTAGTTTTGTGTTAGTAAGTAGTCAATTTGAATCCTTTGTAAGTGACACACGGTTACACGTCGTTTTGTCACCATGGAAAATGATCGTCAAACTGGATCTTTTGTTATCCATCAATGTGTTCCAAAGCATTCCCCTATAAGTCTAGAACTTAAACATCCTGAAGAAAATGAGAACTCTAGGTAACAAGGTCCAAAAAACTACTTTTGGTCACTTGCGCGGTTTCCTAGCCATTTTATGCACATACGCAACTCTTACCATTAAACTGCGCCCATGACTAAACAAAAAGTAAAAATAAAAAGTGAAATCTAGAAGCTTTGTTGGGTGAATATATCCCAACTAAAAGCCTCAAGGTCATGCTTATTCGAGCCTAACCAAGCTAATTCCCGTTCTTCAAGGAACCTAAATCCCACCTTTAGAGGATCTCATCCTTAAGATAAGGATCTGAAACCTCCTCCTATTGGCCTATAAATAAAACACATGTTAGAGGGTTTAGGAGGATTACTGAAGGTAGACGTATGCTTCTCAAATAAAGTTGGAAAGCTTATCATCCAAGGAGGAGATTGTAGATCAATGAGAGGGGCCGCACTTCATCAAGGCCAAGGTTATGTAACTCCTCTATTTCTTAGATAAATATAAATGAGTTTTTCTTCCCACTATATTGTCCAATGGAATTGATAAATGGTTTATTTTTCTTCTATTTGTCCATTGAAATGATATTAGGTACTAGTCTCCTTGATAACTAGTATGAGTTGTATTGAATCATTTATATTGCATATGCCTTTAATTTGTTGTTGTTTCTATGTCTCCAGATCTAGTCTTTAAGTATTGGGGAGTTCCATCAAGTCATAGCAGGATCTTCATCATGCATTTAATGAAAAGAATGGATTCCATCTCTTACCATTCTAGTTTATGATTTAGTATAGATAAAAGCAGGGAAAGATTTGCTTGCTTGTATGTTTGTTGCTAGGGCCAGTCATTGAACTTAGGGAGATTACTTATGTCAGCATTAGCCATTAGTCCTCCATAACAAATTGGCGACTCCACTGGGGACGTCATTCTTCATCATCTCCTTGTTTTGGTCTTTTGAACCTTGTCTGATAGTCTTTTCTAAGTGTCTGCATGATAGTGATATTTTGGGTTTTATGAATTACTTGCTTGAATTTTTTATTTTTCTTATACTTTATCGATCTTCACAGTTCCTCTTTAGAAACAAAGCATATATCTACAAGTTGTTCCCTTAGAAACAATGTGTATTCCCATTGAACTATACTGTCTGCCTGCGCACTTTCCTGGAATTTAAAAAAAATGAGTTTTCCTTTCATTAAAATCTGAAATTTTGATTTTGTATCCTTCATTATACTTGTTGGTACCTTCAAATAGTCTTTATGAGTTTTATTGAGTGTTGTGAATAAGTCTTCTTGAGAATTCCTTGTTTCATGAATTATGGTAGGGGATTTGTCTGGTTGCTTGTGGATTCATCAAAAGAAAGATTGGTTGATCTTGATTTACCATCTTCCTATCTTTTTTTTGTCAAACATATCAGATTAAGTGATTATTTTACTCGTTTGTGAAATATATTTTTGTTTAATGAAAGCTAGGGTTAGCCGAGAATTAGTGTTTTGATGAGATGTGCTTCCTTGAAGGAACTTGGAAACTAAAAGTCATCTTTCTTTCAGTATTGAAGTTTTTCAGAATTACACTTTAGACATTATTGATTTCATAACATTCATTTGAGAAAATTCATTTTAAGGATTTGATTGGTTTCTTATGCATTTTGGAAAATTCTGAGTGCTTCTTTGTCAAAGGAAAGTTTCATTGTTTTTGAGTTTTTGAATGAATTGAAATCTTAATTTATGCATTTGGTTCATCGCAAAGGGGATTGAGCTTTGTTACTCTCCCCTTGCATGTATGTTTGATCTGTCACTGATCGTGTGATTGGTTTTGTTAGCCATAAATCTAAGGGTAAAAATAAGAATTCTAAAACACTCATATGTTGACTATAGAATATTAATTCAACGAAATCCCTTCTCCAAAAATTACTTCAGAAATTAATGTCATAGACTCATCTACTAATAAGAATTAATCGTCCAGAGTTAAAAATAATGGGAAAGGTAAAGCGAAACAAATGCTTCTCAGACAGAGAAACCAAACAAAAATGAATTCTCTGACGAAAATAAGAAGCCACATTATCCTTTCTTGATTTGTGGTGAAGATAATTACACCAAGGAATGTCCACATTGGGCAGAGGTTACTAAATTCATTAAATGTTCTCCCAGTCTTGTTGTTTTGAAGGATCCTTTCCCTTCTCAAGATAATAAGATGATTTCACATAATCAATCATCTTCTTGCACATCAGCAGATATCATGATGATATCTTCGCAAGTGATAGTAGCTACGAGATCTAAATATTACAGATCTAAGAGTCATGTGGTAAATGGAAATGATACTAGCCCGTATAGTCAACATTCCAATTCAATTCCTCCTCCTTCTGAACCATTACATATTGAAAAATAAAATTCCAAAATGGTGATTCGACAGCCTCCTAAAGGTGTTGTTCAAAAATCAGCTTTTAACCCTCATGCTAGAGTTTCTTAGAACTACAACATTGTTGAATATCTGGAAATGTCTCCTTCAACAATGTCGACCCTTGAAGTGTTGCAATCATGTCCAACACAAAGGAAATTTCTATTGTCAGCTATTGGAGCAATTGATTCGCGTGATTCTAATTTTATAGTCTTTGATCTTTAGAGCCACATACCTAGACTCCCACATCGAATGGCATTCCAAATACCAGTTTTCGTCAAGACCAAATGTGTTTTTTCACATAGTAGTTGTCGAAGGAGCTTCTGCATGTATCATGTCTATTTCTTGTTGGAAATCCTTGGGTTCTCCAACCATCAATCATTATCCTACCACTCTAAAAGCCTTTGATGGAAGAGGTTTTCGTCCATATGGAATTTTGAGCAATCTACCCATAGTGATAGAGGGTAAGAAAATTGTAGTCAAAGTTTAAGTCGTCGATTCCTAACTTGATTACGACCTTTTACTTGGTCGAAGTTGGACCTATGTTATGTCTGCAGTAGTATCATCACTCTTTCACATGATAATGTTTCCTCATCAAGGGAAAATAGTGAAAGTATACCAGTTCTCTTACTACACTTCAGACCCTAACTCTACTAGTAGTATCCCTTTCGTGGGAAAATGATTACTAACTATAAAGATGTTGGTGTAAGTTTTCTCAAATATTTGTCACTCATGGGTACTTTTTCACACCCTCCCCCGAAATTTTCTTCTAACATTGCCCAGGTTAATATGATCACATCAAGCACAATGGAATCTTATGATCTGTGGATCGTGCCTTTAGAATATGAATTGGTCTTGTATGGAAATGAGATGCCTTTAAGTCCATTTGAATTATCTTATCAAGTAGTTCAAGCGTTTTCCAATCCAACATCTTCTAAAATTGATCAAGTGAATGCGATCACTCATGATTATTATCAACTCTCTCGGTTAGAACTAATTTCATTCCATGATCATTTCAATAGAATGTTTCCAACATACAAAAGCATCATGGAAATAATGACTTTGGATGAAATTCCATGGGGAAATTATCATCATCGTTCATCCTTTCTATCTAGCCTTGACAAAATCGAGAGTGATTTTTCTACCATATTTTCGCCTGAGATTGTAGATAATCTTGAATGTCCTATGTCAATTATTCAAACTGAATCTGAAAATAATTTTGGAAATACATCTACAACCACTCCAATTAACATCTCAGTTGAATCAGGAATTATTGAGAACATTCACATAGGCGCTTCGTGCTCACTTGAAGAGATTCAAATGTACAAATCCTTGTTTCAATACTTTCGATAAATTTTTGCCTGATCCTGTGAGGAAATTCCAGGAATTGAACCTAACATAGTTATTCACGAAATAAAGACTTACCCAGATGCCAAACATGTTAGACAAATATTACGTATGTTATCACCCAAAAAAATGAAACATCATTTGACAAGGTTAGATAGATTCATGTGTCAAAAAAATTAGGTTTTAGGATTCATTTTTATGCTTGGTCAAGGGAAATATTAATTTTTTTTTGTTTTAGGTTACCCTAAGGTCTAAACCCACTCATTTTCAAACTCTCTCATGTCACACCATTCATAATTTTCTGAATGATTTCAATTTCCAAAGTTTTTGTACCAAAAGTTTCAAATTAACCAAGAAACCATAGTTTCGTAGCAAAATACACTGTGAAAAGTCACTTTTCGCTACGAAATTGTTGATATTTTCTTAGCGAAAACAATCAAATTTACACTAGGAACGCTATAAAAGTGCAATTTCCTGTTTTCCTTGTCAGTCTAGCTGTTAGGTGTCAGAAATCGTTGGGAAAGAGTGAGTTAGATGCTTTTCGAGTCATGGAGGGGTGAAATCAAGGTACTTGCTCAGGTCTGCAATCATCATGGCCAGTTTAGGTAATGTATAAGTCATCATTGAGTCATGGGAGGACATTAAAACTTCAAATCCTTTCCTAATTCAGTCATTCTCATTTCTTGTTCTTCATTGCGTAATATTTGAGCTCTGGAGAGCTATTGTACTAAGCCAAAGATGTGGTTGGTTCTTTTCAAAGGTTTACTTTGAACATCATCAAGTGAGGCTGCAAATTCATCAAGCGAGGTTGAACATCATCAAGCAAGGCTGTGCAAATCTTAAAGAAACCATGGCAGAGAAAAGAAGGACTAACAAGGGTGGCCAGTGCCTGAGATATGAACTTGCAGACATGAATTTGATCTATGAATATCAAGAAATAGTAGAAGCCTTCAGAAGAGCAGGTTGCCTATAGTTTTGTGAGAAATTACAGAGCTGTCATACACATGTGTCTAAGGATTTTGCTTTGAATTTTAGTGGAACAACCACTAAAGTGGGAATACTAAATTTGTCCATCACACCACAGGTGCTACTGCTACAGAGATTCCAAGAGGTCAGGAGAACTAGTACAAAGGTTTCAAGTTTAACATGGAGTAGTGCAAAGAGTTCATGAAGCATGAGCATACTGAAATGGACCTCACTAATGCTATTCCAAGAAGTTACATAAAAGAAAACTATTCAAAATTGCTGCTTATCATCCAAAAGTACTTTACTTGGGAAGGAAAGCACCACAAATTTTATTCATATCATTTCAAATTGCTTCTGCACTTTACTGGTAAGGTTTCCATTGATCTACCTTTCTATTTGCATAGAAGTTTGTCAAAAATGGCAGATAAGGTCCAAGCAAAGTCTGAGGGGAGTGAGACTTCTTTATTTCATCATGGTTTAACGAAATTATTGGTCTTAAAAGAACTTCAAAGGTTAGGAAGAGACCAGTCCTCATTCTTGCTTGTTAGTGGTTTTGAGCTAGATGCTCTTACTCCTTCAAGAAATCCTAAGTCTAGGAAAATTCCATCACCATTAGCAGCAGAATAGAGGGAATCATTGGTAACAGAGCCAAGTGAACCTGCAAGAGCATAACCAAGTGAAAAAAATATGAAGGAGCTAGAGCAAATGCAGAGTTTTGACACACCAAGTGTACCACCTACAAAACAGAAGTCAAAGGTGGTCAAATCTGCAAAACAGAAATAAATTGTTAGTAAACAAGGAACCAAAAAGATGAATAGGAGTCAAACAGTGGTTTCGGAAGAGAAGACAGTGGTTGTAGAAGACATATCAGAAGCTAAGGGAAATATAGAGGATATTTTACATGCCATTGACATAGAGGAAAATCCTATTGTCCAAGCTAAGTTTATAGAGGAAGGTGGGCAGAATTTAAAGAAGGCTAAATCTACAAAGAAATTAGAATTTGAGGGAGAAGATGAAGGTTTCATGTTCCAAGTAAGAAAGCCTATGACAAGGCATGCTAGGAAGATTTTAGAGAGCAGTAAATAAGTTCAACTACTCACTGACACAGCTTAGCCACCTAAAGAGGTTATTGACCTATCATCACCTCCAAAGAAAGATACAGTTAGCAAATTAAAGAAAGGAAAAGAGAAGGTGATGGAAAAAATAGAGTTGCAGCTCCTTGAAGAAAAATTGAAATTAACCAATCATGAAATTGCTGTCATGAAAAGAGAAGCAAGGAAACACAGTGTAGAGAAGACTCAATTTGAAAAGATGAAGGCAATTTGGGAAGAGCGGGTTGACAATGTCTCTAAGACTTTGGAAAACACACATCAGCTCATCAAATGGACAATTCCAGCAAGGAAAGAGGCCAAACATGTTAGGAGGATGAACATAGAGTTGAAAGCCACCAATAGAATATTGAAAGACCAAGTTAAAGACCTTCAAGAGAAACTTGAACTGATTCATGAAGAGTTAGAGAAAACAGGGCTTAAAATGACTGTGATTGAAGAGCCAATAGCTCAACCAATTGTAAATGAGGAAGAAATGCCTCAAGGATCATAAGGTGAGTTGGTGTATGGTTTTTTAAGGTTAATGACATCATTAGAGACAATATTTTGTCACTTACAGGGTTCAATTTTCAGAATTACACAAAAAACTGCATTTTCAACACTTTTCAATAGTTTCGTAGCATGCCTGGGCTTGAAGGGCAACAAAACGCTACGAAACCACTGTAGCTGCTCTTTTGAATTTTTGAACCAGTTTTGGATGAAATAAAGAGGTGTAATTGGTGTGGGAAATGTGTTTAATGATGATGAACACTTGCCAAAGGAAATAATCAAGAATTTTCAGGTTAAAGGCATGTTTTGCAGCACTACGAAAGTACGCTATGAAACTGCCTTACTTTCGTAGCGTGCTGTATTTCAGCCCTTTTAGCAGGTTTTGGAGCATCTTTGGACATATGGAGATTTTTGAAGGATAAAATACCATGAAAATTAATTAATCAGCACTCAAGGGCCACGAATTGAAGATGAACTGACAACCAAAGTATTCGTGGAAGAAGAAGACTATCTACCTAAAAAACAGGGTTTTTGTTTCCTAGTTTTGAGGAGGTCAATTAAGTGGTCATAAAGTGATGAATTCCATCATCTAAATTCGAACATGTGAAAACATACTTTTCAAAGAATGTAATTTCTTTAGTAGATAAGGTTGTTAAAGGCAATAATGAATAGTTTGAGTCCTATTAGGAGAAGGATTGTCAAGTAGGATAGGTGTCTTTTTGTCATTAAGTTGATGTTTTATGGTTATGCAAGCTGTCATTAGGCAAAAATTCGATGAATCTAGCCAGGAGGCAGATCATTAGATAATGTAACAAGTCTATTAAAGGCCATGGGGTCGAATTTGTCAAGGGTTGGATAATTTTTGCAGCAAATTGTTGCCTTATGTATTTTGACTCATATCAGTAATACAGAGTGGTTTTCTTCTTGAAAAACCTGAGATTATCATGGGGTTTTTAATGTTTCATTGATCTACATCTTATGCTTTACTACTTACAGTAGATTTCATTGCTATTACTCAAAATTCATAACCTTATGCTCTTACTTCCTTTAGTAATGAGATGATTGTGTTTTCCTATGTTTTATGAGTGAATTTCCTTTGAACCATTAGCAATAGATTTCATTGCTATTACTCATAATTCATAACTCTATGCTCTGAATTCCTTTAGCAATGAAATGACTGTGTTTTCTTATGTTTTATGACTGAATTTCCTTTGTTAAAGACCCCTATCTTCCTCAACTTCCATGTCATGAAACCTTGCCACTGAAACTACTGATTATTGACTCCATAAGCCCAATGGTTGCAAGCCTGCACTCTTTTAAACCTACATACACATCACAAGCAAGTTGTTTTCCAAATAGAGTTAGCCATCTAGATTTATCTTTATCAATATCATTAACCCTTTTGAGAGAGCCCTCTCAGACTGAAGATTGGTTTGAAACAGTTCCATAAGATTGTGTGATTAGCAGCTTATCAAGTGCAATTTTGTGATAACAACGTACAGTACATCCACGAAAGGGTTTCGCTATAAAAGTTGAAGTTGAAAAATTACTCAAAGCGGTTTTTTTTATCATGTTCCCTTGACTGATTGGGTTTCCAATATCATTCCAATTAACATAAATCAATGGAATATCAAGGTATGTGTATATTATAGGGATATTAAAAAATATTTTCCAAAGGACAACTACCCTACCCCCTATATCGACCAAATTTTTGACGAAATTTCCGACAACAAAATATTTTCTTTCATGGACGAATTTTCCGACTATAACCAAATCAACATATTTATTTTCCATTAGCATAAAATTGCATTTATTTGTCCATGGGGTACCTTTTCTTATCACAAAATTCCATTTGGATTGAAAAATGCCAGTGCAACCTTCCAACGAGAAATGTCTTTTGATTTTCACGATATCAAGTGTATTGTGAAACCTTACTTAAAGATGATTTACTGACTCATTCATTGAAACGAAAAGATCATCCGATGCTTCTGAGAGCTATTTTTATCAGATGTAGACATTACAATATTCGCTTGAATCCCCATAAATTACCTTTCTATGTACAATCCAGTCGATTTTTGGGATTTTTCATGTCAAAGGAGATAAAATACGCACATGTGGATAAATTGGCCTTGGAAGTCATTCTAGTTGTCCAAGATTTTTGTCACTACATACTCTTACGCAAAACAACAATCATTGTCACTAAATTAAAGAGTGAGCACACAATTTTTAATATGAGACCAGAGGATCATGAATTACAACTTTGATGCAATTTGGTTAAGTTATAGAGGACCCATTACACATGTTAAAAAAAAATCATGCAACATGGTCATAAAAACAGAGTTGATCTAGTTACAAGAATTAACACTCAATTTGGTCACGTTGTATACATGAAAAGAAGTAACGACATAACCTATTCATAAAAAATAAAAATTGTGATATAGTCTAGTTACAATGATAAATTTCCAATCAATTCATGTTATCAGGGATCAATATACAAAAATTATTATTAGAGGATAACTATGCAACTTTTCCATGAAAAGGAGTTGATACACAAACTAGTTGCAATGATTTGTATTTAGTTTAGTTACATGAGAAGGTATAAATGCATAATTTGATTGTGAAAAGATAATCATACATCCTCATGAAAAGGAGTGGATACACAATCTAGTTACAACTTGAAGAATTGATCACACACACTCACAATGAATGAAAACACAAATAGCTATGTTACAAAGTAATAGAAAACAAAGGCAAGTGTTGTTGAGTTGGTGGGCCCTTCCCAACCAGCTCATGTTGCCTAAAAATAAAACTAATTTACTTGGATAATTGAACCAAAATCAAATCATAAAGAACGCCAAAAAATAGAAATCATGAATAAATAGAGTCATGAACCCAAAATAATATAATATAATTATTCATTAATCAACCAGCCTCTATAATCTATAAAGAGCCAATTATATAATTGTTTACATGATAAATTTTATAGGTAGGAATATTCCACAAATCCCTTGTCTTTGCTTGGGAGTGAAATATATATAACAAAATGAACAAAAATGGGTAATCTAGATGGATTTCCTTACATCTTTAGGTTCAAACCCAATTTTTTGAACTACAATTGCTTCGTTGGCATGTTGATTTGTGCCAATTCATTGTGCATGCCTAATACATCATTTTGTTGACTGTTAATTTGACCAATGACCACATTTCCCTCAAGTGACCTAGGCTTGATCTGATGAACATGACAGCTTCCCAAGGGTGCTTGGAAGAAAACCCATGTTGTAGTTTTTTCTTTAGAGACATGCAACCATGTTGATCATGGAGGTGGGTTACTAAATAATGTGTAGGTTACAAGACTTGGCTAAAAAATTATCGTTAGTGGAAATTAAACTTAATCACATCCATTTTATTCATTAAAGAAATGAAATGAATGAAAATTAACAACAATTTATCATGAAGCTCTTTTAAGTCGATGTTTCTCATTGATGGTGCAAAAAGGAGGGTAATACTCAGATAAGAGCGAGGTTTAAAGGGTCAAAAATGGATGATTGGAAATAAGAACAACATCAATTTAGAGCCCTGACACTTCTCATGGGTGGTAATCCTGTTAGAAAATAATCTGCAACAATCTCCTCAAATTCCTTCAATAAAGGTTGATTTTCTAGTGGTATGGAGTTCCTTTTCCCAACTTCCTAAACATTTTCCTGCATTATAGCCAGTAAAAAATGAGCCTTCATTTTCTCTTGTCGGGGCCTTCATTTTTGGAACAATTATAATGGTGGTAGGTTGTGGGATAGTCATTGGAGAGTTGCAAAAATGATGAAGAATGAACGTGAAGAGAACTAGGAGTTGTGGAGGATTGGCAGGAGAAAGATAGATACAACAGAGCGGGAAAGAGAAGCAAACAACTGAGCAGTGGAGACAGATGAGTGAGGAAAGAGGCGGAAGAAAATAGAAATTCTGGTGGGAATGATGAGATAAGGAAAGAGGGATAGAGAATAAGTAGAGGCAGAAAAGAGAGAGCACTAGAACGTTGTTGCGGAGTGACCAAGACCACTCTATAATGATTATGTTATTTAATCATGCATTGGTCAGTCTTTGAGATAATATACTATGTCAAAGGCTTGCTAATCCTAATGTAATGTTATTTGAATAAGCTAATGGAAAGAGGAAATTCTAGGATTTATGTGTTGTGATTGAATGGTTATTCATTATGTTATGATTGTTTGGTTGTTTAGCCGTTAATTTTTTTTTTTAAATATGGCTCTTCAAGTACTCTTTGTTTAAGAATATACATAGTCTGTTGTGGATGAACATATGTGTGTTAGTGTCAAGGATGATTTAAGGTGTATTGATCTATGGTTGGTCTCTTGATACTAACTCAACAATCCCCCATCTAACTAAGTTCGCGACATGCCTCAAGTGAGACTCCTTGCCTAGTCTTGGGTAAGGTGAAAATGTCGGTGTTGTGCTAGAATATAGTGGAGCTTTGTTGGACCCTGTGCCTAAAAATGGTTCTTAGCCTTGCTACTATTTTTAAGCCAAAAAATGGTTTCGTTGCTAGGACCTGAAATATAAAAGGGGGTTGGAATATGGTATCAAGGATTTCGAAGAAATAATTACAAGATTGGTGGTATGAACACATAGATTGGTTCATTTCGTAATAAGTTCAACTCTGAAGACAAGGTGAAGGAAATTTGAAGGATCAGGTATTATATGCATAATCGGCTAGTGACAAGTATGAGATATTTTGGTGTAAATTTCCAGAAGAGTTGTACAACTCGTTGCGGAGACTGCAGATAAAAGGGAATAATGGTGAAAAAATCAGATCCATTCGTGCTTGGACTCAAGCAAACTTGTTAGAACTACATTGATTGGACACTGATATGAATTGAGTTGTAAACTTTTGCATGTAGACTACACTAGATGGATATTTTATTGAGTTTTCCACAAAAAATCATCAATATTTTTCTAAGGCTGAGGACATATTCAGATTAGGGTTCCAAAGAAAGCTATTAAAGGAAATATCTCTATGGATTAAGGTTCTAATGGTCGAAGAAAGTTTCCTGGTATTCCAAAACCCCAGCCTAGAAGCCTAAACACCTAGTACTGGGGGAAGGATCTAGATGGAGTGATGTTACAAAATTGGGAGTTGTGAGGAGATTGAAGAAATGGACGCAGATGACTTCAATAAATCTAGGGATCTGAGAGCACAATGAAGAGCACAAATAGAAGAGAGATGGCAGGAAAGGGAAATGTGGGAAATAAATAGGCAACAGGAGGATATACACCAAGCAGGAGTGGTGTTGTGAAGTCCAACAGAATAATAAATAGCAGTGGGACTGATGGGGGAAGAAGGGTCTGCCGCAGTGTTTTAAAATCAAGAGGATAATAGGGGCCCATCCTGATCCGCAGAAGTAGAAATGTCAGATATAATAGAAGGTGAAAATTCAAAACAAGACCTGCATGATGACACACATGTCGCGTTAAGAAGTTTATTTTCATAGAATGATGTGTCCAAGATAAAAGGCAATACGAACTCTTGTGTTCAGGTAACATCTCCCCCAACCTTCCCCTGGTACTTTAGCACAACCCTGATAAGTTCTTGTCAAATCTAATTGAAGTTATTAGATTTCATAGTGTCCATAACACATATAAACCTACTACTAGTGGCAGTGGAATTAATAATATTGGTAAGATCCCACAAGGATAATCATAGCCCTGATCACAAGGATTTGTACTTCTTCCTCAAGCCCAGTTAGATATGGAAGGATCATATACCTGATACCTTGAGTTCTCTGGAAAAGGAAATGATGATGTAGAACAACACTGGTACTTATGAAAAGCCATATAGAGAGCCCACCAAATTCCAAATGGTGCAAAATTAATTTATTTTCAAACCACTCTCATGGAGAGAGCCTTGAGATGGTTAATCAAGTGGTCATAGCTACACCAAAACCCAACAGTAAATGATGTTAAAAGAGAATTTGTTTAGGAGTTTAAGCTTCCTCAGATGAACTGGCTAGGGTTTCTGAATTATGGGAAATTAAACAACGAGGAGGGGATACGACCTAGGAGTTAATGCATATATTTAAAGATGCAATTGGAAAACTAAGTTATCCCATGGACCCAAATCACCAATGAGATTGTTTTATTAAAGCACTATTGCCTCTTACTAGTACACTGCTGACCCAGCAAAATATTGACACTTTACAAGATGCTTAGAACAAGAAAAAAGGATTGAAGCTATGGTGGGATACCCACATGAATATCGAGGCAGAACAAAAATATAAGACCCCTCTATAATGGGCCTGCAACATCAAATCAAAAGTTTGACAGAAAATTTGAAATACATGTAGCCATAGCGACCTATGAGACCAAATGTATGGTGTACTCATTTCCTGGTTCAAGGTCATCTAGTCACGGAGTTCCCGAGGTTGTGGGGCTCAAGTGGTTCACCCTGACCGATGGAGCCCTCTAGAACCCCTCTTGCTGTGGGACTTGCACAGATAGGAACACAGGCTATATATCAAGGCCAAACACAATTCCATGCTTTTCTAAATTAATAAAACCCAACACCAACTGATTACTGTGATATTTATAGAGAATATAGAAATCTCCCACGTCTCTACCCCATTTTGCAGAAATATTCAAATGTCCCTAACAACACTTATTGCGATTTTTGTGCTTCACCGACTCATCACTCTAACCAATGTAGGGCGTTAGATGCATTGGATGACCGACTGGACCGAATGAAATATCGATTCAATCAAACTCATCGAGGATGAGGACGAGGAGGAACTGGGGGGCAAGACAGGAGGGCGAGGCCCCATGCGATGCTACAATTCCAACCAAGAAGGTCATGTTGCACGTGATTGTATGCTACCTAGAATACCATTGTGTTCTCAATGCAGGTTCAATATGCTTGCAACAGAATACTGTCAAGAGTTAATTAAAATATGGGAGGAGTGTAGTTGAAAGAGGGGGGGATTTAATTAATGCAGAACCAAGAGTGACAGAGACTTCCCCTCGATCAAACATTAATATAGTAACTTGAGGGGGGGGGATACTGGGGATGCTGGAGGAGATATATAAAAATACAATATTATAATACTGGCCTCTTCGAAGCGCTCATACAATCTTGAACAAGAGAAAAAATATTACAAAGAATCAGTAGAAATGTTCATCAAGTCAAACACAATTAAATACCACATGGAGTACAACCAATGACCTTGAAAGATAAGGGCCTAGATACGCAACAACCCATAGAAGAATGGTTCAAAATATTCCTACACATTTTGAATGATGAGCGAATGCTTCGACAATTGCGGGAAAGTCTAAAGTCAGCCATCAAGGAGGGTAAAAATCAGGGTGGAGCAATCTCTTCCAATATACGAGAGAGGCATTCAAGAAGGATTCAAAGGAATAAAATACGAACATGAAGGGAGTTTAGGATTGATGCCCAAATTGCAGGATTACAGATAAATGATACCATGTTTGATTTAGGCTTAGATGTCAATATTTTACCAAGAAATATGTGGGAATCCTTGGGCAGACCCAAGCTGACATTCTCACCAATTTAACTGCGTATGTAAAACCAATACTGCATCCTTACAGTTGGGAGACTAGAGGATGTAAAGGTTGACATTAAAGGGGTCAAGACTTATGCATATTTAAAAGTAATAGATATAATGGGAGACAATTATCCCTATCCAACACTTCTTGGGAAAGATTTGGCCTGCGAGAATTGTGCGGTGATCGATTTGAAAAAAGAATTGATGACTTTTGAAGTAGAAAGGGTTAGATTAATACAACCCCTAGATCCTTATCGAGGGCCAATATTCACAAAACTAACATATGATAGGGAAGATCCAGGACTATTATACCAATTGTACCAACTGATAGAAGGAAAGAGGGAAGACTATATCAACCCAACAATAGAAGGGTCAATTAGATGGTGCAACATTCAGAGCTTGGAGGTTGTATCAGAAGCTATGTGGGAATATTGGCAACAAGGATGAAATGAGGTCAACATTCGATGATGTGCAACAATTAGGGGAGTCAACTGTATCCACACAAATTTAAGAGGATATCTCGCCTTCAATGGTATGGACTCAATCAATAATTTTGTTAATAAGATTGATGAAAATTTTCCTGAGGAGGATAAGGTGCCACTAATGAATGTCTCCTTACAAGCAACATCAAACATGTGGTGGGGAGTCCATTGCATCAACCTTAGGGAATGGGATGAAATTTCAACAACATTGAGAGTTAGATTTCGACAGTCCAGAGGCTTGCAATTGTTTTGGAAGTACATAGGTAGTTCATATCCTCAATACGATGTGAGTAATTGTGAAGATCGATGGACTAGAGAAATTTCCCTGAAAGAATTATGGGTGCATGCCTTTGTGAATACATTAGGAACCTTCCCCAAAGCATGGTATGTCAAAGAGGAAGTATAGAGGAAAACTAGAGATTGGGATTATTTAGCAAGTTAATTCATTAGTAGTTTTTCCTTTGCAGATATCGATAAAAGGATTATAAATGATCTGCAAGCTGTTAAGAGAATTGTACTTACAGTTGGGTAGTTTATAGAGGGAACAATAGACCAGGCTTCGTAGCAACATCTATAGAATCAACAGACAATGAAGCGGTATATTTCGGGAAAGTAGATAAAGAGCCAGATGAAGACAACCTAGAAGACTTATGCATCTATCTTTCAATGAAATTGAAGGGGAATGAGGGGTTAGAGACAGACCCGTAACTAAAAGACCTTATCTACTCTCACTGAAGTTGAGGAAACTCAACATCAAAATTGAATAAAATCCAAAGCTAGCCTCAATTATAGATTATTGGGATGATAAAACCACTAAATAAATATTTTATCTTCTAAAAAATTAAGAGGACTTATTTCCCTCATTTGTTGCAGAATTTAAAGGAATTAAAGGGGATTTGGGAGAAATGAAGATCATGCTCAAGCTAGATGCAAAGCCAGTAAAGCACCTGTTATCACTCTAGTAATTCTAAAGTTGTGAGATTTTGGTTTTTAGTCAAAGAATACTAGAGTTAACCACAACCAACTTCAAACTCTAGGATCTAGCCTTCCTAGGGTTTAGAGAGGGCTCTCTCTTTAAATTTTAATCTTTGTTTTGATTTGTAAATATTAGGCTAGTTATGAATGTGCAACTTTGGTTTGGTTTTGGTAGATTTGGTGGGAAAAATCACTTGAAAGGATGGATAGTGGGAAATATATTTTTCCATTGGGCTAAGGAGTCAAAATCAAGCAAACAGAACTGGGATCAAGGCCAAAAGGTCAAATGTTTTCAGGTCAAGATAGATAACCCTTGAAGATCTTGGAAATTTGTTTTTATGAGGTGGTATGATTGGTATAAAGGGCACTTAAGAATCCTTTGATCCAGAAAAGGAAGTAGTAAGAAGAGGTCAAACGAGAGAGGGAGCAATTAAGGGTTACCTACACTGGTAATCAGAGGAAAACATATAAATGATAACTAGTTAAAAACAGGGTGCTCTTACCAAATCCCGTAGTAATACTCCTAGTTATTCATTCAGATTTAGAAAAAACATAGATGGATGCATGTAACAAAGAAAGATAACAATGACAAGTAAGGAAATGCTTCACTCCAAATAGCTCATCACAGGAATCCTGAAGTATGATGCCAATTGGTTTGATCCAGCTTGCTACTAGAAATTTGACACACAAAAGCTTTCAAGTCCAACAAAAATGACTATAACAATCTCCAACAATTTTATTCCACCCAAAATACTTCTAAAGATGAATTATTTATAGATAGTTCTTTACAAAATATCCTAGAAAGCTTCTAGGAATTATCTTAGGAAAATAAAATATCTTTACAACAATAATAGAGACAGTTGCTTAATAAATCAGCATGTTGTCCTTTTTATCCAAAAGAAATAGAAATTGTTTTGAGGATAAGGTGCAACTCGCTGCCTTGGTGTCCTCCTTGTTGGCTCTTAGATATTTTTTGGAATCTAATCTGCCTTGTTTGATACTCTTTCTCGGATTCTATTTATTCACTGATACTCTCTAAACTCTGATACTCTTTAACCATAGTCAAAACTGTTTACTGCTGTAAAAATATGTTTTGACTGTAAATTAGCAAACGGTTTTTTCTCCTTTCACCTTTCTGTCTTTCATCCTTCATAATAAATCTGTGAGTGACTGCCAATCCTCATCTTTAGGAATTTTTATTTTCTTTAATTTCCTAAAGTTTTCATTAGCTTCAGTATATCTAGCAAACGTTGGCTTGATGATAAACAAGTGTTTTATCTCATGTTGCAAATAGAATAAGTCTTCAAAGCTTTTGATTAATACTTTTCCAGTTGGAATGCCTTGTCCTTGTGGTTTATTTACCTGTTATTTTGAAAACTCTCTAATTTTCTTATCATAGTCATTCTGAGGCATTAGTTTATCATTAATAACCATAATGTCAGGCAGTCCTTTTTGCCTCAAATTTGTAAACTTAACCATAAACCTGGTTATGGCAGTGTTCATACTCTCACACTTTTCTTCCAGTTGCCTCATCAGATTCTTCTTTGTAATAACTTTCCTAATTTCTAGGATAGTTTCAGTCCTATATGTAATCTTGAGTTCTTCTAACTCTTGTCTATTTTTACTGTTAAGGAAGGTGATCAACCTTAAAGCTTGCTCTGGTTTGTCAGCCAGCTCACCTTGAGTCTTTTGAATTTCTGAATGGGTTGCTAGTAATAATTTTGTTTGCTCAAAAATTACTTGAATTGAAGTCAACACATCATGGATGGCTTCATTGACATTATTCCAAAGGTAGTTTTTGATGTATGATATCTGATCCTTTAAAGTTAACTCCTTTTGCAACTTCTTCAATTCTTCATTTAGTCTGATGGCATTTTTCTCATGTGTTTTTGCATTTATCTGAGCTAATTTTCTTGATTTCTCAAGATTTTCTACCATCTTTGTCAAATTGTTAATCTCATTTGTCTTTAAAGACATTTCTTCCATTGCTTTCACTAATTTTCTAGCCTCATCTGTAAGTTGTATTGTTGTTGTGGATGACTCAACAACTGATGTGGTGGATGAAGTCATTGGCACTGCAGTAGCCAATGGAAATTTTGGGGCCAACTCTTCAGCTAGAGCTGAAGGCACAATAGTAGTGACCATGGGAATAACTGTAGGTGGCTCTGGTATTTTCAATGTTTCCTTTTCTTGGACAAGTTTGTCCATCTATATCTCCATCTCCTTAATTTGGGCTGTTAGTTGTAAGATGGTATTCATCATGTCATATTTGTCATTCTTCTCCTGTATGATTTCTTTAGCCTGGGGATGTTCACTTGGAGGACGCTTAAGCCGTTTCATCAAGGCTGCAATGTCTTCATTCTTCTTTTTCAATAATAACTCTGCTGCATTGATTAGCAAGGTCATATCCAACTTTAATTACCAATTCTTCTAAGGATTTAATTCTCAGATCCTTAGCATATAATGAGGCTTTGTCTAGTTTCATTTGATCTTGCATGTTAGTGATAGTGTTCTCAAGTTTTTGAACACTCGTGGCCTTTGTTGTAACAGTGGAGTACAACATCTCTGAACTCTCCCTGTGAAACTCTATTTGATCTAATTCATGAATAATGTCTGTTGCTACTTATAGATCAAATTTATTATAGTCGACAACTATCTTTGGAATTGGTACTGTGGGCTGTAATACTGACATGATAAGTTTTTTACTTGAGTAATCAAAAGTTGACATGAATCTATTTTGGTTACCTGGTTTTTGTTTCAAAAACTGAGAATACATTTCAGTTTTGATCTCTTCATTCTTGGATTTAATTTGTTTGTATCTTTCCAGGATGTCTAAGTCTTTTTCCTCAACTGTTTGGGATGATGAAGCTTCCATGCTTTGTTGTCTTTCAATCATTTGTGCATATTCAATATTAACCTGTTCTTCATTCTGATTGTTAGTGACTAGCTCATTGAAGATCATTGTGGCAACATTTGTTTCTGGAAAATCAGTGTTGGTATCTATAAGCTTTGTTTCTGTCGAAATTTACAAGGTAATTTCCGTAGGTCAAGAACCAAAGGTCACCACTCACAAACAGATCACAAATCATTACACCAGTATAATCACATGGTTAAAACCCTCAAAGAGGGAAACAGTCCATGCCCTGAGCCAACGTGGCCACTTTAGGGAATTTATTAATATAAAAGAAAAGTTACATATGTTTCTCTCATAAACGGTTACCGGAAAAATGACCCTCCATGCTCTTTAAATAGAGATCAAGGACCAATCGGGTGTCAAGCCATGGATCAAGTGCCATTAATACCGAGGTGAGAGATAACTGTTGGATCACTACAAATCGTGACCGTCGGATTATAAGTTACAAATGTACATGGTAAAGAAACACACTTTACCTAACTCTACACTAGACTAAGTTATTCTTAACTATTTCCTATGTGTCGGAATATCCTAACATCCCCCCTTAAGAACAACTTGGGATAGGATTGAAGGATTTACAAAGGTGACACAAAATGAGCCTATTTCCTATGTGTTGAAATATCCTAACATCCCCCCTTAAGAACAAATTGGGATAGGATTGAAGGATTTACAAAATTGACACAATAGGAGAAGGAAGGAGGCATTAGAGCCTATCCCCCCTTAATGACAACTTTCCTTAACTCCAAGCATGGATCTAAGTTTGGTAAACTTCACTTCTGTGAGAGCCTTCGTAAATATATCAGCTACTTGATCATTGGTCGGACAATACTGCACTTCAAGAACACGATCATGAATGAGCTTTCTGATGAAGTGTATGTGGAGTTAAATGTGTTTCATATGCTGATGCTGAAATAGATCTTTACATAGCTGAATGGCACTCTGATTATCACACCAAAGTGTAGTTGGATGTTGTTGATGAAGACCAAATTCAGACAGGATCTGACGAAGCCACATGGCTTCCTTGATGGCTTCAACTGCACCACGATACTCTGCTTTTGCTGAAGAAAGGGAGATGGAACTTTGTTTCTTACAAGACCAAGTAATAGGTCCTGAACCAACAGTGAATACATATCCTGCAGTGGACTTCCGATCATCAAGGTCACCAGCCCAATCAGAATCAGTGAAACCAATCAACAAGGGAGATGCTCTTGCACTGTAATGAATCCCGAACTGAACTGTACCTCAAATATATCGAAGTATTCTTTAAGCTGCTTTCCAACGACTTTCATGAGGTTGCTGCATAAACCGAGAGACAAGACCAACAACAAAAGAAAGGTCAGGACGAGTATGGGTTAGATACAAAATTTTACCAACAAGTTGACAGTATAAGGTAGTATCAACTTCAGGGATAGTGCAGTTGACTGAAAGCTTGACTCCAGACTGAAAGGGAGAAGGGGCAGGCTTACAGTCTTCCATGTGAAAGTGGTGTAGAATATCACAGGCATACTTGGACTGAGAGAGGGTAATGCATTTCTTCGATTGCAAGACTTGAAGACCAAGGAAATAATGTAATTGAGGCTAGAATTCACATGGTTTATATGATTTGGATCAATACAAGTAAGGATAAGATCATCAACATAAAGAATAAGGATGGTGAAGGAATTACCCACCTTCTTGGTGTAGACAGTGTTGTTAGAATGACACCTATAAAAGCCATTATCTAAGAGAAATCTATCCATTTTGGCATACCAAGCCCGAGGAGCTTGTTTGAGACCATAGAGAGACTTCCTAAGGTGAAAAAGAAGGCTGGAGTATTTTTGGATAAAGCCAGGGGGTTGTTCCATGTATATTTCTTCATGCAAATCTCCATGTAAGAAGGCAGATTTAACATCCATCTGACGGACTTCCCATTTAAAGGAGGCAACAAGGGAAAGAACAAGGCGGGTAGAATTCATTTTGGCGATAGAAAGGTTTAGGTATATTAATAGTGATACCTTCAACAACGAAAAAGGCACTTTAGCGACGCAGGCAAAACAACATGTCTATCACTACACTTGAGTGGTTCTAGGCTTGGTTTGTGGCTTCGCTACGCATCTGACAAGTTTTCTTCCTTTTGGAAGAGGAACAAGATCCCAAGTATTGTTGCCAATAAGGAATGATACTCTTCATTCATAGCTTCATCCCAATCTAGATGACCAGAGGCTTCTTCAAATGTTTCTGGATCAAGTTTTTTTGAAACTTGAGCTAATAAGGAAGAGGCTCTTTCGAACTGAGAACGTGTACATCATCGATCGGCAGGGTCACCTACAAGAGAACCTACTGCATCCAGAGTAGAGTGGACCCATATTGGAAGCAGTGGAGTATAAGGAACAATTTCACGAGCTGGAGGAGGATTGTCATCCTCGCTGTCATCATCTAAACTAGAAGGAATGCTATTAAAAATAGAAGAGAGAGAGAGAGGTGGCACATATACCAAATCAAGCTCGCAGGCCAAAGATGGCACACCCACCGAACTAGGCTCGTAGGTTGATATATTTTCATCAAAATTTACATCTCTTCTAATGATTATATTCTTGGATTTGGGTTGAAAAAGTCTATATCCTTTACATCTTTAGAATATCCAACAAAAATACATTTTCACTCTTAGGTTCTAAGGCTTTATGTTTTGCATCTGGAATATGGGCCCAAGCATCACTTCCAAAAACACGAAATTGACTTACATCTAGTTTGATTGAGCTCCAAGCTTCTTCTGGAGTTATATTCTTTAAGACCTTAGTAGGAGTGCGATTTACTATGTAATTTTCACAATTAATGGCTTCTGCCAAAAAATTGAGACCAAGTCCTTTAGATTGAAGCATGCAATTAGCCATTTCTTTTAAGGTGTGATTCTTCCTTTCAACTACACCATTTTTTTGTGGAGTATATGGAACAGTATGTTGCAATTGAATGCCATGCTCAGTGCAAAAGTTGATAAATTTGTTGTTAACATATTCTCCGCCATTGTCTGATCTTATGGAACAGTGTCCAAAATTGTTTCTCTTGGCAAGGCAACAAAGACGAACATCGTAAAAACTTCACTCTTGAGTTTTAAGAAATATACCCAAGTGCATCTGGAAAAATCATCAATGAAAGTTAAGAAGTACTTGCAACCAGAGAAAGAAACAACAAGAAGTGGACCACATAAATCACTGTGCACAAGCTGCAAAGGGGCTAAAGCGTGACAAGAGGCACGTTTGTCAAAAATTTCCCGATGATGTTTTCCAAGTACACATCTGGAGCAAACACCATCCCGACAAGATACCATAGGAAGGCTTGTTACCATATTTTCCTTACATATAGTTTGAAGAGAGCGATAGTTTAAGTGACCAAATCACTCATGCCAAAGTTTGCTCACATCATCATTATGAGCAACAAAAATAGAGGGAAGAGATGATGACCCAAAGTTGTTAAACTTATACAACCTTGTGGAATAATCAACAATGCAAGTAGCTAAAATATGCTTAGGATCTTTGAGGTCCTTGATTACAACATCATGAGGTGAGAATTCTACTATTTTCCCTTCACCTGAATGATTTATCTGATAAACAGATAGAAGGTTGCATGACAAGGTAGGAACACATAGTACATCATTAAACTGACCATTATCTGAATGGTTCAGATCCTACAACACTTCAAGGAATCTGTATCATCCCCTGTAAATATGTTTGGTGTTAAACCATTTAAATCGAGAGTTTATTTTTAGCCATGTGGTAAGAAGTTCCAGAATCAATGAGCCACTCATGAGAAGGAGAAGAAGAAGATACATTTAATGCATAACCAGATCTTGATGCTTGACAACCACAAGAAGAAAGTGCCATGCCTGAAGATGAAGGTGAAGAGTACTCCAAATTGATGTTGTGATTCTTCATTGTTGCTTCTAAGGCTTCCATCTTCCTAAAACATTTGGACTCTATATGGCCATCCCGGTTGCAAAAGTTGCAATGTCTCTGTCTTCTTCCCTTTGTTTTGATTTGCCTTATTATTTTGGTGATTTGATTTTTCAGTTTGCGGCTGAAATTTCTTAGGGCCCTTGTTTGGTTTAGGACCATATTTTTTAGGATACTTATTCTTGGGATTCTTTTGATATGGTTGTTGTTGGGCTGCTAGGGCTTTCTTAGAAGCATTTCCAGCAGTGATAAGACCAAGGTGTAATAAATTTTTCTTGTTCTCTTATCAAAGAATCACAAAAGGCATCAAAAGAGGGATTCTTGTAGGTGGTTCCTGAAGAAATGATGGCTTCTTTGGCGGAATGGAAGGCGGAAACAAATACAGAGTATGCAGGACAAAGCTTAGCAAGAATGCAATATATGAGGCTATCATTGTCCTTTTTTATCTTACAACCTTCTAAAAGAATTCAGAGGGTCCTAAATTCAGACAAAAAATCTTCAGTGGAGGAGAAATTATTGGGGTCCAAAGTAAGCAACTCATTTTCAAGCTGGTGGGCCCGGATTTGATTTTGAACGCCAAAAACAATTTTTAGCTTTTTCAGGGCCTCATCAGGGGTGTCAATTTCAAGGATATGAAATCGAAGATCTTGAGCAATGGACATTCCTATCAACCCTTGTGCTTGATCTTGTTTATTTTCCCATTTAGCAGCTTTATCATCATCGGGAGGTTTAGTTTCTTGTCTTGTGGCTATTATATAAATCCATTTACTTCTAAGTATATCTACCATGTGAGGTAGCCATTGGAAATAATTGGTGTTGTTAAGAATAACTGGGCATGCACTTTCCATTAAAAAAAAAAAAATGAAGCAAAGAAAAGCTGAAACTAACTGCTCCAATGGAAATATCTCGAAAAATTAGGCCGTTTCAAAAAAACGGCTTGAAAAATGGCTTCCGGATGAAGAAGTTATGCCTTTTGAAGAGCTGTAGATGCCGAAAAGTTACGGGAACGGAATGAAGTGCATCTTTTTAAAAAAATTCCGCCCCTTTGAACAATTTTTTTTTACAAAAGAAGCTTGAGAAGGAGACTTGAACCCAAGACCTCTATTCTCATAAACTAACCCCTCACCAAGTAAGATAGTAAAAGGATCATGTTATTTTAGAAAGGAGGAAAGGGGGATTCTTATTATTATTATTATTATTATTACCCTTCGATGTGTGTGCCTTTTCCTTCACAAAAAACACAAAAAACAAGCAAAAAAAATAAAATGCAAAGCCTTACGGTAGAATGTTAGATTCTCGGTTAGCCTTACCGACAACTATCACTTTTTTACTATTTATGATTTCCTGAGATCGCACAAAGATGCAGGGAAAGAGCATACGTAACAAAAAAAAATCCCTTTTTCCTGTTTCTGATTTGCCGAGATGACACGGAGCGCACAACAAAGAGCATACACAGAGAAGAGGGTATAGATCTAGCAAATAAATAAAACCTTAATACAAATATATATATATATATATATATATATAATTGCAAAATAGATGCTTTATACCTCCAAATCTAAATTGACATAACTTGGGCAGCGGGAAACCTTTTCGCATGAAACGAAAGGAATTTGTCATTGTAACATACTCTCTGGACACAATCGAGAAGTTATCCAAGCCCAAAAATGCTCAGAAATAGTAGATCTACAAAACAGAATTCACATGCAGTCAAACCAGCATTGGATTTTGATCAACAATGGATGCGGCCCTCAAAATAGCTCTGATACCATGTAGGAATTTACAGGGTAAGTTTTGTAGATCAAGAACCAAAGGTCACCGCTCACAACTAGATCACAAATCAGTACACCAGTATAATCACGTAGTTAAAACCCTCAAAGAGGGAAACAGTCCACGCCCTGAGCCAACGCGACCACTTCAAGGAATTTATTAATATAAAATAAAAGTTACATATGTTTCTCTCATAAACGGTTACCGAACACATGACCCTCCATGCTCTTTAAATAGAGATCATGGACCAATCTGGTGTTAAGCCACGGATCAAGTGTCGTTAATACCAAGGTTAGAGATAACCATCGGATCACTATAAATTGTGACCGTTGGATTATAAGTTACAAATGTGCATGGTAAAGAAACACACTTTACCTAACTCTACACTAGACTAAGTTATAACTATTTCCTATGTGTCGGAACATCCTAACAATTTCTTCCACATCAATTGTTATATTTTCTTTACCAACTGAACTTAATTTAGGCCTTTTGTTATATATTATCTTGAACTTAGTCTCAGTTGTAGTTTCTACAACATATGCTCCTTCTTCCCTTATTCTCTTAGTGGATTTATCTGGTTAATTTGTAGTCTCCTGAGTGTGACTAGTATCACTTGTATTGGTTGTATCTACTAATGTATTACCTGTCCATTCAATGTGATTTGCAAATTTTTCTATCTCTGGCTTTGCTTCATGGATGAAGGGTGTTAATTTGCATTTAACCCTTAGTTTACTTAGGATTCCTTGTGGATCATAATTCCAAGGAAAACTCTTTTCGAATTTGTATTCTAATAGTTTCTTGGCTGCATATTTTTCTGCATCCTTGTGATTGCAGATGAATGGCCCTATTTGATTTTTTAGTTTAAATTGAGTTTTCTTCTTTACTGCCATGAAATTTATAGAATCGGAATTTAGGATCTGCCTGATATACTCCAAGGCAAAGATCCTCAACGAAACATGCTTGGGTAACTTGTAAGGTAACAAGTTTGACCCAAATTCTCTGATTTCAAAATATTTTTCATATAAATACCAGTCACCAACCTTACTCTACTCTGACAACTACAATATCTTTTTCATTTCTTCAATTATTCTTGGTTGTTCTGCTTTGGATAACATTGTGATCACTGGATGTAAAAATAACTCTGAAAATTCTAAATATTTGAAATCTGAACATTCTTTTCTGAGCAAAGATGTCTAGAAAATGACATAAAGAAGATTTCCCTCTATGTCCATCTTTTGGAGAGTAACTAGAAAATTATCTGATTGAAAGTATAGAAACATATGGAAGAGGAAAGAAGTGTATGTGAACACTCCTTCAGTTGGAAATTTGATCAGTTGATCATGGATACTATCTGCAATATAACCAGCATAATCAAATATTACAAAGGGGGGTTGACCTGGGGTGAAAGTGGATAAGAAACCCAAGATGGATTCATCAGTGTGTTCATCAGTAAAGTACCCCAGGATGAATGAAAGCATAGAAATCACCTGCCTTGAACCTTCTGGTAATTTAGCAGTAGAATATGGGGGATTTAGTTTAGGAATTTCTACATGTGAGGGCATGAATGTTTGGAAAATTATGAATCTCTTGGGAAAATCTAGGCCAATGTACAGTTGGGTTAAGGCCTCTATAGACAAAGGGACTGCTTGGGGGTCAGGCTGAAGTTGTAACATTTGATTGATGGATTGAGTAGTAATGGTGAAAATCAATTCTTTATTAGCATTGACTATGGCTCTTTGATCAGGTGTATAATACTTCTAACGCAATCTAATGACCTCCTGAAATGGGTGAGTTAATGGGACAGCATATTTGGGCAAATTAGATTCTCAAATTTGGACTTCTCCATCATTATCTAATGATTTCTCATAGCTCCAATTATGAATATCAAGCAAGTTAAATTCAACAATGGGATATGCTATCTTATAATTAGTATCAGCTAGTGGGATGTGTTCAACATCAACAACAGGTGGTTGAAGAGGATTTACCACTATGGCAGTCTTAGAAGTTATAGCAGGGGTTGGTTTAGGTACTTTGGAACCTTCAGGCTTACTTGTACTCTGCTTCTTAGGCATTTTGGGCTACTTTCTGCAAGTTTAGACAGTTTGCAGAAGTATTTTACTTTAGCAGAGGATTTCTTTGGATAGATTAGGCAAAGTATAGCTTTTTCTTTGGCCTTTCTTTTCAATTAGTTCTATGAAAGAGGTTTACATGCTTTTGACTTGTTTAAAACAAGAAACAAAGGTTTCCTGAGTCTCTTACTGAGAAATAGTGCTGAAAATCTTTTGAAATAGGTCACAAAGGCTTAGGATACCTTCAGAGTTTTTCTGGTTTGATTTAAAGCTTGAAATAGTTCATAGGATTGAAAAAACTCAAAATAGCGCGCAACAGTAAAACAGGGTTCCTGGAAAAATTTTGACAGGGTTTGGCCTATTTTTTGGGCCTTTTGGCAGCTTCTTTCAATTTATTTTTAAACTCGAAGTGTGCTTTTGTTCTTTAAAATGTCTTTCAAATCAATTGCTAGTTCGAATTTCAGAAAAATACCTGTTGTATGCAAGTATTGGGCTTTGAAAGATGTATCTGAGGTTTTGAATGAAACAACCGCTTCTCTGGAGAAATGTGAACAATCCTTGGCGGTCTTCAATGGTCACAGGGTAGATTTTGTAGGCTTTTGGTATGAAAATGGTGAAAAAATGATGTTTTTACAATCGGGGAGGCGTGCACTGGGTTTATGCGCATAAGAGAAAGGAATGAATTACATTCCCAAGGTATATTATGCATATTTAAGGCTTAATCAGTGCCAACATTTAATACAGGTGAAGTCATGAAGATGGGTGGTTTTCGGGCTCAATGGGTTGAAACAGGAGTGTTTATCGTGCGGCAATTTGGCAGTAAGATGTTTTGGGGCTAACCCACGCGATCCAATGGGAAATGGGCACGTGGAGGAGAGATAAAATTGTAAAACAACCCATTTCGCCCAGATTTGGCATGGGGGTGATCACACAACTTTTATACGTGATATCGAGCTTCTGCTGTTGGATCTGAGGTTCATTTGTGAACGACCTAGATTAGTTGGAGAGATGCGTCAGAATAAGAGTGGTGGGGTCGGAGTTTCATAACAGAGCGGGATAGTTTGAACTTTATATATCAGATTTTAATAAAGTTTCAACTATGGTTTTATGAAATGGTGAAGGATTTAGGCTTATTTAATTAAAACATTCACGATGTTTCAATCAATGCATCAGAGTGGGTGCTTATTATATAGTTTTTATCAAAGGTAAATAACACTTGTTTCAGCTACACGGGGCGGGATATTTGCATAAAGATATGTTTAGACCAATGGGATGATTGGTCAGGTTTTATATTTGTGCACATGGGATATAAAACATTGGTCTAAACTTTAAAATAAAGGGTTTTGAGGGTTTATTTTAAATATACGGGAATTAATAACATATGGGTAGGTGTAGTTTAGGGATTTTAATAAAATAGGTTAGTAGTTAGTAATTAATATGAAATGAAGGGCTAATGTAAAATGAAAACAAAATACCTGTTAGCTCTAATTTAAAGTGTAAATAATAGACAAAGTAAAGCATTGTTGTCTTTTAATATTTCACACTTTAACTTAGGACAAATGTATTTTTAGGGTTTATGAATGATTTTTTGAAAGGGAATGAGATTATTTATTTAGGGTTTAGCTTTTACTAAGTAAAAATGGGTTTTACTTAGGAACAAGGGATCATCATTTGTGAATGAAGGGTAAATGTTGATGAATCTGAGTCTAGTGTGGGAATTCAATATTTTTAGCTAACCAGTCATTAAGCCTTGGGTCTGGTCCTAAAAAAAGTCAGAGAAATGCTCTGAGCCTTTTTGACTAATAGTTTAGAATACTGAATACTTGTAGGGGAGGGGAAATTAGTGATTTTTTCCCGATGATGCTTTATTACATGATTGTTCAACTGTTTTCTACCTACCCATCTTTATTTCTAACATTTTTTCTTCATCTTTATAGGTGCATTTAGGGTTGCAACCCTAAAACATTTTATTTCAAAGCATAAAAACTATCTAAGTCTACCTTATGTCATCTAAGGGCTCAGATTAAATTGTTGAGCTCCTGATTATTCTCTACCTATCTATTGATTTGTCAAGTTTAAAATGTTTGACAAATCTTTATTATCTATCTAAAACATAAAATTGAAAGCATGAAAAGTTAAGATTAAACTGTTTAACTGATCATGGATTATGGCATTTATTGACATTCTACACATAATCATTATTCTTGCAGTAAAGTAGAAGTAGTGGCATTTGGATTTTCTCACTTTTAGGTCTTATTTTATCTCTTTTTTCTTTTGGGGTCTATATTTTCTAAGTCCTTTGATCTTTCTTTTAGGACTTTTTACCCTCTTTTTGGCTTTTTTATTATTTTTCACTTTTTCAAAATATGGGAAAACAACTTGCAGAAAGCAAGGTATGTACATATTTACAAGACTATCAAAGTCAATTCAAAATTTATGAACCCTATTATTATAGGACCCTAACAGTGGCTCCACATGAGGATTGGCATTTCCTGGTGAAATGTCAAGAAATTTAAGATTAGTAGCCTTTGGAATTCGACTATGATGAGCCTGTAAATGTCTTCTGTTATCTGAAATTATTCATACTTATGATATTTACCTCTCAAATATTAGGACCTTCTCTCCGGGCTTCATCTTTGTTAGGGAAAAATCCAGTCCAATCTAAAATCTGCAATGTATATGTACAATGATCAAAGTGAATAAAAACTAACTATTTGTTAACTCAGGAAAGTAGTAGTGCTTTAGCATTCTGCCATTTACTGGTCCTTCTTGCAGATCTGTTCAATCCATTTCTTTAAAAAAGAAAGCATTATTACCTCTATATCCATAAATCACATAAAGTCCTTTCCACAAAAAATCAAATTTTCCATGTTTACCTTTGCCTTCTCTTCTGGAATCCCATTTTAACACTTTATCTTCAATGTAGAAATCATCCACTTTACTCTTTTTATCAAAAAATTTCTTGATCTTATCCTGAATGACTTGAGATTTTATATAAACTTCTTCCCTTGTTTGTTGCAAGTGAATAGTTTGATTTATCCTTCTTTGAATGTCATTTGTTTCAACTTGTAACTCTTGGATAATTTTCATCACTGGTACACCTAGGGAGGATGGAAAAACATCATCCATTCCATAAACAAGTTGGTAAGGGGAAGTACCAATGGATTTTTTAGTAGTAAGTCTATCTGCCCATAAGGCATTGACTAACTTCTTATTCCAAGTCTTTTTATTGTCTTCAAGTAACTTTTTGATGATGTTTACAAGGCTCTTGTTTGAGGATTCAGCTAGGCCATTACCTTGGGGGTAATATGCAATAGAATGACCTAAGGTAATATGGTATCTGTGGCAAAATTCAATCATTTTCTTGGATTTGAATGTTGTTGCATTGTCAGTAATTATCTTTTGGGGACATCCAAATCTTGAAAGAATTTTGTTTTCTAGGAAAGAGATAATGACAGTATTGTGGCTTGTCTGGAGGGTATGGCTTCAATCCACTTGGTAAAATAGTTAGTGGTTGTCAAAATCCACTTATGTTGGCCTGAAGATGGAGGGTGAATTTCACCAATGAAGTCTAAACCCCATTGTTGAAATGGGCTTTAAAGGTAGGGGTAACAATTTTTTCTTACCCTAAAAAATTTGGCACTTGTGACAGGAAGTTACAAACTTTTTGACATCAGCAAACAAAGTAGGCCAGTAAAAAATAGCTCTCAAGATCTTGTCTGCAGTAGTTTTCCAATATAGATGTCCTCCACAGTCACCTGCATGAAATTATTCAAGTATTTTTTCAGCTTCTTCCTTTAATAAACAATTTAATAAAATCCCACTATGATTTCTCCAAAAACGTACATTGTCTAAAATACAAAATCTTACTGCCTTTAATTTTAGGAATCTGGATTTGGTTCTTGACAATCCAGGAGGATGTTGTAAGTTTAGGAGTACAAATATGATATTTGTATACCAAGGTGAGTCTGACAAGGCTTCACTGATCGTTGGGGTCGCCATCTCTTCCTAGTCATCTACTTGGGCAATAAAATTTATGTCTAGGGCATTATAGTTAGATTCAGCCATAAGTCTGGCTAATCCTTGACCTTTGATGAGTTTTGTGGGTTTTATTTCTATGTCATATTCTAAGATAGTGGCAATCCACTTACCTCTTCTTCCATTAGGACCATCCTGAGTAAGAATGTCTTTTACTACAGAATTTGGGACATAGGCAATGATATGAGAGTAGAGAATATAAACTCTGAAGTCTTTAATAGCATTTACCAAAGCTAAGGCTTGTTTCTCCATGATTTTGTACTTAAAAGGGGCATATTTAAGGGTCTTACTAAAAAAAGCTATGGGCTGTTCAAATCCCTGGTCATTTTCTGCAGTAAAACTGCAACAATGGTGTCTTCTAAAGCAAATGAAAAAATTATGAAATCTTTCTTAAAGTCAGGACTTATTAGGACTAGAGTTTTAGTTAAGGCTTGTTTGATGGAGTCAAATGAATATTTGGCCTCAATATTCCATTTAAGAATTGAATCTTTTTTAAGCATGTTATTTAGTTCCCTAATTATCTCAGCTAAATTGGATATGAATCTTCTTAAAA
Organism: Pinus albicaulis; assembly: GCA_034641835.2. Lineage (NCBI taxonomy): Eukaryota > Viridiplantae > Streptophyta > Pinopsida > Pinales > Pinaceae > Pinus > Pinus albicaulis. The sequence goes on from CM076570.1 coordinate 1,486,584,653, forward strand.
AATTAATCTTACCTAGAAAGGCTTGTAACTCTTTGATGTTTCTTGGTGAATTGATGTTAAGAATTGCTTCTATACTAGTAGGATCTATTCTGATTACTTCTTTAGAAATTATGTTTCCAAGTAACTTGCCTTCTTCTAATCCAAACAAACTTTTCTTAGGGTTTAAAGAGATGCCAAATTTCCTGCACTTAATAAAACTTGTCTCAGATGATCCAAGTGTTCATTACCAGTTTTGGAAAACACAATAATGTCATCTAAGTAAATTACTAAGAAATCATGCATTTCCTTTGCAAATGCTATATCCATAGCTCTTTGAAAGGTTTCCCCTGCATTCATTAGACCAAAAGGCATTTTTACATACATAAAATTGCCCCCAGGAGTAGTAAATGTTGTTTTGGCTTGATATTCTTTTTGGCCTAAAATATGGTTCTATTCTGAAAAACCATCTAAAAGTGAGATCCTAGAAGAGCCAACTACCCTTTGTAATATATGATCCATTTTAGGTAAAGGGTAATTATCTTTTAATGACACTTTGTTTAGATTCCTAAAGTCAACAAATAATATTATCTCTCATGTTTTCTTTCTTGTTGGAACTAGGTTAGAAACCCAATCAGAATATCTGATTGGTGCAATTATCTGTGCATCATACATCCTTTTCACTTCTTTTTCTATCAAAGGTAATAAAACATGGTTAATTCTTCTCAATTTTTGTTTAAAGGGCTTTTGATCTTCTTTATTGGAACTTTATGTTGAATTATGTTGGTATCATAAGGTTTGAGATCCTCATAACTCAAGGCAAAAACATTTTGTTATTCCTTTAAAAGAGTAATATATTTCTCCTTTTCTTGTTGAGGTAAAATTTTGGAAAGTTTGATTATTTTGGGTTTTAACTCTATAACAATATTGCATTCTTCTAAATCAGATCTAACTGGCTCCATTTTGGGTTTTCTAGCCACATCATTTTAGTCAAAAAGATCTTCTAAGGGAGTTAAACCTTTGGGTAAGAAATTATCCTTAAGATTCTATATGTCAGATTCATCATCAATAATTTCTTCAATCTCTACTTTCTCTAAGCTATCTATATCTAATTGAATAAATCTAGTTTGTTTAGCAAACTTTATTCTATTTACATATATATTATTTAAATCTATTTCACTATCTAAATCTTGATCTATAGTTCAATCTATGTCTATCTTGCAGTTCTGAAACTCACCTTCATTGTTCATAAACTTGTAAATTTGTTCATCTTGAGAAAAAATTTGCCAATACTTGAGGTTGTCTGGAATTATTGGCTTATGCTTGACTTCAGCAGTATATCTGTGATTAGGTTGGAATGGTAAATTGCATTTACTAGCAAAGATTGCTAGATAGTGAGTCTGTATATTTTTTTTTCTAGGTATAGCAACAAATTTACATTCCAATAAATCATTGGTTAAATCTAGCACAGTATCTCTGTATCTGCTTAATCTAGGATTGTAAACATAATATACTCCATTTATTTGCTTTACGATCAACTCTAAATCTCCCATGATTAATATTATGTTGCCTCCTGAGTTCATAATAATTTGGAGTCCTAGAATGAGGGCTTCATACTCAGCCATATTATGGGTACAATTGAAATTGAGCATGAAAGCATGGTCTTCTAAGTGATTAGTCTCTATGTTGGTTATCCAAAATCTTGCTCCTGCTCCTAACTTATTTACTGAACCATCAAAGTCTAAATGCCATAAAGATTTATGAAATATATTATCATTGTTTGGTGTTTTATTTTTATCTATTAGTTCAGTTTGTATTTCATTAGTTTCAGAGTTACATAAGATAAAAGAATCAAGGTCAGTTGGTGTAGAGTAAATTGGGTAATTTATAGATCTTTCTGCACTACTGACCATGAACTTCATCAATGTTTCCCTATATAACTTCTTAGGGTGACAAAAAATTGATATAGTAGCATAAGACATGTCCAATTGTAGAGATCCCTGTAACTTTGCTCCCCATGAGTGAGATAGTAACATTCCATATTTAGGTGGGATATCAGCTACTACAATGTCCATTAATATACTCTTACAAGGATATTGAACTAGTGTTACACACAAATCTTTGATTAAACCTAAGCATTTAACTTTACTAGAATCAAATGAAAACAATTTTTTGTAGGGCCTTGTAATTTCTAGATTGAGAGTTTCCATTATTGCTTTAGGCATTAGATTATGGGAAGCTCCTGAATCTAGCATGGCATTGTGTAAAATTTTATCATGAATGGCAATACTGATATAAAATGGAGGAACTACTCCATCTGCATGTTTTCCATTCACATCTGGGCCAAAAATCAACTCTAGCTGATCATCATTCATATTTATGGAATCTTCTCCATCATTTATGTTTAATGTTTCAGTTATGGTTGATTTATACAAGTCATGTTTTACCAATTCTGTCAGAGGAATTGGTATTTTTAGCTTTGCAATTTCAGATTGTATGTTGAATGTAGGTTGAGATTTACTGATTTGAATCAATTCTTCTTTGGTAACTGTATTTTGTGTTGGTTTGTCTTGTTTTTCTACAGTTATGTTTTCATTTTCAATTAGTTTGACATTCTCTATTTGAGTCTCTTGTGTTTTACTGCTCCTAATTTTCTTTTCAGGGATTTGCTCACTTTCAGGTCTTATTTTATCTCTTTTTTATTTTGGGGTCTATATTTTCTAAGTCCTTTGATCTTTCTTTTAAGACTTTTTACCCTCTTTTTGGATTTTTTATTATTTTTCATTTTTTCAAAATATGGGAAAACCACTTGCAGAAAGCAAGGTATGTACATATTTACAAGACTATCAAAGCCAATTCAAAATTTATGAACCCTATTATTATAGGACCCTAACAACACCGACCTTATAGACTAAATCTGAGGGTGAAGGAGAAAGTGAAGAAAGAGATAGATAAGATGTTGGACGCGTGATTGATATTACCAGTTAATGAAGTTGAATGGGTTAGTCCGATTGTGATACATATCAAGAAGGATGCAACAAATATCATAATCTGTGTGGACTACAACAACTTAAATAATTTTTGTGTTCATGACCCTTTCCCCACACATTTCAACGATGAATTTCTAGATAATGTGGCCGGAAATGAGGCTTATTCATTTACATATGAATTTTTGGGCTACCATCAATTCAGAATTGCAGAAGAAGATAAGAGGAAGACTAATTTTACCACAGAATGGGGCTCATATAAATATCATGTTATGCCCTTTGGGCTCAAGAATGCACCAACAGTATTTTCATGGATCGTGATAGCTTCATTTAGGGACTATATACATAGGTTTCTCGAAGTCTATATGGATGACTGGACTTTCTATAGTCTACTAAAGAAACAATCTAGCTTGCTCTGAGTCATGTTTGACCAGTGTAGGCAATTAAAAATCCCATTGAACGTAAATAAGTGTATCTTTGTTGTTCCCTTCATGACACTACTAGGCCATATTGTATGCAAGGAAGGAGTATGTGTGGACCCTGCCAAGGTTGCGGCAATTGTAACATGGACCCGCCAAAAAATGTTAAACAAACAAAATACACATTGGGACACTAATCCAAGTGGATATTGGTGGTCACTCGCCTATTCCACTTAGGGCCCCACCATTGTCTCTTTCAGTTTTTCAGTTTTGGCACAACTTACTATTTTTAGTAGTTTTTTGGGTCCTGAACTTTCGGAGCCGTTTTGAGGCCCTAAACGATGTTTTTGGGAAAACGGAAAGTAACATTGGTAGTTGCTCATTCAAAATTTGTATTCCGCGGATAGATCTTTCTAACGAGGTATGGTACGCGTCAAACGGAGATCGTATGCCAAAGTTACACCCTTGGGAAGTTGAAACACCAATTTACCCAAACGGGGCCCATAGTTTTGGCGCTTCATCTCCTAGGGTTAGGGTTTTGGCTTTTTAGGATCTCCCATTGTTTCTAAATAATAAATAGGCCCTCGAGCCTCATTTTAACTCATTTCAGAGGCCTGTAGCCGCCACATCTCTTCTCAGAGATAGCTACCAGTGCCCTAGCTAGTTTGATTTCCATTCTGTCTATAAGCAAATTTCAGTTCTTTGATATTAATGAAATGAAGTGTTATTTCCGCTGCATCTTTGTATTTATGGTTATGTGTTTATTTTGTTGCGTTCATGCATAAATCCGGATCAGACACACTAGTTATTATAGGAGATTTATCCACAACTATGCTCTGATAACTGCTCCAATAGAGAAATTACTCAAGAAAACTGAAAATTCATATGGTGTGAGGAATTTAATGCAACACTAAACATATTGAAGGATAAGTTGGCTAGTACACTGATATTAGTTTATCCTAACTGGAACAAACAATTCCATGTACACAATGATGCATCGGTAAACGCTTTGGGAGCAGTCTCGGCCCAGCCTGGAGAAGGGAACCTCAATCATCCAATATACTTTGCAAGTAGAAAATTATCAATAGTAGAGAAGAGTTATATGACAACATAGAAGGAGGCGATTGCAATCGTATATTCACTTTAAAATTTTCACCACTAACTTGTGGGGGGACCTTTCAAGTTATTAATAGATCATTTTGCCTTGAAAAATTTGGTGAACAAGCCTATTGGAAGGAAGAATTTGCAGATGTCTATTATTGTTTCAGAAGCTTACATTCAAAGTGATTTTTAAACCAGACCGACTAAATGTGGGACCTAACCATATGTCAAGACTGGAATTAGGTGAAATTCGAGGTTTTGTAGATGATTAACTACCAATCGTAGATCTATTTAAAGTGGAGGAAGTTCCAGAATATCTAGAAGACATAGAAGCTTTCTTAGCTACCGAAAAGTGCCCAGAAGAATACACCACAATGAAAAAGAGACATATGTTCTTCTGGAAAGCTGACTACCAACTAATTGCAGGTAAATTATACAAGCTAGGATTGGATAAAATAATGTAGAGATGTGTATTGGATCATGAAAGGAAGGATGTACTATGGGAATGCCATTCAGGGGTTGCAGGAGGTCATGTCGAAGGAAAATGCACTGCAAGGAAAATATTACAAGCATTTTTTATGGTAGCCCATTGTCTACAGAGATGCTAAGGAATACGTCAAGAAGTGTGATGTATGTCATAGGGTTTGGAAACCATCACATCGAGATGAATTTCCACTACAACCAGTACAAGCACTACATGCTTTTGAAAAGTGGGAAATTGATTTCATAGGAACCATCAACCCACCCATGCGTCATTCCCAATCCTGGTACATCATTACCGCAACAAAATACCTAACAATATGGGATGAAGTTGCGCTAGTGAAGGATTTTACGGTTGACACCTCCACCAGACAAGGATAATTTTAAGGATGGAAAATTATCTTGAAGTTTAAAAAATTGGCGAATCTCACTAGTACCTAATATGAAAACTATAAAATGTTAATTGATGTATTTGTAAAATTAATCAAATTTATAATGATATTATATATATTTTCTATATAATTTTGGCGATTTTTAAGGTAAAATCATTTTATATTGTAAAATTTGGGCGAATCATTTTTATAAAAAAATGGAAATTGGTGAATCTTTTTTTTGGAAAAACCATGGAAAATTAGCCCACCTGTGAATATTAGCCCCTAAAATTTTCCATGCCACCAGATTTATTTTTGAGAACATCATTACAAGATTTGGGTGTCCTCAAAGCTTAACTAGTGATCAAGGGAGTCACTTCATTAATGAGGCAGTCTCATCACTGCTGCAAAACTTCATGATACAACAACACAAAAGTAGTTTGTATCACCCGCAAGAAAACAAGACGGTTGAAGCGTTAAATAAAATTTTAGAGAGGGGATTTATTAAAGTATGTTCAGATAACAGGGATGACTAGGATGAGAGAGTTCTAGCTACACTATGGGCCTATCATATGATGGTCAAAATATTACACAATAATATGCCCTTCTAGTTGGTGTATGGTCGGGAAGTAATAGTACCTGCGAGTTCACAATTCCCGGCTTCTTAATTGCACAAGCAACACATATGATCGAGGATGAATCAATTCCAAAAAGGCTGGAGGAACTATGGGAACTGGATGAGGCCATATTTCTAGCATATTTTCATCAAGCAATAGAAAATTAGAGACAAAAGGTATGGCATGATAGACACATAAATCAAAAGTCATTTACAGTGGGAGGTCATGTCTTACTATATGATAACAAGTTCTTAAAGTTACCAGGTAAGTTACAGATGCATTGGTTGGGCCCTTTTATTGTTGCGAAAATTAAAGAATCAGGAGTTGTAAAGCTTGCACAACTTAACGATATTTTTCTACTAGGATGGGTAAACGATGCACGCCTAAAGCCCTTCCAAGAGTAAACAGTAAAATTTCATTTCAAATAAATCTTAGTAGGGAGAAGTAGGTAGTTGTAGGTAGGAGTCATTTATGTTATTCAATTAGTACTTAATTTAGTCTTCTATTTCAGAAAACTTATTTCACTCAATTTAGTCAACTATTCACATTAAAGGTAGTCATTAACAAGCTATCCAACAAGGTCTTTCCGATCGGGGATGAATCTACACCTCACCACAATTGATTGAGGTCAGGGTGGCCGCAACTGATTTTGGTCAGGTATGTGGCATGTGTCGTCAATCGTAGTCATAATAATTAGTCAATAATTCCATTGTCGGTCTGAATTTTGTATAAATATTTCCCTTAATAAGGATATCATCGCCTCATAAAGCACGCCTATCACTATATCATAAGTACCCATCATCTCCACTCGCATTTTCCAACTCTGTGTCATTTAATTCAGGTCCAGCTCATCCATTGTCAATTTTGACATGGTTGAAGATGAGTGGGGAAAGTTGCTATATTAATTTGTTAAGCGGTCTTATCAAAATACATTGTGTCAAGATTTTATACTTAATCTACATGGCTATGCTGTATTTTTCAGAGTCTAAAAGGAGGGTGGTGAAAGCACAAAGTCTAGAGTCTATGTCAAATTCCAATTCCAGGCCTATTGTTTCCATTTTATAGTAGAGGCGCTACAAGATGATGAAGAACAATATAATCGTTTATGAACCACAATTTGATGAAATAATTGAGAAGGCGGATCCGGTGACAAGAAAATATGATAAAGTAAGGTTATTTGATAATGACCGCATAGATTCATTCCAATTTCCAACGTTGAAGCATGAAGTATACACAAAACTAATGACAAAACAAGATGGAAGCCAGTCAGTTCAAGTGATAGATGATTTCAAGGGAATTCAAAGGTTGACACTGCTCAATATGAAGAGTATGCCCGTGTTCGATACCACCGGAGCAACAATGCAATGTACCAAGGTACTTCTTAATCAGATGCATGTGAGATCACTTTGGATGGACATAAAAATTAAAATCCATGTGATTTATCTACACAGGTTAATAGGGCTATCAACAACGGGAGATGCAATGTCCTTGGCTTTCCAAACATCTTCCTATAGGGCCAAGAAGGTTGGTGAGGACAATTATTATGAACATTAAAACAAAAAGGGGGAAAACACACTCAAATAGAGTTGATAAACAAAGCCAACATCAACTTCTCCCGATTTATCATCGTTGGTAAGATAATGCGCCATTTCAAAAGGAATGAATGTACACTAGACACAATTTTTGTTTTTGAACACTATGTGTAGGGAGCACAGTTGAATTGGTGAATTGGTGAATATACCATTGCAAGCACCTCCCACTCTGTTGTCGTATAATTCTTCTCTATTGTTGATAATTTTCTACTTGCAAAGTATATTGGATGATCAAGGTTCCCTTCTCTAGGATGGGCCAAAACTGCTCCCAAAATGATTCCCAATGCATCAATGTGTACATAGAATTGCTTGTTCCAGTCAAGATAAACTAAGATCGGTGCACTATCCAAATTCTCCTTTAGTATGTTTAGCGCGACATTACATTCCTCAGACCATATGAATTGTTCAATTTTCTTGAGTAATTATCTTGATTGGAGGATTGATCAGAGCATAGTTGCAGATAAATCTCCTATAATAACTAGTGTGTCCCAATGTGGATCTGAGTTGTTTAACATTTGTTGGAGGGTCCATGTTTAAAATTTCCACAACCTTGTTGGGGTCCATGCATACTCCCTCCTTGCATACAATATGGATCAGTAGTGTCCCGGAGGGAAGAACAAATATTAACACTTCTTTACATTCAATGAGATTTGTAATTGCCTACACCGGTCAAACATGACTCGGAGCAAGTTGAAGTGCTTCTTTAGTAGACTATAGAGAGATGTCAAATCATCCATGTAGACTTTGAGAAACCTGTGTATATAGTCCCTAAATATACTTATCACGATTAGTCAAAATATTGTTGGTGCATTCTTGAGCCCAAAGGGAATAACATGGTATGCATATTAGCCCCATTTTGTGGTAAAAGTAGTCTTCATCTTATCTTCTTTTGCAATTATGATCTGATGGTAGCCCAAAAATCAATTTGTAAATGAATAAGCCTTATATCTTGCCACATTATCTAGAACTTCATCATTGAAAGGTGTGAGGAAAGGGTCATGAACACAAGCATTATTTAATTTGCAGTAGTCCACACAGAATTTGATATTTGTTGCATTGGCTAAAAATAATAAAATGAATAAGACCCAGTTTTAGGCACATAGGCCAACAAAGCTCTGCTGTAGTCTAGCACAACGTCGAAATTTTCACCTTACCCAAGACTAGGCAAGGAGTCTCACTTGAGGCGTGCCGCAACCTTAGTTAGACGGGGAAGTCAGGAGTTAGGATCAAGATACCAACCATAGATTAGAACAACCTCAATGCATCCTCAACACTAACACACATATGTTCATCCAAAACAAACTATGTATATTGTTAAGCAAAGAGTACTTTAAGACCCATATTAAAAGAAAAAAAGTAATAGCTAAACAACCATACAATCATAAGATAATGAATAACCATTCAATCACAATACATAAATCCCAAAATGCCCTCTTTCCATTAGCTTCTTCAGATAAAATTACATTAGGATCAATAGGCCTTTCACACAATATATCTCAAATAATGAACAATACAAGATTACATAACAAAATCATTACAGAGTGGTCCTGGTCACTCCACAACAACATTCCAATGCTCTCTCTTTTCTGCCTCCACTTCTTCTCTATCCCTCTTTCCTTACCTAATCATGTCCACTTGAACTGCAAATTTCCCTCACCTCTTTCCTCGCTCGTTTGTCTATGTTGCTCGGCTTTTGCTTCTCTTTCCCGCTCGGTTATATCTATATTTCTCCCGCCAATCCTGCGCAACTCTTAGTTCTCTTCCAGTTCATTCTTCGTCCTTTCCACAACTCTCCAATGGTTGTCTTGCAACCTACCACCATTCTAGCCTTTCCAAAAATGCCTTATCCTTTCAAAAACGAAGGCCCCAACAGTTCCTTCATAAAATCCTTAACTAAACACTGCATAACTCGGCTACTAATGATTCCCACATCTTGACTGCTATTACTTCTCGGAAATGTTATTTCTAGCATTGGTTTCATCTTATACATTGTCAAACCTTTTTTAATTCATAATTATTTTCCTTACCATCGTGGAAAACATTCCTATCAAATAGCCATGGTCTTCCAAGTAGTACATGGCATCCATCCATATCTACTACATCACATAAGACTTATTCACTAAAGCTTCCAATATGAAAGTTTAACAAGAATTGATCCATCACAGGCATTTTTTATCCAGGCATTAACCATGAAAATTGGTATGGGGAATACATTTTAAATTTAAATTCTCTAATGACTTCTGTGGATACCAAATTTTCTGTACTTCCACCATCTATGAACAAATTACAACATTCTCCCTAAACCTTACATTTAATCTTGAAAACCTTCCTTCTCTATTTAGGTTCTTCTACTATCTTCTTCTTAGGTTTAAGCAATACCCTTAAGAACATCAAATTCTCACCTTGTTCTTCCTAAAGGACCATTACATTTTCACCAACAATGGTTGCCCCACCTACATGTGTGACCTATGTTTGGGCTTCACTTCTTCTTCCAAAGTTATTATTTTTTGGACATTTGGATGCTTTATGCCACTTTATTCCATATCTATAACAAGTGATAATGTACTTATCATTTACTCTTTTGAATCCTTTACCTCTTGTAATGTCATTTCCTCCTTTACTTCCTTGGACAATATTGGATTCATTTTTCTTTCCATTGCCTCTAACAATGGTTTCCTTACCTCCTCCTCTAGGTCATTTTCCATAAAATTTCTATTGTGCTTTTCTACCAATATTTGCTTCCACCTTCAAGGAAATTTTTTACACTAAATCCAAATTATGAAATAAATATGTGCTCATCTCATATTGAATACAATATTTTAATTGATTCACATATCTCACCACTTTTTGATATTTTGATGTTTTAATATTCGTTTTAAGTGATGGCTTGAAAAATTCCTCAATGTACTCCAAGAAAGTTATCTCTCTCTTATTTATGTTTTTTACTTGCCCACTAAAACTTTATTGGTAATAAGCAAGTAAGTATTTCTCCTTGATTTTGTTCACTGTCTTCCTCGAGGTTCTTATTTTCTCTTATCGATTATGTATTATATCCTTCTATAACAATTATCACCAAGGTGCAACATGATCCTTCAAATTTGTCATGGAAAATTGAACACAATTTGGGTCCTAAAATTTTCATGCTCAAGGTACCTTTCAAGCCATTCTATGTAATCTGTTAGGTCCCTATATCACTAGTATAGCCCCTTATTATTGTTAGTGTAAACCCCTTATTGTTATTGTTGTACCCTTGTAACCCCCATTTTGTTATTATTGTGCCCTTAAATTATTATTTTTAGGTCGGCTAGGATTACATTGTGGCCCACTAGGATTACATTATGGCCCCATGGACTCCTATATATAGAAAGGAGGTTTTGTGAATTGTATGATCCAAGAATTGTTCATTCATGTAAAGTATTGGAGGTTGCCCCCTCGAAGTGGCTTATTTCTAAGGCGTGAATATCTCTTTTCTTCTCTTTTTGGAGCTGGTTACACAACATTTGGTATCAGAGCCTTGGGATTCTAGGGTTTCGCTGCTCCAAATAGGTCATCGTGGCCTTTTCGCTATAACTTTTTTTCTACGAAGTTTCAGAAGCTGAAATTTTTAGGGTGCGAAGCTGAAATCCTGAGGAAGCTTTTCTAAAAATTTCAGATCTTGGTTCGCAATATTTGCGGAGATATCATCTGTGGAAGTTAGGTCTGTTTTCAAGCTCCTAAACAGGTCATCGTGGCATTTTCGCTATAAAAAGTTTTCTACGAAGGTTTAGAATCTGAAATTCATATGGTGCGAAGCTGAAATCCTGAGGAAATTTGTCAAAAAATTTCAGAGCTTGGTTCGCAATATTTTCGGAGATATGATCTTTGGAAGGTAGTGCTTTTTCAGGCTCCAGAATTGCATATAAAAGAGGTGATCGTGGGAAAAGTTCAATAACTCTCTCTCTGGAGATTGGATTGGAGTGCCGTCAAAATTGGTCGCAAGTACACGGCCTGTAGTTTCTTGGCTATCAATTTCAGAGACAAAGAACAAAACAGTGACACGTGGCAAGTCATACAAGTTCGCTCTACTGAACCAGTCCAAAATTAGGTCATTGTGGGAGATTGGACACAAATTTGTCTTGGAGAATCCAAATCAGGTCAGACCTATGGCATTTGAAAGAAGCTTCCGAGGGCTACTACAGGGCTGAATTTGAGATATCGAAGATTTTCAATTACAGAGAAAATTCAATTTCAATATCGAGCTCCTCAAAGCTAGTAAAAGGTGTGTATTTTTTTTTCCGAATTGCATAAGTCTTGTTTGAAGAATCAAGTTGAATTGATTGCAAGGGCCTATTGTAGAATAAATATCAATATTGGAGTCTGAAATGGCCCCTAAAAATAATTCAACACCCATTAAGCCTTTAGAAGGCTCTACTATTACTCATGAAGATGAAGAATGGCAACATGACATGTCAAAATTACAAGAGCAAATGCAACAAATTTCGCTCTCACAAAGAACAAAAAAAAATGAAATGGAAGTTTTGAAGAAAGGCGTGGAAACTAAGATGGATGGTTTGAAGAAAGGCGTGGAAGATAAGATGAATGGTTTGAAGAAAGGCGTGGAAGATAAGATGAATGGTTTGGAAGCTAAGATGGATGGCATGGAAGTCGGCATGGAAGCTAAGATGGATGACATGAAGAATGATCTAAAAGCCTACATGGAAGGCTTGATGACAAGCTTAAAACCAGAAATGATTCCTAATGGCGGAAATATAGGAGAAGAAACTCCTGATGAGAACAAAATAAATGTTAATCATGATTCCATAAACTCGAATGTTGGCGGAAAGAACCACCATATTCCAAAAATGGATATGAGGAAGTTTGATGGAAAGGATCCTGTAACATGGATACTACAGATGGAGCAATATTTTGATCTCCATAACGTGCAAAACACACAAAAGGTACGCATTGCAACTTTACATTTAGAACAAAATACATTTGTATGGTATCAATGGCTTTGCTCTAGTAAAAAAATTGTTACTTGGTCAATTTTTACGGAGGAAATGATAGCACATTATGAGGATACAAAGAGCAACACCTTCTTTAGCCAATTGATAAATCTCAAACAAAAGGGTTTAGTGGGGCAGCACATTGAGGACTTCCAAAAATTGAGTATAAGGGTAACTGATATTTCAGAGGACCACAGGATTGATCTCTTCTTAGGCAGTTTAAAGGATAACATTCAACATGAAGTTCGTGTTCTGGAACCTGATTCATTAGAGAAGGCATTTAGGTTGGCAAGAAAAGTTGAATGTAAAATTATGGCAACAAGGAAGTCTACTACTCAATTCTATAAAGAAGGAAGTGTGGCTACATCTAGATTTCCACAACCTACAAGGTTGACACCACAACAATTGGAAGAAAAAAGAGCAAAGGGCTTTGCTACAGTTGTGATAGCAAATACACTAAAGGTCATAAGTGTGCTGAGAAGAAATTATTTTACATAGATTGTGAAGAAGAAGAAGAAAATGAACAAGAAGAGGATATACAACAGGAACCACCCCTAGAAGAGGAAGAAATGAATCCGACCATATCGTGTAATGCACTGGCAGGAATTACCACTCCTCAAACTCTCAAGATAGAAGGACATATAAAGAAGAAAAGGGTAATAGTGTTGATTGATTCAGGTAGCACCCATAATTGTATTCATTATAAGGTAGCCAAGGAATTAAATTGTTTCCTATACCCAGCACCAGAATGTCAAGTGATGGTTGCAAATGGAGGAACTATAAATTGCTCTGGGAAATGCCATAATATCAAGCTAACCATTGGGGAATATGTATTGACTAGTCCAATGCTTTCCATTCCTATGGGAGGTGCTGTTGTTGTACTAGGAGTACAATGGTTACAATCTTTGGGGACGGTAGCTTTTAATTTTCAAGAACTTTTCTTGAAATTTTTTTCAGAAGGAAAGGAAGTCGAATTACGGGGTATTGAAGGGAAGCCGGAAAGGATAATAAGCTCTAATGTCATGACAAAGCTTCTAAAGAAAGAACAACGAGGCGTAATTGCACAATTATGCTCACTAGAAGTTCCGACATCAAAATCATCTATTTCTGCAGATCTTCAACAAGTCTTGGACAATCATTCCAAGGTGTTTGAAACTCCCAAAGGACTCCCACCTATTCATGATCATGATCATGCTATTCATTTGATTTCGGGAAGTGTTCCTCCAAACATCAGGCCTTATAGATATCCTTACTTCCAAAAGAGCGAAATTGAACGTATGATTGCAGAAATGTTAGAGGCGGGTATAATTCAACCTAGTCAGAGTTCTTTCTCTGCTCCTGTAGTATTGGTACACAAGAAGGATGGATCATAGCAAATGTGTCCGGATTATAGGGAGCTCAATAAGCTCACCATTAAAGACAAATTTCCCATTCCTGTGATTGATGAATTATTGGATGAATTACATGGAGCAATTTATTTTACCAAGTTGGATCTTCGTTCAGGATATCATCAAATTAGAATGAAGACTGAAGATATTCCAAAAACAGCATTTCGAACTCATGAGGGTCATTATGAATATTTGGTCATGCCTTTTGGTCTTACCAATGCACCTTCTACATTTCAGGGGTTGATGAATTCCATTTTCAAACCCTTCCTTAGAAAATTTGTGCTAGTATTTTTTGATGATATACTAATCTACAACAGGTCTTGGAAGGATCATGTTGAACATGTTGACAGGGTGCTCAAACTATTGCAGGAGAAACAATTATATGCAAAAACATCCAAATGTTTCTTTGAGTACAAGAGGTGGAATATCTGGGTCATATTGTATCTCACGAGGGTGTTAAAGTAGACCCTAACAAAATTAAAGCCATTAAGGAATGGAAAGTCCCCACAACCATAAAGCAGTTTCGAGGATTTCTCGGGTTAACAGGGTATTATCGCAAGTTTGTTAAGAATTATGGGAGAATAGCAGCACCTCTAACAACATTATTGAAGAAAGATGCTTTTTCATGGACTCCTGAAGCAACTAAGGCCTTTGAACGTCTTAAAGAGGCAATGTGCCTAGCACCGGTCTTAGCTACACCAGACTTCACAAAAACCTTTATTGTGGAATGTGATGCCTCAGGAAATGGAATTGGTGCAGTTTTAATGCGGGAAGGAAGACCCATTGCTTTTGAAAGTCGTCCAATCAAAGGAAAGTATTTACAGAAACCTATTTATGAGAAGGAAATGTTAGCAATACTGCATGCACTAAAGAAATGGCGAACTTACCTAATGGGAAGAAACTTCAAGGTAAAAACTGATCATGATAGTCTTAAACACTTTTGGAACAAAGACTATCTTCAGAAGAGCAGCAAAAATGGGTCACAAAGATGTTGGGTTATGACTTTGAAATAATCTACAAAAAAGGAAAGCTTAATGTTGTTGCAGATGCACTCTCAAGAAAGAATGAAGAAGTGGAAGCATTGCTTTGTGCCATTTCTATTATCCAACCAGATTGGATAACCGAAGCAAGAGATGAATGGAAGAAGGACAAAGATGTATGGACACTCATTCAAAAGTTGCGGCAAGATCCTAGTACATCTGATACATTTAGTTGGAAAAATGATTCCTTATGGTACAAAGATCGCTTATATCTTTGTAAGAATTCCCAACTAAAACAAAAGATTCTTCTGGAATTGCACACATCTCCTTTAGGAGGACACTCAGGATTTTTAAAAACTTACCACAGGGTGAAGAAAGAATTTTTTTGGGATGGCCTTAAATCTGATATTCGAAAGTTTGTGGCGGAATGTTTGGTTTGCCGGCAGAATAAAGTGGAAACAATTAAGACCCCAGGACTTCTACAACCTTTATCCATTCCAAGTCAACGTTGGGAGGAGATTTCAATGGATTTTATCACGGGTTTACCTAAGTCCAAAGGAAAGAGTGTCATCATGGTGGTAGTTGATAGACTTACCAAGTATGCACACTTTTGTGCATTATCTCATCCATTTAAAGCAAGTACGGTTGCTACTACATTTATGGATAGAATTCAAAAGCTACATGGAAGCCCAAGGGTTATTGTGAGCGATAGAGATCCCATTTTTACTGGAAATTTTTGGACGGAGTTATTTTCTTGTTTGGGTACTCAATTAGCTCATAGCTCATCTTATCATCCTCAATCGATGGTCAAACTGAGATAGTAAATAAATGTTTGGAAGGATATCTTCGTTGTTTTGTATCTGATAAACAAACACAATGGGTCAAGTGGTTACATCTCGCTGAATGGTGGTATAACACTTCCTTCCATACTGCAGCAAAAATGACCCCATTTATGGCACTTTATGGATATCATCCACCATCCATCACATCATCTTTAAGAGAAAATTCGAAGGTTCAAGCAGTGGAAGATCACATCGAGCATCAACAAGAAGTTCTCCAACTCTTAAAGGATAACCTGAATTTGGCACAAAATCGAATGAAACAACAGGCAGATCAACATAGTAGCGAGAGAATTTTTGATGTAGGAGATTGGGTATTTTTACGGCTACAACCATACAAACAAATGTCCCTCAAGCAAGCAAAGAAGCATAATAAATTATCGCCAAAGTACTATGGTCCTTACAAGGTGTTGCAAAATATTGGTACTATGGCATACAAATTGGAGCTTCCTGCTTCTTCGCGAGTACATCCAGTTTTCCATGTTTCATGCTTAAAGAAGGTTATAGGTGAAAATCTTCCAGTTCAAACAATATTGCCAGAACTTGATGGGGAAGGGAAAATCATATTGGAACCTGAAGCAGTCATGGAAAAAAGAACTCGACAACCACGAAATCGATCAATTTTAGAGTATCTCATCAAGTGGAAGAACTTACCCACTGAAGATTCTACATGGGAGGATGAGAATTTTATACAGAAGCACCTGGAGCTACTCAAGCGTTGAGGACAACACTTTTTTCAAGGAGAGGGGCATGTTAGGTCCCTATATCACTAGTATAGTCCCTTATTATTGTTAGTGTAACCCCCTTATTGTTATTATTGTACCCTTGTAACCCCCATTTTGTTATTATTGTGCCCTTAAATTATTATTGTTAGGTCGGCTAGGATTACATTGTGGCCCACTAGGATTACATTATGGCCCCATGGACTCCTATATATAGAAAGGAGGTTTTTTGAATTGTATGATCCAAGAATTGTTCATTCATGTAATGTATTGGAGGTTGCCCCCTTGAAGTGGCTTATTTCTAAGGCGTGAATATCTCTTTTCTTCTCTTTTTGGAGCTGGTTACACAACATAATCAATGAGATTTTTAGCTTTTACTCTTCTTCAGCGTCATCTTTTGAGTCTGCTTCAACATCCCTGAGTCTTAACTATTATCCTTCTTAATTCCTCCAACTCTTTATTTATGGCACCTCCTCGTGTTGCTCCTCATCTACGAGGTGGAATTCCTACATGTTATCTAGTGGCCATCAACTTTAATAACGTTCACATGCCTTCTCTAGGCTTGGCTTCTCACAACTTTCCTTCTAGCAAATGCATTGAACAACCCCTTGCGAATCCAACAAAAACCACACACTACAAAAGCACTAATAAGGAACTATTCTCAAAAGCTTAAATAAGTTCTGATATCACTTAGCATAGAGGGTTCATATAGAAATATTCACAACCATTACAAGAATTTGGTCTTTGCCCATAGAGAACACAACTACTTGTATGCTAGTGCAACATAATTTAAAAACTAACACATAAATTGAGGAAATTGAAAAGATATCATAGGAGATAAGATAAGAGACAACAACAAATCTTCATTCTTATTCACATACACATAAATTGTCTTACAATTCATGTATAAATTTAATCTATGTTGTGCCTCAACATATGGCTTGTTTGTTTCACACTAGACTCACCCAACTATCCATCTTTTCCATCTCCATGAGCTCCTTCTTGTTTTAGTGCCTTGAGCTCTTCTAGATTTCTATTGCTATGCTCTCTTCTCCCACTCTTCTTATTTATTACTCTCCTCTTCTCAATATGTTCCCTACTCTTAAACGAAAAGTGACAGGTTGAACCATCACAATGATTTGGTTTCCCTAGCTATTTTCCTAGTCTTTTAATCATTCCTTTGGATGTTGAACAACCATGGTGGTTGGAATCCCTAGAAAATAAAAATTTCTTGATTTAGTTTCCCAAACAATCATTACTTCTTTGTCTGGTTCCAAAATTAATAATTACTTCTTTGCATAAGCAATCCATCGATTCACCACGAGTAGGCTCGAGACACGTCGAATCATTACAAATCATGATCCACAATAGTTCAACAAAAATGCAACAAAGAAACAACATCGAGGTCGCAACAATATAACTGCAGTGTGGCATTGCAACAATGGTGTTGCAACAACAAAGTTGTAGTAGTGGTGTTACAACAATGTAACAACAAAGTGGTGCCAAAACAAATGTTTTGCAACAACAATGTTGTAACAAAGGTGTTACAACAATAATGTTTCAGTAGAGGTGTTCCAACAATGGTGTTATGGAAATGGAACAATGAGGAGGTATTGCAACATGGTTATTTCATCTTCTAAGCTAGTAAATGATGTTAATCGATGCAAATTGCTTTTGGCCAAGAATGCTCCTGCATCGATCATGACAGTCACTTTGAAAGAAAGAGTAGACTTTATTAGTGGCAATCATCGATACATGTATGTAAAGGGGCACGAAACTTGTCCACTCACACTATCTTCTACTTCATCCCCTTTTCCTATGATGTGCCTATAAATCCTATTCATCAAGCATTTATAATTGTTGTAGACCCCATATTATAATCAAGAAATTTAAAAACTAAACTTCCACTAATATTCTCAAAATATTAGGAAATGGATTTAACTAATGATAGAGCAGTGTAAATAATTAAACATCATCCGATATAAGTAAATCAATAATAAATAAATGTTCTAAAAGCTACTACAAAAATAATGACAATATAATATGAAAATAATAATGAAAACTAACTGTGAACGTTATTAAAAGATATTATTTTCTTTGCATATTCGCAATTGCTCCGACCATACATGGACAGGGCCATGCTTTTATTACGATTTCCCTCCTAGATACTAATTATACATGCTATATTTTTTTGCCAAGATTTTTTTGCTTTATTTTCCCTATCTAACCTGGGAGATTTTTTTGCCAATACTTTTATATGTAATAGTGATTATTATGATAAGTGTGTTGTCTTGCAATAATGGAAAAGATGAATATAAATATTTAACTTTAAAACCTTTTAAAAAATGGGAAGTGGAGTTATATTCATTTCATTAAGAGAATTTATGATAAAGGGAGTGGCATATTGACGGGTTATATTCATTTCATTAAGGGAATTTATGATAAAGGGGGTGGCATATTGAAGTCACATAGTCTACGTTCATTTTTCAGTTGGTAAAGTAATTTAATAGGTGTAGATTTAACTATTAAAAAGTAACTTTTGAAGTGAAGAAAAATGAAGGGGGTGGCATATTGAAGTCTCATAGTCTACGGTCATTTTTCAGTAGGTAAAGTAATTTAATAGGTGTGGATTTAACTATTAGAAAGTAACTTTTAAAGTGAAGAAAAATGTAAGAGGCACCAATCAAAAGTGTTTGATAGATTTAGGGAATATACCACTTAACTAAGATTGTACACCAACACTTTGTGATCATATAATTGAAATGGATTTGTTTGGAGTTCCATTGTTACATAAAGAAACAAATTACTTTAATTTAAGAAGGTCAAAGGGTAAAGGGGCCAACCATATAAAGGTGGGGATTGGGAGAAGTCTCACTATTGCTTTCAAAGTTTGAAAATTGGTTTCCACACGAGTTGCTTGGATAGCCTTAAAATAGGGAAATCGACTTTTCCACTTAAATGAAAAATTAACGCGGAGCGTACCTTCCATGCCCATAGCTTTGTAATACGAGTACACACTTTAAAAGAACTCTAGGAATTGGTGATGATTATGTCAAACCATACATTTTAGGTGTTTTGGTGATTTTTGTGGAGAAGGAAAAATTAATTAATTAATAATAATAATAATGTGTATTTGTATTTATGAAATTATTATTAATAATTAAATAATGTAATATGAAAATAGATATTTAATATTTAAAATAGATAAATATTTTGTGTGGTTATTATCTTAAAAGATTTATTTAAACTTTAAATATAATCAACAAAGTGTATTCTATTTTTAAAAGTGTTTTTTTTTACCAACTTATTATAGTGTTATTTAAATTAATAACTATATTTACAATAATTACGAGTTTGATGAATTTTGTATTTAGAAAATAAAAGATGTTAGGACCATTTTATGCAAATTTGCTTAAATGATAGCGTAAGAGGTTAACTCAATTTATTATTGTCAATATTATTGGGTATATGGCTAGTTTTGTGTTAGTAAGTGGTTAATTTGAATCCTTTGTAAATGACACACTGTTACACGTCATTTTATAACCATGGAAAATGATCGCCAAACTGGATCTTTCGCTATCCATCAATGTGTTCCAAAGCATTCCCTTGCAAGTCTAGAACTTAAACATCCCGAAGAAATGACAATTCTAGGTAACAAGGTCCAAAAACATTTCCTAGCCATTTTCTCCACATACACAAGTCTTACCATTAAAGCCTGCGCAGAAGTTTGCTTTGTCTTCCACTATAAACTGCGCACATGACTAAACAAAAAGTAAAAATGAAAAGTGAAATCTAAAAGCTTTGTTGGGCGAATATATCCCAACTGAAAACCTCAAGGTCATGCTTATTCGAGCCTAACCCCTACGATCATAGAGATAATCCCCATTCTTCAAGGAACCTTAATCCCACCTTTAGTGGATCTCATCCTTAAGATAAGGATCTGAAACCTCCTCCTCTTGGCCTATAAATCAAATGCAAGCTAGAGGTTTTGGGAGGATTACTGAAGGTAGACTTATGCTTCTAAAATAAGGTTGGAAAGCTTATCATCCAAGGAGGAGATTGTATATCAATGGGAGAAGCCTCACTTTATCAAGGCCAAGTTTGTGTAACTCCTCTATTTATGAGAAAAATACAAATGATTTTTTCTTCCCACTATATTGTCCAATGGAATTGATAAATGGTTTATTTTTATTCTATTTGTCCAAAATGATATTAGGTACTAGTCTCCTTGATCAATAGTATGAGTTGTATTGAATCATTTATTTTGCCTATGCCTTTGATCTATTGTTGTTTCTATGTCTCTAGATCTAGTCTTTAAGTATTGGGGAGTTGCATCAAGTCATAGCGGGATCTTCATCATGCATTTCATGAAAGGAATGGATTCCATCTCTTACCATTTTAGTTTATGATTCAGTATAGATAAAATTAGGGAAATATTTGCTTGCTTGTATGTTTGTTACTAGGGCCAGTCATTGAACTTAGGGAGATTACTTCGATCAACATTAGCAATTAGTCTGCCATAACAAATTGGTGACTCCATTGGGGACGTATCGTTCTTCATCGTTTCCTTGTTTTGGTCTTTCGTACCTTGTCTAATAGTCTTGTCTGAGTGTCTGCAAGATAGTGATATTTTGGATTTTATGAATTGTTTGCTTGAATATTTTATTTTTTCTTATACTTTCTCGATCTGCACAGTTCCTCTTTAGAAACAAAGCGTAGATTTGCGTGTTGTTCCCTTAGAAACAATGTGTATGTGAGCTGAACTATACTGTATACTTGCGCACATTCCTGGAATTTAAAAAAATTGAGTTTTCCTTTAATTAAAATCTGAAATTTTGATTTTTTATCCTTCATTATACTTGTTGGTACCTTCAAATAGCCTTTATGAGTTTGATTGAGTGTTGTGAAGAAGTCTTCTTGAGAATTCCTTGTTTTCATGAATTATGGTAAGGGATTTGTCTAATTGCTTGTAGATCCATCAAAAGAAAGATTGGTTGATCTTGATTTACTGTCTTCTTGTCTTTTTTCTGTCAAACATATCAGATTAAGTGATTATTTTACTCGTTTGTGAAATATCTTTTGGTTTAATGAAAGCTATGGTTAGTCGAGAATTAGTGTTTTGATGAGAAGTGCTTCCTTGATAGAACTTGGAAACGAAAAGTCATCTTTCTTTCAGTATTGAAGTTTTTCAGAATTGCACTTTAGACATTATTGATTTCATAACATTCTGTTAAGCAAATTCATTTTAAGGATTTGATTGGTTTCTTATGCATTTTGGAAAACTTTGAGTGCTTCTTTGTCAAAGGAATTTTCATGGTTTTTGAGTTGTTGAACGAATTGAAATCTTAATTTCTTCATTTGGCTCATTGCAAAGGGAAAAATTGTATTTGTGAAAAGAGATAAAGTGAAATTAACAGTTATTGCATTTTATTTGAAAACATTGTAAAACTTTTTCCTTCTCGTAATTAGGAATTCATTGAAATGAAAATATCACAATATTATGTTCGATTTCATTAGAGTTTTGAGTTAGGTCATAATATCACCAATTTCATATCCATTTATACATTGAGTAAATAACAACTTTAAAACACATCGCTAATAAAATAAATTTAGATTTTTTTTAAAAATATTTTTGGGGCTCTTTTCCACCTACATTAAATCAGGTTGTAGGGATTTGGAATATGGAAGTGAATTAATTTTCCAAAGTTGCAAAAAAAAACATAATCTTGCGATGGGGAATAAATCTAGTTATTACAGTTTTCCTCTGGGAAGCTCCTCTAACAAGGGAGTTGCACGAGATCATATCATACCCAGTGGAGTGATCAACCCCACTTTATTGGTTATGGTAGAGTGATTTTCACACATTACAAATGGTATCGAAAGGTACTTGGGAGTCACTTGAAATTATACCTCATATTAACCATGTTGAGGAACTTTCAAGGGGATTGAGATTTGTTACTCAACCCTTACATGTATGTCTAA
The DNA here is from genome assembly GCA_034641835.2 of Pinus albicaulis. Lineage (NCBI taxonomy): Eukaryota > Viridiplantae > Streptophyta > Pinopsida > Pinales > Pinaceae > Pinus > Pinus albicaulis. The sequence continues at coordinate 1,486,607,092 of CM076570.1, forward strand.
TCTGTGACGTGAATTGTCCGATCTACCATTGATGACGTGATTGGTTTTGTTAGCCATAAATCTAAGGGTAAAAAGAAGAATTATAAAAACCCTCATATCTTGAATATAGAAGATCCACTCAGCAAAAACCCTTTTCCAAAAATTACTTCTGAAATTAATGTCGTGGACTCATCTATTGGTAAGAATTAATTGTCCAGAGTTAAAAAGAAGGGGAAAGGTAAAGTGAAACAAAATTATTCTCAGAAAAGAGACCAAACAAAAATGAATTCTCTGACGAAAATAAGAAGCCCCTTTATCCTTTCTTGATTTGTGATGAAGATCATTACACCAAGGAATTTCCACATCAGGCAAAGGTTACTAAATTCATTAAAGGTTCTCCCACTCTTGTCGTTTTGAAGGATCCTTTCCCTTCTCAAGACAATAATATGATTTCACATAATCAATCCTATTCTTGCACATCGGCGGATATCATGATGATGTCTTTGCAAGTGATGGTAGCTACGAGATATAAATATTACGGATCTAAGGGTCTCGTGATAAATAGAAATGATACTAGCCCATCTAGTCAACATTCCAATTCAATTCCTCCTCCTTCTGAACCATTACTGATTGAAAAATAAAATTCTGAAATGGTGATTTGACCAGCTCCTAAAGATGTTGTTAGAAAATCAACTTTTAACCCTTATGCTAGAGTTGCTTATAACTACAACATTGTTTAATATCTGGTAATGTCTCCTTCAACAATGTCAGCCCTTGAAGTGTTGCAAACATGTCCAACACAAAGGAAATTCCTATTGTCAGCTATCAGAGCAATTTATTCGTGTGATTCTAATATTATCATATTTGATATTTAGAGCCACATACCTAGACTCCCACATCAACTGGCATTCCAAATACCCATTTTCATCAAAACTGAACGTGTTTTTTCGTACAGTAGTTGTCGAAGGAGCTTCTACATGTGTCATGTCTATTTCTTATTAGAAAGCCTTGGGTTCTCCAACCATTAATCATTATCCTACGACTCTAAAATCCTTTGATGGAAGAGGTTTTCATCCATATGGATTTTTGAGCAATCTACCCATAGAGTTAGAGGGTAAGATAGTTGTAGTCGAAGTTGAAGTCATCGATTCCCAACTCGATTACAGCCTTTTACTTGGTCGAAGTTGGACCTATGCTATGTCTGCAGTAATATCATCACTCTTTCACATGATAATGTTTTCCCATCAAGGGAAAATAATGAAAGTAGACCAGTTATATTACTACACTTCAGACCCTAACTCTACTGGTAGATTACCTTTCGTGGAGAAAACGATTTCCAACTATGAAGATGTTGGTGTCGGTTTGCTCAAATATTTTTCACTCATGGGTACTTTTGCATGCCCTCCACCGAACTTTTCTTCTAACATTTCCCAGGTTAATATGATCACATCAAGAACAATGGAATCTTCTGATTCGTGGATTGTGCCTTTAGAATATGAATTGGCCTCGTATGGAAATGAGATGCCTTTATGTCCATTTGAATTAGCTTATCAAGTAGTTCAAGCCTTTTCCAATCCATCATCTTCTGAAATTGATCAAGCGAATGCGATCACTGATGATTATTCTCAACTATCTCTGTTAGAACCAATTTCATTCCCTAATCCTTTCGATAGAATGTTCCCAATATACGAAAGCATCATGGAAATAATGAATTTGGATTAAATTCCATTGGACAATTATCATCATCGTTCATCCTTTCTACCTAGCCTTGACAAAATCGAGAATGATTTTTCTACCATATTTTCACCTGAGATCATAGATAATCCCGAATGTCCTATGTCAATTCCTCAAACTGAATCTGAAAATAATTTGGGAAATATATCTACAACCACTCCAATTAACATCTCATTTAAATTTGGAATTATTGAGAACATTCACATAGGCACTTCGTGCTCACTTGAAGAGATTCAAATGTACAAAGCCATGTTTCAATAATTTCGAGACATTTTTTCCTAGTCCTATGAGGAAATTCCAGGAATTGTCCCTAGCATAGTTATTCACGAAATATAGACTTACCCAGATGCCAAACATGTACAGTGCATCCATGAAAGGTTGTCGCTATAAAACTTGAAGTTGAAAAATTACTCAACGCGGTTTTATTTATCATGATCCCTTGACTGATTGGGTTTCCAATATCATTCTAGTTAACAAAAAGCAATGGATTATCAAGGTATGCGTAGATTATAGGGATGTTAACAAATATTGTCAAAAGGACAACTATCTTACCCCCTATATCAACCAAATTGCTGACGAATTTTCCAACAACAAAAAATTTTCTTTCATGGGCAGATTTTCTGACTATAACCAAATCAACATATTGCTTATCGATTGGCATAAAATTGCATTTATTTGTCCATGGGGTACATTTTATTATTGAAAACTCCCATTTGGATTTAAAAATGTTTGCGCAACCTTCCAACAGGCAATGTCTTATGCTTTTCACGATATCAACCATATTGTGCAACCTTACTTAGATGATTTACTGACCCATTCATTGAAACAAGAAGATCATCCAATGCATTTGCGAGTTATTTTTATCAGATGTAGACATTACAATATTTTCTTGAATCCCCATAAATTCCTTTTCTGTGTACTGTCAGTGTCCAATATTTAGTGATCAAAAATACCCTTTTCAAGTTTACTTAGTAGTGGGCCTAGGTCCCGGTTTTTCACTTGCACATTACAAATCAGGTCCTGGTTTTTTGTGACACCCCTTGGTTTTGGAGAAAAATCCAAAAAAGTGCCTATTTTTCATGTTACTGCCAGTGTTTTTGACCAGGTGCACCACTTCTGGAGTGAGGTTGGGAGAATCAAGTTTTGGAGGGCTTCTCATGGGTGTTTTCTCAATTTTGAAGGTGAATTGGAAAGTAGACATGTAGGGCTACCTAGTCCAACCTTCAGACTTGAAAACGGCTGCTTTAAAGTGGGTCAAATTCATCTCTGAACAGGCGTGACACCTTTGCTAATGACACTACATTTCTACATTGGATTCCCTTCAGACAACTGTCAAGCTAGGAAAAATTCAGAATTCAATGCTAATTTGTCCCATGAGGTGTCATTTGAGTATTTGAGTTTTTTTTTTCCTCTTGTGATGAGGAAACATGTAATTTAATGAAGGAGACACATGCTCCAGGTCTTTAGCTAAATTTTAGGGAATAGTTTCTAACTTCCCTAGATTCTAGGAAGTGACTCATCAGATGTAATTTATTGTGATGCTTTCTGGATAGGATTTTGACCCCATGAGGTGGAATGAACTCTATTTTCTATAAGTAGTCCACCTCAAGTCATTTTAGAGGTTGGATAGTTGTTATTTACAGTGGAGATATTGTACAAGATTTTGTTAATGAAATCAAAGACATTGTTGCGGACATAGTGTTGAGACTCCAGTGGTATGCCTTTGAGAATTTTTTTTTTCTCTATAAACTTATCATGTTGAATTTTATGTTATACATCTTTCACATATATGCTTATTTATGTTAATATTACTAGTTTATAGACATAAATCATGCTTTCCATGCTCTGTTTTTATAAGATGTACATGAACATGTCTTTGCTCTTCTGATAAATGAATTCATTTTAATGCTCATTTTGATTCTCTCTCTATTCACCCTATACACAATGAAAAATTAATATTGATTCTAAGCTTACCTACATGGCCTTATCCTTTCCTCTACAATCTAACCTTTGAAATCTGACCTAAACCCTATGCCTAGTTCCCTAACCGTCATTCCTATCCATCAAAACTTCAAACAAACCAAAAATCCTATTCTACTGAGCATCATAACTAGCCTAAGATCAATATATTCAGTCATCTCTTTGGCTAGAAAGTGACATTGAGAGATCCCTCTTTGGTTGTGGTAGGGCTAGCTACCTCAGATAAAGCTTGGTTTGTGGTTACCTTCCTTTAGCTCCATTCTCAGCCTTGGGTAGCAGGGGGAGTGATAACATGTACAATCCAGTCGATTGTTGGGATTTTTTGTGTCAAAGGAGATAAACTATGCACATGTGGTGAAATTGGCCTTGGAATTCGTTCAAGTTATCCAACATTTTTATCACTACACACTCTTGTGCAAAACAACAATTATTTCCAAAAGAAACCCTATGATGTACAATCTTACAAGATAGTTTCTAGGGGGGGAATATTATAAATGGATTGTCATCCTACAAGAATTCGATTTAGAATTTGAAAAATCTAAGTCCAAGAAGTCGCTCGTGTTTTCTGAGTTATTATGTGACTTTCCCTGCACAAAGACAGAAACAATGGAAGATGATTCTATTCCAGATGAATCACTCTTTCTTATCAATATGATATATCCCTGGTATGGAGATATTATTGTGTATCTCCAAACTCAAACGTTTTGGCCGGAATTGTCTCGAACCAATCGTCGTCGTATTCAATACTAATCCCAGCAATACACTATTTTTGGTGATACACTTTATCGTCATGGTGTTGATTCCATCTTTAGACAGTGTTTGAATCACGAGGAAGTCGAAAAGGCATTGAATGAATTTCATTCTAGAGTTTATGGCGGTCATATGTCAGGGTTTTCCACTACCCAAAATACATTGTGCACTGGGTGTTTTTGGAATTCAATGTTCAATTATTGTATAACCAATGTCCAAAAGTTCCATAATTTCGAATTTTACCATCACAAAATGTGTGCACCTTCAGCTCCTCTTCACCCAATTATTGATGTCGGTCCTTTTTCCAAATGGGCATCGATTTCATTACATGTAACCCTCGCTCGGTTGGGGGGCATGGATACATTATCCTAGGGGTAGATTATTTTGCAAAATGGGCTGAGGCGATGCCTACATATAAGGATGATGGAAAAACTACAACCATTTCCATATTCAACGATGTGATTCCTAGGTTCGACATTCCACAAGGCATCATCACGGACCATGGTAGTCATTTTCAAAACTTTATGATGACCAAACTTTCTACACAACTAGGCTTGCATCATGACATTTCTACTCCATATTACCCGTAATTGAATGGCCAAGTAGAAGTTGTTAACAAGGTTTTGAACACTATGATAAAACAGGTTGTCAGTATTCATAAACGAAATTGGAATACTATGATTTTTCCACCCTTGTGGGCTTATCGTAACTCAACAAAAACATCAACTGGCTTTACTCCCTTCCATCTAGATTGTGGTCTAGAGGAATTTTTTTTTCAATTGAATGTGAAATTTTGTCTTTGAAATTAGAAATCGAGTTATTACCGGCTACCTCTACATAGGAGGAACTTTTTTTATACCTAGCATGAATATATGAGACTCATCGTGATGTTGCACTAGCTAGTGAGGCTCATAAGAAACAAGTTAAGGCACATTTTGACTGAAACATGAATCCTCGTTCATATTCGGAAGGTGACCTAGTATCAGTATATGATTAAACGCATGATAAACTAGGTGTTGGTATATTCAATCCCATGTGGCATGGTCCTTACATTGTAAAATGTGTACTAGCTAAAGGGGCCTATGAACTAGTTGATCATGAAGACATTTATTTGGAAGAGCCCAGGAAAGTTCTTTACCTGAAGAAATATTATGCATGATTCATTTCGTAAAGATCTTTTACATTACTTATATCATATTTAGCATCTTTTTACGATTTTCTGCTACTTCTCTTGCTTATCTTGTGTTACACTATATTTTCATATGTCGACATTCCTACAAACTTACATTGGCCCTATAGATGGCGCTAGTCATAGTACTCAGAATTTGTCTTTTGTAGTCTAGGCCATTTATTCGCCCACTGATGAGTTAGTTTCTATTCATGGAATATGCCTTGGTCGAACAATGAATAACATTGCAGAGTATAGTGTAGTGATTGAACTATTATCTGATGCCATTTCATTTGGCATTTGTTGATTGATCATTAGGTTAGATTCTCAACTCATAGTATTAAATTTAAACAATGTATACTCAATAACAAGTCCAACAATGTTAAGAATTTTTTTTTGGGTTCGTCTCTTGGAGACACAGCATGATTATATCAAATATCAACACATTTTAAGACATTTAAATACATTGGTTGATGCATTAACTAACTATGTATTAAATCGTCATTTGTAACAAATTTAAAAAGAAAAACAATATTCATCCACATATTGAACAAGATAAACTGAGATAATAATAGTAGTTTTCATTAATCTAAATGTTTGTAAAAAGTGTGGCTTTACAAAATTTCCATCCGAAACATATAAGACACCGTGGCCTTTATTATTCGAACATGTCAATATGACAAAAAACAAAATCTAACCCTAGGAATAGAAAATAAGCATGGTGGTGATCATGGTAATAGACAATGGCGCGAGCTACTCGTCATAGCAAGCGAATTATCGACCCAAAAACTGTCACGACTTGCCTTTGGTATCGGAAAGGCAAATCATCAATCCCAATCTCTAGGATGTCTAGAGTCAACATATATAGGTTTTGCTCCAACTCAGTCAAATCCTCTATCGCATCAGGGTTAGGTACTGCAAGAGTTGTTGGTTGATCACCCTGTCTGTCAAAGTTCCATAATCTTGTTGGTCTGACCAGGACCACATCTACATGATGATTTTAGATAGTTAGTTTTGGATGCTAAAAATTAAAAATTAAAATACAAAAATAACCAAAATGTCAATTTTTTACCTATGTCACCCCATTGCATCCCTGCTGGAGGTGGGATATCTAAGTCACCTATATAGTCCATTACTGCATATGTAAAGTCTTCTATCTTGATGATATGACGTTCCAACCACCCAAAAAACTCAGGAGTGTATTTCACAACTGGTTCATCACCTCCATGGCGTGCCATAAATGAAACCCACAAAAGCATATAAGGATCCCGAGGTCCTCCTACATCTACCATAACCTGTCGTGGGGAAGAAGGGGAGTCCTCTCTAGAGAAAAAAAAATCATAATGGCACCATATCCAAATTTTTTTTAGTTTTCCAGTCTTTTCTCTTGTCAACTGTCCTTTCATATTGATAACTACCCATTCACACCAATTGAATATGGTAGTCTATGAAAATTCCATGGAAATATGCATCTGAGCCTGAGTCAACAAATGAAATGCTACACTCTCATACAATATTGCAACTAGAAAGGAAATAGTTCTCAAGGGAGGCCTCTATATGGTTTTTATGTCAATTATCCCATCTTTGAGTTGAGCCCCTACAATACAATGTTTCCTCAGATAGGTTGTAGTTGTTTCTCCACTTGGCTCGTGCCGATATAATGAGATTTCTATCCCTCTACGAGAAATCCCAGTCAAGAAATAGATTTCATCTGCATCTATGGTGATTCATTGGCCTCCTATCACAAAGCGTTGTTCCTGAAGGTCCCATGTTATCTAATTGAGATTTCATGCCCATGATCATCCAAAATTTGTATATACCACAGCCTCTTAAGGCATGTAGCGTTGTCGAATAATTGACAGCTTCCACATATTGTTTCTCGTGTTCTCTTTCCCTCCACTCCATATTTGCAAATAAAAATACCTTGAAATAGCAGTAGAGGAGGATTAGAAAACCATGTGGGAATTTTCTGCAAAATATTTTGGCGTTTTGATTGATTTTTCAAAACCCTCGGCATTGTGTGCAATCGCATTTGAGGAACAAAGTGCATTTGCAAAATTTATATGAAGAAAAATAACCAGATCGCGATTTTATCTGTGTCAAAAAGAGTCGGGGTGCGCAGCCCTGATGACAAGTAACCACACACCCCATATGGTGCATTCTAAATTCCAAAACCTCTCCAAAAATCCAAAATACACAGTCAAATGAAAAATAAAAACCATCAAAATGAATATAATGAAAAGATCTCTTACCTGGAGATGACGGTTCATGATTTCGTCCGCTAGTTTGCTCAAAATCCACCTTTGAAGTTTTTGGTAAAAAACCTTCTAAATTGCTCTCAAATGGTGAAAATGTTTGTACTTTTTGGACTTTTATAGGCATTTTAGGTCATTGAAATATTATTTTATTCCTTTGACATTTTAAAATTCAAAATTTTTGATTTTTTTTAATATATTTTTTAGCAGTTATGATGATTTGTTTATTTTAATGTGCATAACATAGGTTAAATCATAAAAATGAATCATTTTGGCGATGAGAAAAAATTTATCACTTTTTCGGGCTCTTTAAATTTATGAAAAAATGAAACCCTCGAGTCCTATTTTAAACCCTTTTCAGACTCTCTAAATATGAAAATATTGTTGAGTACTTGACTATTTGAACTTGAAAAAGTAAATGTACAATCCTCTATTCAGTATAATTTTACCCCTTTTCCAGACTAAACTAGACTATTTACGAAAAAGTTATACGTTGACTAATCATGGTCAATAGAGTTCTCTCCTGCAACATTTTACCCTTGTTCAAGCTTGAGAGACTAAATTTACGAAAAAGGGACATCATGGAGTTTACTTATGTTTTTCTCCTAACTCCCTAAAAATAAAAAACATCGATTTTTACTTTCTCTAGGCTCGTTAAACTTTAAGCTGAAAGAAATGAATGAGTTTTATTTTCGTGTATTTTCAAACTCAAACGGGAAAATGACATCAATTTATCCCTTCAATGGACTCATAAAACATAAACAATGTAGGATTCATCCATCATGACAAGACCAAACCACTCCTTCCTAGGGTTCGTTAAAAATACTTCAAAGGAATCATCCAAAGGATGAGCTTATATGACAAATAAATGTTATCCTCCCGAAAATTGACAAAAATAAAGAGGTACTTTCCAGTAATGGTGGAGGAAAATTGGAAAGAAACTTTCATTTTGTGTGTCTCATTAAAGGCAGTATGTCACTCTTGAACATGACACTCTGTCACATTTGTGTCTAGGTTGGGAAATCCATTTGTATCATAGTTAATCAAACCTAATTGAAAGCCTTCCGTTGGTTTTGAGTATTATCATTGAGTCAAATATTGCCAAGTCAAAGTGTCATGTCATTTATATGTTCAAGAGAATTCCAACCTCGGTCAAAATTACCTTGCAATTTTTAGCCTTCAATCACATCGACCATCCCTAAGTCAGTCCTGAATCACTCTTAATTGTTCTTGAAAAATTGAAATGAGTTTTGCATCATAGGCCCTCCCGCGATAGGTCACCTCCTATCGAATTCAATTCACTATCTAGGAAGTTGATCTAGAAACCCTCTTTAGTAACTTGGAGCCTGCATGCCCTAATGGCAGGTTTCTCACCTTCGACGACATGTTCTCATCATTGACCTTCGATAAAATTATTCTAATAGTGTTCGACTTCAAGACATCTTTTCACACTTCATTGATTGTACTAGGAGTAACTTGAGAGCCATTGTCATTATTGGTGGTTTCTCTCACACTTGTGAACGATTCACATCATTGATCGATAATAAAGTGGTCTCTACCATGTTTGACTTCTATACATTCACTCAGATGGCTAGATTCATACTATGGATTGAGAGATGAAGGTCAAGACCCTAGATTTAGTTTCATCCATCCAGACTGCGTGGAGTTTTGTATTCATGATTGTACAGATAGGTCCATTTTTTATGGTTGCGTCCATACTATGCTTACTATTGACGTGGATCTTTGTGTATTCCCCTATTGGTTCAATGAGTTATGTTTACTCTGAGTATGGGAATGCCTCCCTTAGTGATGATTATATTTATATATTGCAGTGTAACCTTTGATTGATTTTTGCAGTATCCAACCATGGTCTCTGATCCGATATTTGGCATGGTAAAGAAATTCGGTCCTAAAATATCATTTTTAACTTTACACTTTAGGGGGGAGTTTGTTACACGTAATTTTTTCACCATGGAAAATTATTGTCAAACCAAATCTTTTTCTATCTATCAATGTGTTCCAAAGCATTCCCCTGCAAGTCTAGAACTTAAACATCCTGAAGAAAATGAGAATTCTAGGTAACAAGGTCCAAAAACCTACTTTTGGCCACATGCGCACTTTCCTAGCCATTTTCTACGCAAATCTTACCATTAAAGCCTGCACATAAGTGTGCTTTGTCTTCCATTATAAATTACACACACGAATCAACAAAAAGTGAAAATAAAAAGTGAAATCTAGAAGCTTTTTTGGGTGAATATATCCCAACTGAAAGCCTCAAGGTCATGCTTATTCGAGCCTAACCCCTCTGATCATGGAGCTAATTCCCATTCTTCAAGGAACCCTAATCTCACCTTTAGAGGATCTTATCCTTGAGATAAGGATCTGAAACCTCCTCTTCTTGGCCTATAAATCAAACATATACTAGAGGGTTTTGAAGGATTACTAAAGGTAGACTTATGATGCTAAAATAAGGTTGGAAAGCATATCATCCAAGGAGGGGATTGTAGGTCATTGGGAGGAGCCTCACTTCATCCAGGCCAAGGTTGTGTAACTCGTCTATTTCTGAGATTAATACAAATGAGTTTTCTTCCCACTATATTTTCCAATTGAATTGATAAATGGTTTATTTTGCTTCTATTTTTCCATTGAAATGATATTAGTTACTAGTCTCCTTGATCACTAGTATGACTTGTATTGAATCATTTATTTTGCATATGCCTTTGATCTCTTGTTGTTTCTATGTTTGCAGATCTGGTCTTTAAGTATTAGGGAGCTACATAAATACATAGCGGGATATTGATCATACATTTTGTGAAAGGTATGGCTTCCATATCTTAGCATTCTAGTTTATGATTCAGTATAGATAAGATCAGGGAAATATTTTCTTGCTTGTCTGTTTGTTACTAGGGTCAGCCATTGAACCTAGGGAGATTGATTTTGTCCACATTGGCAATTAGCCTACCATAACACACACACTACTCTACATGAATGAGTTTACTAGAGAAGTTATCCATGAATATGGGAAAAATTATCTTAAGTTTAATCGTGAAGTTTTCCTTGGAGAAAAAGTATTCTTAGATGACCTATTAATTTATTCTTAATGCTTAAGAGATCATAAGTTGTACAAGAAGTTACCTAATAATTCAATTTTCCAAAATAGATGCATTCGCTTCTAACACCCATTTTTGACCCCCACATTTTGTAATAGGTAATTAAGAATAATAATGCTTAGAATTCATGTGATGAAAATATTTATTTTAATTTTAATATATATGCAAAATCTAAAGAAGAGAGCAACCAATAACCCATGTCCTAATGCCTGAGAGGAAAGTTGTAAGGGTGAATTTGGGAGGTCTCCCTATCTACTTGAATTAGTTAGCCCAAATACCTAATCTGGTAATTGAACCACTGAACTAGCCAAGAGCATGGACCATGCACCAATATGGAGGGTTTTTTTGGTCTATGCGTCTCATAGGGAAACCCCGAGAATATTCATGCCAAGACTTAGTGAGCAAGAAAAAATAAAAGAGGAGAGTAGAGAGAGTAGAGATCAGAGAGTGGAGAGAGAGAGAGACTAGAGAAACCATTAATGCCAAGAATAAAGTGAATTTTGAAGAATCCTTCAACTTGAGAGGCACGCGAATAAGTTTTAGGGTGATTGTTTTTTCAAGCATGGGAAAAAGGAGAAGCACCAATCAATAATAGATTCAATGAAGGGATATCTTTTCTTACTGACATACATGAAGTGGCCATATCGTGTTATGATATTAGGCCCTAGCTCAATAGTTAAATATCAGAATCCTAAATTCCTGTATATGAAGGAGAGTGGCCTTTGTAAATTCCACCCATAATTGAATTTTTTTGAACCCAAGTGAAGATTTCCTTAAGGCATATACTCTGGTTTGAGGGTGGCCAACTGTAAGAAAATAACTGTAGTGTAGTTGTGCTTATACTTAGGTGGAGGGTATCTCTCCATTCTTCATTTTCAGGAAAAGCTAAAAGAAAATTAAATGAGTGTACGTTTCTTCCTTGAGTCAAATGTCAATATGCACACACACACACACAAACATATATATATTTCCAATTCAATGAATGTTTTTTTATCAATGGAATGTTGAACATGAATTTAGTGATGAATAAATATTTTTGTAATGATGCTTAGATACTAGTAATAATCTTCATGAGGATGGGTTTGTGATGTAGAATTAGTCCTTTAATAATTTTTACTTATTATATCATGGATAAGCGATTTCCCTTAGCATATGACTCTTGACAGAAATATTGGAGGACCTTAGTGTGTGTCAGACCAGAAGACTAGCCTTGCACCAATTGAATGCAAATGAACATTAAAATATAAGTAAGGATAGATTTTCCATAATATATAAGATTTTTTTTTAATGTTTTAGGAATTTAGTATCAGTAGCATCTTTTGAATTGCCTTGGAAGGAAGTCCAATTATGGCCAAGGGTAGATTCTAATAACATTTGAAGAGTGAAAAAGGCTTTTGAGCCTTAGGAGGCTTTTATATCATTGTATTTCTCCTTTAGCCTTAGGACATATGTCAGAAATATTGTTGGGAGATTTATAATTTTAAGGATTGCTTATCGACACTTGCTAAACAAATTGGATTGAAGACAATTACCCCAACTCTTGGTCACATCATTTGATAAGGGTTTTTGACTAACTACTTATCTAGAATGAAGTAATTCCAACAACAAGGATGGGGCTATTAAGAGGTCGGGGGTCGGGTGTTGGGACTATCCATTGAAAACCTCTCCCTGAAATACTAATACTAACAAAGTTCAACATGATCATTAATTAATGGATTCAGAGTGACACAAGTGGAAGTCAGACCTTAGGAGGCATATTATTAGATTATCAACATGTAAATATTTGAGAGCTGGGAGGATCTCATATACCCTCCATCATAAACCCTTGATATTAAAAAATTGTGGTACTACTTCTGTTTGATGGAAACCATTCCATCGATGGATATTCTATTATTGGACCCTAGTTATTGGGCCTTATGTGACTAGATATTCAAGGTATCAAATACTAGAGGATCCCTCTAATGTTAATAATAATGAATCCTGTGCTACCAAATACCAATAAGGGTTCGATAGATAGAAATATTCCCCTCATATGTTGGATATTGGCTATCAATTATTGAGTAGTCCCCTAGTTTCTCACAAGTGCGAATTCCTGGTACTAATGAACCCTAATGGCCTATTGAAACTATTATCTAATCACAATAGAGTTAAAGAGACCAAAGTTCTAAATATTGAGTTATTAGAGTTCGAGTGTTGGGAAAACAAACTATAGCCATCGACTCTACCACCCCCCCTTCTTGAAACTATTAGGCATGATATTGATTTGATGTACCACATCAGGTGGCACCCAATGTGGCGAGATGACATGCACTAAGGGTGCCACAAGGCATTCACATGGTATTTGATGTGACATGATAATGTGGCACTAAGGATATCATGGATGATGTGGCATTGAAATTACATGTTGATGTCATGCTAATGAAATTGTGATAAGTGATGTGGACTTCATAATCTCAGGGATCGAGATATTTTAGGATGTTATAATGTTATAAATCAGGAAAAATTGAATTAAACTTTGTTATATGTCCTAGTGGTCAGGGAATTTGTGACTCAATAATTGGCTTATCAGATATAATATTATAGAGGACTAGGGTATTGAGCTATTGAAAAAATCTTGTCCCCTTACGATAGCCCAATAACCTAACATGCTAGTATTCCTACATGGGAATACCAGTAGGTTTACGTGGTCAACTAGGGTGACGACATATGATTAGTACAAATTCCAACTTGGCACAAAGAAGAAAAACCTTCTAGTGGCTATAACTTGGTGTCCGAGGCTCATATCAAGATTGAATTTATATCGTTAAAGAGATCTCGATGAGCTGAAGAGGATGGTAGACTTAGAAATAAGTTTAAATGTGGTTGTAGGGAGAGGAGATTTTATAACCTCATTTATTGAAGGTGATCAAGGATGTTGGACATGAATACCCCACATCCTTAATTTGGTATTAAAGGGATAGGTATGTTACAAATGGTATTAGAGCCTAGGATTCAACATTTGAATTAAATGGGTTTATAATGGAGGAAATGAATGGGTCGTATTAATGTTAGAGTTAGTTGTATTTAAAAAAAAGGATTATTTTTTATTTAAAAAAATTTATATTATTAACTAATCCACGTATGAGTGTGATGTGTAGCAGTAACATAGCATCAAATTCTTACCATCATAGATCAATGAATGTGTAACTAAGGTGACTAGATTTGTTAAATTTTATTAATTTTTAACAATTATGTGTTATTTTAGCATATAAGAATATTACCAATAGTAGAGGAGAAAGGAAAATGCTCAGTGGGATGGTATGGTTCCCTCAAGAAGAAACTTCACATGCTAGATGTAACAAATATAAATAAAGGGGGAGTGTTGAAACACCTATTTTACATAAATAATGAGAATTTTGAGGGTGGATAATGAATTGATAATATAGGAACATGAAAGGAAAGCAAAAGTGCATGTTATGTTTCAATGTAAAGATAAATCCACCTTGAAAAGTAAAAATTTTGTTAGAGATTCATAAGCATGGGTCAGTTACTAGCAATGCAAGGGAAACAAATTCTAAAAGAAGGCCTAGAAACAAAAATCCAGGTACATCCAATGATATATCAGCCACATGCTCTTCCATTGAAGAGACTAGATTAGATGAATTATCACACAAATCCTAAGTCAACCTCGAAACTAGGATGGATTCAAATGGACACAATTGCTTAGTTTATCAACTTAGAGTTTGTTTGAACTTATGAGGTACTCAATGTAGTATATGTAGAAAAAATGATTTATATTGAATAATAAAAATTATTGCATGATCTAATGTACCTCACATAATGTGACTGAAAGATAGTGAGTACCTAGTCTAAATTGATACATAAATTTGTAGAAAAAATAATCAATAGAATTCTTAGTATTTGACCTAGCTAAGGGAACTTCATATGTTATAGCCACTGACATAATATTCACAACTAAACATATTGCCATTTATAATAAGTGGTAGCTAAGAATGAGTTTATCTTGTAACACTTACTTTGTAGAAACTAGTTTAGTGGCATCTCAATTCATTAAAAACTAAAATGAAAACATTATGGAAACTTAAAGCAAATATATAGGAAAATTAAGCAATAGAAACTAGAGACTAACTTACTATAATAGATAGTGATACACAAATATATCATAATGCATTACCATGATTGGGCCCTACCCAAGGCCTAACCTTCTTGGTATTACAAGATCACTACAACAATATTATGTTGAAATCCAAAACATGTAATCCAAACGATCAATTGAGCTTATAGAACTAGAATTACAAAGCAAATGTCTTCAACATAATCTTAAGAAAAAATTTTACATGCCTTCTATGAGGAAATTACACACACATATATACATGAGAAGGAGGGATACCTACTCCATGAATGGAGCAACATGTCCCTGAAGGTCTGATACCAATTCAAATAAACATAGACCTAAAAAACTATAAGAATCCTTTAATTAGGTCTATGGTGCCGCCAGTTTCAACATTTACTCATTCATGCAATCCCCAACTAACTATGTCATCAAAACTCCTCTACACCCTTTGAAAGATTCGATTGCAACTTGTGGGCATGGCTTGCTGAAAATGACACCAATAAATATTCTAATTTAATTTTCCCTTGAATTAAATTAGAAGAAAATTGTAATTCCACATCACATGACAACGTGTACGAGTTAATTAAGTTAGTTTGACTTAGTTGGTTTAGTGAATTCGAGTTGAGGGTCTAACTTGAGTCATATAGATTGGTTCATATTGTTGAGTTTATTTTCAGTTGTAATTAATTAATTCGGTTTATCTAAGTTAATGCCAGTTTAACTAGTTCCAACTATTGGAGGAACTAGTGGGAAGTCTAGTAGTGAGTTGTCTACTTAGTGATCAACCAAACAATTGATAAATAAACCATAAATAACTTATGCATGTGTGAAGTAAGAGTTACCCAGTGGATATTGAAGTTCAAGGGTAGTGTATTATCAGTTGTATTATCATCCAAATTGTACAGGTGGTGCATGCAGTTAGATAAAGGCCTATGAAAGATTGTGTAGTATTGGATGGGGATTTCCCTAATTAATAGGGGATAATTACCCAAGGAAACAAAACAAGGAATTAGGGACTTCGACAAGACAGAATTTGGTTAAGTATTGGCCTAGGCTTATCTAGGAATCAATGAGACAGATAAAGATAGTAAAGAGGTTGCTTAGGTATGAGAAAAGCATTGTAATATTCTCATATTTTATGACTAATGAAATATATAAATAACGAGTTTTTTAGTTTCATATTTCCCATGGAAATCATTGTGTAATGTGTTGATTGAATTCTTTCTCTTATATGCTTTGTTATTTCATGATCGTTTATTGTTTCCGTAATTGATAGAGTATATTCAAGTCTATTATTTTAACAAATTACAATTAGAAGTTTGAATCTACAAGGAATTTCTAAATGGTATCAGAGCTGAAATCACTATATAAGAGAATAATAAGATTTTATTCTGTGCAGGTGAATCAAATTTGTAGTATCATTCTTTAGGTTCAGTAGGATGTTGTACTATGGATTGAGACATGAGTACGCCCTTGATGGAAAATCGAATTACATAGCTTGGAAGGACATGATGGAAGCAGTGTTGGAAGGTAACGGGTTGAAGGAGTTCATAGATAATGATATTCATAAGTCCCCAACAACTAATGTTCAAGATCAGGTGAACTGGAAGAAGAATGTAACAAAGGTGAGAAATATCCTACTGAAAGGAGTTTGAGATCATATTGTCTCAAACCTCCACGGGAAGGAAACTCCATATGAAATGTGGAAGGCCTTGAAAGACTTGTTTCAGACCAATACTGACCACAAGAATTTGGCACTAAAGGACAAGCTCAAGAAAAACAAGATGGAGAAGGGTGACACAATACCAAAGTATTTGAATTCATGCTTTTGTGATTCATAGTAATTTTCCAGAAATATTTTGGTTGTCATCACATGAGACAGAAATTTGTCGACATGTTTCGAACCAACTAGTGTGGTTCATATTCAGGACAAGATGGGAGATTAGATCCAGTCAATAAGCTTATATAGATGTAGAGAAGGCCAAACTAGTTGTTGGAAAAACAACTAGTTTGACTAGGAAGGAAATTTTTTTTATGATAAAAAAAATTATGGTTATTTAATATATAAATTTAAAATATAATTATGTTATAATTAAATTATTTAATAATGAGTAGAAATTCAAACTATCCGTTGGAATAACAATTAGTTTGACTCCGAAGGAAAAATCAAAGATAAACAAATTATTGTTGTTTAATTTTTATTAATTTTTATTATGTTGTAATTAAGGTTATTAATAATTTATTACTATTTTTATTATTATTATAATTATTTAAGTCAATTTAATATAATAAAGGGCTAAAACACATTTTTATAAAAATAATTAAAATAAAGAAATTAAAGAAAAAAGGAAGGGGGCTGACATGATCTAGGAATACAGTGCGTGGATCCAACACTTGCTAATATTCTGACCATCATCTCTATTGAGATTTTCAGGTCTTTTTTCAACATTTAATGCCTCCCTTAATTTTCGGTGAGGAAAATGGTAAATCCTAGCAATAACCTTAGCTTCTTTGATGCATATGTGATTGTTATTCTTTTCAGCATGTTCAGCCAGGGCCGAGGAGCAGGATCTCCCATGCTTAATCTCATAAACATACTCAAAAATCCTGTGATTTATTGATTGACTGGTTTCGCCAATGTATGGAATCCCATGAGAGCATGGAATAATGTAGACACCTTTTCCATCCCTGGGATTCATAGGATATTTAGTCGATCTGAGAGAGCTATGAATAGTGTTAAGGGGTTTGAAATTAGAAGAAACCTTATGCTTCGTAAGGATCCTGGCAATCTTATCTGTGGTTCCTTAAATAAAGGGAAGGTGCACTCTAGAGGACCATTCATTAGGATATTTTTTATTATTTATATTAGGACCTTTTTCTACTTTAATAAAAGCTCTAAGGCCCTGGGATTTACTATAACCATTCTTATTGAATACATTGAGGAGATGAGTTTTTTCTCCTTCAAGGTGAGATTCATTAGATATTCTCAATGCCCTAGTGGAAAAGGTGTTGAAGATGCCTAACTTCTGACCAGGGAAATGATGAAAATTAGCGTGAAGATATTGCTTAGTATGGGTTTTCTTCCGAAAAACATGATGGGAGAAAGAACCATCTTCCTTTATTGAAATAAGAACATCTAGGAAAGGAAGGCTACCATTAACCTCATATTCCATCATGAACTTAATGGAAGAGGATTGACTATTAATATGAAGGAAATATAGATCTCTTTTTCCTTCATCTTAATAGTCAATCCTCTTCCATTAAGTTCACAAGGTAATATGAGGTTAATGGTAGCCTTCCTTTCCTAGATGTTCTTATTTCAAGAAAGGAAGATGGTTCTTTCTCCCATCAGGTTTTAAGGAATAAAACCATACTGAGAAATATCTTCACGCTAATTCGCATCATTTCCCTGGTCAGAATTTAGGCATCATCAACACCTTAGCCACTAGGGTGTTGAGAATCTCTGACGAATCTCACCTTGAAGGAGAAAAAACCCATCTCCTCAATGTCTTTAGTAAGAATGGTTATAGTAAATCCCAGACCTTAGAGCTTTTCTTAAAGCATAAAAAGGTCTTAATATAAATAAAAAATATCCTAATGAATGGTCCTCTGGAGTGCACCTTCCCTTTAGTCAAGGAAACACTGATAAGATCACCAAAACCCTTAAGAAGCATAAGGTTTCTTCTACTTTCGAACCCCTTAACATTATTCACAGCTCTCTCAGATCGGATAAAGATCCTGTGAATCCCACAAATGGAAGTGGTGTTTGTACATCCATGCTCTTGTGGGACTCCATACATTGGTGAAACCAGTTGATTAATAAATCAAAGTATTTGTGAGCATGCTGTTGACATTAAGCATGGGAGATCGCGCTCCTCAACTCTGGTTGAACATGCTGAAAAGACTAATCATCACATATGCATCAAAGAAGGTAAGGTTATTGCTAGGATTGAACATTTTCATCACAGTAAATTAAAGGAGGCTTTAGAGATTGAAAAAATACCTATCAATCTCAATAGAGACAATGGTTGGAATATTAGCAGGTGTTGGATTCCTACCCTATATTCCTAGATCATGTCAGCCCCCTTCCATTTTTCTTTAATTTCCTTATTTTAATTATTTTTGTAAAAATGTGTGTTTAGACCTTTATTATATTAAATTGATTTAAATAATTAAATAATAATAATAAATAGTAATAAATTATTAATAACCTTAATTACAACATAATAAAATTTAATAAAAACTAAACAACAATAATTTGTTTATCTTTGATTTTTCCTTCGGAGTCAAACTAACTGTTATTCTGACAACTAGTTTGAATTTCTACTCATTATTAAATACTTTAATTATAACATAATGATATTTTAAATTTATATATTAAATAACAAAAAAAAAATTATCATAAAAAATGTCCTTCCTAGTCAAACTAGTTGTTTTTCCAACAACTAGTTTGGCCTTCTCTACATCTATATAAGCATAATGACTGGATTTGATCTCTCAACTCATCCTAAAGATGAACCACACTGGTTGGTTCGAAATGCGTCGACAAATTTCTGTCTCATGTGATGACAACCGAAAGATATTTGAAAAATACCAAAGTACCTGATGAAGTTCACCCAATATCGGGATGAGCTTGGGAGTGTTGGTCTAACAGTTGTTGAAGATGATCTGGATAGCCTAACACTTCTAGGCCTTCCCAAAATTTGTAAAAACTACCAGGATTCAGTAAGTGGGAGGGAGAAGATACCAAAGTGGGAGTGTTTGTGGTTTGACTTGGTGCAAGAAGAGATTTGGAGGAACACCAAAGATGAATGCTCATCCAAGCATGATGATGAGGAGAATTGTGCCTTGGATGGAAAGGAAAGAAATGGAAAGGGAATACATCCCATTCCAAATCAGATTCTAGTCAGGCGAGCAAGAAGAGGGACTTATCGAAGATTAAATGTTTTGACTGTCACGAGCTGGGACACTATGCCAAGAATTGTCTGCACATGAAGGCTGCTAAGAATCCCTCATGAGGAGTGGAAGGTGAAGCTCTTGCTTCACAATTCGAGTTGGAGTTCACCCTCATCGCATGCATGGTGACATCGATAATGGGTAGTGTGTGGTACCTGGACATTGGAGCCTCTTTTCATATGATTGACAACAAAGAATTCTTTAGTGACTTAAAGGAGAAGGACCTCCAGATGCACCGGAAAAATGGGAGATGATGGAAGGTATAACGTGACCAACATTAGTATTATTGCTTTTCAGGCGAATTTTGGTTCTCCTCTCACATTAAAAGATGTCATGTGTGTTCCAGGTCTAACGAAGAATTTAGTTTCAGCTGTTATGTTGGAATACCATGGCTATGATGTGATATTTAGAAAAGGAAATGCTTTCATTCATCACATAGCCATGAGACATGTGAAGCAGATTGAGGTTCAAGAGAAGAACCTATGCAAATTGGATGTAGACGATTGTGCTCCCTTGAGCATGAAAGCAGATAAGGTGCAGAGCTGACACATCGATGAATTATGGCATAGGTAATTTGGCCATTTGTACCATGGATCATTGAAGATCATGCTAAAAATTTCTACATGACTTCCCAAGGGTGAACTAGAGAAGTGTGATACATGCAAAGGGTGTACATTTTGGAAGTACAGCAAAGCCACCTTTCATGATAAGAATAGTCAGGCGCAAGCGATCCTTAAAAGAGTTCACTCAGATGTGTGTGGATCATTATCAACAGCCTACATGACCAAGCACAAGTATTATGTGATATTTGTAGATGATTTCTCATGTCAGTGTTGGATATTCTTCACGTAGAAGAAAGACTAGACGTTCTCAAAATTTTATGAGTTCAAAGAACTTGTTGGGAAAGACACAAGCAGTAAAGTGAAGGCTCTCAAGAGAAATAACGATGGAGAATAGTGTTGAATGAGTTCAAGAACTTTAGTGCATTAGAATGCATTCGATTGGAGTTAATACCACCCCATAACCCACAACAAAATAGGGTGGAAGAAAGAAAGAACATAAGTATTGTGGGAGTTTCACGAGCGATGTTTCATGATAAGGGCTTACCATTGCACTTGTGGGATGAAGCGTGCAACACGACGGTATATGTGAAGAAAAAAAGTCCTCATCATATTCTAGGGATGAGTACACCAGAAGAATATTTTTTAGGTAAGAAACTAGATGTGGCACACTTTATAATATTTGGTTCATCAATTTATTGTCATGTTTCCAAGGATGCACAGAAAAATCTAGAACCAACAACTAAGTTGGGCATATTTGTGGCGTACATTAATACACCTCACAACTATCGGGTGTACCTTCCATCTCACAGGATGAAAATGGTTCATAGAGATGTTAAATTCGATGAAGAGAAGGCCATGAGAATTTCCCTTGAGAGGGAGCTTCAGTTGCATGAAAATGAGGATATTTTAGCTCCAAAAGAAGAACCTCAAAATAATGTGAAGCAACCACAAGCATAGGATAAGAAAATGGAAGCACCCAATCATGCAGAGACATCCAAAGATGGAAGGAATCACACCAAAGAGGTTGACGGATTGATGCATGATGCTAGAGATAATGTGGGAGAACCCACATCCCAATGCAGGCAAAGGAAGTAACTGGATCGGTACACTGGCTACATGTCTCTTATGAGCGAGAGTGTAGATATTGAGCCATCCTCATTTGAGGAAGAAGTGCAACAGCAAGTATGGGTTGATGCAATGGTAGAGGAGTATGAATCCATTATCAGGAACAATGAATTGGAAGTTGTCCCAAGACCATAGGACAAGTCAGTTGTAGGATCCAAGTGGATCTACAAGGTGAAGCAAGTAGCGGATGGGAGTGTCGAGAAACACAAGGCCATATCTATGGCCACGGTGTTCTATCAAGTGGAGGGAATTGATTACGAGGAAACCTTTGATCCAATAGTAAGGTACTCTTCAGTTAGATCTATTCTATCACTTTCAATACAAATGAGATGAAATATACATCAGATGGATATGAAGACAACTTTCCTCAACAAAGTGATTGAGGAAAAGGTGTACATAGATCATTTGGAGGGAAGGATTTGAGAACTTCAATAGAGAGTCACATGTGTGTAGACTCAAGCAAGCATTGTATGGATTGAAACAATCACCCTGTGCTTGGTACACCAGGATCGACAACTATTTCACCAATTTGGGCTTCACCAAAAGTGAAGCAGATGCAAACATTTACCATATTGTCGTTGAAGGTAAATTATTTATTTAATATTATATGTTCATGATTTAATTCTAATAGGTGATGAGAAGCTGATAAAATCTTGCAAATAAGATTTGGAATGAGAATTCGAGATGAAAGACATGAGGCTCATGCATTATTTCCTTTGTTTGGAAATTTGACAAGGAGAAGGGGAATTGTTTGTCTCTCACGGAAATTATGCTACCGAGATTGATGAGCTCCATCATTAGACATATTTGGAGGGGTTAATAGTCACCTTTTTTCCTTCTTATATCTCTTTTTCTTTCATTTTTATTATTATTTGGGTTTATGATGCTAGTATAGGAGGTGATTAAGGCTAACATACCCTGAGTGCCTAATATAAGGTTGAGTGAAGAAATTCATGATTTATTAAGAATTTTTCTAAAGATTTTATCACAAAGACTTGGAGGAGACAGAAAGGAGAAATTATAGGAGTATTTTCCACCCTTAAAGGCATCCGAAGGATCCCAAATATTCTCTCCAGCAATTCAAATTCCATAAGTAGCCGAAGGATCCCCAAGGATTCTCTCCAGCAATTCAAATTCCAGAGGCAGCCGAGCAACTCAAAGAGGAGAGCACTCAGTCTTTGTTTACTTGGATTTCAGTGGACTCAATCACCATTCTCTAGGGAGTTGTTGGTAGCTTCCCTGTAGAATAAATAGAGTAGAGCTAGAGCTAGGAAGAGTTAGTCTATCCTAGTCTTGCTTCCATTCAAAATTATTGTTGTTAACTATTGAAACTTTTTGTTTTATTCAGGGGTCGAAACTTTCAGAGATGTATGCAGTTATTCTTTTATGAAATGAGCATACTAATTTCATTTGATTGATTTAAGTTCAAAGGGCTAGGCTCGTGGGTTAGGGCCCAATCCATGTGCCTCATCTTCTCTGATGTTATTATCTTTTCCTTTATGTCATTTAGCTAGTTTTTCCTTTGTCATTTAAGTTAGATCTGCTTCTGATAAGTTTCATTGCTATTTATTTTTTGTACTATTGTAGCTTTAATTGCTTATGCATAGTGAAATAGAGGAAAAACTCCAAAACTGTGGTCAAGTCTCCCCCCTCTCATCTCTATCAATAGATTTTGAGTAGGGGTAGACCTTCCCACAGGCCAAAATTACTTTCTGTTCGAGTTCGAGAAAGAATTTGTATTACCAATTCCAAGCCTTTCCTTCACTATTTCATCTCACATTTCTGTCTGTTTCCTGTACATGAATCTGCGGGTGTGATTCACTTTTGATCACTTCTATTATGCTTCCATTTCCCTCCTTTACTTCTCACCTAAGCGCTGCACTTACCTTCTTTCGAACACCCTTAAGCTCTTCAAGCTTACTTCTCTATTTTTCTCTGTTCACGGCTGCCTTACCCATTTTACGAAAAGCACGTGAAAAACCATACAAAACCACCAAAAACTCGACCTTCGCCTTTGCTCCTCGATATTACCACCACCATACGTCGCACTTCACAATCGCAACATTTAACAATTACCTTAACACTTATCGCTCATTCCTTGCGATTGCGATATTGCAAAATCATAAATCGCACTTTGCACTGGTTACCTTCTACCGTTAACACTCACTTCTCATTCTTTGCGATTGCGAAATCAGAAATCATAACTCTTATCTTTTTCCACCGCCATGTCATCCCCATCGCACATCGCATCCTGCAGAACTTACCACATCGCAAATCGCATCCCGCAGAACTTACTGTAGAAAATATATAACATATGCATGTATATATCCAGATTTTCCTGATCCAACAATATTTATCTTCTTGCTAAATACAGAATCCTTCCATTATTAATCTTTTGCGGAAATTTAAAAACTCATTTGCAAACACATGAAGCAATAAAAACAATCGCACATAACACAGTTGTTTAACGGGAAAGCCTGAAGCTAAAAACCCCAACTATCATATATTATGTATCACGGAGATCATGTAACAATCTCATACAAAGCTTAGTACATCAAGCTCTCAGTACAATCAATCGTCACACACTAACATGAAGAAATCTGTAAATCCATGCACTGATTTATTGCCACCTGATAGCCTACCTCCACTGCGCAATCCCTGCTGAAGAAGACCCCTGAATGAATTCGAATCTACCTTGCCTTGATTGTGCAATCCTCATTGGAAACTCCAATGTGTGTGTGATGCAATAAATGCATCACTATAGTCACAACAGATAGTCCATCTCACCCTTTCACCTATCTCTCCCCTGAGTCTCCACTAGAACTGGCATGCACTGTAGTTAACTGTTGTATTTGTTTAGTTGATTAATGAGTTATTATTTGTGAATTAATTAACTAATTAATTCACTTAACTCTCACTAGTGTATCTTTTAGTTAGACTAGATACAACTAGCTCAACTGAGTTTAACTTACTTAACTGAGTTAAACTGAATAAAAACTCCATGAACTACTCTTCCAAATCTGTCATAACTTTTCCACTTCAGTTCTAACTGAGTCCTCCATGCATGAACCACCAGTAAACCCTAGGAATTGCGTAATTCCTTTAGCCCTCTGATTTGCAAATCTGTACACTGAAATAAAGTGCTCCAAGAGAATAAGTTGATATTTAGAGTCTGATTATTATTAAGGGCTAATAATAATCGACACTTCTATTTTTAGATCGACGATCTATAAATAGACTTCGCCCAATATTCTAAAAATAGAATTTCATCTATTTTTCCAACTTGACCAACCATCCACAAATAGCATCCTGCAACTTCTGAAATATGATCACCATGTCTAAAAACAGACATAGTCTAAAAATAGACTTACACCTAAAAATAGCCTGCAGGCCCACTTAGTGAAGGTGATTGATTTTCACTAAGCTCATCATCTTGTTGAATCTCAACAAGATAGGGATTATCCTTCACCCCGATCCTGCCTCTATGGTATTCGAATTTTCTCCTAGTGAGTGCCTTCGTTAGAATGTCTGCATCCTGATCTTCCGTAGGAATTTACCGAAGCAACATGATCTTCCGCTGCACACAATCTCTGATATGATGATACCGGATATCAATATTTTTAGATATATCATGAAACATAGGATTAATCGAGAGTTTAATGAAACTCTAATTATCACATTGTATCATTGTATGATCTAAATGTGAACCGAACAAACCGACTAGGATCTTCTTTATCCAGATAGCCTCACATGCAGCTTGAATTGCTGCCATGTATTCTGCTTCCGCTGAACTGAGTGCCGCAGATCTTTGTTTCCTGTTGTACCAAGAAACTGTTGTAGGTCCAAAACTGAAAACCCCTCCTGATGTGCTCTTTCTGTCCGTTGGGTTGCCTGCCCAATCTGCATCCGTGAAGCCATGTAACTTCACCTCATCCGTTTGTCTGTACCATAAGCCATACTCAAATGTGCCCCTGAGATACTTCAGGACATGCTTTCCTGCCTTCCAAAAGAGCTTGGTAGGCTTAACCATCGCTTGTGAAAGCTGGTTCACCGCATAGCATATGTTCAGTCTTGTATTAACTAAATACATGAGTGAACCCACCAACTTTCGATAAACAGTGGCATCCACTACCTCTGCCGATGTAGCATCCTCTTTCCTCAAATTTCCTAGAAGAGGAGTGTCAATAGGCTTGCAGCCTTGCATGTGAAACTTCTCAAGTATCTCCCGAGCATACTTTCCTTGAGACACAACTATTTCACCTTCTCGCAGCCATATTTCCAATCCAAGGAAATAATGAAGGAGGCCCAAATCCTTCATCTGAAACTCCTTTGCAAGATCTGCCTTGTATGAGTGTATCAACTGCTCATCACCCGTTAGTATTAAATCATTAACATAAAGAACAATGATTAAAAGCTTACCCTCCACCACAATTTTGTACAGGTTTGCATCCGCCTCACTCTTGGTGAAGCCAAGTCCAGTGAAATAGTTGTTGATCCATGTGTACCAAGCACGTGGTGCTTGCTTCAGCCCATACAGCTCTCTTTTGAGTCTGCACACATGCGACTCACTGCTGAAGATCTAAAATCCTTCAGGTTGCTCAATGTACACCTCTTCCTCAATGATCCCATTAAGGAACACATTCTTCACATCCATCTGATGAATGTGCCAACCCATCTGCGGTGAGAGAGCAAGGATGGTCCTTATGGAAGAATATCGTGCAACAGGTGCAAAGGTTTCTTCATAATCAATCCCCTCGATCTGTGAGAAGCCCCAGGCAACAAATCTTTCCTTATACTTCTCGACGCTCCCATCAGCAGCTTTCTTTACCTTGTAGATCCATCTTGATCCTACAACTGATTTACCCACCGAACTTGGAACAATCTCCCAAGCACTGTTTCTGAAAATGCAGTCATACTCCTCCACCATGGCATCTACCCATGTGGGCTCCTGCACTACTTCTTCAAAAGAATATGGCTCTATCACGATACACTTGCTCATAAGAGCCATGTATCCAGTAAATCGGTTAGGTGACTGTCTTTGTCTGTGTTGTGATGTAGGGACTCCTACATCATGTGCCGCATCAAGCTTTAGTCTCTCAGCTTCTGTGTTATGCTTTCTGCTAGTTCTGATGTTTGGATATGCATGAGTGGACTCCTCCACTCCATGAATATCCTCCTGTGGCTGATCCACATCTAGAGGCTCATCTTTGGGAACAAGAAGTTCCTCCTCTGGATGCAAGTGTAGCTCCCTCTCAAGCGACAACTTCATGGCTTTCACCTCATTGAATTTTATATCTCGTCGCACCATAGTCATCCGACTGTTTGGAAAATACACACGATAATTATGGGGTGTTTCTGTGTACCCCACAAATATCCCAACTTCTGCATCGGCTCCAGCTTCTTCCTGGCATCCTTTGTCACATGAATGTAAACAGATGAGCCAAAAATATTCAAATGAGAAATATTAGGCTTCTTACCAGTAAAAGCTTCTTCAGGTGTACTCATGCCAAGTACTCTATGAGGACAACGATTTTGCACATAAAATGCAGTGTTGCATGCTTCCACCCATAAGTGCATCGGTAGGCCCTGGTCATGCAGCATAACTCGTGCAACACCCACGATCATTATGCTCTTCCTCTTCGCGACCCCATTCTTCTATGGGTTATGAGGCGCTATGAGTTATTCTAATCTTTCTTGCCAATAAAGGAGTTCTTTAATTGTTCAGATGTATTCACCACCATTATCGCTCCATAGAGCTTTCACTTGCTTCCCCGACTCCTTCTCCACCAATGCTTTAAACTCACAGAACTTTGAGAATGTTTCACTCTTATTTTTCATGAAGAAGATCTAGCATCTATGAGAATAGTGATCAACAAATATAACATAATACTTGTGTTTTTTTGTTGAAGCAACTGAGAAAGGTCCACACACGTATGTGTGAATTCTCTCCAGGATCACTGACGCAGGTTCTCCTTCTCATGAAAGGTGGTCTTCACAAACTTACCCATAGTACATCTTCTTTACACTAATCATAGAATCACAAGAAGAGTACCTTTCGGAATTTGAAGAGAAATTCGTCGCAAAATCTTCAAAGCACCATGGTGAAGATGGCCCAATCTCGTGTACCATAATTCTCCCTCATCCCGGCTCACCACTTCTTCTGCTTTTCCCATCATTGCAGCGCAGCCATCTACCTCTAGCTTGTAGAGATTCTTAACTCGAATCCCTATCCTTTTGGTTTGACCCATTGTTTTATGTCGTCATGAAATTCTTCTTGCCACTAGTACCAACTACATATATCTGGCTTTCCAACATGCGACCGAGACCAAAGTTCTTCTTCAGGACCGTATTTGAAGGAATATTTTCAGTGCTGAATATCCCTAACTCCCTCTCAAAGGTAATGGTCCCAATGTCGGTCGCACTGTATCGACCATCGTCGCCCATCTCTATATGCATTTGAAGGTCCTTCTCCTCCAAGTCACTAAACAACTCCTTGTCTCCCATCATATGGAAAGATGTACCACTATCAAGATACCACACCGATCCCATTGAGCTTGAAACCAAGCATGTGATCAAAGAGAAATCAAGTTCAAATTGTGAGGCTAAGGCCTCAGCAGCTGCAGCTCCAGCAGCCTTCTTGTTCTTCTTTTTCTGTGGGCAGTTAGTGGCAAAATTCCCATGTTCGTGACAGTGAAAACACTTCACCTTGGACAAATCCTGCTTCTTGCCTTTAGCTTCGGATTTTGGATGGGATTTCTTCCCCTTCCCTTTCCTTGCTTTAGCATCCAAAGCACAATTCTCTTCATCTTCATCCTTCGATGAAGAGCCATCACTGGTACTTCGCCTTATCTCCTCCTACACAAGATCTGACCAAAGTCGCTCCCATCCCGGCAGTTTCTCCCGTCCATTGACATAGTCTTCGTAGCTATGCCAACTCTTCGAAAGCCCAAGGAGAGCCAAGCTCACCAAGTATTCATCATTAACAATAATCCCCACACTTCCCAGTTCATCCCTATAGTGGACAAACTTCGTGAGATATTTTGGAATACTATCGCCCTTCTCCATTTTTATTTTTCTGAGCTTATCTTTCAGCGCCAACTTCCTCTGGTCACTGCTGCTTTGGAACAAATCTGTCAAAGCCTTCCACATTGAAAATGGAGTGACTTTCCCATGAATACTTGACATAATATGGTCCTTCACACCTTCCAACAGAATTCTTCTTGTCTTTGCTACCTTCTTTTTCCATGCGTCAAGTAATGCAACATCGCTAGAACCAGGCTTAGGAACATCGCTATCGATGAAATCCTTCAGTCCATTATCTTCCAGCACCGCCTCCATCCTATCCTTCCAGGATATGTAATTCGAGCTGCCCTTAAGGGAATACTCCAATCGCAACCCATTGAAAGACATTTCAATTTATACTCAACTGTCACACCAAGAAATTTCTGCAGCAAATTTGAATTGTCCACCAGCACAAACTTAGCAATTCTTTATGGTTGCAATCTTCAAGAATTAACATTGCTCTGATACCATGTAGAAATTATATAACATATGCATGTATATATACAGATTCTCCTGATCTAACAATATTTATCTTCTTGCTAAATACATAATCCTTCCACTGTTAATCTTTTGCGGAAATTTAAAAACTCAATTGCAAACACATGAAGAAATACATACAATCGCACATAACACAGTTGTTTAACGAAAAAGCTTGAAGCTAAAAACCCCAACTATCATATATTATGTATCATGGAGATCATGTAACAATCTCATACAAAGCTTAGTACATCAAGCTCTCAATACAATCAATCATCACACACTAACATGAAGAAATTTGTAAATCCATGCACTAATTTCTTGCCACCTGATAGCCTGCCTCCACTGCGCAATCCCTGCTGAAGAAGACCCCTGAATGAATTTGAATCTACCTTGCCTTGATTGCGCAATCCTCATTGGCAACTCCAATGTGTGTGTGATGCAATCAATGCATCACTATAGTCACAACAGATAGTCCATCTCACCCTTTCACCTATCTCTCCATTGGGTCTCCACTGGAACTGACATGCACTATAGTTAACTGATGTATTTGTTCAGTTGATTAATGAGTTATTATTTGTGAATTAATTAACTAATTAATTCACTTGACTCTCACTAGTGTATCTTCGCTAGACCAGATACAACTAGTTCAACCCAGTTAAACTCACTTAACTGAGTTAAACTAAATACAACTCCATGAACTACTCTTCCAACTCTGTCATAACTTTACCGCTTTAGTTCTAACTGATTCCTCCATGCATGAACCACTAGTAAACCCTAGGAATTGCGTAATTCATTCAGCCCACTAATTTTCCAAATCTGTGCACTGAAATTAAGTGCTCCAAGAGAATAAGTTACTGTTTATTGTCGGATTATTATTAAGAGCTAATAATAATTGACACTTCTATTTTTAGATCGACGATCTATAAATATACTTCGCCCAATATTCTAAAAATATAATTTCATCTATTTTTCCAACTTGACCAACCATCCACAAATAGCATCCTGCAACTTCTGAAATATGATCACCATGTCTAAAAATAGACATAGTCTAAAAATAGACTTACACCTAAAAATAGCCTGCGGGCCCACTTAGTGAAGGTGACTAATTTTCACTAAGCTCATCATCTTGTTGAATCTCAACACTTACCACATCGCAAATTGTATCTCGTAGAACTTACCACATTGCAAATCACATCCTGCAGAACTTATCACATTGCAAATCGTCGCACGCAACCTTTACCGCAACGCAAATCGCACTTCACACATTTTAGTTTATTCTCATTAATCCTTACTGCTATCCTTGTAAACTTGCGATATTGCGATTCGTCACCCGCCACATCACTCTTCTCACTTCGCACTGCACACCATTTATTTTATTCCCATTAAGCCTTACCTCTACCCTTGTAAACTTGCGATATTGTGATTCGACATCGCAGATCGCAACTTTTTCTATCCATCACATTCCACCATCGCATTTTCGAGTTCTTCTCGCTCTGAAGTCATTTCTTGCGTTATAATAAGGTTTCCTAAGGGTTTAACCCCCTCTTTCCGCTCCAAAGCCATTTCTCACGCTATCATAAATTTTTCTAAGGGTCTAACCCCCTCTTTCTGCTTCCTAACCTCATTTCATGTGTTAAACCCCCCATTAGGCCTCTTAGCCCTTTTTCTTCCCTCTAAGCTGCAAGTTAATTCTTTTTAATTAAAATTAAGGCATGGATAGTATAGTTGCATGGATAGGAGTATGGTAGATAGATCATAGGATAGGTAGAGTGCATTTAGAAGTTTGGCCAAGTTAAGTGTGGTTAAGAGTTAATTTCCTTTCTGCTATCTGTTTTCTGCAAATTAAATTAGTGTCATTCTTGACGTTCCTTTATAGCAACTTAGTTCAGTTTCCTTTTTGTCATTTCCTTCCATAAATTTACTTTCCATTTTTTCTCATAATTTAAGAAATAACACCCTTTCGTGAAGCAAAAGAGGATGACATGAATTGAATGCATTTGTTGTGTATATAGCACTGTCACCTCAAAGTTTGTACGAACCTCAGGTTGATAAAGTAAATTAGGGCAGCCCTTGGGAGTTGCAACATTATTGGTGCAATACCAGGGCTCACCATAGATACTGAAGAAGTTTCACATGGAGAGAAGAAAACCCATGTAGACTTCTCTATCAGGGAATTGGAGGAAGGAAGATGCTACTTTAGGCAAAGTGGTAGAAGCTACCATTTATAGGCATCTTGTGGGCTCACTTATGTACTTGTTGAACACATGACCAAACATGTGTTATGCAGTTAAAAAAATTAGTCAAACAATGGTTAAGCCAACCAAACTCTATGGGAAGGCAACCAAACATGTGTTGAGATACCTCAGAGGCACCACTCTGTAAGGTCTTTGGTATAGGAGGAAAGAGGGAGTGAAGATGCAAATCTTCAAAGATTTGGGTAGGGAGTCCATCTGACAGGAAGAGAACATCAGGTGGAATCTTCAGTACTAGGTTAGCAATAGCTTCGAGGTACAACATGAAGTAGAGATCATTTGCACTCAGTTCAACAGAAGCAAAGTACATGGCTGCTAGTCAAGCAACTTATGAGGCTATTTGGATGAGAAAGATATGTGCTGGGTTATTTGGTCAACAGATGGATCCTACAGTGATTTAATGTGACAACCATAGTTACATCAAACTCTCGATGAATCCAAATTTTCATGACAAATCCAAGCATATTGACACCGGGTACCACCATCTCAGAGATTATGTGCAGAGGCAAATCATGATGCTAGAGTACATTCCTATAGAGGAACAAGATGCAAACATCTTGATAAAGGGACTGTCAAGAGGAAAATTTGAGTTCCATAGAAGAAAGATCTAGGTATCTAATAATCCCTTTCTTGATGAGAGGGAGTGTTGAAAATGGCACCAAGAAATATTCTAATTTAATTTTCCCTTGAATTAAATTAGAATAAAATTGTAATTCTACATCACATGACAACTTATATGAGTTAACTAAGTTATTTTGACTTAGTTGGTTCAGTTAATTCGAGTTGAGGGTATAACTTGAGTCATGTAGAGTGGTTCCTACCTTTTAGGAGCCCTGGTTGAGTTTATTTTGAGTTTTAATTAATTAATTTAGTTTATTCGAGTTAAATTCAGTTTAACTAGTTCCAACTGTTGGAGGAACTAGTGGGAGGTCTAGTAGTGAGTTTTCTACTCTTTGATAAACCAGATAACTGATAAATCAGCCATAAATAACTCATGCATGTGTGAAATGAGAGTTACCTAATTGATATTGGAGTTCAAGGTCAGTGCACTATCAGTTGTATTATCATCCAAATTTTATAGGTGGTGCATGCAGTCAGAGAAATGCCTATAATGGATTGCGCAGTATTGGATTGGGATTTCCCTAATTAACAGGGGATAATTACCCAAGGAAACAAAACAAGGAAATGGGGACTTGGGAAAGCCAAAATTTGGTTAAGTATTGGCCTCTGTTTTTCTAAGAGGCTGTGAGATAGATAGAGATAGTGCAGAGGTTGCTCGGGTATGAAAAAAGCATTGTAATCTTCTCATATTTTCTAACAAATGCAATATACAGATAGCGAGGTTTTTAGTTGTGGCTTTCCCCAGGAAATCATTATGTAATGTGTTGATTGAATTCTTTCGCTTGTATTCTTCGTGATCTTGTATTCTTCGTGATTTCGGGATCATTTATTATTTCTGCAATTGGTAGAGTAGATTCAAGTCTATTGTTTTAGCAAATTACAATTAGCAGTTTGAATATACAAGGAATTTCTACATGGATTAATCTAATATTTATCATATTTATGCATTTATGCAATGATGAGACTTGATGCATTTTTCAATCTGTAGGATCATGTGGAATTAAACCTCAAATGTGTTGATGCACAACTGCTAACAGGTTCAATGAGAACATCGTGGGAATTCATACTATGAAAACTTCATCACAATAGATCCATTTATGATAGTATTCAAATGATTACACCATTGCATATATATTAATTAATCGCGTTCTAAAAATACCCTTGGTTTAAGACGAACACTTGTTATGAATTCGATGGTCATATTTAAAGCTTGATCCTTTTGAGAAAATGTAGAAAGTATGACTAAGATTAACTCGCGCTAACCTAAAAATAGTGATCATTCTCATAGTAGATTGTATTAGTAAGGTCCTTATGATAAAAATATGGATGCACCTCTATATGTGTAATAATAATAAAAAATATCAAAACACACTTTAAATCTAACTATACAAATAAATTACGAGAGAAAATAAAAATATATACCTTCAACAAAATCATAATAAGTAAGGGAAAACCGAGTGGAAAAAGGAAAAAATGGACATGTATTTAAGGTAAGTGGTAATGTTTTGTAGCCCAGATGGGTAGCCTAGGTGGTTTAATCCCCCTTTCCAAGTCATTGGCCTTTCTTCATGATGCGTAGGTTTAGTTCTCCTTGCGTCCATTAGAATTAGGCTCCTTGTGGTAGAGTCAACTGGGCGAGAGTTCAACCCATCTAGGGGTGTTACAAGGAAAAAAAAGGGGGAGTGTTTTGTAGAAAAAAGGATTCAAAATGGTGGCTCATTATATATGTTTCAAGAAGAGTTAAAAAAGGAGAGGAGACCTAATTTTGATAGTGAAATCAAGAAATATGAAGAAGAAAAGGATTGGTTATTAGGTTTAAAGAAGTACTTCCATATACACAACTACTCAAAGAGCATGAAATCCTAAGCGGTTATATTCAACATGATTATAAAGGCTTCCATATGGTGGGAAGACCTCAAGAATGGAAAAGGAATCAACGAAAGGATTATCACTTGGAAAAAATTCAAGGAATAATTTAGGAATAATTACCTATCTGAAAATACTATGATGGAAAAATTAGGGAATTCCATGACTTGTAGCTAGGAAAATTGACCATGGAAGAGTATGCGAACATTTTGGAGCAACTATTATACATGCCATATATTAAATATGAGAAAATCAAAATTCAGGACTTTTCTAGTGGGCTACCTCAGTCCTAGTAGTACCATATCGAATTTGATGAACCTAGAAATATTGATGATATGATAAGAAAGGCCAAATGTTGTCATGAATAATTCAAGCACAAAACAGAGTTATTAAAGCCCTGAAAGAAGCAAGAAAATATTGATTTAAAATAGAAGAAGTTCATATTACAACAAGACAAGACCTGAGGAAAGGGGACTAAGGTAAGCCACCTAGTCAAGAGCATAGAATTTCCTAATGTAAAGTGGGAATAAATTAATGGAAACCATGGGAGAAAAGATAAGGGAAAAAAAAAGGGGCCCTTGAAGTATTGCGGTTGCGCAGAAGAGAACCGACTTCAATACAATCCCCACATGCAAGATGACAGTAAGAAAATTTATCAATTACAAGAAGCCACTACCATTGATGATTAGCATGAGTGATGCACCAAATTTTTACAACTTTGAATAACAATCAACCAAATCACCGAGAATCAATAGTCAAACTAGAAGATAAAATTGATCAATGTTTTATTTCTAATTCAGTTGACCTAAATATTAACCTTAGTTATATGTTACACCCCAAGATGTTGATGCTTATGAACTTAATAAAAATGGGCATAAGAAACTATGGCTAGTCCAACTAGCTACATGAAGGGAAAGGAAGGTGGTAAAATTACTGGAAGCATGCTCAATCAAGATGAATGGATGGATCTCATAAGCAACATTGAATTCTTTTCCCTTAGGCTCATATGATGTCTTAATTGCGTGGATTTGTTGGAAGCACACCAAGTCAAATTAGGTCGCTACAACAAGATATTGGAATGTGTGGATTGCAATGGACAACTTAAGATCCTCAAAGGCATGTCTAAACCTATGACTACAAGGAAAATATCAACATTGTAGTTATATAAATGCTACAAAAAATGGTGCTAGATATATGCTATTAATATATTAGACTCAATATATAGTAAAACAACAATTCTATAAATTTATCTCGTATTATGATGTTTCCTAGATATATTTCTAGGAGACATATGTAGGAGGCCACCTAAGTGAGATATTTCATTTTTAATAAAACTCATATTGGGAGCAGTGCCTATTTATATGATGCCTTATAGGATGAGTACAGTAAATTTGGTGGAATTAAAAATATACTTGAAGAAAATGTGAGACAAAGGGTATATCAGGCCCAATGTGTCTACATGGGGAGCACCAATATTACTTGTTAAAAATAAATATGGTACCTTCATATTGTGTATTGACTATATATGGTTGAACAAGATGACAATTAAAAATATGTCCTTATTTCCCAAAATTGATGACCTATTCAACTAGCTAAGAGGAGCCATAATATTTTCAAAAATTTACTTGAGGTTTATCTATCACCTAGCATGGATCAAGGATGAGGATATTTATAAAATAGTTCTCAAGACCAGGTATGGGCATTATGAGTTTGAGGTGGTGCCATTTGGATTCACAAATGCACCATATACATTCATGTGCCTAATGAATAGATCCTTAGTTAGTAAATGGACAAATTTGTATTGGGATTCATTAATGACATACTCATCTATTAGAATACTAGGGAAGAGCATGAAGATCACCTAAAGATGTGTTGTGGTAAAACACAACCCCCCCGCCCTCCCCCCATTTTTGACTTATGCACTTTAATAATGGGGACCCTTTCTACAAAATTTTGGCTAAACACCTTTTAGGATTTTGATTAAGTTAATTATTTTGTAATTTTGTCATTTTTCATTTTTATCAGATTTTTATTTTGATTATTTCATTGAATCTAGTTTTTCATAAGCTTTCCAATTATACTTGTTTCACTTCATTTGGTCAACTGGTTTGTAAATGACACATCTTTGAAGTTTTGATCGTTTTCTCGCCTGGGCTAAACACATGTATAAAGTGTATGATATTTCAATTTTCGCAATTAAAATAATCTTCATTGTAAATATTAATTTTTAGTTAATTTTTACTAAATTTTCATTTTTCACGAATGATTCAACTAAATAACCCAACCAAATTATAGAGCCGTTAAAAAATATGTTTTTCGAGATTTTGGTAATTTATTATAATTTCCTTTATTTAAAACAAAATACCAAAATCAAAATTTTCATAATGGAAAAGTCGCTGTAGTTTAGAATTGGAAAATATCATTAGAAATTGTCCACATTTTGTTTTAATTTTTTTTAACTTAGCTAAATTTTAAAAATTATGGACCCCAATTAAAAAATATAAAAAACATATCGCATCCACGGCGATCGCATAATCGCAAACATTCACAATGTATATGTTTCAAAAAATCTGAAAATAATTTTCATGCGATGTGCGATTTTGGTTTATGCGGTGGTTTTTTAAGTTTATGCAAAGTTTCGTGATTCTCCTTATGACTCTCATGACCTCACCCTCACCTCACTCACCCTCCATCTCACCTCACCATACTTCATGCTTACCTCATGATTTTCTCTGCCCTTATCCCTCCTGTCTCTTCATATTAATATTCACCTCTCCACTACTCCACTCCTCCTCTCTCTCTCACGTGGTTTGCATTATTTTGAGTTAATTAATTAAAACAATTATATTATATAATATTATAATTAATATTATATTTTAATTTTAATTTTAATATAATTCAAATTATAATATTTTAATTAATAAATAAATTATTTTTAATTAGTTTAATTTTATTTTCAATTAGTTTTTATTAATCAAAATTAATAATATAATTACAATTAATTAGCATTAATTAATTAAAAACCTATAATCTAATTTAGGATTAGAATTTAATTAAAAAATTCTGATTTTTAGCCTAAGCAACAAAAATTCCAGAATTGTGGCAATTTTAATATACAAACTTTGGAAGCTCATAAATGAAAATTTACTTGGCCAAATGAGGCCCAGGACAGCTCATTAGAAATATAAAATCATGGAGAACATTTCTGAAGTTGTTTCATTTCTATATTTGATCATTTATTGGGCCTAAAATCCAACAGAAGATCAAGTTCCGAATTTTTAAAACAAAATCAATTTTCTGATTTTTATTTTCTGCATTTTCATTTGCCCAAGCATTTTCTGAGTACATATCCATTCGTCAATGATTTCTTTGGTCAATTATATCATCACAGACATAAATAGAAAGCTTAGTTTCCTTTTCAATTATTTATTTAATTAATTTTTTATTGGATTTATTAGAATTTCTAGATTTTGCATTTTGATTTTATTTCTACATTTTAATTTTGTTTTGATTTATTTTTACAGGAAAACGGTTGAAAAGATGAGAAGAAGAATATCTCAAACAATGATAAGGCTCCAGTAATTGAATAATATTATTTGAACCAATGAAAATTGATTAAGCAAAAGCACTCTTCAAACAAACTTTCTTATGAAGAAATCCTTTTGTAAATATTATAAATAACAGATTGCAAAATGTAATAGGGGCTTCTCTCCTCTGCAATTCTGGAATTCTTGATGGCACTATTATCTAGAGGATTTAGAGGTGTAGGGTGAGAGGAGAGGAATCTCAAATCTAGAGATTATTGAGGTTTTTCTTTTACATTCTGAGTTATGTATAATTAATAGAGTCTTGCACTACTGTAGCTCTGATTTTGAAAGCAGAATTTCATGCATTGTAAAACACTGTTAGAGACCGGAGCTGGAGAAATGGACTTAATAAATTGGTATTTATAATACTATTATTTTAAATTTTGGTTTCATTTTATGATAACATGAATGTGTTAGTTTACTCGCATACTTGTGCACTTCTGTCGGTATGAGTAATTTGCCTCAATTTATGTTATTATTTATCTCTACTCTTATGGGTTGAATTATGATTTCTAAGTAACTATTTACTCAGAAATCTGTCTTATAAAATTGATTTATTGAATAGTGATATGTTGTGAACTATTTCTGCATGTTATTGTTTAATTATTCAAGTTACTGATTAAATGATCAATATCATTTTGAGAACTACTTCCTGAGTGTTGTTGATTGATTATTTCAGTTAAGAGGTCTCTAGATAGAATGTGTTTGGTATTCACAATGTCAGTTAATTTAACTATTTCGTTAGTTTGATACTCATTTAAAACAAACATATTTAAATCTCAAATATTTAAAACATCTTGCTCTCAGTTGGGACAGATCTATATCTGCCTAATTAAGATAGGATTAAAATAGTTTCTTTTGCTTGCATCTTAGAATAATATTGCATTTAGAATAAATTTTACATCCCTCAAAAGTCCTCTTCCCAAAGAGACAGAACTTTAATTGTGGCTTGGCTAAGCCCAAATTAGCTTAAGGATCACTTTTATTGTCCAATCGGTAAGAAAAATGATCTGATATCTCTTTCCCATTGATAAATAAAAGTCATATTTTAAGTCAATGGAGATTGAGAGAAGGTAACTGGACCTAGTTAAACCAGTCGAAGCTACCATTCCAAACGGAAAAAGAACTTCTTTAAGGTCCGGACCGGGTGGTCATCCCTTATGTTGTTGCAGCAAATTTCGAGACCTCAACATTTTGGTACTAGAATGAGGGCCTGAGACTTGTTTTCCTTTGGATTCTTTTGTATTCTATTATTTTATTTTTATTACAATGGCTCCTCTAAAACTTCCAATTTGGAGTTGTATTTATGGACGAGCATCTTCCAATACTCCAC
This sequence comes from Pinus albicaulis, assembly GCA_034641835.2. Lineage (NCBI taxonomy): Eukaryota > Viridiplantae > Streptophyta > Pinopsida > Pinales > Pinaceae > Pinus > Pinus albicaulis. The sequence goes on from CM076570.1 coordinate 1,486,646,027, forward strand.
CAGAAATAGTAAGACACTTGTCTTAGGTAAAGTTTAACGGTAAGAGGAATACTTCTGCATTTGATCATACTTTACAATTCATTCAAAATTTTTCAAATTCTACTTTTCATGATATTGATGAAGATATTTTATGCAGGATTTTTACTCTTACATTCTTGGCAAAAGCCAGAAGCTGGTGTCAATCACTTCTCGTTGCCTCAATCCACACTTGGGAACAATTTATTACAATCTTCCTTTGTAAATTTGATGGATATATCTACAAACAGGTATGTGACGATTTTGAATATCTACGAAGGTTTGAAGGTGAGTCTTTAATTGATTTTACCATAAGGTTTCGTTTAAATTGTTTAAAATTTATAACTGAAGATAAACCTTCGAAAAAATAATTACTAGATTGGTTTGAACATATTTTCTCCCTTCCTTTCATTCATAATCGATGTGAAATTATTTCAAACTTTGATCAATCTCTTTCTAATTTCATTGACATAAGTAAAAATTCCAATATGGAGGTACAAATAAATGATGATGATGAGCCCTCTATTGTGTATAATAAATTCCTTCAATTTCTACACATTTCTTACAGTATTGAGAAAAATCAAGGTGCACCTTCACATGTCCATAAATCTCAATCACGAAGCTTAGAAAATTTCACTGATCAGTTACAAGAAAATATTAGCAGTAGTATTGAAGAAGATATCACTTTGAAATCAGAAAATCAGTATGCATTAGAATCAGAAAATCAGATCATAATCTGGCAAGTACTAGTAGCGATAAAAGTTTCCAATAATATGCAATATGATGTACAAATTTTTGAATTCTTTCGTGATGAGAAAATTCCAAATTCATATAAACAAAGCAACATTCTTCAAGAAACCATAAATAGCCAAGAAAATGGTCCTAAATCTGAAAATTGCAATGAAAAAAATACACCAGAGTGCTCAAATAGAGACATTTTCAAATGCATTATTTTGGATTTATATTTTTCTCTTTATCCTGATATTTTTTCTAATAGCAATTTAACCTCTCTTTACATTAAAGATATTTCAAAAAACAGAGAGTCTGATCTAAATGAATTTCTTATTAGTTTTTATCAGGATAGATTATTAATTAATGATCATTCTTCTGGCATTAATAAACATGAGCTTAATATTCCTTCTTGTTTTGATACATTGAATATGATTGAAGGGAATTTTAATGAATGTCTTGAAGTCATTTATGATAGCTACTTTGACATTGAGGATATTGATTTTTCTTCTTTACAATTAAATCCTCATGATTTAAGTCTAATCACATGTGAAAATGAAGAACAATTTAATTTAGAAATTGTTCCAAATAGTTTTCTTTTTCAAACAAATAATCATACTTATGATTTCATCATTCAAGAAACCATTCCAATTTATGATTTATAAGATGATCAAACTCACATTCCTATTCAGAGTCGTATCCTTCTCTCTAATTCACAAGTGAGTATCAACAATCATTCTAATTGCATTATTCTGCCCAATTCTTGTGAAAAAGAAATTACTTTAAGTCACTCCCAATTGTGTTGTAATAATAATTGTAACAGTAGTGTAAACTATGATTCAATTTTGTTATTATTTCAACATTTATTTTTAACTTTAGATTTATTTTCTGTTTTTAGTCTTAGATTTTTAGATACTTTGTGCTGGCATATTGAAAAGTTCAATATTGAATACTCAATTGATGCATTACTTCAAGGGAAAAACGAAGATTCAAAATATAATTGTGAACATCAAAAGTTATTAAACTTCCAATTTCAATTGATGTTCATTCCTTGTCAATTACTTCTTACTTCTCAAGAGTAGTGCCAAAAAGAGAGTGTATTTTCACTTTATGACCATCAATATAATTCAATTAATAATCTTCCGTTGAATCTAACACACTTCCATCCATTTTTCATTGACTCATTTGACAAAAATTTAGAAATTTTTCCTTCACAGAAGGTCGTTAATAATTTAGCACTTAAACATAACATTAACAAAATCACACAGGCTATTGTTTCTGAAAGATCATTTCTACAACCTAGCCTGTCATCTTCTCTTTTAAACCTCCCCCACTCAATAATGGAAATCCAACCAGATTTCTATGATCCAATTGAAATTCAGTTGGAAATGACATTTCAAGAGAAGGTAACGGTGAATAATTTACTAACAATAAAAATACATTCTGCTTTTAGATTTTGTTTTTGCAGTTTAATTATATTTGCATTTTTAATAATGTTTGACATGTACATACATGTAGGAATTAAAATGCTTACATGGTTACATTGGAAGTATGACTATACCTAGTCATGTTTTCTTCATTAAGTTAGAAATAGGAATAGATTAATTTTCCTTTCTGTTTGCATTTATTTCATTATTTTAGATTTTCAATAAAACAAGTAATGAATCCAATTTCTTTTGGGCATCCTATTTCAATTATAGAAAAGCAGCCTAGAGCATTTTAGAAGCTCTTGAATTATCTGATCATACTTATCTGTCAAGTCTTCAACTTTATTGTTTTTCAAAATTCATAACATTGATCATACATGAAGAAATTCCAAGAATTTTCTACCACTTGACAAATTTTGATTCAAAAGTAATTCTAAGAACTCATTTTTACCACCCTTGTATTCTGATGTAATTTTGGAAAGGATGCAATTTCAAAAAATTCATTACTTAGCATTTTAGATTAAAATAAGTAGGTAATGTTGAACATATGCAAATTTTGAGAAAATTTGGGAGAACTTGAAGCTTCAAAGAGGTAAAATTTACAGTCAAACATTAGGGGAATTTTGAGGTCTAAAATGGACCTCCTAAGGAAATTATAACATAATAGTGGAAAAAATCAAATAAGATTTGATGACATCATCAAATTTTAGAGGGAAAAATGAAAAAACTACTTTTTTAATTCATATTTTCAACTTATCTCCCAAAGTTTTTACTCAAATTTCGAGCGGGAGTACTTGTTGGATGCGGAATTTAATTCCTCATCCAAGGAGTACCCATGTTGCATACTTTCGATGGGTCCTACTACACGAAAAATGAGAAATACATAAAAAAACGTGATTACAATCACGTTTTTTATGTATTTCTCATTTTTGGTGTAGTAGAGTTCATTGAAAGTATGCAACATGGGTACTCCTTGGATGAGGAATTAAATTTTGCATCCAACGAGTACTCCCACTCGAAATTTGAGTAAAAATTTTGAGAGATAAGTTGAATACGAGTTGAAAAAGTAGTTTTATTATTTTATTATTTTTTAATATTTGTACCTTTTTATTTAAAAAATGGTGAATCATCCCCCATGGTTGACATCATCATCATGAATCCTATTGGTTGTTATAAAGTTTATTTTTGTTGTACATTTTTCTTAGGAGGCCCATTTTAGACCTCAAAATTCCCCTAATGTTTCTTCCAGGTATGTGTTTACATGTTCATCATCATCTATTGTTTATTTTAATTTCAAAGGTTGTTTCTTATTTCTATTTTTTATTTTGTTTATAGGTTTTCTTAATTTTATTGTGTAGATCAGAGATAAGAAAGCAGCCAGATCTTTTCAAATCTGCAACATGTTCAGAGAAGTATTTATGATTTTGTCTGAAATTTGAAGGGTATCTAATTTTGCTTATATTCATTGAAATCCTTATAAGACTTAATAAATTGTCGGAGGAATCATATCAAATCATTTTATTTCACAACTCTCTTTATAAGAAAGTTTTGATAAAATTAATTTCCAATAAAAAATTTCAACATTTAATTAAATTATTAAAGGGTTATTTAATATAAATCAAAGTTAAATCACTCACTTTATTTTTGAATTGAATACTTTAAAGAAATCATCGACTCCACAAATGGCTCATTATATATCACAAATCGCATATTGGAGGCTCTGAAATGAGAATACACTAAATATATCCGATCTCCTGATATCCTCATTCCCTCTAATCTCCGATGATCTCTCCATCTGATATCACATTATCTGTATCACAACATTTGATCAGAGGCAACTCTTAACAATTCTTGATAGGAAACCTTCGATGCATATCTTCTGATATTCATTCTCGCTAATTTTCCAATAAAATTACTTTTCCAAAATCGTGATGTTCATATAACCCGGACCCGATATGACATTTAAATCCTCTTTATATACAAATATCGCATCCGTTTACAAATCGCAAATTTGGTAGGGGCATATATTTAAAAATTACGATACCCCACATCCGATATGAAATTAAAATTCATATAATAAAATTATTGGGTCCGTTCTCCATTCTCAATTGGCATATCAACACATAACAAGTTGTTTGAATTGCAATGCAAAGCAGAAGAGTAAGAGAACAATGAGGGTCGTTAGATCTGAGTAAGATCAACGGTGGAGTTTAAATCGCACCCAGCAAGGTTTCGCATATCGGAAATTTTAGTGGTTATTGTTAAGACCTCACCTAATAAATTATATTCGTTGCAATGCGATAAAATATAAGGTAAGGAGATTGCGATGTGATGATACACATATCGCATATCGCACGAGATAAGTAATATGTGAAATGACAAAAATTGCAAAGAGCGATGTGGAGTTCACTGCAAATTGTGAAATCGAAAAATCGCACAATTGAAAAAGAGTTAAGTTTTGAAATCTGCAGGAAGGTAAATTATAAAATATGCGAAGCGAAATCATGTGTGATTGGTCACCATTTGTGTGGGCCGCAAAACCAAAATTTTGTACATATTTTTGATACTTGCAATCACATTACATCAGTCATTTACTACATTTACATTATCGCAAGAATTATATCGACATTTCATTTATTCACAAGCTTTAATCTTCCGATATGATTATTCTCCAATTTCGCATTCATCCCTTTGCAGTTTCCCATCGCACATGCTTATTTCGTGACATTGCCGTCACAATAATTATATCGCATTACTAAACTCAAATTAAGCTTTGTATTCAAAATCTTTTGATGCGATAAACTTTGATATTTGACTTTCCACCATTTTCTGTTAAATTATTATGGAAAGAACTCAAATGCATTTTGGAAAAAGTGTAAGTCACAGATTTTAAGTTATGCATGGCAAAGAATCTCGCGATGCAAAAAATTTAGAAAAGTAATGTACCGATGATTAATTCATATTTTTAATTTTCTATTATTCTGATTTTTCTCCATACTTATCATATAAAGATTCAAATCCTCTTTATATATTATTACATTATTCTGGATTCTGAATCAATTTCAATAGTTTGGGGCTGATATAAATTCAGAATGGAAAAAGCAAAAAGAACATTCATCGCTACTTCATAAAGAAGCATAACTTCATCCTCATTTCTGATGGATTCGATCTATTTCTGATTCTTTGAACATGAAACACTGATTTCTTTTAGTTAACTGTTTATTTTACTTTAGATTTAATAAATAATGATTTTGGGTCAATAAAACTTCTTCATGCTATTAATTCTAATTAAAGAAAGAAGTTAACTTGCATTGGAGAAAATCATCTTTCTTAGGTAAGTTTAAATGAAGTTCTCCAATAGTAAGTTTCATGTGCCCACTTTCATTTATTTCCATTTCTTCATATTTTTTTATTTAGTTTTTGCTAATCTCGAATTTTGTTTTCAAGTTTTCATAAACTTTTCACACTTCTACCAGATCAATTTTCGAAGTTCATTTTCTTTTGCCCTATGAAATTCTTGAGAGAAGCAGCAATGATCCTCTTTGAATCAGCTAGACTGGGGAGTTTCTAAACCTTTATTCTATTTCTTTAAGAATTAATTTTATTAGAAAATAGTTAAGATTCTTTTATGCAGGTTTTGTCTTGAAGAAGAAAATTTCCAACAGACAGAAACTTCTCATTCAGCGTATTATCTATCATAACTGTTATTCACCCTCTACATTTTGAGAGCCTCATTTTTACATAACTCTGCAAGATAAAAATTTTAAAATCTCAACATAGGAATGAACGTACATATGCTTATTTTCATTTATAATCTTTTGTTGAGAAATTCATATAAGTGATATTGTTAGAGTTTAACTTTTAAGTTTTGTTTTTCTTTCAATTTTTCTTTCTTCATTTTTATTTTGCTAATTTCTTTTCTTACTTTAGTTTAGGAATTATTTTCCTTTTGTTTTCAGTTTTGATTTGATTTTGGTGACTCTATCATGATTTATGTGAAAGGAATTTATCTTACCTTACAGTTGTTGGCATACGTGGGAAATCTTTTATTCTATCCATTTAATTGAATTCCATTTATCATTAAAGACATATCTTTATGGAACCATAAAGCCAACTTGATTTAAATATTTTTCATGGAGGAACACACATCCTTTCTAAGTGATTGAGTTTACTTTTTCAAGGAAAGAACTGATTTGAGTTTAATTCAAAAAAATCCCTCGCACCCCTCCACATAAAAATCCTCTGATTGATAAGTTGCAGGGAAAGAATTTGGAGCAAACATTATGAATGTAATATTTCCATTAAACATAAAATATCTATTACCATCCCACCTCTTTCACTCAAATACATCATAAATAAAAATCTTGCAAATGCGCTTATCAAAAGAGTGATAAAAAGAGGAAGCATGGGAAATACAAGTAAACCCGTCGGGGCTATGGACGCTCGTTGGCAGCGAGAATAGGCTTGTATGGCATAAAAGACAACTTCTCCAGGTTACTGTTCAAGCTTGCTGGCAGCGAAGCGATGTCAGAGACAATCATAAAATGGATATATGCTTTATCAAAAACTACTATCTCTACCTTCTTCTATTTTTCATATGAGGAAAAGTTTAAAAAACAAATTTCCCCAATTTCGATTCATCATTTTATTCAAGCATGTTTTAAGTACATATTTTTATAAACTCATATTGCTTAATCTATTTATGTGCAACCTATGGAGATGTTTTACTGTTAGATGATTTCATGATTTCCATTATTTTTAACCTTTGGGTAAATCTAAGTTCATTATCTTAAATCAGAGATAACTAGTTCTTCTCCCGCATGTCGCCATTGTTTTGGTAAAACACAACCCCCTCCCCCCCTCCTCCATTTTTGACTTATGCACTTTAATAATGGGGACCCTTTCTACAAAATTTTGGCTAAACACCTTTTAGGATTTTGATTAAGTTAATTATTTTGTAATTTTGTCATTTTTCATTTTTATCGTATTTCTATTTTGATTGTTTCATTGAACCTAGTTTTTCATAAGATTTCCAATGATACTTGTTTCACTTCATTTGTGTTAGAATTTTACCGCAAAAATAATAAAGAATTTACCGAGAGGAATACACATAAAAAACCCAGCAACAAATCATAAACATAAACCAAGATGTTTATCCGAGAAAACCCCAAACTCCAGGGAAAAACCCAACCAATGAAATTTCATTAACCATTGGCCAAAACCCTAGCCAATTCGGCCAAGTGAGCCTTCACCGCTCACCTCTAGGCCTACATCACAATGAAGTCTTCCCATCCTTTTATAGGCTCCATTACATGCAATACAATGGGCTGAAAAACATGGGTGCACAATACCATGTGCCCCAAAACCACTACTATTTATCCTAGTCAACATTGACTCTATCTGGAGTCAAGTTTACCTAACAATTACCCCCTTAAACTTGACTTGGGGATTATTGACTAAATCCAGCCAAGCCTGCTAAATGAGACAACCCCGCTCACTCTAGCTCTTCCCCCCTCTTCCCCCCTATCACCTAGGTCTAACCCAGACTTTACCAGTGATTACCTAGGGGTACACATGCCATACCGGGTCTTACAACATTATGCCCATTTACATGTAATAAAATTAACTCCATTATAATATATATATATATATATATATATATTGTTTCATTGTTACTATCTTTGTACATATGAAATCAATTTCCATATAAAAAGAACCCATCTACTGGATTACATGGGTTACCAGCCTTTGTAACCGCCAATCTTCTAGGAGTTCTCTTCAGATACATGGTTCATCAATTAATTAATCCACCTACACATATCCACTGTCATTTTGACAACCTCATATGCTTCCTGAGCCCACTGGATCTGCAAAATCTAGCATCTTCACCATTCAAGTGATCACCACAACATTGTTGCACACAATAACCATCGAAACCTAATCCTGCCATAAAAGTTTGTTGCGGGAGCACCGATTCATTCTAGCATCTAGATCCACAAGAAATACATAGAATTTTTGTAGCCAACACCATGTCCACTCTGAGCTCCATCTTATAGTACGTCCCAGTTCTTGATTTCCTCGTCAAACCGACTTCTCCATGTGTTCTCATGGCACCCAAAATTGCAAGCCATTCGATCTCTTTCCCGGCTCTACTCCCTGATTCCTTGAAAACATCAAGAGAAACATCTGTAGCATCCAAGCTATGATTCATAGCCATTTTCTTTGCAGGATCGGTAGTGGTGGCCTCTATGTCGCCCAACACCAACGAGGCTACCTTGTGCTACCACCACTGCACAACTGCATTATTATAGACTTATGCATCCTTTGAGTCTTACCATAGGTTTTCTATGGTCAACAGATCTCTCATTTTCTCACATCTAGTTCTTGGACTACCATCGATATATGTATTGTGGCTTCTCCAGACATGCTTCACCTCTTTTCCAGCGATGTCACGATTTTTTTTTTTTTCATACTGATATGACAGCAGTGAGCTCGTCCCTATGATAGCACCAGTCCACAAAAAATACCTTCACGTTACACTTCACTTTACCCAGAACTACCACGTACAGCTCCATAGCCACTATTAACCATCGATGCTATCACAGGCCCCATGGCTGCTGGGCATTATTTCTAGTTTGCTGCCTTCATTCTGAGCGGTGAAAATATTGTTTTAGCATTCAATTAACGACTTCTGCACAGAAAATATCCATGCGTCCAACTCTAATTCTCACCAAATTTGTTTTGATATGAGTGCAACTTCAACATTGCTCCATGGTTTGCACTACGTCCTCGATGGCCTTCTCAACTCTCACGAACCATGTGCTGCAACCATCTCTCCTTCGCCAACACCGCCTCATCATGGCCCTCCACATGCCATCTTTGTCATCGTGCTTTTTTTCTGTGGCCACTCCATATAAATATCAGATTCCAGATTTGCATTTAAAAAACAGATCCACAATTCATCACAGCGTTCAGGGCTCTCAGTGATCGCAGGGTCTTCCTGAGCCATACAACGACAGCATCCACCTCGACATCTTCCATGTCAGGCATATCACTCTAAATGATCTGTGATCAGATCTCTTTATCCACCGAGCCATAAAACCCTTTGCCACAGAAGCTTCCCTCTCAAGCCAATATTTAGCTCTAATACTAGTTGTTAGAAATTATAGCAGAAATAATAAAGAATTTACCAAGAGGAATACACATAAAAAACCCAACAACAAATCATAAACATAAACCAAGATGTTTATCCGAGAAAACCCCAAACTCCGGAGAAAAACCCAACCAATGAAATTTCATTAACCATTGGCCAAAACCCTGGCCAATCCGGCCAAGTGAGCCTTCACCGCTCACCTCCAGGCCTACATCACAATGAAGTCTTCCCAGCGTTTTATAGGCTCCATTACATGCAATACCATGGGCTGAAAAACATGGGTGCACAATACCATGTGCCCCAAAACCACTACTATTTACCTTAGTCAACATTGACTCTATCCCGAGTCAAGTTTACCTAACAATTTGGTCAACCGGTTTGTAAATGACACACCTTTGAAGTTTTGATCATTTTCTCGCCAGGGTTAAAAACATGTATAAAGTGTATGATATTTCAATTTTCGCAATTAAAACAATCTTCATTGTAAATATTAATTTTTAGTTAATTTTTACTAATTTTTCATTTTTCACCAATGATCCTACTAAATAACCTAGCCAAATTATAGAGCATTTAAAAAACATGATTTTCGAGATTTTGGTAATTTATTATAATTTCCTTTATTTAAAACAAAATACCAAAATCAAAATAATTATAATGGCAAAGTGGTTGTAGTTTAGAATTGGAAAATATCATTATAAATGGTCCACATTTTGTTTTAATTTTTTTTAACTTAACTAAATTTTAAAAATTATGGACTTCAATTAAAAAATATAAAAAACATATTGCATCCACGGTGATCGCATAATCGCAAACATTCACAATGTATATGTTTCAAAAAATTTGAAAATAATTTTCATGCGATGTGCGATTTTGGTTTATGCGGTGGGTTTTTAAGTTTATGCAAAGTTTCGTGGTTCTCCTTATGACTCTCGTGACCTCACCTTCACCTCACTCACCCCCCATCTCACCTCACCATACTTCATGCTTACCTCATGATATTCTCCTTCCTTATCCCTCCTCTCTCTTCATATTAATATTAACCTCTCCACTCCACTCCTCCTCTCTCTCTCTCATATGGTTTGCATTATTTTGAGTTAATTAATTAAAATAATATTATATTATAATTAATATTATATTTTAATTATAATTTTAATATAATTCAAATTATAATATTTTAATATTTTAATTAATAAATAAATTATTTTTAATTAGTTTAATTTTATTTTCATTTAGTTTTTATTAATCAAAATTAATAATATAATTACAATTAATTAGCATTAATCAATTAAAAACTATAATCTAATTTAGGATTAGAATTTAATTAAAAAACTTTGATTTTTAGCCCAAGCAACAAAAATTCTAGAATTCTGGCAATTTTAATAGACAAACTTTGGAAGCTCATAAATGAAGTTTTGCTTGACCAAATGAGGCCCGGGATGCCTCATTAGAAAGATAAAATCATGGAGAATATTTGTGAAGTTGTTTCATTTCTATATTTAATCATTTATTGGGCTTAAAATCCAGCAGAATATCAAGTTTCGAATTTTTAAAACAAAATCAATTTTCTGAGTTTTATTTTCTGCATTTTCATTTGCCCAAGACTTTTCTGAGTACAAATCCATTCGTGAATGATTTCTTTGGCCAAGTATATCATCACAGGCATAAATAGAAAGCTTAGATTTCCTTTTCAATTATTTATTTAATTAATTTTTTCATTGGTTTATTAGAATTTCTAGATTTTGCATTTTGATTTTATTTCTACATTTTAATTTTGTTTTGATTTATTTTTGCAGGAAAATAGTTGAAAAGATGAGAAGAAGAATATCCCAAACAATGATAAGGCTCCATTAATTGAATAATATTATTTGAACCAATAAAAATTGATTGAGCAAAAGCACTCTTCAAACAAACTTTCTTATGAAGAAATCTTTTTGTAAATATTATAAATAACAGATTGCAAAATGTAATAGGGGCTTCTCTCCTCTGTAATTCTAGAATTCTTGATGGCACTATTGTCTAGAGGATTTAGAGGTGTAAGGTGAGAGGAGAGGAATCTCAGATCTGGAGATTATTGAGGTTTTTATTTTACATTCCGAGTTATGTATAGTGAATAGAGTGTTGCACTGCTATAACTCTGATTTTGAAAGCAGAAGTCCAGGCATTGTAAAAGACTGTTAGAGACCGGAGCTGGAGAAATGGACTTAATAAATTAGTATTTATAATACTATTATTTTAAATGCTGGTTTCATTTTATGATAACAGGAATGTGTTAGTTTACTCGCATACTTGTGCACTTTTGTCGGTATGAGTAATTTTCCTCAATTTATGTTATTATTTATCTCTACTCTTATGGGTTGAATTCTGATTTCTAAGTAACTATTTACTCAGAAATCTGTCTTATAAAACTGATTTATTGAATAGTGATATGTTGTGAACTATTTCCGCATGTTTTTGTTTAATTATTCAAGTTACTGATTAAATGATCAATGTCATTTTGAGAACTACTTCCTGAGTGTTGTTGATTGATTATTTCAGTTAAGAGGTCTCTAGATAAAATGTATTTGGTATTCACAATGTCAGTTAATTGAACTACTTCATTAGCTTGATATTCATTTAAAACAAACATATTTAAATCTCAAATATTTAAAACATCTTGCTCTCAGTTGGGATAGATCTATATCTGCCTAATTGAGATAGGATTAAAATAGTTTCTTTTGCTTGCATCTTAGAATAATATTGCATTAAGTTTAAATTCTACATCCCTAAAAATTCCTCTTCCCAAAGAGGCAGAACTTTAATTGTGGCTTGACTAAGCCCAAATTAGCCTAAGGATCATTTTTCTTGTCCGATCAGTAAGAGAAATGATCTGATGTCTCTTTCCCATTGATAGATAAAAGTCATATTTTAAGCCAATGGCGATTGAGAGAAGGTAACTAGACCTAGTTAAACCAGTCGGAGCCACCATTCCAAACGGAAAAAGAACTGCTTTAAGGTCCGGACCAGGTGGTCATCCCCCATGTTGTTGCAGCAAATTTCGAGGCCTCAACAGGATGATAATACAAGTGTTGAGATAGCACCAACTACATGCCAAGTTCAAAAAATGTGACTTCTATCAAAATCAAAATCATTATCCACATCGTGTCATTTCTATACCAAGGATAACAATATACTATGAAAAAATAAAATCCATCATGGATTGGCCAACCCTAAAGAACGTTACTCAAGTGAGATCATTTATGGGATCGATGGGATACTAACAAATATTTATCCTAGGATTCTCCAACATCAATCATTCGATGACTTTCTTATAGAATAAATGAGTGAAGTTTTTTTAGCAAAATGAATGTGAATAAATATTTTAGTAGCTAAAGCATATGCTTACCAATGCACCAATATTGAAGTCTATTGCAGATCCAACAAATAATTCCTAGTGTGCACTAATACACGAAAGTAAGGGCTAGGAGGAGTCCTTATGCAAGATGTATATGTTATCATCTGTGTCCAGGAATCTCAATGGACTCAAGAAACATTATGTTATGCATGATTTAAAACTAGCAACTATTGTTCATGCCCTTAAAATGTGGCAATGTTACCTACTTGGAAAAATATTTATATTAATGACTAACCATAGCAAGTTGAAGTATAAGTTTGAAAACTCCATTTGAATGTTAGGGAAGCCAGATGGTTGACACTCATTAGTGATCATGACCTTGATATAAAACACATAAGAAAAGAAAATTTGTGTGGTTGATGCATAAACCTGCAACCTACAGGTAATGTGCATGACAACAATCAATAATTATGAAATTGATTTGAAATATAAAATAAAACATGCCTTGTAGAATGACACACATTATAAGCATGTAAAGGAATGCTTGCAACAAAGAACTATATGATCAAGATGTTTGGGATATTAAACGAATGAGGATGGGTTATTAATGCATTAAGACATATTGTACATACTAGATGTTGCTAAACTAAAAAATCTCCTCCAATGTGAGCTAGATAAACAATATTATTATAGACACTGTGGTTATCAAATATGATTATAGTCATGAAGAAATTAAATTGTTGTCCTAGGATGAAGAAGGAGTTCATTGGATACATCACTCGATATTTGGAATTCCAACAAGTTAAGGTTGAACATAAACATCCAACAAGTTTGTTGCAGCCGCTTCCAATTCTAAAGAGGGAGTGGGAAACTATAACAATGGATTTCAATACAGGACTGTCGAAAATATTAAGAAAACATGATGCAATAATAGAACAAAATATAGATCAATGAATTAGAAATCAAACTCTTAGAGGGGGAATACTCCTTTACATTACATAAATGAACAATTCTTGGATTATACAAATGACAAAACCTCCTTTCTATACATAGGAGTCCATGGGATCATAATATAATCCTAGCTGACCTAACAATAATAATGTAAGGGCACAACAATAACAATAGTGGGGCAAAATAATAACAATATGGGGACTACAGGGGTACAAAAATAATAATAAGGGGGTTACACTAACAAAAATAAGGGACTACACTAGAAATATATGGACCTAACATGCCCCTCTCCTTCAAAAAAATGTTGTCCTCAACGCTTGAGTAGTTAGGGATGCTTCTGTATAAAATTATCATCCTACCATGTGGAATCTTCAGTGGATAAGTTCTTCCACTTGATGAGATACTCTGAAATTGATTGATTTCATAGTTGTCAAGTTATTGTTTCCATGACTATTTTTTTCCTTCCTCATCAATTTCTGGAAATATTGTTTGAACCAGATTTTTGTCACTTATAACCTTTTTTAAGCATGTAACATGGAAAACTTGGTTCATTTGGGAAGATGTAGGAAGCTCCAATTTGTATGCCATAGTACCAATATTTTGCAACACCTTGTAAGGACCATAGTACTTTGGTGATAATTTATTATCCTTCTTAGCTTGCTTGAGGGACATTTGTTTGTATGGTTGTAGCAGTAAAAATACCCAATGGCCTACATCAAAACTTTGTTGAGATTCAACAAGATGATGAGCTTAGTGATAAGAGTCGCCTTCACTAAGTGGGCCCGCACGCTATTTTTGGTGCAAGTCTATTTTTAGACATGGTTATCATATTTCAGAAGTTGTAGGATGCTATTTGTGGATGGTTGGTCAAGTTGGAAAAATAGATGAAATTCTATTTTTAGAATATTGGGCGAAGTCTATTTATAGATCGTCAATCTAAAAATAGAAGTGTCGATTATTATTAGCTCCTAATAATAATCCGACAATAAACAGCAACTTATTCTCTTGGAGCACTTAATTTCAATGCACAAATTTGGAAAATCAGTGGGCTGAAGGAATTATGCAATTCCTAGGGTTTACTAGTGGTTCATGCATGGAGGAATCAGTTAGAACTGAAGTGGAAAAGTTATGACAGAGTTGGAAGAGTAGTTCATGGAGTTCTTATTCACTTTAACTCAGTTAATGGAGTTAAACTCAGTTGAGCTAATTGTATCTAGTCTAACTGAATGATACACTAGTGAGAGTGGAGTGAATTAATTCACAAATAATAACTCATTAATCAATTGAGCAATACAACAGTTAACTACAGTGCATGGCAGTTCAAGTGGAGACCCATTGGAGAGATAGGTGAAAGGGCAAGATGGACTATTTGTTGTGACTATAGTAATGCATTGATTGCACCACACACACATTGGAGTTTCCAATGAGGATTGCGTAGTCAAGGCAAGGGTAATTTGAATTCATTCAGGGCTATTCTTCAGCAGGGATTGCGCAGTGGAGGCAGGTTAACATGTGGCAAGAAATTTGTGCATGGATTTGCAGATTTCTTCTGATTAGTGTGTGACGATTGATTGTACTGAGAGCTTGATGTACTAAGCTTTGTATGAGATTGTTACATAATCTCCATGATAAATAATATATGATAGTTGGGGTTTTCAGCTTCAGGCTTTCCCGTTAAACAACTGTGTTATGTGCGATTTTTTTTATTGCTTCATGTGTTTGCAATTGATTTTAATTTCCGCAAAAGATTAACAGTGGAAGGATTTTGTATTTAGCAAGAAGTTAAATATTGTTAGATCTGGAGAATCTGGATATATGCATGCATTTTTTTATATAGTTTCTACATGGTATCATAGCAGTGTTAATTCTTGAAGATTGCAATTGTGAACAATTGTTGAGTTTGTGCTGGTGGACAATTCAAATTTGCTTCATAAAATTCTTGGTGCAATAGTTGAGTATACATTGAAATGTCTTTCAATGGGTTTTGATTGGAGTATGCCCTTGATGGCAGCTCGAATTACATAGCCTGGAAGGATAGGATGGAGTCGGTGCTCGAGAATAATGGATTGAAGGATTTCATCGATAACAATGTTCCTAAGCCTGGATCTAGCGATGCTGCATTACTTGATGCTTGGCAAAAGAAGATAGCAAAGACAAGAAGAATTCTGTTGGAAGGTGTGAAGGACCATATTGTGTCTAGCCTTCATGGGAAAGCCACTCCATTCTTAATGTGGAAGGCTTTGACAAATTTGTTCCAAAGAAGCAGCGACAAGAGGAAGTTGGCGCTAAAAGACAAGCTCAGAAAAATAAAAATGGAGAAGGGCGACAGTATTCCGAAATATCTCACGAAGTTTGTCCACTGTAGAGATGAACTGGGAAGTGTGGGGATTACTATTGATGATGAATACTTGGTGAGCTTGGCTCTCCTTAGGCTTCCGAAGAGTTGGCATAGCTACGAAGACTCTGTCAATGGACGGGAGAAACTGCCGGGATGGGAGCGACTTTGGTCGGATCTTGTGCAGGAGGAGATAAGGCGGGGTACCAGGGATGGCTCTTCATCGAAGAATGAAGATGAAGAGAATTGTTCTTTGGCTGCCAAAGCAAGGAAAGGGAAGGGGAAGAAATTTCCTTCAAAATCCGAAGCTAAAGGCAAGAAGTAGGATTTGTCCAAGGTAAAGTGTTTTCACTGTCACGAACATGGGAATTTCACCACTAACTACCCACAAAAGAAGAAGAACAAGAAGGCTACTCGAGCTGCAGCTGGAGAGGCCTTAGCCCCGCAATTTGAACTTGATTTCTCTTTGATTGCATGCTTGGTTTCAAGCTATATGGGATCAATGTGGTATCTTGATAGTGGTGCGTCTTTCCATATGACGGGAGACAAGGAGTTGTTGGTGACTTGGAGGAGAAGGACCTCCAGATGCATATAGAGATGGGAGATGATGGTCGATATAGTGCGACCAGAATTAGGACCATTACCTTTGAGAGGAAGTCCAGTAATCCATTCTTGTTGAAGGATGTTATGCATGTTCCAGGTCTGAAGAAGAACTTGGTCTCTGTTGCAATGTTGGAAGACAAAGATTATGATGTTATTTTCAATGAGGGAAAAGCCTTCCTTCAACATAAAACAACGGGTCAAACCAAGAAGATATGGGTTCGAGTTAAGAATCTCTACAAGCTGGAGTTAGATGGCTGTGCTGTAATGGTGGGCAAAGCAAAAGAAGTGGTGAGCCAAGATGAGGGCGAATTATGGCACAGGAGATTGGGCCATCTTCACCATGGTGCTTTGAAGATTTTGCAGCAGATTTCTATTGGACTTCCCAAGGGTACTCTTGTGCAGTCAGATCAGTGCAAGGGATTTACTATGGGTAAGTTTGTGAAGACCACCTTTCATGAGAAGGAGAACCGTGCTTCGGTGATCCTTGAGAGAATTCACATAGACATGTGTGGACTTTTCTCAATTGATTCAACAACAAAACATAGGTATTATGTTATATTTTTTGATGACTATTCTCGTAGATGTTGGATCTTCTTCATGCAGAAGAAGAGAAAAACATTCTCAAAGTTCTATGAGTTTAAAGAATTAGTGGAGAAGGAGTCAAGGAAGCAAGTGAAGGCTCTACGGAGCGATAATGGTGGTGAATACATCTCGGGTGAATTCAAAGACTTCTGTAGAAAAGAAGGGATTCGAAGAGAACTCATAGTGCCTCATAACCCACAGCAGAATGGGGTTGCAGAGAGGAAGAACAGAACGATCATGGGTGCTACATGAGCGATGCTGCATGACCAGGGCCTACCAATGCACTTGTGGACGAATGCATGCAACACTATGGATTATGTACAAAACCGTTGTCCTCATAGAGTACTTGGCATGAGTACACCTGAAGAAGATTTTACTGGTAAGAAGCCTGATATGTCTCATTTGAAGATTTTTGACTCATCTGTTTACATTCATGTGACAAAGGATGCCAGGAAGAAGCTAGAGCCGACTATAGCAGTTGGGATATTTGTGGGGTACAAAAAAACACCCCATAATTATCATGTGTATTTGCCAGACAATCGGATGAATATGGTGTGACGGGATATAAAATTCAATGAGGTAAAAAACATGAAGTTGTCGCTTGAGAGGGAGCTACACTTGCATGCAAAGGAGGAACTTCTTGTTCCCAAAGATGAACCTCTAGATGTGGATCAGTCACAGGCGGAGATTCATGGAGTGGAGGAGTCCACTCATTCATAACCAAATATCAAACAAGGCAGAAAGTGTATCACAGAAGTTGAGAGACTGAAGCTTGATGTGGCATAGAATGTAGGAGTCCCTACATCACAGCACAGACATAGACAGTCACCTGACCGATTTACTAGATACATGGCTCTGATGAGCAAGTGTATCGTGATCTTATTTTGAAGAAGCAGTGTAGGATCCCACATGGGTAGATGCCATGGTGGAGGAGTATGACTCCATTGTCAGAAATAGTGCTTGGGAGATTGTTCCAAGGCCGGTGGGTAAATCAGTTGTAGGATCAAGATGGATCTACAAGGTAAAGCAAGCTGTTGATGGGAGCGTCGAGAAGTATAAGGCAAGATTTGTTGCCCAGGGCTTCTCACAAATCGAGGGGATTGATTATGAACAAACCTTTGCACCTGTCGCACAATATTCTTCCATAAGGACCATCCTTGCTCTCTCAGCGCAGATGGGTTGGCACATTCATCAGATGGATGTGAAGACTGCGTTCCTTAATGGGATCATTAAGGAATAGGTGTACATTGAGCATCCTGAAGGATTTGATATCTTCAGCAGCGAGTCGCATGTGTGCAGGCTCAAAAGAGCGTTGTATGGGCTGAAGCAAGCACCTCGTGCTTGGTACACATGGATCGACAGCTATTTCACTGGACTTGGCTTCACCGAGAGTGAGGCAGATGAAAACCTGTACCAAATTGTGGTGGAGGGTAAGCTTTTAATCATTTTTCTTTATTTTGATGATTTAATACTAACAAGTGATGAACAATTGATACACTCATGCAAGGCAGATCTTGTAAAGGAGTTAGAGATGAAGGATTTGGGCCTCCTTCATTTTTTCCTTGGATTGGAAATATGGCAGCGGGAAGGTGAACTGTTTGTGTCGCAAGGCAAGTATGCCCGGGAGATACTGGAGAAGTTTCACATGCAAGGCTGTAAGCCTATCGACACTCCTCTTCCAAGAAATTGGAGGAAAGAGGATGCTACATCGGCAAAGGTAGTGGATGCCACTGTTTATCGATAGTTGGTGGGTTCACTCATGTATTTAGTTAATACAACACCGGACATATGCTATACGGTGAACCACCTTTCACAAGTGATGGTTAAGCCTACCAAGCTCTTTTGGAAGGCAGGCAAGAATGTCCTGAGGTATCTCATGGGCACATCTGAGTATGGCTTATGGTACAGACAGACGGATGAGGTGAAGTTGCATGACTTCACAGATGCATATTGGGCAGGTAGCCCAACAAAAAGAAAGAGCACATTAGGAGGGGTTTTCAGTATCAGATCTATGGGATTTTCTTGGTACAGCAGGAAACAAAGATCTGTGGCACTCAGTTCAGTGGAAGCAGAATACATGGCAGCAAGTCAAGCTGCATGTGAGGCTATCTGGATGAGGAAGAACCTAGTTGGTTTGTTCGGTTCACATTTAGATCTTACAGTGATACATTGTGACAATCAGATTTGCATTAAACTCTCGATTAATCCTGTGTTTCATGATAGATCTAAACATATTGATATCCGATATCACCATATCAAAGATTGTGTGCAGCGGAAGATCATGATGCTTCAGTACATTCCTACAGAAGATCAGGATGCAGATATTTTGACGAAGGCGCTCACCAGGAGCAAATTCGAATACCATAGAGGCAGGATCGGGGTGAAAGATAATCCCTATCTTGTTGAGAGGGAGCATTGAGATTTAACAAGCTGATGAGCTTAGTGAAAAGAGTCGCCTTCACTAAGTGGGCCCGCAGGCTATTTTTGGTGCAAATCTATTTTTAGACATGGTGATCATATTTCAGAAGTTGCAGGATGCTATTTGTGGATTGTTGGTCAATTTGGAAAAATAGATGAAATTCTATTTTTAGAATATTAGGCGAAGTCTATTTATAGATCATCGATCTAAAAATAGAAGTTTCGATTATTATTAGCTCTTAATAATAATCTGACAATAAACAACAACTTATTCTCTTAGAGCACTTAATTTCAGTGCACAGATTTGGCAAATCAGTGGGCTGAAGGAATTACACAATTCCTAGGGTTTACTGGTGGTTCATGCATGGAGGACTCAGTTAGAACTGAAGTGGAAAAATTATGACAGAGTTAGAAGAGTAGTTCATGGAGTTGTTATTCAATTTAACTCAGTTGAGCTAGTTGTATCTAGTCTAACTGAATGATACACTAGTGAGAGTGGAGTGAATTAATTAGTTGATTAATTCACAAATAATAACTCATTAATCAACTGAACAATACAACAGTTAACTACAGTGCATGGCAGTTCCAGTGGAGACCCAGTGGATAGATAGGTGAAAGGGCAAGATGGACCATCTGTTGTGACTATAGTGATGCATTGATTGCACCACACACACATTGGAGTTGCCAATGAGGATTGCGCAGTCAAGGCAAGGGTAATTTGAATTCATTCAGAGCTATTCTTTTGCAGGGATTGCGCAGTGGAGGCAGACTAGCAGGTGGCAAGAAATCGGTGCATGGATTTGCAGATTTCTTCTGATTGGTTTGTGACGATTGATTATACTGAGATCTTGATGTACTAAGCTTTGTATGAGATTGTTACATGATCTCCATGATACATAATATATGATAGTTGGGGTTTTCAGCTTCAGGTTTTCCTGTTAAACAATTGTGTTATGTGCGATTGCTTTTATTGCTTCATGTGTTTGCAATTGATTTTAATTTCCGCAAAAGATTAACAGTGGAAGGATTCTGTATTTAGCAAGAAGTTAAATATTGTTAGATCAGGAGAATCTGGATATATGCATGCATCTTGTATATAATTTCTACAAACTTCTCTCGTTGGGATGTTGATCTGCTTATTGTTTCATTCAATTTTGTGCAAGATTTAGGTTATCCTTCAAGAGTTGAAGAACTTGTTCTTGATTCTCGATGTGATATGCCATTGCTTGAACCTTATAATTTTATCTTAAAGATGATGTGATGGACAGTGGATGATATCCATAAAGTGCCATAAATGGGATCATTTTTACTGTAGTGTGGAAGGAAGTGTTATACCACCATTCAGCGAAAGGTAACCAATTGACCCATTGTGTTTGTTTACCATATACAAAGCAACGAAGATATACTTCCAAAAAATTGTTCGCTATCTCAGTTTTCCCATCAGATTAAGGATGATAAGATGAGCTATGAGCGATTTGCATACCCAAACAAGAAAAAAATTCAGTCTAAAAATTTCCAGTTAAAATGGGATCTCTATTTCTTACAATAATCCTTGGGTTTCCATGTATATTTTGAATTGTTTCCATAAATGTAATAGCAATTGTACTCGCTTTTAATGGATGAGATAATGCACAAAAGTGTACATACTTGGTATGTTTATCAACTACCACCATAATGACACCCTTTCCTTCGGAATTGGGTAAACTTGTGATAAAATCCATTGAAACCTCCTCCCAACGTTGACTTGGAATGGATAAAGGTTGTAGCAAACCTGGGGTCTTAATTGTCTCAACTTTATTTTGATGGAAAAACAAACATTCTACCACAAACTTTTGAATATCATATTTAAGTTCATCCCTAAAAAATTATTTCTTCACCCTCTGGTAAGTTTTTAAAATCCAAATCCTAAGGGAGAGATGTGCAATTCCAAAAGAATCTTTTGTTTTAGTTGGGAATACTTACAAAGATATAAGTGATATTTGTACCATAAGGAATCATTTTTCCAACTAAATGTATCAGATGTACTGGGATTTTGCTGCAACTTTTGAATGAGTGTCCACATTTCTTCTTCATTCTTCCATTCCTCCCTTGCTTCATTTATCCAATATGTTTGGATAATATAAATGGCACAAAGCAATGCTTCCACATCCTCATCCTTTCTTAAGAGTTCATCTACAACAACATTTAGCTTCCCTTTTTGTAGATGATTTCAAAGTCATAACCCAACATCTTTGTGACCCATTTTTTCTGCTCTTCTAAAGATATTCTTTGTTCCAAAAAGTATTTAAGACTATCATGATCAATTTTTACCTTGAAGTGTTTTCCCATTAGGTAAGGTTGTCATTTCTTTAGTGCATGTAGTATTGCCAACATTTCCTTCTCATAAATAGCTTTTTGTAAATAATTTCTTTTGATTGGACGACTTTCAAAAGTAATGGGTCATCCTTCTTGCATTAAAACAACACCAATTCCATTTCCTAAGGCATCACATTCCACAATAAATATTTTTATGAAGTCTGGTGTAGCTAAGACCGGTGCTTGGCACATTTCACCTTTAAGATGTTCAAAGGCCTTAGTTGCTTTAGGAGTTCATGAAAATGCATCTTTATTCAATAATGTTGTTAGAGGTGCTGATATTCTCCCATAATTCTTAGCAAAATTGTGATACCCTGTTGACTTGAGAAATCCTCGCAATTGCTTTATGGTTGTGGGGACTTTCCATTCCTTAATGGCTTTAATTTTGTTAAGTTATACCTTAACACCCTCTTGAGATACAATATGACCCATATATTCCACCTCTTATACTCCAAAGAAACATTTGGAGGTTTTTGCTTATAATTGTTTCTCCTCCAATAGTTTGAGCACCCTATCAACATGTTGAACATGATTCTTCCAAGACCTATTGTAGATTAGCATATCATCAAAAAATACTAACACAAATTTTATAAGGAAGGGTTTGAAAATGAAATTCATCAACCCTTGAAATGTAGAAGGTGCATTGGTAAGGCCAAAAGGCATGACCAAAAATTCATAATGACCCTCATGAATTCGAAATGTTGTTTTCGAAATGTCTTCAGTCTTCAATCTAATTTGATGATACCCTGAACGGAGATCCAACTTGGTGAAATAAATTTCTCCATGTAATTCATCCAATAATTCATCAATCACAGGAATGGGAAATTTATCTTTAATAATGAGCTTATTGAGCTCCCTATAATCTGGACACATGCGCCATGATCTATTCTTCTTGTGCACCAATACTACTGGAGCAGAGAAATAACTTTGACTAGGTTGAATTATACCATCCTTTATGATTTCCACAATAATACGTTCAATTTCGCTCTTTTGGACATAAAGATATCTGTAAGGCCTAATGTTTCGAGGAACACTTCCTGGAATCAAATTAATAGCATGATCATTATCATGAATAGGTGGGAGTCCTTTAGGAGTTTCAAACACCTTGGAATGATTGTCCAAGTATTTTTGGAGATCTGGAGAAATAGATGATTTTGATGTTGGAACTTATAGTGAGCATAATTGTGCAATTACGCCTCGTTGTTATTTCTTCATAATATTTTTCATGACATTAGAGATTATTATATTTTTCGGCTTCCCTGTGATACCCCGTTACTCAAATTCCTTTCCTTCCGACAAAAAATTCAAGAAAAGTTCCTGAAAATTAAAAGCTACTGCCCCCAAAGTATAACCATTGTACCCCTAATACAACATCAACACCACCCATTGGAATGGAAAGCATTGGACTATTCAATATATATTCCCACATGGTTAGCTTGATATTATAACACTTTCCAGAGCAATTTATAGTTCCTCCATTTGCCACCATCACTTGACACTTTGGCATTGGGTATAGGAAGCAATTCAATTCCTTGGCTACCTTACAATGAATAAAATTATGGGTGCTACCCAAATCAATAAGCACTATTACATTTTTCTTCTTGATATGTTCTTCTATCTTGAGAGTTTGAGGAGTGGTAATTCCTGCCAATGCATTACAGGATATGGTCAAATTCATTTCTTCTTCCTCTAGGGTTGTTTCATGGTGTATATCCTCTTCTTTTGAAGTTTCTTGTTCCTTTTCTTCCTCCTCTTCACAATCTATGTAAAATAATTTCTTTTTAACACATTTATGATCTTTAGTGTATTTGTTATCATAACTATAGCAAAGCCCTTTTGCTCTTTTTTCTTCCAATTGTTGTGGTGTAAACCTTGTAGGTTATGGAAGTCTAGGAGTAGCAACACTTCCATCTGTTGCCATAATTTTTCTTTCAATTTTTCTTGCCAATCTGAATGCCTTCTCAAATGTATCAGGTTCCCAAAGGCAAACCTCATGTTGAATGTTATCCTTTAGAGTTCTTATGAAGACATCAATCCTATGTTCCTCTGGAATATTATTTACCCTTATATTCAATTTTTGGAAGTTCTCAATGTGCTCCATCATTGAACCCTTTTGTTTAAGATTTATCAATTGGCTAAAGAAGGTGTCTCTCTTTGTATCCTCATAATGTGCTATCATTTCCTCCCTAAAAATTGACAAAGTTACCAGTGGTTTACAAGAACAAAGCCATCTATACCATAAAAACTGATTTTGTTCTAAATATAAAGTTGCAATGCATACCTTTTGTGTGTGTTTGCGTATTATGGAGCTCAAAGTATTGGTCCATTTGTAGTATCCATGTTATTGGATCCTTTCCATCTGTAATATTCCAAATCTGGAACAGCTCGTGAACCATGCACTAAAAACGCATTTCCAGCAACATTTACAATAAAATACTGAAATGGACCCTTCGATTCCATAAATTAATCAATGTACAACCTAAATCCAAGAAATGAGCTGAAACAAATCAAACTAGGTGGGTTAAACAGATCTCCCACACATAGGATTGCCAAAATGTGTTAAAACCCCAAACTGCAAAATACCGGAGTCGCTGCATGAAAGGGACTGCGCAGTCTAAGAGAGGGTTTACACATAAAAATGACAGAGAAAAATAGATATGCAATTATATTAGACAATATTCTCAGAAAATGAGATCTAGTCTCCTTTATACAAAATACAAGATAACCCGGCAAGGGTTTCTTGTCAAACACTGCATACAAAATGTGATATTCAGTAATTTACTGAATCACCACTGCAACACTAAAGAACATGAGTGTAAAAGGATGGAAATATGTCTGATATGATGTAGATCCCTCAGGGAATTCCTCCCATGAAAGGATGAACCTCTCAATCACAAGGAAACATTGCAACGGAGCCACCAAACCATGCACTAAATACTGCCTCCAAAATAACGCATTCCCTAGCTAGAACAGCGCTGGGAATGTATGGGAAATGTGTGGTATGATAAAAAAGATCTGAAATAATCTCTGTAGCTCTCCAAACAGGTCCCTCAAGTGAAGGAAACCTTCCTCCAATGAGAAACTAGCTCGAAAACCGGGATTCCAATTCCTTCCACTGCTACACCCAGCAACACTGCACAATCTCCGGAAAAAACTACGCTCATGAAGTAGGCTGAAGATTGGCCTAAAAATCTGATGTGGAATGATGAATAAAAACTCTCCCAAGAGGCCCCTCAAGGAAAGAGGTGGGATTCTCACTCGGGAACACCCTGTGCTAAACAACACTGCTACTCTGCTGAACAGCAAGAGGAAGAAAAAGTCTGAGCAGACATGAAGAATAATGCTACCATCCTCTTCCTTATATAAAATATGATTTTTCTTGCCCTTGGCCCCACTGAATTATGTCATCTCTATCCAAAGATACATCTCCCTCCAAAATTGTGTTATTCCTCCTTGGATTCCTCCTCCTCCACAACTACGCTATTGACTTAGTCAAAGCAACTTGATTTTATCCCTGTTCACACATGGAGGTGTTTTATTAGGCTAGAAAGAGTGTCCTCTTGTTCAAGAATATGAATTGGAGGTCTTGCTTCTGGCATTGTGTAATGAAATATGTCAGCTTCCCTCATGGTTTCCTGAAGTGGGGGTTCCTCTATGACATGCAAGGGTTTTCTTCTCTCAAATTTTCCTTGCTCATATGCCTTAGGAAGTTTTTCACCAAACCTTCCCATCAATGTTTTCATGAACCTTGCATAAGAGAAAGTGTTTGCATTCTTTAAAGAACAAGATTAAAAAATCCACCATGCATGAGCCTTACCTCTAAAATGTAGCGCTGCAACTCTGATGGCTTCATCTTCAGAAATGTCGTGCAGCTGCAAATAGGAGTCTAGCTCCTTCACCCAAGCTCCAGATGAACATGTAGGTGGTCTGGAAAAAGTAGATTGAAGAGACCTATCTACATCCTACGGCTTTCCCTTCTCCACCTGTATCTTGCAAAACTCCTGGAAATCAGTATGATCTCTAAACCTCTCAGTTTGAGATTCATACTCCTGCAACAAATCACTAAGAGTTCTCCTCTTAGGCATTTTCCCTCCTCCCATCCATCTCAAGATAGATCTGGGCACTTGACTACACTGTGCATCATGGTGTGTAGCTACATGCTCACACTCACCATGTTAAAATCTAGATTCGGCTCTAGATTCAACCTCCTTTGGAGATCTCATCTCCAATCTCATTTTCTTCAACTCTCCTTGAAAGCTCTGCATAGATTTTGGAAGAAGATTTGTAATCTTTTCATCCTTGCTTCCTTCACATCCTGAATCTTTCTAGCTTCTATCCATCTCTCCTTCCTCTGATAACTAGATCTCACAGGCTGAGCCATAGATCATGCTTTGATACCACTGTAATATTCCAAATTTGGAACAACTCATGAATCATGCACTAAAAACGCATTTCCAGCCAAATTTGCAATAAAATACTGAAATGGACCCTTGGATCCCATAAATTAATCAATATACAACCTGAATCCAAGAAATGAGCTAAAACAAATCAAACTAGGTGGGTTAAACAGATCTCCCACACCTAGGATTGCCAAAATGTGTTAAAACCCCAAACTGCAAAATACCAGAGTTACTGCATGAAAGGGGCTGCGTATTCTAAGAGAGGGTTTACACATAAAAATTACAGATACAAATAGATCTTCAATTATATTAGACAATATGCTCATAAAATGAGATCTAGTCTCCTTTATACAAAATACAAGATAACCCGGCAAGGATTTCTTGTCAAACACTCTGTATACAAAATGTGATATTCAATAATTTACTGAATCACCACTACAACATTGAAGCACATGAGTGTACAAGGCTAGAAATATGTTTTATCTGATGTAGATCCCTCAAGGGATTCCTCCCATGAAAGGATGAACCTCTCATTCACAAGGAAACACTGCAACGGAGCCACCAAACCATGCACTGAATACTACCTCCAAAATAACGCATTCCCTAGATGGAACAATGTTGGGAATGTATGGGAAATGTGTGGTCTGATGCCACAGATCTGAAATAAGCTCTGGATCTCTCCAAACAGGTCCCTCAAGTGAAGGAAACCTTCCTCCAATGAGAAACTAGCTCAGAAACCGGGATTCCAATCCCTTCCACTGCTACAGCTAGCAACACTGCACAATCTCCGGTAAAAACTGCGCTGATGAAGTAGGTTGAAGCTTGGCCTGAAAACCTGATGTGGAATGATTAATACAAACTCTCCCAAGAGGCCCCTCAAGGAAAGAGGTGGGATTCCCGCTCGGGAACACCCTGTGCTAAACAGCACTGCTACTCTGCTGAATAGCAAGAGGAAGAAAAAGTCTGAGAAGACATGAATAATAATCTAAGACATGAAGAATAATGCTACCATCCTCTTCCTTATATAAAATATGAGTTTTTTTACCCTTGTCCCCACTCAATTAGGTCATCTCTATCCAAAGATACATCTCCCTCCAGAATTGTGTTATTCCTCCTTGGATTCCTCCTCCTCCACAACTGCGTTGTTGACTTAGTCAAAGCAGCTTGTTTTTATCCCTGTTCACACATGGAGGTGTTTTATTAGGCTAGAAAGAGTGTCCCCTTTCACACTTGGAGTGTTTTTATCCTCCTTAGGAGATTCATGGGCTTTTCTACCCATTTATTTACTAGCTAAAGCTGTTGCTAACTCTAATGTTCCATTTAGCTTTGAGGCTAAAATTTTGGAACATTACACCATCAAACTTCCTCATATCTATATTTGGAATATGATGGGCCTTAAATCCAACATTAGAGTATAAGAAATCATGATTAACATTTCTTTTGTTCTCATCATGATTTTCCTCTACTACCTTTTCGTCGTTAGGAAACTTTTCTTGTAGTAACTTTGCCAAACCTTCCTTCAAACCTTCCATGTCTTTCTTCAAATCTTCCATGTTTCCTTCTATACCATCGATTTTAGCTTCCATGCCATCCATCTTAGCTTCCATGCCAACCATCTTAGCTTCCATGCCATTCTTCAAACCATTCATCTTAGCTTCCACATCTCACTTCAAACCATCCATCTTCGCTTCCACACCTTTCTTCAAACCATCCATCTTAGCTTCCTTTTTATTTTTATTTTTACTCTTTGTGAGAGCGAGATTTGTTGCAGTTGGTCTTGTGATATTCATATATCATGTTGCACTTCTACCTCTTCATGAGTCATAGTAGAGCCTTCTGAGGGCTTGATGGGTGTTGAATTCATTTTAAGGGGAATTTTAGAACCTAATACTGATATCTATGATTCAATATTCCCTTGGAATTACTTCAAACTAATTTTTCAAACAAGACTTATGCAATTAAAAAAAAAAAAAATACACACATTTTTCTTGCTTCTGAGGAGCTCGATATTGAAACTGATGTATTTTTATAATTTCGGATCTCCAAGATTGAGACAAATTGTACATGTTTATATTACTGAAACGACATTTAGCACAGCTAAACTAATACACTCCTTTCAGATCAAGTTGGTATCAGAGCCAAGTTTAATCTTTGGTGTTTTTTTGTGCAAAGATTTGTTAATTGTTTGCAAGGGTTTTCATGCTTACTAGGCTCAATATTAAGAGAGGATAAGGAAAATTGGTGGAAGCAAGAAGTTCTCAAAGTGAGCCCCGAAAAAGGAGGGCAAGATTGCCACATTCTCCACCACCTAGCTCACCTTTAAAAGAAGCAGAAGCAACATCAAGCATGCCCCCAGGAGAAGGAGAAATCCATGAAGAGATGGATCCCAAAGAGGAAGAAAAAGTGTACAAAAAAGCATTTCTTGACTTGACTGAAATGGTTAGAGTGCTTTATCAAGAAAGGAATGATAAACTAGAAGAAGAAAGGTCCAAACTTCACAAGGAAGGACATGGATCATCAAGAGGCCACAATGATGAAGATAAATCAAATAAGGGCAATGGAGGAAATGGAGACAGTGGAAAGTCACTATCATCACCCTCATCTTCATCCTTGTCATCCTCTACTTCATCTTCAGTACATCAGCCATACAAGTCAAAGAAAATGGGTAAAAGTCCTTTTTTAAAACTTGATGTTAAGTTTGAATTTCCAATGTTTAATGGTGAAGTCAATGCAAAAAAACTTGATAATTGAATTAGGCAATTGGAGGTCTATTTGAGAATCCAAAATTTTCATGATGATGATACCAGAACCCAACTAGATTCATTGAGAATGGAAGGTGCATCACTTGTTTCATGGGAATCTAAGACAAAGGAGGAGATCAAAAAGAACGATAAGATTATTCTATCATGGACTGATTTCATTTCTGCAATAAAACAACAATTTTATCCATTAGCTCACATGCAAAAAGCCGTAATGGACTAGAAAATTTTTAAACAATTGAAAGGAAAAAATGTACAAGTGTAACTCAAGAATTTAGGAGAAGAGCTCTTTTACTAGGAGTAGATTTGCAGAGCCAAGAAACTTTGCTCAAGTATATAGGAGGCTTACATACCTACCTAAGACATACTATCCTCATGTTTAAGCCTACAAGCCTAGATGAAGTTTGTGTACAAGCCACACATTTAGAAGCAAGGGGAAAACAAAACTTAGATGAGAATGAGGAAAATGAGTTTAAAGGAAAATGGAAGAAAAAGAGAAATGCAAATATCAAAAAAGAGAAGGGAAAATTGTTTTGCAAACATTGTTATAAAACTAGCCATGATGAAGACCATTGTTGGAAACTTCATCCAGAGTTGAAACCAGAAAGTTTGAAGGCCAAAGAGAAAGCCAAGGAGAAAGGCAAAATTGTTGCAATAACTGAACAAGAACTAGGGTCAGATTCAGGAGATGAAACAAAAATCATAGCTATGTGTTGAGATTCAACAAGATTATGAGCTTAGTGAAAAGAGTCACCTTCACTAAGTGGGCTCGCACGCTATTTTTGGCGCAAGTCTATTTTTAGACTATGTCTATTTTTAGACATGATGATCATATTTCAGAAGTTGCAGGATGTTATTTGTGGATGGTTGATCAATTTGGAAAAATAGATGAAATTCTATTTTTAGAATATTGGGCAAAGTCTATTTAAAGATCGCTAATCTAAAAATAGATGCATGTCGATTATTATTAGCTCTTAATAATAATCAGACACTAAACAGCAACTTATTCTCTTGGAGCACTTTGTTTCAGTGCACAGATGTGGCACATCAATGGACTGAGGGAATTACGCAATTCCTAGGGTTTACTGGTGGTTCATGCATGGAGGACTCAGTTAGAACTAAAGTGGCAAAGTTATGACAGAGTTGGAAGAGTAGTTCATGGAGTTGTATTCAGTTTAACTCAGTTAGACTCGGTTGAGCTAGTTGTATCTAGTCTAACTGAATGATACACTAGTGAGAGTGGAGTGAATTAATTAGTTAATTAATTCACAAATAATAACTCATTAATCAACTGAACAATACAGCAGTTAACTACAATGCATGGCAGTTTCAGTGGAGACCCAATGGAGAGATAGGTGAAAGGGAAAGATAGACTATCTGTTGTGACTATAGTGATGCATTGATTACATCACACACACATTGGAGTTGCCAATGAGGATTTCGCAGTCAAGGCAAGACTAATTCAAATTCATTTAGATCTATTCTTCAGCAGGGATTACGTAGTGGAGGCAGGCTAGTAGGGGGCTGAGATCGGTGCATGGATTTGCAAGATTGTTCCTGATTAGTGTATGATGATTGTTTGTTACTGAGAGCTTGATAAGCTTTGTATGAGATTGTCATATGATCTCCATGATACATAATATATAGTTGGGGTTTTCAACTTCAGGCTTTCCCAGTTAAAAACAATTGTGTTATGTGTGCAATTATTTTTATTTATGCTTTACATGTGTGTGCAATTAATTTTCCGCAAAAGATTAACAGTGGAATGATTCAGTATCTTGCAAGAAGTTAAATATTGTGAGATCATGTGAATCTAGGAAATATGCATGCTTAGTGCATATAATTTCTACATGGTATCAAAGCATTTTTAATTGAATATTTCAATTGTAAAGTGAGTTTGTGCTGGTGGACAATTCGAATTTGCTACAGAAGATTCTTGGTGCAAAAGTTGAGTATACATTGAAATGGCTTTCAATGGGTTGCGATTGGAGTATGCCCTTGATGGGAGCTCGAATTACATAGCCTGGAAGGATAGGATGGAGGCAGTGCTGGAGGATAATGGACTGAAGGAGTTCATCGATAGCGATGTTCCTAAGCCGGGATCTAGCGATGCTGCATTACTTGACGCATGGAAAAATAAGATAGCAAAGACGATAAGGATTCTGTTGGAAGGTGTGAAGGACCATATTGTATCCAGCCTTCATGGGAAAGCCACTCCATTCTTAATGTGGAAGGCTTTGACACACTTTTTCCAAAGCAGAAGTGACCAGAGGAAGTTGGCACTTAAAGACAAGCTGAGAAAAATAAAAATGGAGAAAGGCGACAGTATTCCAAAATACCTCACGAAGATTGTCCACTGCAAAGATGAACTGGAAAGTGTGGGGGTTACTGTTGATGATGAAGACTTGGTGAGATTGGCTCTCCTTGGGCTTTCGAAGAGTTGGCATAGCTACGAAGACTCTGTCAATGGACGGGAGAAACTGCCGGGATGGGAGCGACTTTGGTCGGATCTTGTGTAAGAGGAGATAAGGCGGGGTACCAGGGATGGATCTTCATCAAAGAATGAATATGAAGAGAATTGTGCTTTGGCTGCCAAAGCAAGGAAAGGGAAGGGGAAGAAACATCCTTCAAAATCCGAAGCTAAAGGCAAGAAGCAGGATTTGTCCAAAGTGAAGTGTTTTCACTGTCACGAACATGGACATTTCGCCACTAACTGTCCACAGAAGAAGAAGAAAAAGAAGGTTGCTGGATCTACAGCTGGAGAGGCCTTAGCCTTGCAATTTTAACTTGATTTCTCTTTGATCGCATGCTTGGTTTCAAGTTGTATGGGATCGGTGTGGTATCTTGATAGTGGTGCGTCTTTCCATATGACGGGAGACAAGGAATTGTTTAGTGACTTGGAGGAGAAGGACCTCCAGATGCATATAGAGATGGGCGATGATGGTCGGTATAGTGAAACTGGAAAATGGACCATTACCTTTGAGAGGGAGTTTGGTAATCCATTCTTCTTGAAGAATGTTATGCATGTTCTAGGTCTGAAGAAGAACTTGGTCTCGGTCGCAATGCTAGAAGACATAGGTTATGATGTTGTTTTCAGTGAGGGAAAAGCCTTCATTCGACATAAAACAATGGGTCAAACCAAAAATATAGGGGTTCGAATTAAGAATATCTACAAGCTGGAGGTAGATGGTTGTGCTGCAATGGTGGGCAAAGAAGAAGAAGTGGTGAGCTGGGATGAGGGCGAATTATGGCACAGGAGATTGGACCATCTTCACCATGGCGCTTTGAAGATTTTGCAGCAAATTTCTACTGGAATTCCCAAGGGTACTCTTGCGCCCTCAGATCAGTGCAAGGGATGTACTATGGATAAGTTCTTGAAGACCACCTTTCATGAAAAGGAGAACCGTGCTTCGGTGATCCTGGAGAGAATTCACATAGACGTGTGTGGACCTTTCTCGGTTGCTTCAACAAAAAAACACAGGTATTATGTTATATTTGTTGATGACTATTCTCGTAGATGTTGGATCTTCTTCATGCAGAAGAAGAGTGAAATGTTCTTAAATTTCTGTGAGTTCAAGGCATTGGTGGAGAAGGAGTCAGGGAAGCAAGTGAAAGCTCTACGGAGTGATAATGGTGGTGAATACATCTCGGGCGAATTCAAAGACTTTTGTAGCAAAGAAGGAATTCGAAGAGAGCTCATAATGCCTCATAACCCACAACAGAATGGGGTCACAGAGAGGAAGAACAAGACGATCATGGGCGCTGCACGAGCGATGTTGTATGACCAGGGCCTACCGATGCACTTGTGGGCGGAAGCATGCAACACTATAGTTTATGTGCAAAACTGTTGTCCTCATAGAGTACTTGGCATGAGTACACCCGAAGAAGCTTTTACTGGTAAGAAGCCTGATATTTCTCATTTGAAGATTTTTGGCTCACCTGTTTACATTCATGTGACAAAGGACGCCAGGAAGAAGCTGGAGCCGACTACAGAAGTTGGGATATTTGTGGGGTACACAGAAACACCCCATAATTATCATGTGTATTTGCCATATAGTCAGATGACTGTTGTGCGACAGGATATAAAATTCAATGAGGTGAAATCCATGAAGTTGTCGCTTGAGAGGGAGCTACACTTGCATGCAGAGGAGGAACTTCTTGTTCCCAAAGATGAGCCTTTAGATGTGGATCAACCACAGGAGGAGATTCATGGAGTGGAGGAGTCCACTCATGCAGAACCAAACATCAGACAAGGCAGAAAGCGTACCACAGAAGCTGAGAGACTAAAGCTTGATGCGGCACAAAATGTAGGAGTCACTACAACACAATGTAGACAGAGACAGTTACCTGACCGATTTACTGGATACATGGCTCTTATGAGCAAGTGTATCATGACAGAGCCATCTTCTTTTGAAGAAGCAGTGCAGGAGCCCACATGGGTAGATGCCATGATGGAGGAGTATGACTCCATTTTCAGAAAAAGTGCTTGGGAGATTGTTCCAAGGCTGGTGGGAAAATCAGTTGTAGGATCAATATGGATCTACTAGGTAAAGCAAGTCGCTGATGGGAGCGTCGAGAAGTATAAGGAAAGATTTATTGCTCGAGGCTTCTCACAGATCGAGGGGATTGACTATGAAGAAACCTTTGCACCTGTCGCATGGTATTCTTCCATACAGACCATCCTTGCTCTCTCAGCGTAGATGGGTTGGCACATTCATCAGATGGATGTGAAGACTGTGTTCCTTAATGGGATAATTGAGGAATAGGTGTACATTGAGAAGCCTGAAGGATTTGAGATCTTCAGCAGTGATTTGCATGTGTGTAGGATTAAAAGAGCGTTGTATGGGCTGAAACAAGCACCACATTCTTGGTACACTCGAATCGACAGCTATTTCACTAGACTTGGCTTCACCAAGAGTGAGGCGGATGCAAACCTGTACCAGATTGTGGTGGAGGGTAAGCTTTTAATCATTGTACTTTATGTTGATGATTTAATACTAACAGGTGATGAGCAGTTGATACACTCATGCAAGGCAGACCTTGCAAAGGAGTTTGAGATGAAGGATTTGGGCCTCCTTCATTATTTCCTTGGATTGGAAATATGGCAACGGGAAGGTGAATTGTTTGTGTCTCAAGGAAAGTATGCCCGGGAGATACTAGAGAAGTTTCCGCACGCGACTACAAGCCTGGGCCTCCTCTTTCAAGGAAATTGGAAGAAAGAGGATGCTACATCGGCGAGTAGTGGATGCCCTTGTTTATCGGCCAGGTTTGATGTGTTCTCTCATGTATTTAGTCAATACAAGACCGAACATATGCTATCCGGTGAACCAGCTTTCACAAGCGATGGTTACGCCTACCAAGCTCTTTTGGAAGGTAGTCAAGCATGTCCTGAGATATATCAGGGGCACATCTGAGTATGGTTTATGGTACAGACAGATGGATGAGGTGAAGTTGCATGGCTTCACGGATGCAGATTGGGCAGGAAGCCCAACAGACAGAAAGAGCACATCAGGAGGGATTTTCAGTATCGGATCTACGACAATTTCTTGGTATAGCAGGAAACAAAGATCCGTGGCACTCAGTTCGGCGAAAGCGGAATACATGGCAGCAAGTCAAGGTGCATGTGAGGCTATCTGGATGAGGAAGATCTTGGTTGGTTTGTTCGGTTCACATTTAGATCCCACGGTGATACATTGTGATAATCAGAGTTGCATTAAACTCTCGGTTAATCTTGTGTTTCATGATAGATCTAAACATATTGATATCCGGTATCATCATATCAGAGATTGTGTGCAATGGAAGATCATGTTGCTTCAGTACATTCCTATGGAGGATGAGGATGCAGATATTCTAACGAAGGCACTCACCAGGAGCAAATTCGAATACCATAGAGGCAGGATCGGGTGAAGGATAATCCCTATCTTGTTGAGAGGGAGTGTTGAGATTCAACAAGATGATGAGCTTAGTGAAAAGAGTCGCCTTCACTAAGTGGGCCCGCAGGCTATTTTTAGCGCAAGTCTATTTTTAGACTATGTCTATTTTTAGACATGATGATCATATTTCAGAAGTTGCAGGATGCTATTTGTGGATGGTTGATCAAGTTGGAAAAATAGATGAAATTCTATTTTTATAATATTGGGCGAAGTCTATTTATAGATTGCTGATCTAAAAATAGATGCATGTCGATTATTATTAGCTCTTAATAATAATCAGACACTAAACATCAACTTATTCTCTTGGAGCACTTCAGTTCAGTGCACAGATGTGGCACATCAGTGGACTGAGGGAATTACACAATTCCCAAGGGTTTACTGGAGCTAATGCATGGAGGACTCAGTTAGAACTCAAGTGGCAGAGTTATGACACAGTTGGAAGAGTAGTTATGGAGTTGTATTCAGTTTAACTCAGTTAGACTCAGTTGAGCTAGTTGTATCTAGTATAACTGAATGATACACTAGTGAGAGTGGAGTGAATTAATTAGTTAATTAATTCAAAAATAATAACTCATTAATCAACTGAAAAATACAACAGTTAACTACAGTGCATGGCAGTTTCAGTGGAGAACTAGTGGAGAGATAGGTGAAAGGGCAAGATAGACTATCTGTTGTGACTATAGGGATGCATTGATTGCATCACACACACATTGGAGTTGCCAATGAGGATTGCGCAGTCAAGGCAAGAGTAATTGGAATTCATTCAGAGCTATTCTTCAATAGGGATTGCACAGTGGAGGCAGGCTAGCAGGGGGCAGAGATCGGTGCATGGATTTGCAAGATTGTTTCTGATTAGTGTATAACGATTGTATTGTACTCAGAGCTTGATAAGCTTTGTATGAGATTGTCATATGATCTCCATGATACATAATATATATTTGGGGTTTTCAGCTTCAGGTTTTCCCGGTTAAAAACAACTGTGTTATGTGTGCGATTATTTTTATTTATGCTTTACATGTGTGTGCAATTAATTTTCTGCAAAAGATTAACAGTGGAATAATTCAGTATCTTGCAAGAAGTTAAATATTGTGAGATCAGGTGAATCTAGGACATATGCATGCTTAGTGAATATAATTTCTACACTATGGGACTAAAGAACATGAAGGGGAAAGAGATTGAAACTAAACCTAGTTCTAGTATATGTAATTGTCACATACAAGCTCCAAATGAAGAAAAGAGAATTGAACTGTTTCATGTGTGGGTCATTTCAAAACATACCAAGGTTGACACATTGTTTGACAGTGGGTCACAAGCAAACTTAATCTCTGAATACTTGGTCAAGAAACTTAATCTTGAGACCATTCCACATCTGAAACCATATCCACTTGGTTGGATTTGTAAGGATGCAAATTTACAGGTTTCAAAGAAGTGCATATTGTGCTTTGCAATAATTGTACATTTCATTGACACAGTTGAATTAGATGTTGTTCCGCTTGATATAACGGGTATAGTGTTGGGCAGTTCTTACTTGTATGACCGGAAAGAAACCTTCCATTTCCATGAGAACAAATACCATCTATTTAAATATGTAAAGGAGTATATTGTGAGAGCTCACCGTAAAAAACTAGACACTTCTTTAGTTAATGTAGGGCAAATGAAGAGGCTAGTCAATGCAAGCCAAAAATTCAAATTGATGATGATTAAACAAAGGGATTTTTTACATAATCCTTTTCAAACAAATTTCGATGTATGTAATGAGTTGTTTCAGTTTGAAAGCAGGTTGTCTTTGAAAGAAGATGACAAGCAGTTGTAGCAGTCAACATTAGTGTTGAACAGTGCTGAAAACAAGGTGTCAGTGCAAGAAGCTGCAAAGGTCAAAGAGAGGGAAAAGCAACTTGGAAAAGAAAGTACAGGATTCATAAATGTTCATTGTTGGTTTCCAAAAGGCATGGTATAATGGCGAAGAAACTTGGTCAAGAATTGACACAAGTTCAAGGGAAATTCGACAAAAAATCGCCATAAGGAGAGAGTACAAGGTGAGAACAATTCCAAGTTTCCTTTGATTATAGAACAATGTAGAAACAAGATGTTTACTACAAAGTTAGATTGTTGTTCTACAAATTCAAAGAATGTGCAGTGTTGTGGCTCATTTGCAATATCCTTTATTTTTAATTTTTCAAAAATACAAAAAAATAGAAAACTATGAAAATGTATGTTAAAGTAAAAAGTCTCTCATACTTTAGCATAAAATATGTAATATTTTTATATAAGTTTAAAGTTAATACTTTAAATTTTTCATGAAAGCGGGTCCCAACACTCAGTTATTAAACGAGCAATTTGAGGAGCAGGATCCGATGATTCGTCTGGCAGGTAATAAAAGTGGCAACCCACGGGCACATTTTACACGTCGGTTAACAAGGAGGGTGCCTCCGTAGTTGACCCAATTGACTGCGGGGCCAATGAAGATCTATGGCCACGATTAACTATGGGGGCATGGCCTTGATAAGTTCTCCGTACCTTCAAGGCTCCCACAATGACGTAAGCAACTGGAGACAACCAGTAGCCACGTCATAGTACCTGTTACACAGTAATTTGTCACCGTCCCTACAATCAAAGTCATGCATTGGGCAATTCAAAACTGACTTCATGACGGTGACATGGCTTGAAATCACTTTCATGACATCCCTCTGAACAAGAGCTTTCATTGCCCTGAAGACATCTCCGTGTGAAAAACCCTAAAAATGACCCTTTTTGCATTAGCGCAGGCATACAGTTCAGTACCCGCGCCAATGGGGAAAATCATTCAAAGAGGTCACGCCAATTGGGCGCTACGTCGAGTACACTCGACGACCCCGATTTGAGAGTGTTTTTAAAATAAATAGAAGTTTCGTCTATGCAATTCATGAACTGGTATCTATCTTGAGTTGGGAGGTTTGGCTCCGGATTTCCATGTAGAGGAAGTGGTTTGCCACCTCTCATGGAAGCTTCCTTGAGGATAGGGCCAATCCCATGATTATAGGGATCCCAACTCCTCTTCCTCCTGTTAGCACCCTGTGATTAGCAATATTGGAAAAGTCCAACTGCAGAGGTAACATCATACCACTTTGGGATTCAAGGATCTAGCCCTCCTGAATCCAGAGAGGGATCTCTTTATAAATGATTTAAAAGATGTGATCTTCAAAGGCTGAAATTGTGATATTAGGCTAGTTATGAAGAGCATGGGTTTGATTTGTTTGTTTTTGGTTGGGCAGAGACATGATGAAGATGAAAGGCAGTTCAAAATAAAGGGTGAAGATGTCTGCAAATGAAGGAATGATTCAGCTGACAGAAAAGGGAAAAGACAGTTTTAACCCATTGGGCTATGGAGTCATAGGAGGATTTAATTGGACAGCAAGATTCAAGAAGGATCCATGGGGCAAGTTACTTATATCAAAGGATCTTTTAAAGTGATTTTATGGAATGAAACAGATAGGAAGTGAAAGACCAAACAAAATGAAGAACAAAGCACAGTCTAAGATCAAGTAAGTACTTTTAAACTAGCTTGCTTTCAACATGTACTTAAGGGGAAACATAAAATTATTTCTGTTGATCAGGTAAGTGCTTTTAAACTAGCCTGCATTGAAGTAATTTCAATCAGAAACATTTGAAAAACAGTTCAAACTGCTTAAGATCAGGTAAGTGCTTTTAAACTAGCCTGCTTTCAGCATATTCAATAAGGAAACACAGATGATAATCACAAAGAGCAATCTAGATCAGGGAAGTACTTTTAAACTAACCTGCATTAATATACTCTAAGGAAAACACAGGGAAAGCTTGTTTTAAAGAGCAATCTAGATTAGGGAAGTACTTTTAAACTAACCTGCATTAATATACTCTTCAAAGAGAACATTCAAATGAAGAAAACATAGAAGTAAAGCTTTCAGTAAGAGTACGGTACCGTGGAGAATATATCCTAACTCTATGTTTGCTGCTCTTTATCAGAGAAAGTGAATAGAGTGAAAACATTAAGCAAAATAACAATTAACAGTAAGGAGCACATCACCATTGACATAATTGAGGATTCCATGAATCAGCAGCTTGTATTGATGTTCAAACCAGTTACAATCAGCAAGCCCAATGGGTCTCTACAGCTTTGAAATTCTCATATCAGCTTGTATATCTTTCAGTTACAAGACAGGGCATTAGTAGCTTCAGAATAACTATTACATGCATTCAGATGTCCAGAGACCAACCTATGTTCATTTTCTACAGCATTATTTATAGAAGAATGAAAAGGTGGGGGGATTTCCCAGGGGTCACGTATTATCAATTATGCAATCAATGCCATTCCTGGCCTTTGGGAACCAGGCAAGGCATAAGGTGGTAATATAATCATTTATAACTCTGTCTGTGTCTTTCGAGGCCTAATGATTGAAAAGATCTGCTTCTAGACTGTTTTTTAATCCTTTAAAATAGTTTTGCCGGCAATTAGAGATAAGATCCTTGAGTAACATTAATTGTTCGGTTGTCTTTAATCTCTGCGAGGCTACAGGTGTCTTTAGGAGTTGTAGAGGGTTCAATTAGCCTCTGTTTATGGTGGTGGAGGTTTTCTCAGCTCGACAGATGTCTTTGTCATTCCCAAACACCTTTAATTAACTTGAAATCTGTGTTTTGGTCTTCAAACTTCCAGTTCTGATATCCTTTTTCTTCGGCACTGATACTCTTTGACAGTGCCTGATTTATCTGTGTTTTCTGGTGCACAGGGCTATGCAGGGTTTATATAGCATCAATGCCTCATGAAAACACTAATGAAACATAATTTTAAACCCTTGACTGATTTTATTGGATGGCTCAGAAGACGGAGGATCGTCACCCTCTGCTTTTGAGATTTCTTCGGAAATGGAAAGAGAAACCATTTAAACCTGCAAAACACGAAAAATTGTTATAAAATCCTGCGTATTTGGTTGACTGCTTCAGAGGCGTGGGATGAGAGCAGAACCGTTGGATGGCATCATCCAACGGTGGAGATTAGCCGAAAGGAGTTTAAAAAGGAGCGGGAGGAAAAATTGAACAGAACCGCTGATCGCGCGATAATCAACGGTGGAGATTGGTTTTAAAAAACCCTTTGGTAGAGGCGGAGGGCGATGAAATAACGTGGGAGCGATCTGGGACCGTCCGATCTGGACATGTGGACGGTCCAGATCTAATCGGGGGATCGCAATCGGCAGGGAGAAATAAAGGGCGCGATTGGAAAATGCGATTGCGATTGCGCGATCGGGGAGACTATTGCGATCAAGCGATGACCATTGGATCAGCGGGGAAACAGACGGACGGGATTGAAACGGAGAGATGAGCGATCGGGGATCGGAAGGCAGGACTTGCGATTGCGATCGAAGGTTTGGGCACGATTGAGAGCTAACCGTTGGATCAGCAGGGAGATGGATGGCTAGGATTTGATCGGAGCAATCGCAATCGGGGGGGCGCGAAAGAAGGGGTGCGATTGAAACTGTGGGCCGTTGATCAACTTTTAGATCAACGGTCGATATCTTTTCAACTCTGTGCTAGCGAAAAACCTTTCTACTTTATGAAAAACCCACAAACTTTAATAAAACCAAGGTTTTTTAAGGGATCGGGGCGGAACATAGATAATATGAAATGGGTGGCGCCCGATTGTGGGGCCACTGGATGTATGGAGTACCATGGGCCCGAGGCTTTATATAACAAGGGCCAATCGCAATCGGAACATTCAGGCCCGGTCTTTCAATCAACCCATTTGTAACTTCTCCGATGCGATTTCGCATCGGTCTTTTTGACCTAACCATTTGTAATATTACTGTTAGACTCCGTCTTGTATGTCAAATGTGAGATTGATTCTTCTTCAAAACCCTGTTTTGAAGAAGAAATCATTAAATGTGTTTTTTTTTTTAGAATATGTATCAAATTCTCCAGCTCTTCAAAAGGCAGCAGCTTCCCCAGCTCCTATCTCTGCAAAAGCACAAACAAAAGAAAACAAAACATCATCAGCAATCAGAGGCAAAGCAAGTTACAAGCTATTTGGAGAGGTCTCACTGGAAATCCCAAACAAACTTCATTGTCACAGCTATTGAATCAAATGATTGTGTTAGCGCTGGGAATGCCCTGCGTCTTATTGATCAGAGGAATGTGATCCGAGGTGATTTTGTGCTTGCTAGTAGTGACACTGTGAGTAATATGTCTTTGAGGCAAGAGTTCATTCTGAGCAGCATGCTTCTGCCAGATTTTAGGGCTGTTATGGTTGGGCCTCCAAATATTGTAGTTGCAACACCAGCTTGTATTGGGGCATGTATTTCTAAAAATATTCTTCAATCTTCATCTCTTGAGGAGTCACTTGCTACGTTGGTTTTAGATGAGATCTTCTTCTATCATATGGGTATGAAGAGGACTTGAAATCTCTGGTTCATTATATTCCACGTCGTTGTCAGTGCATCCTAATGTCTGCAACTTCAAGATGTCGAGAAAATATATAAAAAAAAAGCTTGTGCTGCATAATCCTGTAATTCTGACACTAACTGAAGTGGAAGGAAACGAGTATGATGGAGTAGTATCCAACAGTGTGATGTGATGTGCATGACAAACTACTTTACATTCTTGCTCTTCTCAAACTGGAATTGGTTCAAAAGAAAGCTTTAATCTTTGTTAATTCTATTGATACGGGTTTCAGGTTGAAACTCTTCCTTGAACAGTTTGGGATCAAATCTGCTGTCTTGAATTCAGAGTTGCCACAAAACTCACGTCTCCACATGCTTGAGGAGTTCAACAGCTTCCTCCTTTATATTTTTCATATGGCTTTTCTGAGGTTCATATCATCGCACTCTGTGGCATCCAAGGATCGTATATAATCTCTGTACCTGTGGCTTGCATTTATGATTATAATGGTTTGATTTGTTTTGAAGTTCATATGGTTTGAGGCTTGTATGATTCATATGGTTCAACCCTGAATGGTCTCATTATATATGGATCTCAGCACAGCTGCAAGTATAAGAGTTGGTAATGAGCTAGGAGCCCGGCGCCCGAAAATTGCCAGATTTTTAGTTGTAGTCGTGGTGATCACATGCTTCATCATAAGTGTCATTCTCGCGGCAGCAGTCATGTTACTAAAAAAGAAACTGGCTATGTTATTCACAAGCAGCACTGTGGTTATGAGCGTTGTTTATGCATTGATCTATCTCCTTGCAATATCTGTAATCTTGAATGGCACTCGACCTATTCTCTCAGGGGTGGTGATGGCAAACTGTGGTAGCGTATGTGAATTTGGCAACATATTACGTCATTAGCCTACCTATTGGAA
This sequence comes from Pinus albicaulis, assembly GCA_034641835.2. Lineage (NCBI taxonomy): Eukaryota > Viridiplantae > Streptophyta > Pinopsida > Pinales > Pinaceae > Pinus > Pinus albicaulis. Next base: position 1,486,688,324 of record CM076570.1, read on the forward strand.
TTGTTTCAGGGTTTAAGGTCAACATGGGAGTATCAGATAGAGTCGAGCATTCCCAATATGAGGAAAATGATTCCTCAGATATACTGCCCGCTTGACTAGGTTCTTTATGAAGCGCAACTTGTCAGGGGTTTAGCTACAAAGTGTTGTGTCGGATTACAGAAGCAATATAGTTAAATGGCATTTGAATAACCAGATGGCCCCAAACTTAAAAGCCAAATCACCATCGTAAACAGTAAGAACAGGACAATTAAGCAATAATAGGGGGGCAGGATTTCCATTTTCTTTCTTTGGCAACTTGGCAATACAGAACGGTATGGCCACGTCAAAGATGTGGAGTTAAATTTCAAGCAAACCGTCCGTGAAGCATCGAATCATACATTTGTCATGTCACTAGTTAAATACAAGAAACATTAAAATGAGTTGTGTTGTTGTTATCGCCTGGACGTTAAGATATCCATCACAGCAGAAGAAATAGGATTCGGTTCCTATTTCAAGACTTCAGTCCTGATCCTAACGGGATCTGCACTCCAGTTTATCGGCCATCAGAGGGATTCTTGCAATTATAGTTGAACAGCTCATCTTTTTTTTATCGACCTGTAGGGAAAAGTTTTTGGTCTATTTATTGTATGCGCTGATCTTTAGGAATCGATGAGTGGTTTTTACTATTTTTCATAGTGTCAGTTGAAACAGTTCCATCTTTTCATGGATCGATTTTCTTCTGAGCCGTTTAATGTATTAAATAATCATTTGTAAAGAGAGAGAGAGAATTCGGAGAGCATTGGTGGAGGAGAGAAAATAGAGCTTCCATTGTACATTTTGACAGAGATTTTAATTAAAAAATGCAGCTCTGATCCCTGAGATCCCTGTGGTATGAGATTTAACATTCGTGTCCTCTTTTGTTTCATATGTAGCCTGTTATGTGTTCATGTCATTTCATGATCGTTTTCATTTGAACAAATAAAGTGTTAAGGTAGAATTCATAATTTATATGCTCTACCTTTAAGTTTGTTCATATTTAATGTTTTCTTCTGTTTGACAAGGACTCATCTTCTATGCCCTTGTCAACTCTTCAGCAGTTCAGCCATTCCATTTAATCTCAATTTGATGTTAAAATTTCTTGCCTACCTTGCCTCAGGAGACAATCTGTGTTTTTGATTATATTTCTCTGTTCAAGCTGTTCTTTGCCCCATGCAGCCCAGAAAACCCCAACATTTATTAAAAACCCTTTTTATATTTCTTTACTAGCCTAAGATCAGCATTTCACTATAGGTCATCTCGCACCCTATTGCTCATTTTCTCGAGATTGACGGAGAGAGCCCTCTCCTGTCCTCGTAGGGCTAGCTACGAGGCTGAGCGTGGTTTGATGTAGCCTTGAGTTTTACTTCATTTCAGCCTGAGGTAGATTTGAGTGCTAACAATTACAGCACGTGACTTGGGTTTTTTAATTAAAACTTTGGAAAAATGGGTTTCATGATTTTACAAAGAGAAATGTCAATCGGATAGGGATAGTTCAATGGTTTAGCGCCCGATTGCAGGCCCATGAGTTAAATGGAATAATAATGTGATCAGGGGCTGCGGCACACAGGGCCAATCGCATCGGAACTTTTTGTCAACACAATAAAAACAGACTTGTGTGCTTTGGATTTTCTCCGATACGATAAGCGCCGAAAGGTTTAGAGTTTGGTTTTAGCACCATGGGCATATGGTGGGGAAGTGTTTGAGACTTGGCCTAAGGGGGCTTAAACCCTTATTTAAGAAATGGGCGTTTTTCATAGATTTTCCAGGTTTTCAAAGGTTTTAATGGTTTCCGATAAGGTCAAGAAGGAGTCTTGATCCTTATGAAAGGAATTTTGATGAAAGGGGAAATGGGAAAAAGAGAATGGAGGAAAATAATGGAATCATGATGGTTAGTTTCTGAGTGGAGGAAGGGGGTTTTGCAACAGTCTTTGGCTTTGGAGTATAAAATGGAAATAATAAATGAAGTTTTGGGAGAGAGGCATGAGGCCTTAAAGAGACTTCAAGAGCCAACAACTTTTAGTGATAAAATTTGTTCCTTGGAGGCTCCAAAAAGTTTTAGCCACCTTTTGGTATGAAAAAATATTATAGGTGGCTAACAGTGGCTCCACTTGGGGATGGTGCCTTCTTGAAGGCATCAAGAACTTCAGACTTGCATTCTCTAGGAGGCTGACCAGTTGCCTCATCCATTTTTCTCTCTGGGATGCTGACCTGTGCCTGATCCATTGGGCTACCCTTCCTTCGCTGGATGATCTTGCTTTGCTTCTGAAAAATAATATCAGTTATGAAATAATAATGGACTTCATCAATACAACTTTCTACCTACCCAATCCTACTGATCTAACATTTTTTCTTCATCAGAGTGCACTTGGATTGGCAAACTCTCTTCACAACATTTTATTCTTTTGAAAGCATAAAAACTAATCTAATTCTACTCCTTATTTCTCCCTGGACTCAGATTAAACATTTGAGCTCAGATATTTCTCTACCTAATCTACTGTCTGTTGGGATTAAACTGTCCAACAGACTTTCATTCTCTAAATTCTACAACAAAAATTTAAAAACAGTCAAGTCAAGACTAAGCTGTTTGACTTGCTGTGATCTATGGCATAAAAACAAGTTGCACATAGATTATTATTTGCAGGAAATTAAAATCAAAATGGAAGGCTTAAGATCTGAAAGTCTCTCTTCATGGCCTTCTCTTTTCTACACAACTCTATTTTTGCTTTGTTTTGAGCTGTCTTTTCTTTTCTTCTGGTTCAGGTTTTGAGAAAATTAGAACCATTTTTTCTCTTTTATGACTCAGAAAAATAAAACAATTTTGAGTCATCTCTCTTTGGAAACTTTGGTTCAGATTTTGAGTTTGTTTGAACCTTCAATTTCTATCCTAATCTATCTACTAATAAGCCAAGATTGAATAGTTTGGCAAATCGAATTCACTATCCTATCAGCAGAAAAAGTTAAAGCTAATTAGTCAAGCTTAAACAGTTTGACTAACTAGAAGTGTGTTTTTCAGGAGTGGCATTTAAGCTTGCGCACTTTTAGAATTTATTTCTCTTTTTTGGCATGGGGCTATACCTTTCTTGTTTTCATTTCTGCCCTCTTTTCTTTCTTTCTTTGTTTTTGTATTTTGATTTTCTAAAAAGAAGAAAATAACATATAACTAAATCCTCAAAGGTTGAGCTTTATTGACATTCCTATATAACCTATTCTAACTTGGAATATTTACATTTTCATATGATACAAAAGTGCTAATGTAGCCAGCTGAGTAATGTCAAGAAGAAGAAGAAACTCTGGCTGCTTGTCAGAGGTATCCATAGAACATATTGAAGACTAACCTTCAATATCAAGGCTATCACAGAAGGTGACAGCTTTTCATGTCTGTGGCTCTTACAAAGGATTAATGCTTGATAATTCGAGCCAGTTGGAATTTCCACACATTCTTCCAAAGGATCAACAAAGAAAAGATGAAGGTTCTCTTCTTTTTGGTCCTCCACAATTGGTAGATCATCTACTTCCAAGACATCAGATTTGAGGATTATCCCTTTAGTATGTAGCTTGGAAGTATCGTCATCCTTAACCTGCATAATAGCAAACAGTGAAATATTTTATTTCTTTAAACATATGCTTGTTTCTGATATAAATTCAGGTTCTTGGAATGGCAGACTAATATCAGTGAAGGGAGAAGTTTCTTCTTGAGAAGATGATATATCTAGAGCAGGATAGTCTTCTATTTGTTCTTCTCCTTCATCTTCATCATCCTCTGAACTGGAGGACTCATCATATTTGGCAGTGTTGTCCTCTTGTAGCCCTGGTATGCTTGGATTCAGTGGGCTGAACTCTATGAAGAGGTTATTATATTCTTGAGCACGGGAGTATTTAAAGGTTTCCTCTTTTTCAAGAGAAACTCCTTTTGCTCAAAAATTTCTTCATTGCTCTTCTCTTCACCTTTTGAGTTGAAAGGTTGTTGATTCCCAATTATGTGAAAGCCATTTATGATGGATCGAAACAGATGGTTGTAGCTTTCAAGCTGATGATGGTGAAACTCGTAACACCAATCAAACGTTGGTTTCCCTGCATGATTAGTTTCTTCTTGGGAATCATCATTATCATCAGACTGATTAAAGTTTGAAAATTTATCAGAATAAACATTTTCATCAGTCACACATATTGGGATATCAATTTTCTTTTCTTCTAATTGATCTACAAGTTTATTTCTTGTATCAAGACAACAAGATGGAGTAGGTAGATGAGCAGAAGCGTTTGGTTCAAATGAAGGTTTGGATGTTGGCTGTCTGTTCAATACTAGATCAATATCTCTCTGTGTGAAGAGAGAAGGAGTTTCCTTTTTTCTTAGAACAGAGGTGCAGCAGTCCTCTTTGTCTTGCGTTGGCTGATTTTGAGGCTTGATGTCTTCTTGAGCCTCTTCTAGCGGAACTTCACTTGTGTCACTAAATTTTTTTGCATTTAGGTCATGGAGTTCTTTTATCAGCATGGTGCAAGACATAGGTAGGCAATCAAGTTTTTCTTGGCAACCTTCTTCATTGCTTTCTTTGTAAGTTTGCTCATCATCTTTTATAAAGTGTTGATCATAATACATGCCTTGGTCAGAATCTTGCTCTTGAGGCGATTGGGCTTGTGTTTGATCAAGGGAAAGTGTAGCTTGATCTAGATCATCAACATTCATATTAGCCATCAACCTATCCATTCTTTTCCCAAGCATGTACATCATTTTTTCCATCACGATTGTAAATTTTTCTCGGTTATTTTCTTCATGTTCATCATACATGTCTTGTAGTGGCAGAGGTTTTGTTTGCTGAAGGAAAATCATTTGTTCTTCTTGATAACCAATATTCATATTAGCCATCAACCTATCCACTCTTTTTCCAAGCATGTGCATTAGTTTTTCCATCATGAGCGTATGTTCGTCTTCTGGATCTATATCTAAATCCATATTTGTAAATCAGAAAAGAGGTTACTGTGTATGGTCAATTAGGTCAGGGTCTTCTACTAGTGGAGTCATTTGGTCTTTTGGGAGTTTCAGAGTGTGGAGTTGCCAGGTGGAAAATTTTTAGCTTCTAAGGAAGTAAAATTTTTTAATGGTTCCACCACCATATGTTTCTTGTAGAGCTGCAAGATTTTCAGGAACTGAATTAGCTCTCAAGGATGATCTGAAAACAGTTGAAGATTTAATCTTAGGAGACTTCCTAAGGATACTCTCTAGGTTATCAACTATCTCAGGTGGATCAGGGTCAGGATGGGCTCTAGTGTGAATCTTTCTAGGAGCCACTATGCTGTGTTTTTCAGACCCAAAATAAAAAAGAAAAGTTAAACCAGGTATGAAAATATTTGAGAGGTTAACTAGTCTGTTTACACAAATCTCAATCCTACAGTCCTCTAACTGAGTTTGAATGGTATTATGATGATCAGGGTTATTCCCACTGGAGTCTTAAGGTCTATTCAGGATTGTGGAGTCGCCAAGTGGAATTTTTTAGCTCTTTTCAGAGGTAAAAGGTTTTATGTTCCACCACCATGTTTATTGGATACCAATCTAAAATATTTTGGGTTTTTTTTGAGTTTTTATAGTGGTTTGGGAGACTAATGAGTCTATAAAAGCTTGCTAAGCTACTATAAATTCAGAAATGTCCCCAGTGGAGTCGCCATTATGTTAGCACCCTGTGATTAGCAAGATTGGAAAAGTCCAACTGCAGAGGTAACATCATACCACTTTGGGATTCAAGGATCTAGCCCTCCTGAATCCAGAGAGGGATCTCTTTATAAATGATTTAAAAGATGTGATCTTCAAAGGTTGAAATTGTGATATTAGGCTAGTTATGAAGAGCATGGGTTTGATTTGTTTGTTTTTGGTTGGGCAGAGACATGATGAAGATGAAAGGAAGTTCAAAATAAAGGGTGAAGATGTCTGCAAATGAAGGAATGATTCAGCTGACAGAAAAGGGCAAAGACAGTTTTAACCCATTGGGCTATGGAGTCATAGGAGGATTTAATTGGACAGCAAGATTCAAGAAGGATCCATGGGGCAAGTTACTTATATCAAAGGATCTTTTAAAGTGATTTTATGGAATGAAACAGATAGGAAGTGAAAGACCAAACAAAATGAAGAACAAAGCACAGTCTAAGATCAAGTAAGTACTTTTAAACTAGCTTGCTTTCAACATGTACTTAAGGGGAAACATAAAATTATTTCTGTTGATCAGGTAAGTGCTTTTAAACTAGCCTGCATTGAAGTAATTTCAATCAGAAACATTTAAAAAACAGTTCAAACTGCTTAAGATCAGGTAAGTGCTTTTAAACTAGCCTGCTTTCAGCATATTCAATAAGGAAACACAGATGATAATCACAAAGAGCAATCTAGATCAGGGAAGTACTTTTAAACAAACCTGCATTAATATACTCTAAGGAAAACACAGGGAAGGCTTGTTTTAAAGAGCAATCTAGATTAGGGAAGTACTTTTAAACTAACCTGCATTAATATACTCTTCAAAGAGAACATTCAAATGAAGAAAACATAGAAGTAAAGCTTTCACTAAGAGTAGGGTACCGTGGAGAATATATCCTAACTCTATGTTTGCTGCTCTTTATCAGAGAAAGTGAACAAAGTGAAAACATTAAGCAAAATAACAATTAACAGTAAGGAGCACATCACCATTGACATAATTGAGGATTCCATGAATCAACATCTTGTATTGATGTTCAAACCAGTTACAATCAGCAAGCCCGATGGGTCTCTACAGCTTTGAAATTCTCATATCAGCTTGTATATCTTTCAGTTACAAGACAGGGCATTAGTAGCTTCAGAATAACTATTACATGCATTCAGATGTCCAGAGACCAACCTTTGTTCATTTTCTACAGCAGTATTTATAGAAGAATGAAAAGGTGGGGGGATTTCCCAGGGGTCACGTATTATCAATTATGCAATCAATGTCATTCCTGGCCTTTGGGAACCAGGCAAGGCATAAGGTGGGAATATAATCATTTATAACTCTATTTGTGTCTTTTGAGGCCTAATGATTGAAAAGATATGCTTCTAGAATGTTTTTTAATCCTTTAAAATAGTTTTGCCGGCAATTAGAGATAAGATCCTTGAGTAACATTAATTGTTCGGTTGTCTTTAATCTCTGCGAGGCTACAGGTGTCTTTAGGAGCTGTAGAGGGTTCAATTAGCCTCTGTTTATGGCGGTGGAGGTTTTCTCAGCTCGACAGATGTCTTTGTCATTCCCAAACACCTTTAATTAACTTGAAATCTGTGTTTTGGTCTTCAAACTTCCAGTTCTGATATCCTTTTTCTTCGGCACTGATACTCTTTGACAGTGCCTGATTTATCTGTGTTTTCTGGTGCGCAGGGTTGTGCAGGGTTTATAAAGCATCAATTCCTCATGAAAACACTGATGAAACATAATTTTAAACCCTTGATTGATTTTCTTGGATGGCTCAGAAGATGGAGGATCGCCACCCTCTGCTTTTGAGATTTCTTCGGAAATGGAAAGAGAAACCATTTAAACCTGCAAAACACGAAAAATTGTTATAAAATCCTGCGTATTTGGTTGACTACTTCAGAGGCGTGGGATGAGAGAAGAACTGTTGGATGGCATCATCCAATGGTGGAGATTAGCTGAAAGGAGTTTAAAAAGGAGTGGGAGGAAAAATTGAACAGAACCGTTGATCGCGCGATAATCAACGGTGGAGATTGGTTTTAAAAAACCCTTTGGTAGAGGCGGAGGGCGATGAAATAACGTGGGAGCGATCTGGGACCGTCCAATCTGGACACGTGGACGGTCCAGATCTAATCGGGGGATCGCAATCGGCGGGGAGAAACAAAGGGCGTGATTGGAAAATGCCGATGCGATTGCGCGATTGGGGAGAATATTGCGATCAAGCGATGACCATTGGATCAGCGGGGAAATGGACGGACGGGATTGAAACGGAGAGATGAGCGATCGGGGATCAGAAGGCAGGACTTGCGATTGCGATCGGAGGTTGGGGCGCGATTGAGCGCTGACCGTTGGATTAGCAGGGAGATGGATGGCTAGGATTTGATCGGAGCAATCGCAATCAGGGGGGCGCGAAAGAAGGGGTGCGATTGAAACTGTGGGCTGTTGATCATCTTTTAGATCAACGGTTGATATCTTTTCAACTCTGTGCCAGCGGAAAACCTTTCTACTTTATGAAAAACCCACAAACTTTAATAAAACCAAGGTTTTTTAAGGGATCGGGGCGGAACATAGATAATATGAAATGGCTGGGGCCCGATTGCGGGGCCACTGGATGTATGGAGTACCATGGGCCCGGGGCTTTATATAACAAGGGCCAATCGCAATCGGAACATTCAAGCCCGGTCTTTCAATCAACCCATTTGTAACTTCTCCGATGCGATTGCGCATCGATCTTTTTGATCTAACCATTTGTAATATTACAGCACGTGACTTGGGTTTTTTAATTAAAACTTTGGAAAAATGGGTTTCATGATTTTACAAAGAGAAATGTCAATCGGATAGGGATATTTCAATGGTTTAGCATCCGATTGCAGGCCCACGGGTTAAATGGAATAACAATGTGATCGGGGGCTGCGGCACACAGGGCCAATCACATCGGAACTTTTTGTCAACACAATAAAAACAGACTTGCACGCTTTGGATTTTCTCCGATGCGATAAGCGCCGAAAGGTTTAGCATTTGGTTTTAGCACCATGGGCATATGGTGGGGAAGTGGTTGAGACTTGGCCCAAGGGGACTTAAACCCTTATTTAAGAAATGGGCATTTTTCATAGATTTTCCAGGTTTTCAAAGGTTTTAATGGTTTCCGATAAGGTCAAGAAGGAGTCTTGATTCTTATGAAAGGAATTTTGATGAAAGGGGAAATGGGAAAAAGAGAATGGAGGAAAATAATGGAATCATGATGGTTAGTTTCTGAGTGGAGGAAGGGGGTTTTGCAGCAGTCTTTGGCTTTGGAATTTTAGCAGAATTTCTGAGTATAAAATGGAAATAATAAATGAAGTTTTGGGAGAGAGGCATGAGGCCTTAAAGAGACTTCAAGAGCCAACAACTTTTAGTGATAAAATTTGTTCCTTGGAGGCTCCAAAAAGTTTTAGCCACCTTTTGGTATGACAAAATATTATAGGTGGCTAACACCTCCATCTATAAAAGCTTGCCCATCTCCATTGCAAGCTAGTCTTCAAGTTCCCAAATTCCCAAGAGCCTTATGTTGCAAGAGCCTCCATAATTCCCTTAAGGCCAAATCTAAGCAAGGAGACTATTGTCAAGATCCGAAGAGAGAGGTTTGTCCCATCCTTAACAGGCTTTTCGAGATGTGTTCTGCTGGCGACCCGCCGAAGGAGAATTCAACGTCGAAACTATGGTTGTATTCTTCCTTTGATTGATCAATAATAAACGACTATTGGTTATGGTTCCACTCTTGTTTTTGTTTATGATGATGAGTTATTTCCTTTCTGACTGACATATAGTTGCATCTACTGGATTTTACGCTTGCGTTTTTTTTGTTTCTCGCGTGTGCAGGTGTCCTATCACGGAGATCGTGGGGATCGTGATCTGCCACAGCTAAGGAACGGGAGCGCTACCTCTTCTACAAGCAACAACGTTGGATTCCATGTAAGCCTTCATCGCTAGTTGGTTTATTTGCAATTAGGAACCTGCACTATAGCGTGAACGATTTTTGCTAGACCCGGTCTGGGCCAGTAGGGATTGCCTCTGTCTGCAGAGGGGATTTACCTCCACAACAGTACCGTTTAACGGTCTTTTGATGTGTCAACTCAGTATTTAATTCACGAACTCGCGCCACCTATTTAAAATTGGTTCATATTTCACAAGGTTATTGTTTTTCCTCTGCACTTTTCGAGTTTTCCGTGTCTGTGCCTTTCATTTTTATTGGCCACCTTGTCAGTGTTCGCCACCCCATAAGAATTATAGCCAAGCGTCTATCTCTGTCAGGTTCATCCAGTCATATTCCTCTCATGGACACTGAGAGGGATATTCAAGATATTTTTTGTTCTTTAGATCATCTCCAGTTCTATCAACAAGTCTGTCTGAATGACAAAGCCTCCCCAATTTTCACCGCCATGGTCAAAGCAGATGTATTTATCTGCATGCATTCCAAAGACACACCTTTTTCCTGAGTTTGTGTATTGGCTAGTATCTGTCATGTACCCGGGCAAGTGTTTCGTAATGAATTGTCAGGGAGAAAATGTCTTGCAAGTCTCAGCCCTATTAATTCATCAAGCTCTGTGTTACCCTGAGTCAGAATCCTATGTCTAATTCACTGATGATTCATTGATGGCACATTATGATAGTCTTGCAGGTCAAGAATTCAATCAATTTTTCTTTTTCCTGAAGCCAGATACGAAGCAGTTTGTACCTGATAGCAAATAATTCTCCATGGAGGTTTTTGATGAAGAAGTCCGACCGGTGCTAAGGTGCATTTCAAAGATATTGGGAAAATAATATGACAGCACAATTGACAAATCAGTTATGGGAATGCTTTGATGATGAAGCCAGGGGTAGTGCTGGATATTCCTTCATATTGGCAAGAAGTTTTCAATACTCAGATCATGATATTATCACTGACTGGGTCATTCAGGTTCCCCTCTCTTATTATTTATCTCTTTTTAAATCAAAATGTAGAAGAATTCTTGCATCTGGGGTTAAATATCATGGATATAAATAAAAAGAGGTAGTTAGTAGTGTTTTGGACTAACAGAGTGAGAAAAGAACAGAATGAGGAGGCTTTGTTTGATTTTGTAAACCAATTTATGTCTACTGCATATAAAATTCTGAATGGGGTTCCTCCCCCATGCTTCCTGCCAAAGGCACAAGAGTTCTTGTAGCTGGGAACGAATTGTAATTTTGGTGATTGAAACATTTTTTAAGACCATTCAGAAATTAGACTTTATGGGGCTGGGGTAGAACCGTATAGACTTCCAGTATTTGTGCCTATGAGATTATTTGCTTTGGAGTTCATTAGGCAGAGTTTAAATGTGGACCAAGTACATTTTGTGCCTATGAAAAAGGGTCATATGTTTAAGCTACCTATGTCTGTGGGTCCGCTTATAGTAAATATGAGACAGGTAGCTGATGAAGTCACTATGATTTTAGATAGAATGCATTTGTTGTTAGGAGATAAGTGGGCTTATCACCCCCATAAAGTGATTTCAAATAGGAGAATAGAAAATGGATATTCAACATTTATTCATGAAAGCAGACCTGATATAGAGAAGCTAGCAAATAAGGGTTTTGCAGGTTGTGGGCTCAAATATACAAACTCCTGTCATATCTGAGAAATCAAATAAGAGAGGTAAATAAGTAGTGATTGATTCAGAATATGAAGAGTAGAGAACTGAAAAGAGAACAAAGCTCAATGAAGACTCAAAAGATGCTCAACATGGTTTCTCACTACAATTGGGAGATGAGAAAAATGTCTCGGATTCACCAAGAAGACATGAAGATGCTCAGGAGAAAGTACCCTTGATTAAACAAGTATTTGCTTAGATTGCTAAAAGAAATCAGAAGATGAAAGCTAGCATGGAGGCACAGGCTGAATATCAAATAAATCTAGATCAAACAAGATTGTTGACTGCCATGGATCTTGAAAAAGATCAGTTTAAGATTTCTCTTTCTCATCCATCTGATATGACTATAGGGTCATCCAATAATTTTAATACTGTAAATATAACTGTTGATGTAAGAAAGATTCCCCTGCTCGATAAAGTGAATTTACATATGCAAACAGGTAAAATGATAGTAAATGATTTGACTAAAACTAATGCAAGGGCTCTTAAAGCTGAGAACATGTTAGGGAAGGTCATCAAGCAGCTGAAATTGGAAAAATCCAACTCCATGGATTTGAATACACATAATGAAACTTAAGAAGATAATTGTAAAGATTGGAGTAGATCCAAATGACAGGTCTGTTGTGCAGAAGTTGTTACAGAGTGCAGAATCATAAATTTCTGTGTTGAAGAAAAAATTGAAGTTGCCCACAAGGGAGTAGTGTATGGCAGCAGAGGTAGCATAAGTGGAAAATGAGAAAGAGAACCTTCTTCAGCAGCTTTTGCAGAAAGAAGAATAAATTACAAAGTTGAAGGAAACTATGCTATCGTTACGGAATCATATTGATTCTCACACACGTACTATTATTTTTCCATCTGGAAATGAGGATCTAGCATCACAGATAGCTCAGCTGAATACTGAACTAAAGATAGCAGAGAGAGATCTCGAGAGGGCATAGAATGATCTGGAGATAGTAACGAAGATTATGCAAGCCAAATATGGGGAAATCAATAAATACAGGACAAATTACCAAACAGTTGATGCTGAGATCAAAAGTCTAAAGGAAAAGATGAAGGGAAATATATCCCTGATACAGGCTAAATATATTATCTGGAAGGATATTATTGAGGAGATGAAGGCAATTTGGGGTTTTCCGACTATTATATCAGAAGAGAGAAGCATTATCAGATATTTCGAGGAGTAGGTTATGACAGACAAGCAGAAGACAATTAACGGAGCTATTTGGGAAAGGAAATTTATTGATTTTATTGATTCCAAGAATAACCAAGAGCTAGAGGAGAATGAGATTAAGGATAGGATTTTATATGCTATGGAGATCAATAAATTGATTGTTAAAAATGATTGCAGGAATACTACAGAAAAAAAAGTTGATAGAGATTAAGGAAGCAGTCAGCATGTTTGACAATTTATATGATAAAAGAGCTAGGGCAGGTTTGCCATCATGCTGGGGCCTTGAAGGCAGTCTTTTATCATTGGATTCCTATGAACCACTACTGGTATTGGCAAAGAGAAAAGTAGACAACACTCATGAAAAGACTCAGATTCTAAAAGGAGCAACATTGATTAATATTCTTCAAAGGCATTTTCAACTGTTATCGTTAGTGAAAACCCTATTTACAGAAAGGCCAACATTTAATAGGATCACTGCTTTTAGATTGGAATATCACAGGCTGATTAATTCACCTAAGACAAACATTGAGGTTTGGAAGAAATGCAGAGCCTGGATGATTGTTCTACCTAAAAATCCTTCAACTTCAAAGAAAGACAAGTTAGTAGATCAAGAGGACACAGCAAAAGTGGGACCAATTCATATTCAACAAATAGATTAGGATTTAAGTTTTATTTTATCTCTTTAAAGAGAATGTAATTGTAATAAGACTTTTCAATGATATGTAATAGGTAGTTTGAGCAATTAGGAAGTAGTTTTAGTAGTTATAAACTACTTTGCATTGTATTTAAAGAAAGAGAATTGAGAAGGAAGGGTTCCGAGTTTTGGACCTTTAGACTACTACAAATTTTGTACTCAACTTTCAAATGATTAATGAATGAAGATCAAGATTCTGGAATTTGTTGATATTGATATGTTTTCCAGTTTACATTCAATATTTTATGTCTATGAATAAAATGAAGTAATGAAGCTGCAGGTCTCTTTTTACATATGTGAATAAGAGTTAAAAATCCTTAATGGTCGCTCCTTCATTTTAAATATTCCTCTGTATTTAAATTCTTCTGAAGTTTAAAGTAATAGATATTGTTTATCAGCATATCAGTTTGGGCTTCCCTCCTTCATGTTCTTCTAATTATTCCATTTTATATCAGCAGATAATGGCATTGTGAAGCATTTATTGCATTTGATTCTTGAGGGTTTAATTAAAAATCTCTTAAGGTGATTAAGCAAAGACCATTTGACATTATATTTCTCTGACATATATATATATATATATATATATATATATATATATGTCTTAAGCACTGATTCCTTAACACAGCCAAGGGATTGTTTCTTAAGATACAACATGTAGCATGACAATGTCAAAGACATCAATACATGGTTGACAAAATCAAGGAAAAATTTGTCTTTTCATGAAAAGCTCCAATTAATGAAATTAGGAAAATTTCAGTGGATAAATATTGGAAGAGTGGGGAAACAGTCTCCTCATCTTCATGTTCAGTAATCCAGAGAGCTTTTGGGGTCCAAGAGCTTCCCAGTGGGGAGGTGTGATCAGGATATCATGTGTTATGCTCAAAATTGAAAGTTCTGGAAATAGGACCGAACCTGAGTGACCGGAAAGGTCTCGTCGTTGCGATTCCGGCGCCACGAACAGTTTGAAAAATCGATGTCGTATGAGGAAGATATTGCGTTCTGTCTATTTTCCCAAACAACAAAAATTTTGTGACTGGGATGCCCAATCAGTATGCAGGTATAGTCAACAGGTATATTCTGGGGAATATTCCCTTTTCTCATAGCCAACCAGATCACGCCACGTGGCTTAATCTAGGCCGTTGATTTTTTGTGGTACGGGATGGTGATTCTGACCATTGATGGATTTGTTTTGGACTGTCGAATGAGCAACATGTGGCAAGCCCAGAGGCCACCATGTGTCCTCAAGAGGCTGTGGTAAAATTTTTTGGAGGGTACAGGAGTCAAACCGAAGACCTTGGGCACGGGCGCGGATAGCTTGACCAGTCCTCCTACGAGTTGTTACTTAACCAATATAGAACTCCACATTCATTTATGGTTTAAAAGTTATACAGTTGGGGGAGGGGACAACCAGCAGTCCCAACCCACTATTGGCCCCAAAACATTGGTCACATGATATAAAAACCAACATCAAACATTATATGAAACCTGCAGCAACAACTTAACCGGCACCTTTGTTGGCGAGTAGTCAGGTCTCGCGGACAAGACCCAGGTTCAAGAGTTGTGGCCAACAAAGGGATCCGATGTAGTCTAGGATCACGCCGGCATTTTCACCCTGCTCCGGAGAGTAGTGAGTCTCACCCAAGGCGTGCCGCAACCACATGCAGAAGGGGATGAGATCAATGGCAAGGAACAAAGTCGCAACTCATGATGGACAGTGCATCGATTATATAGACAGAGTTATATACGCAAGAGCACTTAATAAGCATTCAGACATTTGCATAATAATATTTTAGACCAGCATAAACACATTACAGGCATGTAAACATCTTATTGAAACAACAACCTTCCATTGTATTAATCTCTTAGCCAAACACATGATTACATGGCATTCTCACTGATAGCTTACAAATCTGATACAGATGGTTTTCGGAATAGAAAGGTAGAATAGAGAAGATGAGGAACCATGGGAAGGTCATGCATGATTCTTCCACAGTCACTCTGTGCGTCTTACCCTGTCACGAGCCTCACAACCTCTTCAGCATCCTCCTCTTCCAGCCGGGTGACTGTTATTTATTCACCCGCTCTCACGACTATCGGTTCCTCTGTGTCTTTTCCTCAGCTACTCCCAGCTTCTCTCCTGCTATCTGCGTGTTCTGCTTTCTGTCTTCTGCTGTGTGTTTTCTTCATCTGTACTTGTGTGTGTTCTATCTTCAACTATCTCATGCTTCCGCGCCACTTTGATAGCTCCGCGACTCCTGGTAGTTGAAACGCGGTTGCGATTGCCATGTGTCTTCATGCTGCAACTCAAAAGGTCAAAATTCAAAATGTTCTAACCAAGATTTCAAAAAAAATCAAAAACAAGGGCCCCAATAGGCCCCGACCACAATTCCTTGACTCGTCCCTGAGTCAATCACAAATAACAGTCTCCACTTCCATTGCCCCACTGGCTCTCGTGCCCTGTTCTGCTGTGCCTTCGTCCCGTGCCCTTTCCTGCTGTGCTCCTCCAAGCGGTTGTTCAAACAAGGGCCCCAACTCCGGGACCCTGCGGAGCACTGTATCTTTAAGCCCGGTGAAGTCCGACACCGCTTGCTGCCATTCCTGCATTAGCGAGTCTGCTTCTTCAGTGATCCTGGTGGCAGCGGCCTCCTCTATAGTCGTCGGGACAGCCCCGAACATCGTGGTAAGCTGGGTCTCGGCCTTGGTATCTAGTTGTTGTATGGATTTGGCACTGGCTTGAATGGGCGGACGGATTTCCCGAAGGACCTGCTTGGCCGCTGCCGAGTCGGCCTCAGTCTATTGCATTTGAATTTCAAGCTCGTCCGCCTGGGCATAGAGTTGATCTAACCGTGTTGGGTCTGCGGTCTCCTGAATTTCCCTGGAAATCTGTTGCAGCTGGGCAGAGATGGGCTGCGTTTTGACAGTGAGGGCGAGTGAACACTCCTGCAGACTGCGCAGGAGGGCGTAAGCCTCGCCCGCTGTGGAGTGAAGAGTCGCCTGCATACGAGCTGCCTGAGTCTTCTTGGCAGCCACCTGTTCTGAGTAGACAATCTGTGGGTCGGGGAGGGCGGGCCGTGCGGCTAACGCCGCTTGGAGTTCCTGATTCTCCCTGCATAGACCAGTGAAAGCAGTCCGAAGGTGGTAAGCCTGGACTGCTACATTGTCCTCTGCTATATTATCAGGAAGTGGGGCATGGTGAGCCCTTACAGCGGGCCATAGGTCGGAGAACGCCTGAGCAGCAATGGTGACCTGCTCCTGTAGGTAGGTCTTCTCCCTGGTCAGCTGATCGCGCTGTTCAGTAAGCGCTGTGATCTGGTGGTGCTGCTCAGTGCACCGCTGCTGCAGCTCTGAATGAATCTGTTCGGCCTTGAGGGCCGCCTACTGAATGAGTAGGTACAATTGGCCTGTGCCCCATGTTTCTACGTTGGGGTTGCCGGGAGCGCCCTGCTCTGGCATCCGCTCCTGCAGAGGTTTCCCACTGGCCACTGATCTGTTGGAGTTCTCAGGAGGAGGGACCGGTGTCTGCTGCTGCATTGAGGTGCCCATATCGGAATCTGGCCAGTCTTGCTGAGTGGTCTGGTCTGGGAGATGGTCAGCATGCTCAGGCGGAGCCTCGACCGAGTCAGCCCCAACATTGGCCAGCCGGGTAGATATAGTAGAGACAGGATCCTGGGGTGTGGCCATGGGGTCAACCGGCGGTACTACGGCCTCAGTACTGGAGGTGACTTCAACCCCGTGGTCTCCTCCAAAAATTTCCCGGATGAGAGGGTCTGGTACAGTGGCCGATGAGTTTGATGGAGCGAAGGAGGTGGCAGGTGGACGGCCGGTGGAGGGAGTGGTGGACGGGGTGAAAGAGGTATGGGGGAGACGAATGTTGAGGAATTCTGATGGATCGATCAGGGGTTCCTCCGGAATCAATGTCCCTGTGAGTGGAGTGGATGGTGGATCATCATCAGTAAGGTCCACCACCGGATCTGTGACAGCAGTGCGGGCCCTCTTGGATGGAGGGGGGTATGATGGATTAGGTCCTGGGCCCGTTTCGCCCATCGGGGTGATGATAGGGCTGGTAGAAGTGAATAAGTTGGTGGGGATGGGAGAAGTGAGAGGGGCGGTATGGGGCGGAGCAAGAGACCGACCGAGCTGCAATTCAGAAAATAAGGGAAGCAAAGGGGCACCACTTGAAACAACTTGGGTTGCCACGTTAAGACTTCATACCTGGGCATTGAAGTGTTGTACGATGGGGACCAGTGATTCGGGCAGTTCTTGTGCGGTCTCGGCTGCATCCTGAGAAGGTCCCGTCGTGACCTGTGAGGACCCTGCTGTACCTATCTCGGCAGGCTGCTGCGTCGGCAACATCCGCTCAAAGTTATATCGGGGGATCCTGTCGTAGATGTGCTTTATGACCCCCGGCCACGCAGAGACCTCGCGGTGAAAGGTATCATCGTCCAACTAGAATCTGAGCGGCGCCATGTGGAAGGTGGCTTCCGGCACGCAAGTTGGGCGGAGGTAAGTGTGCCTGTGGCTTACCCTGAACCATACCTGATTACTATACTCGTCCAACAGGTGCCTGGGCACCCGTTGCTGGTTAGCCACCACATCTCTCATTAACCCGTACCAAGCCCGAAATGCTTCCGCGTTCACCTGTTTAGTGCTGGGGTCAGAGGACACCTGCCACGGGGTGAATTTCATCGCGAGAGGCTGGCTCGCGGTAGTTTCTGCCGGCATCCGGACAGAAGGAATGTGCCATTTCCACGTGGTGAAAGCTACAATCAGGTAACCATAGATGAAACTGGTGGTGCGCTTATAATTCTCTTCGCAGGCCGCGAACAGTTCTTTGAGCACGAAAGAACACCAATTCAGCCTGGTGCCTTGGATACAGTGCTCCGCAATGGAGATTGTATCCAAGGTGCACTCTCCTTTAGTATAATGTCGCATCGTCTTGCTAGCAATGAGGTAGCAAGCGAACCGAATCTCCAGCTTATTAATCAAATCAATTTTGGCACCTTTCCCCCCCCCCCCCGGCGGGTGCCATACTTGGTGTAGAGGTCTGTGTCACCCGAATTTCGGGCGCGCTTGGAAGATGTCTGACCAGCAGCGGAGACATCTGCACCATTCTGAGACAGCCCTGTAAGCTAATGAATGTCTTCGGCGTGAATGGGGATTTCCTCGTTGAGCCACAGGGACCCGTTCTGAATTCAACTGAGGAGGAACCGGGTGCATTGCAGGGCCAGTCCTGTAGTTCCAAAAACATGAAGAGTCCTTAAATTCATCAAGGACGATTGATGGAGGCCCCTGTATTCTTGTCGCATTCAGCTGTTGGAGCTACTGCCTGGTGTGTAGTGATGCTCCATATATGTCTGCCAATGGAGGTGGGGGAATTCGGCTAGGTCGGACAGGTTGGCATCTATCAACGCTGCACTGTCATATTTTCCAACCAGTGACTCTGTTCTGTGGATTCGACTGTCCAGCACTGGTTCAGCAACGGATAAGAAAGCCTTCGGCATCTTGGCACGACGCTGGTAAACCTAGAGAATTCTTCTGGAGCTTCTATCTTGGTGCGGTGCGCTTTGAGACTTCAACTGCTTTGGAGTCGCTGCAATTGCCAAATTGAACTGGTCCGTCATTCTCGTGCTGTTGGTCTCCATGCAAGTTATGTCATCCCCTGGCACGAGCGGAGTTGATGAGACCCCATAATGACAATTAATTCTTGCTATTCTTCTTGCCTGCGATAATCGTGCGATCGATCGCATGCCTGTGTGTAATCTGACAGTTGCTGACGGCGTCATGGGGAAATGGGTGGACGTGACGGCTGAGGGAACTGTGGATGGTGGCAAATGATTATGGTACGATTACTGTCTACTTATGGTAATTTATGATGCAAATCTGAGCGATCCTACGGACTGACAAAAGGACTGACGGAAATGACCTAGACTAACACTGGCACGTGGATGGATCCTACAAGGACGACACGCTGGACTGGCGCCGTGACACGCTAGACTGGTCCGCCCCGACCACAGTCGGTTGCAGTGTGGTACCTGCAACTGACCGGTTATTGACAGACTGCCTATGAACGGAAAAGACTCCCTATGCTCGTCCCGGTTGCGGGAGAGTTATTCGACTAAGCTACGCTACGGGTGCTCTCGGGTGCGAGATTTATTGATGAGAAGTGAAAGGTACCTACTCCTGGTAGGGTTTCAGGCATGCGCTATTCACCCACCCAGGTAGAACTGTACCGTCCAGCTGTGCCAACCGAACGGCTCCTGAGTTGGGGATCTCGATGACAAAGTAGGGTCCCAACCAGTGCATCTGGAGCTTGCCTAGAAACTTCTGGAACCGGCTATCATATAAGAGAACTTTGCCGCCAACTTGGAAGGCTTTGGTTTTGATGTGGCGGTCGTGCCATGCTTTCTACCTGGCCTTCTGAACCTTCTGGTGGAATTCCGCCAGGAATCGGGCCTCATCCAGCTCCTGTAACTCCTGGAGGCGTTCCCGAAGTGACTCCTCTTCTGAGAACGGAAGAGACGTAGCGATCAGAAGACTGGGTACAGTGAACTCGGAGGGAATCACAGCTTCCCGGCCATACACCAACTGGAATGGTGTCTGATTGGTCAAGCGTTTCACCGTGGTTCGGTAGGCCCACAATGCCGCTGGGAGACGCTCATCCCAATCGTCGCGCTGAGCATTGCAAATTTTAGTCAAGCCTTTTTCAAGAATCTTGTTGAATGCTTCCACAGTACCATTGGCCTGCGGGTGGTATGGGCTGCTTTTATGATGTTGAATCATAAATGTGTCCAGTAGTGACTTTACCGTGGCATTAATGAAATGCATACCCTGATCGCTGGTTAAGCTCCGTGGGCAGCCAAACCGACTGATGATGTGTTCAAAAATGAACAGGGCGGCGGTCTCTGCCGAGCAGTCGCGTACCGCTGCTGCCTCAGCCCACCGGGTGAGGTAATCCGTGGCGGTAATGATGTACCGGGCCTTGGAGTGTCTGGAGACCGGGGCAATGGGACCGACGAAATCGACAACCCACTTTTCGAACGGCCGCAACACATGCACTGGGTGTAGCGGAAGCTCGTCCCGGTGCAAAGGCCTGCCCGTCCGCTGGCAAACATCGCAGCACTTCACATAGGCCTTACAGTCAGGATGTACCGTCGGCCACCACAGGCCAGCTTGGAGCACCTTCCTTGCGGTGGGTTTCGCACCCACATGCCCTCCCGCAACACCGCTGTGACATTCCCACATCACCGCTTCCCGTTCGTGGTCAACAACGCATCTGCGCAACACCTCATCAAGGCCCAGTTTGTATAGCTGCCCCGCGATCAATTGGTAGTCGGCCGCCCAGACAACCAGGTGGCGTTTCTGGAGCGGGGTGTAATCCTGAGGGCATTGTCCCGTGGTCAGATAAGTGGCAATGTCAGCCAGGTAATCTGGTACTGCTTCGACTCGGAAGAGGTCAGCATCTGGCAGCTGATCATCCAACGAGCCCTCATTCTCTCCCGTCTCCAACCTGGATAAATGATCGGGACCGACATTCAACCTGCCGGGCTTGACAATCACCTCAAACGTGAATTCCTGGAAAAGTAGAAGCCAGCGACAGATCCGTCCTTCCAACATAGGCTTATTCACCAGATACTTCAATGCAGAGTGGTCCGTGAAGAATGTGAATTTGCCACCCAGAAGATAGTGGCGGAACTTCTGGAGGGAGTACACCATCGCCAACGCCTCCCGCTCGGTCGTGGTGTAATTCTTCTCAGCATTCGATAACCGGCGGCTGGCGAAGTATACGGGGTGGTCAACTGTCGTCTCCCCGGGTTGCGCCAAGACAACCCCAAGTGCAATACCGGACGCATCAATATGCACATGGAACTGCTTATCCCAGTCGGGATGAACAAGTATGGGTGTCGTCGCCAACTTCTCCTTCAAGGTGTCAAGTGCCTTCCTGCACTCCGCCGTCCACTGGAATACTTCTGACTTCCGCAACAGTTTCTCCAAAGGGGTCGTAATCTTTGCGTAGTTGTGAATAAACCGCCTGTAATATCCTGTGTGCCCGAGAAGTGCCCGCAACTGCTTCACGGTCTCGGGGGCTTCCATGTGAACGATAACCGCGACCTTGGTGGGATCGACACAGACCCCTTGCTTGCACACCACGTGGCCTAAGAGTGTGCCGAATGGAACTGCAAAAATACATTTCTTCAAGTTCAAGGAAATTTGCAGCTGACGACACCGGTCAAACATAATACGCAACAGGGAGGCGTGTTTCTTCAACAGGCTGTAGACGGTCCAGTCGTCCATGTAGACCTCCAGGAACTTGTGAATGTACTCCCGGAAAGCAGCATTGACAATCCGGGAAAACACAGCTGGTGCATTCTTCAGACAAAACGGAATAACGTGGTATGCGAATGATCCCCACTCAGTGGTGAATGTCATCTTTGCTTTGTCTTCCTCGGCGATGCGCACCTGATGGTAACCCGAAAACCCATCAGTGAAGGAATAAGCTTCGTTTCCCGCAACATGATCTAGAACTTCATCGCTGAAAGGAGTGGGAAACGGATCGTGGATGCAGGCTTTTTTCAGGCTCCGATAGTCTACGCAGACACGGATCTCTACTTTTTCCTTCTTGTTCTGGATGACAATGGGACTCACCCACTCTGCTTCTTCTACTGGAAAGATAAGACCTGCAGCCAGCATCTTGTCGATCTCCATCTTGACCTTTTCTTTGATACGTGGGTTCAGCCGGTAGGGTCGGTGCTTCACCGGCCTGGCCCCTGGTTTCAGCGCGATGCGCATTTCGCCCAGGTCCCCCTTGATCCCCTTCAGGTCCGCAACCGAGGACGGGAACAAATCTTCGTATTCCCGGAGGAGGCTGAAAATTTCTTTTGTCGTTTCCTCATCCCAGTAATCTCCCACCGTTGCAAGCTTGGGTTTCTCGTCTGTTCCAATGTTCAGCTTCTTCGTCTTTAGTGGCTGTAAATGGACTCCTTCAGTCGTCGACTCTTCACTGATGCTCCGCTCACCTTCCCTTTCGTCAAAATAGAGATGCCTGAGGTCCTCCAGACTATCGTCATCCGGATCGCCGTTAATCCGGTGGCAAACCAACTCGTGCCTGACCTCAGGTCGTGACACAACCGGGCCCCCGTCTGGCTCGGGATGGCGGAAAAACAAGACCTCCTTGATTGCCTGTAGGGCCTGAGACTCCTGCGCCGTCTCCCCTTCGAACAAGAAGCACTGGATGAACTTGTCCGTAATAGCTTGCCAAGAGCGGGTTCCCCGTTTCCACTCTTCCTCCAGGTACCAGGCCTGGGGAATTGTACCCAGGGAGTGGATAAACCTGTGGACCCATAGCTCCTCAGGGTACCGGGTGCTACGCCACTGTTCCTCGCAGGCCCACAAATGGTGTCGCGGGTCGGAAGTTCCATGATACTTAAGCGTACTGCAAGGTCCTTCGTCCTCTTTAAAGCGTGCCCGCAGAGCATCCGCCACACACTCCCATCCCAACAGAGTGTTGCGGTGATTTTTCCACCACCGGGACGACGTGGATTGCAAGGCCACATCCAAAAGTGGCATCCGGCTTTCAGCTGGGACCAGGTCTTCCACCTTGGTAATAAAAGTATTGACCGCTTGCATGTTCGACAAGGTGGGATATCCGCGGATCTCAGTCCCTACCCACTGGACTTGGGCAACGGAAGCACATCTCCATGTGGTGGTCTCATACCCCCCTTGCTTCCAGTCTTCCCAAGCGAGTTCGGATCCGAGCTCCGAGCTCTGCACACTCTGCCAACTGACAGAGCCAGTTGCGGTCGGGTTATTATAGTCGTTCCGCTTTCCTGCGGTCATCTAATAAAGGTGGTCCATCATTTGAGCATCCTCCCGATTGTCCACTGTTTCCGTATATCACGGGCCCTGATACGGGTCAAGGGGCTGGGTGACCTGTACCTCCCCATCCTCAAAGATCATCAACTCCTTCTTAAGGTCAATGATGGCGTAATTCTCAAAAGCCCAAACAATGCCGAGTAAGGCGGGATAGGGATCCTTGTCGCCCATGATATCAATAACCTCAAAATCGGTGTATGTCTTCACCCCCGCAACATCGACCTCGACACCCTCGAGCCGACCGATTGGCAGAATGCAGTACTGGTTCACCATCCTGAGTTGGATTGGTGAGTAGGCTAGCCGTGGCCTTCCAAGAGCCTCCCATGTCTTCCGTGGCAGAATGTTGACGTCAGACCCCAAGTCCAACATGGTGTCGCTGATTTGGAATCCTGCGACCTGCGTGTTAAGCCGGAATTCTTTGCCTGTTCGTTGCTTGTTCTGCTTGACGCGCTGCACGTAGTGAGGGCCAGCGTTCGCCGGGTCTCTAAGTCCTGTGCGCCCCTGCAGTGCTCCTTCCAAAGCATGCTTGTGCTGCTGCCGCAGCGCAGCGTTGTCAACAATCCTGAGGAATAGCCGGAGCCAATCCTCAACCACAGTACCTGCGACGTTCTGCGCCCTAGATTCCGGCAGCATGGGCTCCTCCAGACCTCCCTCGTCCCGCAGCTGGGCGAATGCCTCAACTGCCTCCTGGAAATACTTCTTCTGGACTTCGGGCCTGATCAACTTCTTCGGGGATGCCGGCCGAACCACTCGTGCTGGCTCCTTCCCGTGGGCATCCTCTCCAGTCTTCTTTCCACCCCTCGTCACAATCGCGACGTTCTGCATGTCTGGGGTTGCGGTCCCTCACGGCTCTGAGTTTATCAGATTCGCTCCCCTCTGCCTCGCCCGTTCTTCCCACTTCTTGATGAGCTCCGCATAGTCATCTGTGGCGTGGGCGTTTACCTGGCACTGGGAACACTAGGGTCGTCGCGGGAGGGGACATTCTCGAGCCACGTGACCCTCCTGGTCACAGTTGTAACATTTTACCGGACCGCGTCCGCCTGTGCGGCCTCCCCGCATGCCGCCGCTTCTTCCCCTTGGAGCCTCATTCACCCTGTAGGAGGGACGATCCAATCGATCCGCAAGTGCGTCGAGCGCCCTGCACTGCTCAGTGTTGTGAGTCGTGGAAACACAAAACTCTCAGTACACATTATTTGGGACCGTGGAGTACTTCTGTAGGATTGGGCACATCCGAGGTGGATGCCCCAGCGTCCGGCAAATCTCACAATATTCTGTGGTGGAGGAACCCGGTTGAGGTGGGAACCCCGCGTAAGTCTGTTGCGGCTGGTACACCCCCTGCGGGTTCATCGCTGTGCCGCCACCAGGTGGTGGACCCCCTTGGATTGCTGCGACCGAGGGTCCTACCCCTGCACCGCGCAACCGAGGACACTCGGTTGCGACGTGGCCCTCGACCAGGCAATGAGTACACCAAACATTCGGTCGCGCTGGTCTCACCGGCTGAAGCTCCTTGAGCTTCTCAGTCAAGCTGGAAATCTGGTGTTGTAACCCTATCAAAGAAGGATCTTGCGGGGCCGGCCCCCCCGATATTTCTGGGGGTAGCCCGCCATGGCTTCAATCTTCATGGCCTACTCCAAAGCATCCTGCAGACTATCAATCTTCTGCTGAGTGAGAGGGGTTCGTGTCAAGGGAAGCAGAGCCTTGATGAACCAGTCCCTCTGGTGGTTTGGATCGATCGGATAGCTGAGTTTCCCGATCGCGTCCTTGAATCGCCACATCAACTCCCACGCGGTCTCACCTTCCTTCTGCTTAATTTCCCACAGCTCTGACAGGTCCTGCTGGTCTGTCTGGGGAAGCTTGAATTCGTGGACAAAATCCCGCTTCACGTCCACAATTACGGGGTTAGGATGAGCCTCGGACCACTTGATAAACCATCGCAGAGCCCTCTCTCTGAGCGTGGTTTGGAATTCTATTAACTTCCCTGCATCTGGCATCTGGCGAGCCCTCCAGATGGCTTTGCACAGGTACCAGTGTTGCTCTACATCATCATTGCCCCGGCCAGAGAACTCTGGATACCGGGTGAAAGATCCAGCCATGTGTGCTTGCGGAGAATTGACCAGGATAAATCCTCCAGGTCCTGGTTGCGTAACGGTCCCACTAGGAAAAATACCACTACTAGTAACACTGCTGTTACCGGACGTTACTGACGTTGATGAACTATTGTATGACTGACTCAATGCTTGTAACTGAATAAAAATATTACTTAAAGGTTGATACAGTACCAGGGGAAGGTCGGGATCCTGGCCATGCAGAAGGTGGGAAGTAGGGCTGTCTGGAGGGGTGGGTGTCGTCTGATCTTGAAACATCCGCTGCATCATGCCGTGCCATTCGTCATCGGAACTCTCTTCGGGCTGCATCTTTCCATTATCTTCGCTAGTCATTATCTCTCTTTCTCGCGTCGCTGGGCTCCCATGCACCCACTGCACTTCCACTGCTGTCCCGTCTTCTTCCCGGGTATCCAAACCCATAGTTCCTGTCCTCTGAGGCGCCTCCTTCTGATTTTTCCTCTCGATCTCCCTTCTTTTCAAATCTCGCATTACCCTTCTTCGCCACCTATCGGCGATCTGTGCCCGCCGATGCGCACGTCGCTCCCACAACTTGCATGCGGCCTCAACATCCATTCCCCGCTCCCCACTTTCAAATTCTACACAGCATCGGTCCCCTCAACCCTTCCCCCAGCACGGGTGGTTTACGCTTCCATACTCATTTTGTGGAATTCAATCAACCCTTCATCCACCATCAGAGCTTTGATCCACAGCGGAATCTCCTTCAGCAGCTTCCCTCTTAGCCCTGAGTGGAAAACAGCCTCGACTTTCGAGAAGGATTGGTAGCACTCAGCAGCAAACTCCACAGTGTATCCTTCCAACGTGGTCCTTACCCAAAAATCCACCACGCGGGTCAGTTCAGTGTCCACCCGGTGCAGTGCCACCAGATCTTCGTGCGCCCACCTGCGGTTTATCTTCCGCAAGCCTTCTTGGGGCACCATCGCTCGTAATCTCCGCAACCAATTGTAAAGGTCGGTAGGGAACCTTCCCCAGAAAATTTCGTACGTATCACTGGCTGAGTCAGAGAAAAGGACGAGCTCCTTTATCGCCGCCTCCTTCTTCTTGGTCAGCTCTGCTTGCTGAGCAATGAACTGGTCGAGATGATTATCCCACCATCGTCGTATCTCTCCTTCAAAAATCCTCGATACCATGATCTAGGTCCCCTCAGAACATGCAGGTCCCGGCAACGGAACCATTTGTTGGCGAGTAGTTAGGTCTCGTGGACAAGACCCAGGTTCAGGAGTTGTGGCCAACAAAGGGGTCCGATGTAGTCTAGGATCACGCCGACATTTTCACCCCGCTCCGGAGAGCAGTGAGTCTCACCCGAGGCGTGCCGCAACCACATGCAGAAGGGGATGAGATCAATGGCAAGGAACAAAGTCGCAACTCATGATGGACAGTGCATCGATTATATAGACAGAGTTATATACACAAGAGCACTTAATAAGCATTCAGACATTTGCAGAATAAAATTTTAGACCAGCATAAACACATTACAGGCATGTAAACATCTTATTGAAACAACAACCTTCCATTGTATTAATCTCTTGGCCAAACACATGATTACATGGCATTCTCACTGATAGCTTACAAATCTGATACAGATGGTTTTCGGAACAGAAAGGTAGAATAGAGAAGATGAGGAACCATGGGAAGGTCATGCATGATTCTTCCGCAGTCGCTTTGTGCGTCTTCCCCTGTCACGAGCCTCGCAACCTCTTCAACATCCTCCTCTTCCAACTGGGTGACTGTTATTTATTCACCCGCTCTTGCGACTATCAGTTCCTCTGTGTCTTTTCCTCAGCTGCTCCCAGCTTCTCTCCTGCTATCTGCGTGTTCCGCTTTCTGTCTTCTGCTATGTGTTTTCTTCATCTATACTTGTGTGTGTTCTATCTTCAGCTATCTCATGCTTTCGCGCCACTTTGATAGCTCCGCGACTCCTGGTAGTTGCGACGCGGTCGCGATTGCCATGTGTCTTCATGCCGCAACTCAAAAGGTCAAAATTCAAAATGTTCTAACCAAGATTTCAAAAACAATCAAAAACAAGGGCCCCAACAACCTTAACCAGCGGCAATGAATGTGCTTACATGTCGCGGTTACATTAAATGCAGGCTCTGACGGTTCCGGCGGTGTTAACTCCAGTCCTTGTCACATGCTGCGGTCATGACATTTGTTGCGACGGTTGATAACCATAACTACCGGCAGAGAGTTAAAAACCTGTCACGTGGCGGAGTAATGGCATGTAATACCATGGTTTGTGAAACCAACGCTCTCAGTTCTGAATGGTTCAACGCAGAGTTTAAAAGTCCATGACCGCGCGGTTTTAGGCGGGGGTTCGCTTGTGACCACCCCGGCCTAACCACTAATAGTTAATTCAAATGGTTTCAACTGGAAGAAGCTGTAGCAGCGCCTTAATTTTAGGGTTTTTTCTATTTTAGTGTCAGTTAAGTGCATGTTTCCACTTTTAGTGGAGCTTTTCTAGCTGACATGGGGAAAAATGCATTGGGAGGTGAATTTTTTACCAATTTGGGTGAAACAAGAGTCTACCGAGGCTAATTTGTGTATTCTGGAGCCATTGGTGTAGAGAAAAAAACCATTAGAGGCTTGTAAACACATTTAATTTACCATTTTTATCACAATGAAAAAGAGGGACATGCCATTGGAAGCTGGACCAACAGATGTAGCTCAGGAGGGGTGAACTGCTTCATCATGCCTACTGTGTAAAACTTATGTCTGATTGTATTTCTCTATTATACATTGTTTTTCAGTGTTTTTTAGGCTTATTTTCATGCTTAAGGTTCATAAATTCATCTATGTTTCATGGTTAAAACACTCATTCCTTAAGAGAAAAAATAGAGACAAATTGTACATGTTTATATTACTGAAAGGACACTTAGCACAACAAAACTAATACACTCCTTTCAGATCAAATACCAATTGTTAGGATCAAGAAATACTGGGGGGGTGAATTAATATTGCATAGACTTTTAACAATTTTTGTTTTTTAAAATTTAAACAATTAATCAAAATATGAAATAATTAAGGCACACATATCACAATGCAAGAACACCGAAATTTTAGATGGAAACCCTCTATGGGAAGAAAACCATTGTATTTCTTTGCTTTTTCTTCTTTTTTTGGCCACAACCAACAAGGAGCCACCACCCCTACAACAATATAGCAATCCTCCACTTGCTTGAGGCCACAACCTTAACAATTATAATTCTAAGAAGTTTATGCAAATACAAAGAAATTATTTCACTAGATTGATACAAGGAACACCATGTATGAAATAAATATAAAATATATAAAATACCCTTCAACTACCTCTTGAAATTATTTATCAATATCTATATGATGGAAACAATTCTTCAACAAATTTTGCATTTCGAAGCTTCACACCCTTGTATAAAAATTGATGGATCATATCTCTGCAAACACAGGCGTTGGTGCAAAGGAACAACAAGTCGTTTTTTGTTCAGTTTCAAATTCTACAAACACAACAAGTCATTTTTTTCTCAGTCACGTAGTGTGCAAAAAAACAGTTTAAATATCACTTGGAAACTCCTCAACCAAGGATATTTTTGGAAAATCACTCGCTAGATACTAAATAGAACCTTCTCTGCACAAAACCCAAGTGGAGGAATTTCAAATTTCGTCTTCCTTTGATCAAAAAATGACCAGCAAGTTTGATGATGATTTTCCCTTACAAATTTCCCTTCTTCCGTTGGCTTGATACATAGTGCTTAATATCCTTAAACCTGTAACATAAATGTCTAGATTTGACTTGCTGATAAAAAAACCACTTGTCTGAGAAATGTTGTTCAATTAAATTCCATATCACACATACAACAAAAACTCATGCTCCTTCCAAATGATTTCTAACTGTAGATCTCTGTCAACATACGGTCGTGATCTCTCTTCCTTTACTCTTAATTTGCATTGGGTTTTAACTACCCCGCCAAACTTTGTCACTTCCGCTAATTTGACTCCGCCTTCGCCAAACTCCAAATCCATGAGCCAAGCACCAACAACACAACACAAGCCAGTTCCAAATACAATACCAAGCGCTAAGTCACCAAGGGAGAAGCCCACAAGGGCGTTATATGTACGCACAACACATCAATTTTGGAACCCACTTAAACCTCATTCGTTTCTTTATGGTTAACGAAACTCAAACAAATTTGTCTCTCCAGGTTCAATCCGAATGGGTGTTACACTGAAAATTGTCACCTTGACATTTTTTTGTTCGTATGAGCTCATTATCACCCATACTTTCCTCCTTTGCAAGTCTAAAAACATCAGTTCCTCATGTCAAGCCTTGAAAATAAGAGAAAAGTTCTTAAAAATCTCCTTAACTCTGGTATCGCACTTTCTCTTTGTCTTGCCTGCAGTCCCACACATAATGTTCATGACTCCTGCATACCTGAACGCACTTTCTCTATGTTAAAGGTGCGGGCCCATGTAAAAGATTAAAAAGGCGCAAGTAAACTCAAGAAGATCACTTTCAGTAATTTCTAGAAGCCTCTAGAAAGAATCTTGCGGTGGAAAAACCACTCTTTTGAGGTTCATGTATCCCTTACCTTAAGGAGCTAACCCCTTGATGTGAGGAGCTTATCCCTTTGAAGGAGGATTCTATCCCTTCATAGTTGGAACTGAAGCCTCCTCTTTTGCACTATAAAAAGAGGCATTTGAGGTAAAGTGCTGTTGGGATTTAGACTCATTTAACTGAGATTTTGTGAGGAAAGATCACATACCTCTATCTGTCTCGGTTGGAAGAGTTCAAGGCTTGTCAGAGTAGAGGAGATTCCTACTTTCGGACCTCGGGAAGGCCTGTTCAACATCAAGGCTAAGGTTGTAAGGTTTTCCTTCTTTCAAAGTTAATACAAATGAATTCATTTTTCTCAATAAGTTGTTAATTAATTGTTTATTTCATGGATTCCTTGATCACCATGATAGGCATGATTTATAATATTTACTATATAGGTGCCATTTAATGTTTGCTTGTTTGTGACTGCAGGTCTATAAAGATAATTCCTTCAAGTGACCGAAGGACAACTACTTCGAACAAGCATTGGATCTACGGTAAGACTTTAACACCTTTATAGTATTCTTTTGTAAATCGCATATGTCTAGAGAAAGATAGGTTTATTTGGTTGTTTGTTGCTAGATTACCTTTTGGTACTAGGGAGATCGATCTTGTCCGCAAGATTGATTTATCCGGTCAACAAATTGGTGACTCCACTGGGGAAAGTTTCTTGATTTTTGGTTTTCCTTTGTTTTGACTTGAGAAAATGATTTTTTTTTTTCTGGTTCTTGATTGATGTATACTTTCCTGGGTAGCTTAGTTTTACTTTGCTTTCAAAAGTTTTTAGAACTTTTTTGTTTTTCTTGAAGTTTTCTGGGGACCGCACTTTGTCTTCACACACAGTGTGGGCATCTCCGCACTTTCCTTGAGTAACCAGTGTGGGACCGCACCTGTTTGCTTTGGAGTGTGCAGACCCTGTCAAATTTTTGAAAAACTTAAGATTTCTCCTTCCAGTTTATATTTAGATTTAATTTGGGATTCTTCGTGTTGTCGACAGATATTGTCCCTCCTAGAGACAGCCTAGAGTTGCCATAGACCAGTGCCTAGGACATCTTATCATAGCAAGAGTATATTATATAACTTGGGTGTCAATCCAAAACTCTCCTGCTATCTCTTGTAAAACAAGGAAATTAATTTAAATGGAACCAGAAATTACAAAAACTGTCACAGGGAAAGCAATGTTGCAGAGGCACAATGCAAAGCTCCAATATTAAAGCATTAGACAGTTAAGAGACAATTTACTGCAAAGACGGTCGGTTCAAGTAATATGCCACAGAAATAAAATATCATAAAGTGAATGCGGTGAAAGAAACATCAAGAAGATATTAGTTAACTTTGGACTGATACCAGATACACAACAGAACCATGCATGGGCTTACCAATCTAAGAATCCATACATGACAATGGCGTTTTAAAAGCACCCTCCCAAAGCAACTAATATAGCATAAAAATGGTTGAGATGAATATGGAACAGTATGTCATGCATGGGCCTATTTAAAGCGCTTGATTGATTTAAGTATGGGCATCAACTAGGATGAATCCTTACCAAACCAGTGAGCCACTCGCATTCCAAAACATGATACAAGAAAATGGATGAAATGAGATGTTATATTAACACGTAAGAGAAAGTTACATACTGTGAAATACCAAAGACCAGAATCCTCATTACAGATATAACTCCTCCTCACTAAGACCCTACAGGCTCTGAACCTTCATACAAGAACTTTTACAAAATGTATATAACACTCCTTTCACTGCACAAATTTCTGATAAAAGTCTGGAACCCTTACAATGTCTTTCTCCTCAGTTTTTATAGAGGAGACAGAAAATTCTAGTAGATGAGGTAGGTGGCGAGCATTTAATTTGCTTAATTTGAACAAAATGGCGGAAACATTCGCGCCTATGTTACTTAATTAATATGCTGTGCTATAGGTACTCTGAGGTCGGCTCCATGAAGTAAATGTTGTAGGTGCCAATTTCTCCAGGGATAAGACGTGAAGAATAAAATTCGCAACATTATGTACCTTCCTGAGAGAAAAATCTATTGAAATTAAACCTGGAGGATAAGGTTTTTATGTACTTGTACTCTCTGTCTTCTGAATGCCGAATTGGAATTTAAATTCTTCAATGTCAGACACTGCATTCCTTAGATCTTTCATTGATATTTTTTGCCGCGACAATTAATATCTCCATCTGTAAAATCTGCATTTTGAATTTCTCTAGAGGTTTTGACGGATTTTAATTCCTGCTTCATTTAATGTTGGTCATATCATAGCGGCTCCTAGATCTTTCTTCACAAATTTTTCTCCTTAAACATGGTCTTGCCATGTGTTCTCGGCTTCTGTAATGGAGGCGGTGAATCATGGCTAATTTTTCCGCCGCTACACACCTGCAAAACCCACAAACATGTTAAAGAGAACCATGCACGGGAATGGTGATGCAGTGGAGAAAACCATGTGATGAAGCGGTGTGGTAATATGATGGAAGCATGAAATATGGCGGTGAAAGCACGGCGGGACGAGGGTGGATGGACAGAGCAGAGGTTTCTACGCGAAACAACAAAACATGGCATATGAATGGAGTATATGAATGGTGAAAGAGAAAAGTGATCGACGCGTGGAACGATGAAGTGGAGGCGGACTTAGTCAATCGACGCAACATATAAATGATTCTGGACCGTATGATTCACAAATGAAATCAACGGTCGAAACCTAACTGGAAGGCGATGGGATGGTGGGCCCAGAGTACTGCGCACTAGGGATAAAGTTCGCACAGTTTGGGAGATTGGAAACCGTTGGATGGAGCACTCAGGATCGGACGGCTGAGGTTGATTTCGTTGCGCGCCCGGGATCGAGAGTTAACACACGAAATGGAGTGGTATTGGAATAGTGGCCTGGGACACGTGGCAATCAGCGTATGGAATCACTAGCCCAAGGGGGAATACCACCTGCCCAATAAAGGTGGTGCGAAATAAATCAGCCGGTTTTGGAGTTGGCGCGCGGCGTAGGGTCCACCAAGGCGGGAAGGATGTGGTACGTTGATTTATGGTATGATCTAATGGTTGGCGGATAGACTATGAGGATGGCGTTGATCAGCGGAGACCGTTCGATCCTGTCGGATCAACGGCTGATATTTCGCCAGATGCGCATATTTGATGGCACTCCCAAAGTTTAGCATTAGGTTCCGGCTCACAGTCACGTGAAGGAAATGGCCAAGGAGTTAGGGCCGAAGGGGCTCAGATTAAATGTTTCAAAAGGGAGTCTTTCAGTCTTCTATTATGAAATTTGAGCGCGGAGGAGGGCAACGGTAAACAGAAAAAGGGCTACTTAGGCCACGATAGGGAAATTTAAAGGTTCAGGAGGGGCTGATGGCCAAAAATTTTAATGGGGGGGGGGGCTGACATGGATAACATCGGCTCCAACTGGGGACGGCATGTTCATACTTGGACGTGTCGAGAACCTGCAGACCCTTTGATCATCTTTTTGTGTAGACTTTGTTCTTCAACCCCTCTTACTTTTCACTTTATGAATCATCAACAGGCTCACCATGTTTAAACAAAAACTGTAGAAAAAACTAATATACAGTATGGTACATCAAGCTCTCGCTACCTGAATCAGGACTAGAAATAGGGCTTCAGAAATTGGCCATTTACAGGGGCCTCCAACAGGTCACCCTGTAGATTCTTCAATATAGATGTGTTATTGCCTCCCTGTTCCACAATTTTGAATGGGCCAAACCAGAGTGGGTCAAACTTACCATGTTTTCCTTTTTCAGCCCTCCGGACATCCCACCTGAGAACTAGATCTCCAATCTGCAATTTTCTATCTTTTGCATGTTGATCGAATATGTGTTTCATTTTCTCTTGATATTCTGTTAGTCTCTGATTTACTTGGTCTCGTGTTTCCTCTAATTCCACCAATTGATTGATTCTTCTGACCATACCATCTGGTTCTTCCTGACTTTCCTGCATGAAACATGCCACTGGTAAGGCCAGCTGCACAGGAAACACTACTACTCGTCCATATACCAACTCATAGGGAGATTTCCCAGTTGCTCTCTTGCTGGTTATTCTATTGGCCCACAGAGCAAATTTCAATTGGGAATCCCAATTCTTCTGGTTTTCATTTATAGTCTTTTTCAAGGCCCTCACTAGAGTTTTGTTGGAGGATTCTGCCAAGCCATTCCCCTGTGGATAATAGGTTGTGGAATGATTAAGTGAAATATTATACTGTTGATGGAAATTCACAATTTTTGTAGATTTGAAGGCCTGTGCATTATCAGTCACTATTCTAGCAGGACAGCCAAACCTGGATATGATGTTTTCCTCCATGAACTTTATGATCACAGTATCTGTAGAATTCCTTGCAGGTATGGCTTCCACCCATTTCGTAAAGTAATCTGTGGCAGTTAGTATCCATTTATGTTGGCCACTTGAGGGTGGGTGAATTTCACCTATAAAATCTATTCCCCATTGCTGAAATGGTTCATTTACATGAACGGGATTTAGGGGCAGAGCTGCCAACTTCTGTTTCTCAGCAAATTTATGACACTTATCACATGCTCTGACCCAAGTAAAAACATCTCCGAATAATTTTGGCCAGTAGAAACCGGCCTTTAAGATTTTATGGGTTTTGGCTCTCCAACTGTAATGGCCTCCACAAATTCCTTCGTGAAATTCTATCATTATATTCTCCACTTCATTTTCTGTGAGGCACAATAATAGTATGCCTGAAGGATCTCTCCAATATAACTGACCATTAGCAACTATATACTTTTGTGATTTTAGCCTCAAAGCTCTATATTTTTCCTTATTATAGCTTGGAGGACAACTAAGTGTCAAAAGGTATTCTACTATTTATTTATACCAAGGACTGGTGAGAAATTTCATGTGTACTCTCTGAGTAGCCATCTCCAGCCCTTGCTGATCTTTTTCTTCTTCAGACTCTCCATTTGCTATCATAGACAGATTTATACCCAGAGCCTGATAATTCGATTCAGATAACATCTTAGCTAGCCCCTGTCCTTTTATCAGCTTAGTGGGACGAATATCAAATCATACTCCTGTATCTTTGCAATCCACCTCCCTATTTTTCCTTCACTATCTCCCTGAAGGAGAATGTCTTTGACAGCTGCTGTAGGGACATATGCAGTAATGTGAGACTACAAAACATGCGTTCTAAAGGCTTTGAGGGACTTTACCAGGGCATATGCCTGCTTCTCTAGTATGTTATATTTCAATTCTGCATCATGGAGCACCTGACTGAAGAAGGCAATAGGTTGCTCATATCCTTCTTCATTTTTCTGCAATAACACTCCAGCTACTGTATGAGGTGAAGCAAATGAAAAGATCATAAAAGGTTTAGTATAATCTGGTCCAGCCAGCACAGGGGCATCAGCAAATGCAGCTTTAATTCTAGCAAAGGCCTCCCGTGATTCTTGTGACCATTTCACCTCATTATTCTTCTTTAGCATATTCGTTATATGCCTAACTATCTCAGCGTAGTTAGGAATGAATCTCCTCAGAAAATTTATCCGGCCTAGAAATACTTGTACTTCGTTTTTATTCCTAGGTAGAGGAATACCATTTATGACTTCAACTCTTTTAGGGTCTATTATTACCCCCTCTTTAGTTACAATGTGTCCTAAGAGCTTGCCTTCCTCTAATGCAAATAAAGACTTTGTGGGTTAAGAGAAATACCATACCCTCTGCATTTCTCAAAAGTTCTTCGTAAATGCTCAATGTGTTCAACATCATTTTTCGAAAACACTGTAATATCATCAAGGTACACCACTAAAAATTTACCTTTCTCACCAACAAAATCAATATCCATAGCCCTTTGAAAAGTGGCCCCTGCGTTAATCAGCCCAAAAGGCATCCTGGCATACATGAATTTTCCCCATGGTGTAGTGAATGCAGTCTTCTTCTGATCTTCTGGAAATACAACCACCTGATTATAGCCAGAAAAACCATCCATCATTGACATTCTAGAGGCTCCCACCACTTTCTGCAGGATGTGGTCCATCTTGGGTAGTGGATAATTGTCTTTTAAAGACGCTCTATTTAAATTCCTGAAATCCACACAGCCTTATTTCTCCATTCTTCTTTCGAACAGGGACCAGATTTGCCACCCATTCAGAGTACCTCAATGGTACAATTATCTTGGCTTTTAACAGCTTCTTAATTTCTTTCTCAATGGAGGGAAGCAGCAATGGATTTATCTGTCTAAGCTTCTGCTTATAAGGCTTTGCATCTTCCCTCAGAGGAATTTTATGTTGCATTATACTAATATCAAAAGTTTTAAGGTCCTGATAGGACCATGCAAACACATCCCTGTATGACTGAAATAATTTCAAATATTTCTCCTTATATTCTTCTGGGACCTTCTTGGATAATTTCACAATCTTAGGTTCAGCGTCAGTACCCAGATTTAGATCTTCTACTTGACCTTCCTCTACCACTTTACTAGGCTACAATGGGACATCATTTTTATCAAATAATCTTTCTAGAGGCACCAATCCTCTAGGTATGACATGTTGGGTATGTGTTATATTCTTTCCACGACTAAGCACGCGCGGGGGGGTAAGAGGGGGGGTGGTAGCCCCCCCCTGTCAGGGTCTGGGGCAGCGCCTCGACGAAAATTTTGGTTCCTTAATTTCCGGCGGGTAGTCCGCGTCCATGGTTTTGTGCATGGTTTTGCACATGGTTTTGGGGTACGATGGTTTTCGACCCCTGGTATTTTTTAGATCCGGTCAAGGGAACTACGGTTATGTTCTAATCCAGGGTTAATGGATTGGGGTTTATGTATGCTTCGGCATGTATATATATGTGTTGTAACACTAAAGGAATATAATGAAAAATCAAGCTGGTCGTCCCAATTTGGGATCCAGGGGAAAATCTCTGTGTTTATCTGTTTTATGTTTTATGCTCTTGCTATTGTTTATTTTCTGTTATAAGATTCGTGTGTAGATAATTTCTGTTCAGGGTTAAAACCTACATGACATTTCCTTTTAGCTGCAGCACTTTACTCCCTGCTATTTTTTCTTCCCATTTGTTTTCTGCAATATTCTCAGCCTCATCTTCTTCACAGTCATCAATATCCATATTAGAGAATTCTCCCACTATTTCCAGGAATCTCTTCATCTGTCATCATCTTCGAATACCTGCCAGTGCTTAATATTATCCGGGATTGATGGTCTATAACGTACTTCAATTTCATACCTCAAGAGAGGGTTCTGAGGAGGACGGTATGTACTGGCAGCTACAGCAAGAGAATCTGCCATTCTATTCTGCTCCCGGGGCATGAACTTAATGTTAAATGCTGAGAAAAAGTTCTCCACCATGTCCCATACTTCATTTCTATATGCTCTCAGCCGAGGATGCTTAGCTTGACATTGATTTCTGATCTGTCTGACCACCAACTCTGAATCTCCCAGAGCTCTTAAACTTTGTATACCCATGTCCTTGGCTGTATGTAATCCCATAACAGTGCTTCATATTCAGCTACATTATTAGTAGCCTCATATTCCAATTTGAAAGATAGGGGAATCCATTTGCCTGTAGGAGAAATTAGTAATACCCTAGCTCCATTACCTTCTCTTGAATTTGCTCCATCAAAATGTAACGTCCATACTCCTACTTCATGGTCTTCTAAAGGCTGCTCCATCTTGAATTGACAGAAGGAGGGTTCATGAGCATAATCTTGATCTTCTTCCAGCATTAAACATGAAAAATCTCCTTCTTTACTGTAGACTGGTGAATTTTCAGAGCTTTCAGCCTTGGTCACCATCTTGACAAATCTGGTTTCTCTGTATAACCTCCTCTCCTGGCCACCGAAGACTGGGATACTGGCATATGTTAAATCCATCTTGAGTGACCCACCGATTTTTGTTCCCCAGGACCTTGACAGCAGCATGCCAAAGCGAGCTGGGATGTCAGCCACCACTATGTCCATGACCACACTCTTTGCTGGAACTTGGGCCAAATTGACCACTAAATCTTTGATCATACCCAAGCATTTAACTCTTTTGGAGTCAAATGAATATAGGTCTTTGTATGGACGTGTGATTTGAAGTCCTAGTTGCTCCATGACAGACAGAGGCATAAGATTATGGGAAGCCCCAGAATCTAACATACAATTGTGTAACAGTAGGTCATGGATCACTAGAGACACATAGAAAGGAGGAGTAGAGGGATCTATCTCCTCGACATGTGGGCCAAAGACTACCATGGGTCTTTCTTCTTGAAGGTTTAAGCTATCTGGAATAATTGGTGCTTCAAGAGGGAACATAAAAGAAGTAACTTGAGATTGGTATGCAGGTTGCTTCAATAGTTCAGTCAAGGGGACTAAGATTTTAACTTTCTCAAGCTCTTTTTGTAGATTGAAAGCAGGGGGGAAATTTTCTATTACAACTTCCTTTGATTCTCTATTTTCAGCTAGAGGTTTTGATTCTTTGGACACAGACTGGATATTAGGAGGACTAATTGTTTTGGAAGAAGAGGGAATTTGATCATTATACTGCAGAGGCTCGTTAATAGGACTCTTACCTTTTTCTGTGTTTTTCTTCATTGCTAACTCCTTCTGAGGTGGCTCTTCTTCTTGATCTTGAGTCCAAGTCCTCTTCCTTGAAGATTTGAGATCATATTTTCTGTTGAATTGTGCTAGCATGAAGTCCTTAAATTGTTTACAACAATGATCAACTTCTACTTCTTATGTGTCTTCAAATTATTCTTCTTCTTGCAACGGACATTCTACCTCATAGGCAGCATCTTCAGCAGGGTTATCTTCTGGACCATCCAAGTACAGAGGATGTGGTACTTGATCTTGTTGTTCTTTTGGATCTCTTGGCAATATCTGCAGGGGTGGTTTCTTGTACTGAGGATTATAACCTTTATTTGGAGCATTATAAAAATTCTTAGGGGCTGAATTTTTGGCCTCCAATTCGAGCTTGACCATCTTCTTAATCATTTTTCTTATTTCATCCATCTTGTCTGAATCCTTATCTTGATTAGAGGTAGATACTTCCTCTTTACCCCTTCTCCTAGTGTCCTGTTCAGCTTTTCCTTTCAATTTTCCAGTGGAGGCAAAATTTGCTTCCAGCTCAAGAGCATCTGACTGAGCATCATCTAGAGTGGCAGGTTTTCTTTCTCTCAAAGAGAAACCAAAATCTGAGTCAAAGGCTGCAATGAAAACAACTTTGGCATCATTCTGATGAGGCTTCATATCAGGAGGAAAACTCAAATACAACTTATTAAATCTCTTAATAAACTCTGACACCCCTTCATTATGTTTCTTCTTCAAAGTATTGAATTCAGTGAGACACTGACCATGATCTTTCTTTTCTCCCCACTTTCTTAGAAACAGTTCTTCCATTCTATCCCAGGTATTGACCGAGCGATCGGCCAATGTTTTAAACCATTTCCTAGCTTCACCCTCAAGAGATTGCACGAACAACCTTAAGACCACATCCAAATGCTCTACATTTAAGTTCTCTGCAAAAGAACAGAAGACCTCAAGGTGTTTCTGAGCATCAATTTCATTTTCTCCATTGAATCTAGGCAGAATTTTCAAATAATCCTGTGGCATATCATTTAGCACTTGGGGTAAAGCCAAGGGAGCATATTTATTCAACAAGAAAGCAGGAACATTAGCCATTGGAGGTGGAGGGGGTTGTACAACGGTTTGATGAGGGATTGGAGGAGGAGGAGGAGGTGGAAGTGGAGTATGTATAACAATGGGAATATATTGTACAGTAGGCTGAGGTGTAGATGGAAACAATTCGCGATTAACAGGGGCTACCTCTGTAAATTATTTAACTTCTTCAGCCTCAGGGGTAGGACAAAAGTTCTCTTTGGTTCTAGCACTTCCCCTGGGTGGGCTATCTGAGTAATATTTAGGATTTTCCTCAGTGGAGTCAGGATTTTCTACTGGAATTTCTTGAGAAGAAGAGGATGGATAATATTCTGTAGAAAACTCTGGGACTGCAATACGGGCTGATTGTCTTTCTCTCCAACTTCTTCTGTGTAAAATCTTCTCTGGGTCAGACACAGAGGGTATCTTTGATTTAGAAGTATCTGACCTTAAATGTGGCTTTCGAGTAGCCAGGACTACCAATAGATTTATCAAATAAACAACAGTGGAGTCGCTAAGGTGAGAGATATGCAACTCTTCAACTCTCTGTGCTCATCTGATTAGAGAGTGAATGTGATTTGTCGAGGCCCAGGGAAATTGATTTTCTTGAATTTGTTCCCCGGAAACGGTGCCAGAAAGATGTTGTCAACAGATATTGTCCCCTCTAGAGATAGCCTAGAGTTGCCATAGACCAGTGCCTAGGACATCTTATCATAGCAAGAGTATATTATATAACTTGGGTGTCAATCCAAAACTCTCCTGCTATCTCTTGTAAAACAAGGAAATTAATATAAATGGAACCAGAAATTACAGAAACTGTCACAGGGAAAGCAATGTTGCAAAGGCACAATGCAAAGCTCCAATATTAAAGCATCAGACAGTTAAGAGACAATTTATTGCAAAGAGGTCCAGTTCAAGTAATATGCCACAGAAATCAAATATCAGAAAGTGAATGTGGTGAAAGAAACATCAAGAAGATATTAGTTAACTTTGGACTGATACCCAGATACATAACAGAACCATGCATGGGCTTACCAATCTAAGAATCCATACATGACAATGGAATTTTAAAAGCACCCTCCCAAAGCAACTAATATAGCATAAAAATGGTTGAGATGAATATGGAACAGTATGTCATGCATGGGCCTATTTAAAGCGCTTGACTGATTTAAGTATGGGCATCAACTAGGATGAATCCTTACCAAACCAGTGAGCCACTCGCATTCCAAAACATGATACAAGAAAATGGATGAAATGAGATGTTATATTAACACGTAAGAGAAAGTTACATACTGTGAAATACCAAAGACCAAAATCCTCATTACAGATATAACTCCTCCTCACTAAGACCCTACGGGCTCTGAACCTTCATACAAGAACTTTTACAAAATGTATATAACACTCCTTTCACTGCACAAATTTCTGATAAAAGTCTAGAACCCTTACAATGTCTTTCTCCTCAGTTTTTCTAGAGGAGACAGAAAATTCTAGTAGATGAGGTAGGTGGCGAGCATTTAATTTGCTTAATTTGAACAAAATGGCAGAAACATTCGTGCCTATGTTACTTAATTAATATGCTGTGCTATAGGTACTCTGAGGCCGGCTCCATGAAGTAAATTTTGTAGGTGCCAATTTCTCCAGGGATAAGACATGAAGAATAAAATTCGCAACATTATGTACCTTCCTGAGAGAAAAATCTATTGAAATTAAACATGGAGGATAAGGTTTTTATGTACTTGTACTCTCTGTCTTCTGAATGCCGAATTGAAATTTAAATTCTTCAATGTCAGACACTGCATTCCTTAGATCTTTCATTGATATTGTTTGCCGCGACAATTAATATCTCCATCTGTAAAATCTGCATTTTGAATTTCTCTAGAGGTTTTGACAGATTTTAATTCCTGCTTCATTTAATGTTGGTCATATCAAGCGGCTCCCAGATATTTCTTCACAAATTTTGCTCCTTAAACATGGTCTTGTCATGCGTTCTCGGCTTCTGTAATGGAGGCGGTGAATCATGGCTAATTTTTCCGCCGCTGCACACCTGCAAAACCCATAAACATGTTAAAGAGAACCATGCACGGGAATGGTGATGCAGTGGAGAAAACCATGTGATGAAGCGGTGTGGTAATATGATGGAAGCACGAAAGATGGCAGTGAAAGCACGACGAGACGAGGGTGGATGGACAGAGCAGAGGTTTCTACGCGAAACAACAAAACATGGCATATGAATGGAGTATATGAATGGTGAAAGAGAAAAGTGATCGACGCATGGAACGATAACGTGGAGGCGGACTTAGTCAATCGACGCAACGTATAAATGATTCTAGACCGTACGATTCAAAAATGAAATCAACGGTCGAAACATAACTAGAAGGTGATGGGATGGTGGGCCCGAAGTACTACGCACTAGGGCTAAAGTTCGCGCAGTTTGGGAGATTTGAAACTGTTGGATGGAGCGCTCAAGATTGGACGGCTAAGGTTGATTTCGCTGCGCGCCCGGGATCGAGATTTAACGCGCAAAATGGAGCGATATTGGAACAGTGGCCTGGGACACGTGGCTCAGCGTATGGAATCGCTGGCCGAAGGGGGAATACCGCCTACCCAGTAAAGGTGGTGCGAAATAAACCGGCTGGTTTTGGAGTTGGCGCGCAGCGCAGGGTCCACTAGGGCGAGAAGGATGTGGTACGTCGATTTACGGTATGATCTAACGGCTGGCGGATAGACTATGAGGACGGCGTTGATCAGCGGAGACCGTTCGATCATGTCAGATCAACGGCTGATATTTCGCCAGATGCGCATATTTGATGGCGCTCCCAAATTTTAGCATTAGGTTTTGGCTCACAGTCACGTGAAGGAAATGGCCAAAGAGTTAGGGCCGAAGGGGCTCAGATTAAATGTTTCAAAAGGGAGTCTTTCGGTCTTCTATTATGAAATTTGAGCGCAGAGGAGGGCAACGGTAAACAGAAAAAGGGCTACTTAGGCCACGATAGGGAAATTTAAAGGTTCAGGAGGGGCTGATGGCCAAAAATTTTAATGGGGGGGGGGCTGACATGGATAACACTTAGCATCTACCCAGATCTGTATTTTTCTGTCAAAAAGCCTTGTTTATGAGTTTTTTTCAGCAAATTTTTCATCTTATCAATCTCCATTAAGTTAATTGGGTGTTTTGAGTCTCTTTTTTGAGAAATTCTTAATTTGATTTCCTTTGGTCATTACTTCGTGGTTTGTCTCAGTCTTTTCACAATTTTGCATTTTTTTTCTTTTGTTTTTGCAAAAAAAATTCCCCCTCATTCGCCGAGGGGAGCTAAATTGTGTATGAGTGTTAATTGCCTTTGAGTGTTTTTATTTTTTGATCTTTGGAACTCTCACCCAATTTTCTTTACTTGCACGTGATTGGTTCTTAGATTACATTAGAATCATCTAGTGTTTGAGAATTCTCTTGCATAGATCACATTTGCATAATTAGAATTCTCATTTTCAGAATATGAGTGAATTGTGCATAGATTACAACTGCATTGTTTACATTCTGAAAAATCTATCGTAGATTTAGATCAGTTTTCTTTGATTTGAATTTAGATGTTTTTATGCTTGTTTTAAAAACACAAAAATAAAAAATAAAATTTGGAATTGATTTGCATTAGTTTTTCTTGATGAAATTAGTGCATTAGAGAATTTGTTATATTTTCTCTTAGTGATCAATCTTTTGCATTCTTGGAAGTGAATGGAAACTCTCTCATTACTTTAGTTAGGATTCATCGAATTGAAAATATTACATTATCATATTCGATTGCATTCAGTTTTGGGTCGGGTCATAACACCATTGGTTTCATATCCATTTACCCTTTTGAGTAATAACATCCTAAATAACACAACGCTTAATTAAAATTCATCTAGTAATTTTTACATTTTTAGGGCTCTTTCCACCAATCTAGCTCAGGATTAGTGCTTTGGAATAGGTTGTAGTTAACTTTCCAAAGCAACTAAAACAAACAAGTAGATAAATCTTGCGGTAGGAAATAAATCCAA
Source organism: Pinus albicaulis (assembly GCA_034641835.2). Classification (NCBI taxonomy): domain Eukaryota; kingdom Viridiplantae; phylum Streptophyta; class Pinopsida; order Pinales; family Pinaceae; genus Pinus; species Pinus albicaulis. The sequence continues at coordinate 1,486,731,745 of CM076570.1, forward strand.
TTGTAACTGGTACATTCTGGGAAGCTTCTCTTAAAGGAGTTAATCAAAAGATCATGTCCAAGCCTTTGAGAAAATCAATTCTGTTTCATTGGGGAAGATAGAAGATCTGCGCGCATTACAAATGTTAAACCTCGAATTAACCATTGTCGAGGAGCCTGGGGTCACTTGTTGGTAAACCTCGGATTGACCATGTCGAGGAGCCTTCAAGGGGATTGAGCTTTGTTACTCTGCCCTTGTGCATAGAATCGGATCATAGATTGTTCCCCCAGTTGTATTTTTTCTTGTTGGTGACCTTAGTGTCCATAAACTTAAGATTATTTCCTAAGGTGACGGTGAAGGAAAGATCTCACTGTACCTGGAGCAGACGTCGACTATACTCACTTGGACTCTCTGGGGGGTTCTCTTCACTCGAGATGGTTTTGTGAAGAAACTTGTGCCAGTCTGTTTCAGCAAGCAGGTTGTCGAGGTAACTGTTCCAACCGCCATTTATGCATTAAAATTCTACGATGTTGGATTTCATCACCAACTAGTGTTTTTAGTGCGGGAATCTACTGTTTCTGTGTGGTTTGACTCCTAGATTTGATAGCGCATGTTAATTTGTTTGTTTTTACTTTTAGAGACCATAGGTGTGAATTGTGAATTTTAATTGTTAGGTGTGAATTTTGAATTGTTAATTTTAGTTTTAAATTGTTAATAAAATTCACTGAAGTTGAATATAATGGCAATTGTTCTGGAATTTACCAACCAAGGAACCCCTCTTAACGAGAATCCTATTACTTTTCCTTGTTTTGGAAATGTTGGTCCTCCTTATATGGCTACTTTGTCATTACCTGGATTTACAATAGGTTTACCGATATGGTTATTTTCAACTTTGTTGGCCCCGAATACTCCAATTGGTCCACCTCAACCGGATGCTTCACCTCAATAGAGTTCACCATCTCAACATCACCAACCTTCTGTTGACCCTTTACCTTCTTCACCCAATATTTCTTCCTCTTCGCTTGGTAAAAGCCTTGACGCTAGTAACCAGGTGGCTAAGAAGAAGAAGAAAGGGAAGAAGAAGCAAGATCAGGAAGAAGTCAACCAACCAACCATGGCTATAAATGTTAGTAGTGTTGAGGAAACCTCCAACATGCATCATAAACCCAAATACCCTTGCAGGCTTTGTAAGGGTGACCACCTCCTTATCAATTGTCCTGGTATTCCAAAGGTCTTGGAAGTATGGTCAGAAAAATCTCATCAACTTTCCATTGATCCATTAACCAGTGATAGTCAGGTTCCTGGGAAAAAGGGTAAAGTTAGGTTTCCTTGTAAGTTATGCAAAGGGAGTCATCAAACTCACATTTTCCCTCACATGGATGAAGCCTCAAAATTATTGGAAAACCTTACTGCTCCACAGCAATAATTTCCAACTGGTTACCGTAAACTTTCTCCCAACCTACCGTCAACTTATGGAGTTATTGATCTAATTTCAAGTACAGTTTATCCCACTCTTCCATTGGAGAGTGAAACTCACATCACTCAGGTTGATGATCCATTAGTTGATCAAGTGGTCGATTCGATTTCACATTCGGTCAATCCCATTCTCCCTATAGAGAGTGAACTTCACACCGCTCAGGTTCTTCTTGTTACATCAGATTCTTCTACGCTAGGGGGCATTTCACCTGTTTCTACAGAACCCCCTCCAAGTACTGAGCTATTTTCCTTTGATTGGAATAGACTGACAGAACCTCGTCTTCCTTCCTCCATCCCTTTCCAAATCATTGTGAATTTTGGTGGTAGGGACATACACCGCACACAGGTAGATGAAGGTGCTTCTGTTACTATTTTATCCTCAACTACTTGGAAAGCTTTGGGTTCCCCTTAGCTTGTGCCTATTACGCAAAATCTGAAAGCTTTTAATAGAACCATTAGTGAACCTTTAGTGATCCTTCCTAAGTTTTCTATTACTTTGGAAGGTAAAACTATCTGTATTGATCTTATGGTAGTTCGAGGCCCCTTGGATTTTAATTTACTCCTTGGGCGAGACTATGTCTATGCAATGAAAGCTGTAGTATCGACACTCTTTCGCGTGATGTCTTTCCCTCACAATGGAAATATTGTGACTGTAGACTAGCTTTCGCTCCCTAGTCTTGTTTCGACTACCAATAATATGACACCCCTAAATGTTCCTGATTCTAAAGTGGTATCTACCCTGCCATGGGTTAATTATGTGGCAACTAGTCCCATGTTTTCAATTACTGATGTAAGTGAGCCTCTCACTGTTTGCTCGTCTTTCTTTGACTTAGATCTGGTAATTGACATGGAAAACTCTACGGGATTATTTGAACGTGATGTTCTTATCCCTTTTGCGTCCCTTGACATGTGTTCCTTCCAGAGAAATATTCTTCCTTCTGCTAAAGACCTCTTGGAAGCCATGATCAAGGTGTGTCCATTGACATGTGTTTCTTCCAGTTGGAAGCCATGATCAAGTTCCCGAGGATAGTTCCTTTTACTGTGTCAACCTCATTAAAAAATGAATCAGTGAGTCCAAGGATAGTTCCTTTTACTGTATCAACCTCGTTAAAAAATGAAACAGTGAGTGTGAGGATAGTTCCTTTTACTGTGTCAACCTCATTAAAAAATGAATCAGTTAGTCAAGAGCATAGTTCCTTTTCTTGTGTCAAGCTCGTTAAAAAAATGAAACAAGCTTCCGAGGATAGTTCCTTTTACTATGTCAACCTCGTTAAAAAATGAATCAGTGAGTCCGAGGATAGTTCCTTTTACTGTGTCAACCTCATTAAAATATGAAACAGTTAGTGTGAGGATAGTTCCTATTACTGTGTCAACCTCATTAAAAAATGAATCAGTTAGTCGAGAGCATAGTTCCTTTTCTTGTGTCAAGCTCGTTAAAAAAATGAAACAAGCTTCCGAGGATAGTTCCTTTTACTGTGTCAACCTCGTTTAAAAATGAATCAATGAGTGTGAGGATAGTTCCTTTTACTGTTTCAGCCTCGTTAAAAAATGAATCAGTTGGTCAGAGGATAGTTCTTGTTACTGAGTCAACCTCGTTAAAAAATGAATCAGGTATGAGGACAGTTCTTTTCCTGTGACAACCTCATTAAAAAATGAATAAATAGGTAGATTGTAGAGAGTAGATTAATAGATTAGAAATAAGTAGTTTATGAGGATGGTTCTTGTTACTGAGTCAACCTCGTAAAAAAAATGAATCAGGTATGAGGAAAGTTCCTTTTACTGTGCCAACCTCGTAAAAATGAATCAGTGTATCAAGAGGAAAGTTCCTTTTACCGTGTCAGCCTCGTTAAAAAATGAAACACGTTGCCATGAGCATAGTTCTTTTCCTGTGTCAAGCTCGTTAAAAAATGAAACAAAGCCTCCCCTAATTGAGTCGAGTTTTTGACTAGATCTCGTAAATGTTAAGTCATATATTTAGGTTAGTTATTTCAGTTTTTGCATAATTTTCTTACAGTTTTAGGTCGGGTCTTTCATATGATCTCGTAAATGAACCCAGCAGTGTACTTAGTTGAATGAAATGAAGTTGGGGGGGTATGCGCTCTAGCAGTTATGCTGAGGGGGCATCAAGCACAGTTTTCTCTCTGTTTCAAGCTTGTGTAAAAATGAAACCAATCTGAAGCATAGTTTTTCTATGTTTCAAGATTTTGTAAAAATGAAACCTATCTTGAGTCGATTTCGGTTATTATTTTCAAGACTCGTTAAACTCATGAAAATCCCGAGATTATTTTTCTATCTTTCATTCTCGTAAAACACATGAAAATGCCGAGTTCTTTCTGTCTTTCCCTTCTCTTAAATTAAATTGAAAGTCGGCCACAGGAGTATATTTTTATCCCTTTTTCGAACTCGTTAAAACTTACGAAAAAGAGAAAACCATGAGTACATTTTTATCCCTTTTTCGAACTCGTTAAAACTTACGAAAAAGTGAAACCCTAGAGTCCTCTTTTAAGCTTTTTTCAGACTCTCGAAAATTGAAAAGATTGTCGAGCACTTGATTATTCGAACTCGTTAAAATAAATGAATGATTGTCCTTTCAGTATAAGTTTACCCCTTTTACGGACTGAAATGGAATATTTATGAAAAAGGTATACGTTTACTAATTACGGTCAATAGAGTTCTCTCCCACATTATTTTATCCTTTTTCGAGCTCGAGAGACTAAATTTACGAAAAAGTACAGCCATGTAGTCTTCTTAAGTTTTTTCTTCTGACTCCCTAAAATTGAAAAAACACCGAGTTTCTCCTATACTGGACTCGTTAAAATTTAACAGTAAAGGACCTGTTCAATTTCAAAAAAGGAACGAACCACTCCTTCTTAGGGTTCGAATCTTAAACTAATTTGGACTCATCCGAAGGATGAGCTTATAAACAAGAAAATGTTATCCTCCTCAAGCTTGTCAAAAATAAAGAGGTACTTGGCAGAAATGGTGGGGGAAAAGAGAGAAAAATGAACCTGTTTGTTGTATTTTGATTTTTCGAAAAACCGTTAACCACTCTTGAACACGACACTTTCGTTCACTTAGGTTGGGAAAATCCTTTGCCTAACAGTTAATCGAATCATATTGAAAGTCTTCAGCCGGTTTCTAGGTATTAGCTTTGGGTCAATTGTCACCAAACCATCTGCAGTGTCGTTATGTGTTCAAGAGGACAGTTCAAACAAACCATTCATCTACAAAATATCTGTCATTCATTTTGACCATCCCTGAGTCAATCCTTGCCAATATATTTCTTCAAAACTTGATCTATGATTTCATGTTGTGGCCTTGCCTACGACGGATCGCTTCCTATCGACGACAGCTCATTATCTAGGAAGTTGATCTAGAAATCGTCAGTACCTTGAAATTTGCATGCCTTAATGGCAGGTTTCTCGCTTTCGACGACAGGTTGCATCATTGACCTTCGATCGAATGATTCCGTGACATGGTCGACTTCAGCTCATTCATTCACATTTCATGGATTGTACTGAGTACTTTCGGGGCCATTGACATTACTGGTGGTTACTCTCACACTTGTTAACAGTCTACATCATTGACTGGTAATCAAGTGGTTTCTACCATGTTCGACTTCGACACATTCATTCACATGGATAGAATTGTACTAGTTCAAGAAGCAGAAATCAAGACCCTGGATCTAGTTTCTACCATCCAGGCTGCAAGGAATTTTGTTATCATTTATAAAATGGACTATTCATAAACAGATGGCTGCGTCCATACTGTGTCTACACATGTCTACAATATTGATGTAATATTAAAATCATTTCTGTATCAGAACAAGTTTAGTTAGTTTTTTATCTGAGTATGGGAATGCCTACCTCAGCGATGATATATATACATATATACATTTTGCATTGAATGTTTTTACAGGTTTCGACTGGGGTGTCCACAGGATGATCCTGGAAATGATAAAGTACTTCACTCTTCATACATGACAGACTCACTCTTCATCTATTACAGACTTCGCACTTTAGGGGGAAATCTGTTACACTGAAAATTGTCACCTTGACATTTCGTTGTCCATATGAGCTCATTATCACTCATACTTTCCTCCTTTGCAAGTCTAAAAACATCAGTTCCTCATGTCAAGCGTTGAAAATAAGAGAAAAGTTCTTAAAAATCTCCTTAACTCTGGTATCGCACTTTCTCTTTGTCTTGCCTGCGGTCCCGCACCTAATGTTCATGACTCCTGCGTACCTGAATGCACTTTCTCTGTGTTAAAAGTGCGGACCCCTGTAAAAGATTAAAAAGGTGCAAGTAAACTCAAAAAGCTCAATTTCAGTAATTTCTAGAAGCTTCTAGAAATAATCTTACGGTGGCAGAACCGCTCTTTTGAGGTTCATGTATCCCTTACCTTAAGGAGCTAACCCATTGATGTGAGGAGCTTATCCCTTTGAAGGAGGATTCTATCCCTTCATATTTGGAACTGAAACCTCCTCTTTTGCACAGAGGCATTGGGTAGCCTCAAGGGGAGTTCAAGCTTTAGAATTATTTGAGGTAAAGTGTTGTTGGGATTCATACTCATTTAACTGAGATTTTGTGAGGAAAGATCACATACCTCTATCTGTCTCGGTTGGAAGAGTGAAAGGCTTGTCAAAGTAGAGGAGATTCCTGCTTTTAGACCCCGGGAAGGCCTGTTCAACATCAAGGCTAAGGTTGTAAGGTTTTCCTTCTTTCAAAGTTAATACAAATGAATTCATTTTTCTTAATAAGCTGTTAATTAACTGTTTATTTCATGGATTCCTTGATCACCATGATAGGCATGATTTATAATATTTACTATACAGGTGTTATTTAATGTTTGCTGGTTTGTGACTGCATATCTATAAAGATAATTCCTTCAAGCGACCGAAGGACAACTACTTCGAACAAGCATTGGATCTATGGTAATACTTTAACACCTTTATAGTATTCTTTTGTAAATTGTATATGTCTAGAGAAAGATAGGTTTATTTGGCTGTTTGTTGCTAGATTACCTTTTGGTACTAGGGAGATCGATTTTGTCCGCAAGATTGATTTATCCGATCAACAATGGGCTACCTCTAACTAGATTTTCTATTCACTTCTTTCACATTCATTACTCGTTCATCTCTAGAACTCACTCACAAAAATCACACTTCTCCATTAGGTTTCAAACTCCAATTCTCTACAATTGGAACTTTAATGAAAAGATCGCCCAATGATATTTAATTTCGAATGGAACCTTCAATGCTTCTTCTCAATTTTTAAACAACTCATTAACTGGAACCTTCCACCTTTCAACAGAATCAAATCCCGCGTTAAATGTACTCAACAATCACTTATGACATGACCTAGTCTAGACTGTCGTTGGTTTCAACTCTTGCACAGAGTTTGGAACTATTTCACTTCAACCACGCACATAACCATATAGATATATTAAATACCTTGTTCTATTCTTTACCAGGTCATACCGAGAATCAACAGAACATTATATTCCTATGCATTCATCAATCTAAGTCTTATTCACTATAGATATTAGAACTATAATAAACCATTATTCCTCATTTGGAAGGAAATTACCTGTTATATTCATTTCCAGAAGTTTTGTACATACATATCATCAACCTGATTCATTTATGTTACATGGTCAATTAACCAACATCCCCTTTCTAGAGCTAATCGACCCCCCCCCCCCCCTACAACTTAAGTTCCTTGTTCTATTTGTACACAAGCCTATTTATTGATCTTTTCAACTAACTCCTAATTTTATTAATTGAATCCTATAAATAGAAACCAAACCTGATCCAATATGACTCATGTGTAGATTTTTTTTTAGCCCAAATCGAATGCTAACACATATCACAACTTGTTACAAGATATTTGTTCTTATTTAATGATTCTATGACTCATATTCTCACTAACACTTAAACCTAATTAACCTAATGACCCATTTTCCAAATATCTCCAAATATCTCCTAATAACTTATAAAATTTTCCATTTTTTACAATATTCCAATCAAAGAATTTTGTTCCTCATGGAATTGACAATACCCCTCTATGTTTGGTCTTCAATGATGTCTTGGAGAGAAGATGCTCCTGCATCAAAAATACTATTTGTAACATGCTCAAAAAACTAGGTATACCTCTTATCTTATTCAGGAAGATGATACAATCATTGAGAGAAAATATCCTCACACAATTGGCTCACAATGCATTACAATATCACTTGATCACAATAGAACCAACCCCTCCTTTACAAAGCTTTATCCTATAAATAAATTTGTTGGAGTGATTAAAAAATAATTGCAAGAAGAAATGGAGAGCCAAAAATTCATATTCATACATTGTTGAACCAGTTCAAGACAATGATTTTTTCTCCTTAACTCGATCCATTATGATCTTCACTAAATGATGTTTAAGAATATAACTAGTTTCAGTATTCATAATTAATGTTGTACTCATTTCAATTTATAACCTATGTAACAAAAAAAATAAGAAAAGAAAAAGTTACTATATTAAAGCATGGGTTTCATGCTCATTATTGATGGTCTTCTAGGTAAAAGCATGTTCTTCATGCTTCTACGGTTTATTAGGTCTTAGGAGTTATTGTCATAATTCAAAGGAGTCAACATCTTGTTTATAAGACCCTTTCAGGAAAAATGTAATTTGAAATAGAATTATTTTTTAGTCTAGAAAGTCTTGGGAACTCCAAAAGTACAAGTCAACCCTGACATCTTGAAGTCGACTTAAAGGAGGGAATTCGACCCCTTGGAAAGGCCATATAAAGGAGAAATGCGACCTCATTTGGCACTCACTCACCAAGAAGTTTTATCTCAAGGAAAAAGTTTGATATATAGCTGGGAAGGTAGAAGACAAGAATACAAAATTTCTAGGAGAAGAAAAAGACTTTTTTTGGGGTTATTTCTCTCTCACACGTGCGAAAGTTAAGGGTTTTTGCAGTAGGGGCCAAAATTGTAGATCCAAGTTGTATTAGGACAAATTGCAATCTCTTGTTTCTAGAAGGAGGAATACTCTATCTTGATTTCACTGACCTTAAGAGGGTTTGTCTTGCTCAAGAAAGATCACTATAGGAAGCTAATATAGGGTTTTTGCAGCAACTATAGGGCCAAAGTTGCAGGTCGAAGTAGCAATAATGAAGCTGGGAGCTCGAAGTTGTAGTTTGAAGTTGGTTGGTGCTAGATCAAGGAAGAAGTTGTTGGAAGGGCTAACTTATTATTTGGAGAAGGACTTGGTCTAGGGTTTGGGTCTTTGTTGTCTCATTTGAAGTAAATTCTATAAGCAGAGAAGATTTTTCCAGATTTTCCCCTTAGAGGGGTTTTCCCCTAGCTGAGAGCCTAATTTTTGTGTCCTTTGTTGCTACTTTTTTTGCTATTGATATTTGTTTGATGAAAAGATCTAAATAAAATAATACATAGACTAACTAAGTTCACAAGAAAATAATAAGGTTAAGAAAAATTGGAATTAATATATTCCACTTTGTATTTTCCAACAAATGAGAGATATTTTCGAACTTAACCACATGCTTTTGATGAGGTTGAATGCACATTGATTTGGTTGAATGAATACCATGGAAGATTACCATCGAATTTTCCTGAGGTTTTTATTTTTTCAATGTACAAGCAGTGTTGCGAGCATATAAGGGCACGCCTGGGAAGATTTTCGTGGTCATACAAAGGCAAGCTTGCGACAATGCTATAAAACTTGGAAAACACAAAGGAGCACTACCCAGATCTACTTCCAGCTTCAACACTACCATCATCTATACCTAGACATTGTCATAACCATACAGGATAGTTCATTAAACTCATTACAATGCATAAAATACATTACATCAAATATTTCTTGTTGAAATCAATGCTAACATTACAATGCCAATAAGTAACCGTCCCACTGCCTGATATGGCATAAGGGGGTGGGATATGTTACAATAATGCTACTACCATGTTCCTTTATGAATTACTCATGTCATTGTAAATCTTCCCTAGCCCAAATAAGTTCCTTTTAAACCATGAAACTATCTTTGATATTTTATTATATATTAATGAAAGGAATCCCATCTTCTCAATGCATTTTGACTTACATTGTAAACCTACCCTAAGATGAATCAATTCAAAAATGGGACTAACTCAATGGTGGCCATAAATTCCCAAATAAAACACAAATGAAGCCACTAATATTGGATAAACAAAGATCTAATTCAAATTCATATTCAACAAATATCCCAACTCAATTATGATTGTGCCTTTGAAAACAAACTCAAAGAAAAAACATCTAAGCATCAAAGTAGGAATTGCAAGTGAACTCTATCAAGATTATTTTAGCTTGGAGGACACAATTATTAGAGGGTAGAAATAGAGCAACTCTAAATAATGTCCAAATTTTGTAAGCCCTTTTTCAAGCCCAGATGACCAACACCAATGCTCATAACTGAACATCTAATCCATATCCCCACCCTATGTCATGCTAGAGTAGAGTATTCATTAAACAACATTAGAATAGATACAAGTGTGTGATAGAAGTGGAGGAGTCTCATTGGATAAATACTTACTCCATGGGACTTGACTGATTCAAATTTATGCAGGAACGCAATAGAATACACATATAACCATAAATACAAAGATGCAACAGAAATAACACTTCATTTCATTAATATCAAAGAATTGAAATTTGTTTAAAGATAGAATGGAAATAAACTAGCTAGGGCACTGGTAGCTTATCTTTGAGAAGAGATGTGCTGGCTACATGCCTCTGAACTATGTTAAAATGAGGCTAGAGGGCCTGTTTATTATTGATAAATAATGGAAAACCCTAAACATCCAAAAACCTAACCCTAGGAGATGAAGCGCCAAAACTATGGGCCCTGTTTGGGTAAATTGGTACATCAACTTCCCGTGGACGTAACTTTGGCATATGATATCTGTTTGACGCGCACAATACCTAGTTATAAATATATACCCAAGGAATACAAATTTTTATGTGATAAACATCAAAAAAACTATTTTGTTTCTCCCAGTTTTACCAAAAAACGTCGTTTAGGGCCTCATAAAGGCTCCGGAAGTTCAGGACCCAAAAAATTGCTAAAAATAGTAAATTGTGCTACAATTAAGGAAACTGAAAAACTAAAAGAAACAATGGTGGGGCCCAAAGTGGAATAGGCGGGTGGCCACCAATATACACCTCGGTCACTCCTCCCCCCTTAGGAAGAAATGGTCCCCATTGCGTTGAGTTCCTCCATGAGATGAGGAAAATTTTGCTGAACTTGGTCCCTGGTGACCCACTTGCCTTGGTGCAGAAGTTGGCCAGCTTTGACAACCCGATATAGTTGGATCTTCTGCTTGAGACTATTATTGATTTGCATTTCCATGATACGATCTGTGGTGGCATGTTCCATGCAGTCTGGGTTTAACTCTGTTGGTGTGAGTTGTTCTACAATGTTGGAGGTGTCCAGTAGAGGTGGAAAGTAGGGTCGAAGGCGGTCCAAATAGAACACTGGGTGTAGACCAAGGAATGGTGGAATAATGAGCTTGAAGGCATTGGTGCCTATAGCCTTGGTGATGGTGTATGACCCATATTGGGGCGGGCGAAGCTTGCGGTGGGGTCCAACAAGGGTGTAACGAGCTACTTGCACCAAGGCAAAAATAGGGATTTTCACAGCTCTACTTAGGGAAATGTCAACAAGAAGAATGTTGCTTTCATCAAAAGGGATGCAAGGATGGTATTTTCAAAGCATGACACTACTTATTGGTCACAAAAACCACCCTCCAATGTGCGAGTTAGGGATTGCAGGGATAGTGACAAAATGTTGTGTAACAGATGCCCCCTAAATCATGAAGTCTGAGAGAGAGGGAGGGGTGAAATGCTTTATGAGAACGCGTTCAAACCAAACACTGATGTCGAAAGACCTGCAATTACAAATACAACTGATATATGTGATACATGAATCATGTGGCATGGGCGTAGCCATCCATAATAGAGTACATAAAAATTGAGATCCGAGGTATGGACACAACCATCCAGCAAGAAGGATCAATAAATAGACTCAGGTATGGTCTCAGCCATCCAATCAAGAGAGTCATGCAATAAGTCATAATAATCCACAAAAATCTGCTGCGTGGGGTTTATCAAACAAAACCCAGGGTCTTGCACTCCATCTCGACCCAAACAAGTACAATTTCGAGCATGCGAATATATAAGCTGAAGTTGAACATGCAGGAAAATCGTCTGATTACCAGCCAATGATGAAAGTTGTTAACAGACGCGATAGAAACCACCAATGATGACGATGGCCCTCAAGGTACAAAAGGTACAATCTACGGAATGTGAAAAATGATCTGACATCGAACATCCGCAGAATCACTCGATCGAAGGCAAATGATGTAAACCTTGCGTCGAATGCGAAAAACCTGCCATTGAGGCATGCAGGCTCCAAGGTACCAAAAGGGAGTCTCTAGATCAAATTCCTGGATAATGAGCTGAAGTCGATAGGAAGTGACCTGGTTGAAGGAGGCCCATAATGTTTCCCACATCATCGACACGAGACAGAGGAACATGATGAAAGTGGATCAGGACCAACAGGAGATCAGAGGAAGGTTAGCAACTACAGAGGAAAACTTCTCTTGAACATATTAACAACACGACATTCGATTTGAAAGTATTTGACATCAAAGGATCTAAGGTCATGATGATGTGGCAAAGAGCAGATGAGAGGTCAAAAGAGATTACCCAAACCCATGAAGGCAAAAATGACCAAATGAGATGTCCCCAACCCAACACAAATGCAGAAAAGTGCCATGTTCAAGAGCAACATACTGCCAACATAACTAAAACTTGGTTCCATTTTCCCCCACCATTTCTGGCGAGTACCCCAATTACTTTTTAAAAACAAGCTTCAAGGGGATAGCATATGCTTGCACTATAAGTTGTCATTCGAACAAATCCAACCTAGTACATTTTACAAGCCCTAGGAAGGAGGAACTCAAATAACGTCATGGTGACAAAGTCCGATGCCATCAAAGTTTAACGAGTCTGACAAAGGAAGAACTCGACATCTTTTCATGTTTAGAGAATTTGAAAAGAAGGCAGAAAAGAAAACTCCAGTAGTCCCTTTTCATAGGTAGTATCATAGATCTGAAAAGGTAGAAAACTATGTCTGAGAGAACCTTTTAGTCGTGATAGGCTAAGGTATTCCTTTTTCGTAAATAATCCATCCCAGCCTGAAAAAGGGTTAAACGTATACTGGGTAGATATCGTTTCGCAGCCATTTAACGAGTTCAAAACAACAAGAATCTCGGAAATCTTTTCAATTTTAGAGAGTCAGAAAAGAGTTGAAAGATGACTCCAATAGTGACTTTTTCGTGTTTTTACCAAGTCCGAAAAAGTATAAAATATAGCTCGTTACTTCATCATTGTCGCAAAAAACCCTGTTGCTGCACAAGAGACGTGTAAAACCATTTCTCAAAAATAATATAATAAAATAATCGAAAAACATGCCTTAAAACCTAATTAGGGTTGTGAAAAAGTTATAAAATGCCAAAAATGGTAAAAATAATTACTTTTCACTTTTTACCTCTTGTGGAGCAATAGTTACCCATTTCACTGTGCAAACTTGTGGCGATGATAGTGGCCAATCCAGCAAACCAATCGCAAATCCATCAACTCCAGGTAAGAGTCGAGATCCTTCTTGTTATTTTAAGTCATTTCTTGCTTCCTGCAATTGTCAATTTCGAATTTTGGGGAAGGAAATGTAAAAATTAGGGCTCGGTGGTTGGTGCGGATTTCGGGCATGGAGTCGCGCCAACCGCTCGATTTTTTACACTAGGGCGCGCCCATTGGCACGATTGTTTTGGAAATAGTCACGCCAATGGCGCAAACCATTTCTAGACAAAAATACTGATCAATTACCCCAATTATTTACAAATTTAAGGTTCGAAATTGACTAATACCACTCATATGAATGTGTTTGTAGGTAGAAAGAAGAAAAATGGTCATTGAATGGAAAGAACGGGAACATAGCGAAGAAGAAGAGCTTGCCATGGAAAATGAGAGAGTCATGGAAGCTCTCAGAAACTGTGGTCTAAAAAAATTCTTCCTAACACCATGTCTCCGAGCCCAACCAGAGTTACTACAGTATCTGGTCAGCATATGGGACGAAAATCAAGAGAAGTTCATCCTTCGGGATCAAGAACTTGAGATTGATGTCTCTGACGTGTATTTCAACACAGGATTATCGTAGAGGGGAGCAGCACCTAGCCCTGCATGGAAAACATGACCATGGTGATAGACAGGGCATGTCCAGGAGCACGAAAGGGTTCAGGTAGTGGGAAATTTTATATACAAACTATCCCAGATTTGACACTACACATGGTGCTGCATAACATCACACGGGCTGCAGGATCATAAGCACCGCATGAAGCAACAAAGACACAGTTGCTTCTTGTTGTAGACTGCATGGAACTGACCATCTACAACTAGGCAGAGGCCGTGACCATAAACATGAAGTGCTAACTAAAAAAAATGCAAGAAGACCAAACTGAAACAATTTGGTTATGGATCCATTCTGGTATCGTTCTTCTTGGAACGACTACCCATTTTTCAGCCACAGGAGGTCATAGTTTCAACACCACCAGCGAGAGAACCATGGATCGCTCAATGGGCAGCTTTGATGCCAAGGGCAGGGGGCGGTCAACAGATGTCCTGGAGACCAAAATTCTTTGATTGGCTCTGTCGACAATTGATTGTCGTGGAGGATTGGCCCTACTCTGGTATAGATTTCACTGATGATCCGGACCTCCCACTCCCGGAGGGAGAATATTGGGATGAAGATTTGGGTGAGACTCATTTTTAAGTTTTATGAGTATTATGATTTTTTATTTTTTATTTATGCATGTTCTAACATTAAATCCCTGTAATTGCAGATGTTGGCCTAGAGAGACCTGTTTTCATCTCACCGATAGCGAGGCGAATCCCTCGCGATTTCGACCCTCAAGGCGAGGGCGGCGAGGAAGATGAGATAGTGAGCAACCTGGAGGGGATCACACGAGGAGTCCCGGATTATGCACGTTTTGACGATGTTCCTCGCGCTTACCAGGGACATACTGTAGGGGTGCCCAGCCGAATTCACCGCTTGCTGAGGTGGCTAGTACGGGCCGTGACATGTTATCACAAGCACCATGCTGATTAGACATCTAGGTTTTATTTTTTCTGCATATTTTGAGAGACATGATGTCTCGGGATGTAACAGAGACACACATATATTTTTTGAAGTTATGATGCACACAGTTGCAAACATGCGATATATATATATATATATATATATATATACATCTATTTCCCTATATGGATCTTTTACATATGATGATGCTTTTAAAAATTATGCAAATGTCTATCTAATACAATGTTAGCCACTGTATCAGTTAATGTGTTCATTCGTCTAGGAAAATGTTGATAAGTAATAAAATCAAAATGTCTTTCCAACAAACGAATACGTAAATACAATCTCAGAATGTGCGGATTTCTAACTAAATAATGATTATTGAGTTGCAGAACGACAAGCTATGAATTTAGATTTACAAGCAATGTGCATATGTCGAGGTTGATCGCCTCGGTTAATAGCTCAATGACAGTGCTATATTCAACGACATTGTTTGTAGTTCGTCCTAGAAAAATACCTTGTAGATCTATCAACTCACTAGTAGGATAATAAATTACCCAGGCTGCTGAAGACAAATTCTTGGTACTGCGGGAAGCACAATCCGTGAAACCGACATAAGGGGGAATAGACATCTGCACAATAAGCAAGACCCAATAAGCAGGAAAACGCTCACAAAGAACATCAAACCAAAAACATGTACAAAAATGAAAACAACACCTATGTACACCTATTACACATGAATGACTCACGCATAATATTTTTTGAGATACAACCCATTTCTGGGTTGTTCAAGCGGATGACCTTCATAGTCAATTATCTCATAGGCCCCATTTTGTAACACACATTTAATGATGTAGGGTCCATGCTACATAGGTTGAAATTTACCTGCACCCAGCTTATCACGAGCTTGGTCATACAGGAGGACGAGATCTCCTTCAACGAAAGAACGAGGGGAAACTGACTGATCAAAATGAGCGTCGACCCGCTTTTTCTGTGCTTCAATAACAAGAGCAGCAAAGCAGCGGGTTTCATCCAGCCTTTCTAAATAAATGAGACGCTCTTCTTCTGGCAAAGTATTCGGCAGTAATTCAACATCCAACTTGAGCGAAGGTATTTCACATTCAATTGGGAGAGTAGCTTCCAAGCCATAAACCAACTAGAAAGGAGTGAACCCAGTTGCATTCTTAACTGAGGTTCAGTATGCCCAAAGAGCCGAAAATAACATGAGATGCCAATTTTATTTGTGGATCCCAATCGTACGTTGAAGCATCGTGACAAGAAATTTTTTCACGGCTTCAACCTGGCCATTGGCTTAAGGGTAGTACGAAGTTGAGCTATCATGACGCAGACCCAACCTAGAAGTCAACTCCACCACCATATAATGCCGAAAATGGGAACCATGATTGGTAATGATGACTTGAGGGACACCAAACCTAGCAATAATGTGATTGAATATGAACTGAGCAGTTTTCTTACCGTCAGTGGCAAGTGTAGGCATTGCTTCGGCCCATTTGGTGAAGTAGTCCACGGCTACGATAATATAAGCATGCCCCCCGGCCGAGTGAGGGTTACACGTCATAAAATCGATGCACCACTTCGCAAAGAAACCAACGGTAATGACAGGATGAAGAGGAATGGGTGGCGCACACAAATTGTGTTGATAAATCTAGCAATCATGGCATTTACGAACTACGACAATATAGTCTTTGAAAATAGAAGGTCAAAAATAACCAGCACGAAGAATATTTTATGCAGTAGCATAACCAGACATGTGACCGCCACAGGCACCACTATGACAATCATTCGGAGCTTTCCTAGCTTCCTCGAGAGTCAAACATCGCCGGAGTATGGAATCGACTCCAATACGATAGAGAGTATCTCCAACTATACGATAAGGTTGCGACTGATAGTGGATGCGTCGGTGGGCATCCTTCGTCAACTTAAATCTAAAAGATGAAGTTTGGAGATAAACGATGATATCACCGTACCATGGATCGAGGGTGCTAATCAAGAAAAGCGAATCATCCATAATGAAGTCCTCAGAACAAGAAGGAGTGGAGTCGGAAGGGAGAGAACAAAGTAAATCAGGAAAGACTATTGATTTCTTAGATTTGGCAGCAGTAAATTCCAAATAAAACTCTTGGAGGATGACAATCCACTTTGAGTATTTTCCCCCTAGCACTTGTCGAGACAATATGTAGGTCATGGGGTTGCATTCAGAAATCACCGTCACTGTACGCAAAAGAATATAATGACGAAAACATTGAACAACTTGAATAGCGGCTAACGCTAACTTCTCGAAGTGGGAATAACGTGTTTCGGGGTCAAGAAGGTTACGAGATAAGTAATAAATAACATGCTCATGACCAACATGCTCATGACTGTCATCATCGTCCTGTACCAAAACCATGGCAATCGTGTTGAAAGTGGCAACCAAATAAAGGGAAAAATCACAATGATAATCTGGAGGGCAGAGGAGAGGAGCATTGACCAACAATTTTTTCAACGCATCGAAAGATTTCTAAGAGATCTCATCCCAGTAAAAAGGAACGCCTTGCTTTAACAATCATGTGAATCCTTTAGCTACTTCGGCATAGTTAGGTATAAAACGGCGAAGAAAATTAGTTTTCCCTTGTAAACTCTGCAATTGATGTAATGAGGAAGGAGAGGGGAGATTGATAATAGACTCAACCTTGAGAGGATCCAAGTGAATCCCATCTTTGGAAACGATAAACCCTAAGAGTCTACCAGAATCGATGCAGAAGACACACTTGTGCGGATTAAGCCGAATGTGATAGTGTCTACAACAAAGAAAAATTTGACGAAGATGGTCAGGATGGTCTCTACGCTTAGTTTAATGAGCTAGAAGTTCATCCAAATAAGGTTGAACAATGTGACAAATATCATGAAAGGCATAAGACATCGCACATTGAAATGTGGCCCTGGCATCCTTCATACCAAAAGGAAGCTTCTTATATGCAAAGGTACCCCAAGGACAAATGAAGGCATTCTTGTGTTGATCAGTCAGGAGAATGTTGATCTAATTATAACCCGAAAAAATATCCATAAGGGAAAAAATCTCACTCCCAGCACAGTCATCAATGATTTGATCGATGAAAGGAGTAGGATAATTATCCTTAGGACAAGCTCGATTGATATCACGATAGTCAACACAGACACGAATAGTGCCATGTTTCTTGTCGACATGAACAATATTAGAAACCTATTATATCAAGGGAATTGGATAAATGAAACCATATTTGAGAAGCTTTTCCACTTCGGCCTTAATGGCAGCAGCTTTCCTGGGATGCACTGGAAGAAGACGCTGACGAATAAGTTTCAAACCGGGGTAAGTAGGAATCTCATGTACTACGATGCTAGGATCAATGTCGGGTATTTCTTCATAGGACCATGCAAATACATCATGAAATTCGCGAAAAAGGCTAGTATAGACTTGCACTTCATCTGAAGAAAAAGTAACCCCAACATGGATGTTCTCGACGATTCCCGGTTTAATGGAAATGTCGATAGGCATCGTCTGAGTGATGTTACTCAAGTTACCCTCCGAAAAAACTTCATGGACTTGAATAGGTGTTTGAAACAATGGAGAAGGAACCTGAGAGGAAAAATGCTCAAGACAAGTATACATGGCCCCGAGGCTTGGTAGAAATGAGGAACGATGATGACCATCATCCCATGGTAGATCGTCGAGAGACAGGGTTTCCATGATAGCCTCATTGAAAGGATATACTTCTTTCAAAGGATCTGGTGAATCAAAATCACCAAGCCAGGGGATTGAGAATATATGTCAAGAGTCACGCTCGAAAGCGCAGAATCAAAGGATGGAGTGTTTGATGCAGCAACGAGTTCACAATAACCAATTTCAATCGGACTCAACGACATCGAATCCCTGAACAAATCGATCTGTTCAGGAGAAGGGATAACCCAGGGGTCATCGGTACGAGAAATCATGTTGACATGAACAGTATTCGGTGGTGGAAAAGGGAAAACACCCATGAGGGTGAGATCCTTGAAAAGCCCTGGCCCTACGCTCTCGTAGGGAGTAGGAATCTTGTCCACATATGAAACGTTGTTCTCGGAAGATAATTGATCGACAGTAATAATCTTTCCTTCATGTGGGAACTTCAAAACACGAAAGAGAGTGGACGGAATGCACAACATGGTGTGAGTCCAACTGCATCCGAGGAGAAGATTATAATTGAGTTTTTCATCAACGACTTCGACCTCGACACTGACTGTCTTCCCTTCTAACGTGATCGGTAAACTAGCGATAACGCCAAGAGGTTTAGATTCTCTTCCATCAAATGCTTCAAGGGCATTGGGTGATGAGGTAAGAGTTGGAGAACCAATGGATTTCCAACAAGTAGATGACATAACACAGGTGGATGCACCCTCGTCGACGATGGCCCGGTGAATATTCAAACCATTTATACCAACTTGAATGAATAGCACAATTTGGTGCGGGAGTCGTGGGACGAAATTATCTAAATCGAAAGCGAGCAAGCTAGTATCGGCAGGATCAATCCCACCTATCGCAGATAGTAAAGCCTTCCATTGCGATGGAAAACTCTGAAGTACTTCTAACGCAGACATTGTGGATGGCACTTGAGCCAAATCCTCAACAATATTGTAATGTTGAGCGGCACGGGCGTTAGGATTGTACGAAGACTTACGGAGCACACCTTTGGAAGGTGGTCGCACAACGAATTCGGTGTTAGGCTGTTCAATCTCAAGAGGGCCAGAAATAGGAGGAGGAGGAGGAGGACCATCAGCGATCTCTTTCCTCGCTACCTGACACGAACCAGAATAATATTTCGATCGAGTAGCAATAGAAACGGGTGCAGAACCGTTCATCATGAACACTTGCGAACCAGATGGAGAAGAGGACTGAGGGTGCTCTACCATCTGAGTCTGCTGAGGGAAAGGTTCTTTAATAACGGTTGGAGCTCCTTGGGTGCCTTTGAGCAATCGACTCACTTCATACATTTGAGGACAGTCCTTGGTGAAATGCTCATCATCACAAATCAAACAAGGATACTTCAATTTGTGTTGAGAACTATCAGCAGAATGAGGTTTTGGGGAATCTTGTTTCGAGGTATCGGCTTTGGCCTTACCTTTACCCTTCTTCTTACCTTTAGAAGTGTTATCTGTAGGATTGGCCTGAACAAAATTCACTTCTGCGGGTGTACCAGAATTTGAAGTTGACTGAGAAGCTACATTATGGGAAGAGTAGACTTCTGCTTCCCAGAGCTAGATGAAGGAGAATTCTAAGAAGTCTACGATACGGAACCAATAATACCATCAACGGATGGAGTTGTTGGTGGTTTAGAAGTTCCAGGTCAAGGAGCATCATGCAAGATATCATATAATGCGCCATACGAAGAGTACACGAGATCAAGGTACTGGGCGTAAGAAATGGCTTGTTCCTCGGTTACACATACCCCCATAGCAATGTCTTTGGCAATATGATTGAAAAAGGAGGTAGTGAACCAATGAGTTAGAAACTGATCAGGTATCTCAAATTTTATCATGCGATGACGATGCTACCACTCATGAATATGATCCGAGATATGAGTAGCTCGGTCCTATTTCAATGAAGTGAGGAGATGCGTCCCGGTCTCATAGTGGATCGGTAACTAAAAAATGTGTAAGGAATGCCATGGCCAAAGAATTGAAATCTTGGAAAACTCCACGAGACAGCTCAATGTACCACTTTGCAGCGGGACCAGTAAGAGTTTGCTGGAAAAGATGGAGACGAATAAAATCGTCAACCCAAGAGTTAGAAGAACACCACAAGTGGTAAGTCATCACATGTGTTTTGGGGTCTTCACCAGGATTACCCTCAAATTTAGGACAATCACCAGGAATCTTGGTCGAAACCGGAGGCAAATATGGATTATGAAGAATAGGATCATTTATCAACTTCGACACATCGGGTAATTCCAACGTAGCAAGAAATGGTAATTGAGTATTGAAAGTCATCGGAGGTCTTTGATAAGGACTTGTGTGTACATTCCACCTAGTCCGAGCCAAATTCTGTCCCCATATATTCTGTCCCGAAGGATTCAGATCATAGGGATTAAAAACAGGATAATTCAGTTGATACTGGGATTGAGGACCAGGATATTGAGTCGAAGAAAACCACTGAGGTCCTTGCTGAGTAGCATAAGGATTTTGCTGCAGAATGTAAGTATGACTTTGAGGTTGCTAATACAAAGGTTGATTTTGAGGATAAGAAATTTGAGGTACACCATATACTGGTTGATTTTGAGGGTACGGAATTTGGGGGTAATAAGTGCCCTGCGGTTGCACAGGTTGCAACAATTGTTGAGATGGTTGAACTGGCTGTTGAAATGGTTGTTGAGGGCCACTAGATTGACCTTGTGAGAAAGGTTGGCCTGATGGTTGCAATGGATCAGGTTGTCCCTGATGACCAGGTTGACCCAGAGAAGGACCAAAGGGTTGTCCTGGTCGCACAATATTTGGGCGATACTGAATGTGCGGCTGTGATGGATAAGCTTTCCCCCCAGGACCAAAATATGATCCAGGTTGATTCAAAGGTTGACCCAAGAGACCATAGGGTTGTCCATGTTGGACCAAAGGCCGTCCTTGTAAAGGTTGGCCTTGCGAACTGTATGGTTGTCCCTGCAGACCAAAAGCAGGGCCCTGCTGAGCTAAAGGTTGTCCCTGAGAGGGTTGTCCTTGTAAGCCAGAGGGTTGCACAGGAAAAGTAGGTCTAAACTGAGAAATTACTTGATGAGGATCAATAGGAGGCAAATAAATCAGAATACCACGCTCATCATAATAAAGTGAATATGAATAAATAGTATTACCAACCGCATCATAGTGATCGAACAGAGGATTAGCAGGAGCCTGAGACTGCTGAGAACCCTGAGAATTCTGCTACTGAATAGCCAACAGATATTCTTCAAAAGTAAGACTGCCAGGAATCACAAAAGTAGTGGAAATTGCACTAGAATCAGGTGAGGCTTCCATCGAAGGAGAATAACGTCAGTGAATATCCAACATCTACTCATCAAATTCATAAGTAGAAACCAAAGGCGTAGATGAAGCCACACAAACGGTAGGTCGAACTGGGACAGATGTAACAGTAACTGACAGATCTGATGCTAAAGGTGACGGCCCTAATGAAGGGAGGACCAAATTCCGAGGAGGAGTTACTGTGCTAGATTGTGCTATGGATGCAACACCAGACATAATATGACTCAGAGACCTATAACCATCCGGAAGTGATACTGAAGGTGGAGAATATTGGATAGAGGCACAGGAGAGATCTTTAGGAAAGAGTTGATATTCTCCTATGGAAATAGGCATTCCTTCACTGCCAACAGGACTCGAGGAATCCATATCTGAGTCTGGCACCAGATCTTTGAAAAGGCTACGGGGACTAGGAGGTACCGCAGCAGCAATAAAAGGCGATCCAGACGTAAGAGGAGGAAATTCTCCTTCTTCCCCAAAACTGGACCAAGCACTTGAAGGAGGCCAATGGAATTCAATTGGCTTGTCAAGTGGAGATTGAGTAGCAAGGGGTTGGATAGATGGAAGAATAGGTTGCGAGAACTCGACAGACCTAGTGGACTGAGGGTTTTCGAAAGAAATGTATGGAAAAGAACTACCACTAGGAGGCAGTGAGGACGACGAAACTGGATGTTCTGCCACTTTAACTGTAAATTAGAACAGGAAGGAAAAGAGATAACCAATTGAAGGTACCAAAATCAAGAACCAAGGAGATCAATCAGACCAAGAAACAAACTTTTAATGGGCGTGTAATCGTAGGTGATTAATTTTATAACACTGAAACCAAAATTCACCGCTTCATGTTTTAAGAGTCGAGAAACAAGAAAAATATGACTCTAGTCACTTTCCGTTTGAAACGAGTGTGAAATGACAAGTGCTCGATGATCTCTTCTCTTTTTTAAAGAGTCACAAAAATATTGAAATGACTTCTCAGGAATTCTAAGCAAGAGGGTGTACCAGGTTTCCGTGAACTACCATATACACCATGGTGATCAAATGAAAAAGAAATGACCAAGGACTTGACGTACATGCAGGTAGTCTCCCCGAATGCTGTGTTCGATATATCATGGTTACAAGGCAGCAGACTCGGCTTCCTATGGATAAAAGGATTGAAACCTAGAGGGGTCTCCCTTTATATACGCGACGGTACGGGGAGCACAAGTCTGTACTAGCGCTGTCTGAATCCAAAAGGCGAGCGACAACTACTAGGTTTTAAGACGCCGGAACACATCTCTAGCCTAGACCACTAGAAATGTTTCGTTAGGTTTCAATGTTTCCTTAGGTTCATTGAGTAAATTTTAAAGTTAATCTTTGAATTATGTTTCAATTTTCAGGCTCTATCGAATGTGGAGCTCAACTTCCTAGACGCAAACTATATGCAAATGAACATCATTTCAATTCGATGAATGCTAGTTATAAGAAGGAAAAAAATATTTCAAACAAGCAAGCAAAGAAAATACATGAAGAAACTTCTAATTCCTTTAATTAAATCAATCGAAAACGGAATTCCTTCCTAGATTGACAAATGCTAGTTATGTAAAGGAACGTTTCACTTTCGATGCAACAAAATAATGCGAAGATATTTTTTTATTTTTTTGAATTTTCAATGAAATGAAGCACACATTGTACTAATTCAATGGAAAACAAAATAAACACTAGGTTGAGATTTTCAAATGTAAGGTTTTGAAATTGAATGAATCAACCAAAGAAAAACAAACACAAAAACATGCAAGCTAATGGAGCAAATTTTCAAATGAAAAAGAGAGTTTCCCAAAGCGACCCAAACAAGCAAAGTAATCAATGCTCAAAGTATTGAAGAAGAAGGAATAATCAAAAAAACAAAAAGACCATTCAATCAGCAAAACAAAGGATCAATAAAAACTCAGTCTAAAGACCCAAAACGAGATTGATAACAATCAAAGAGACTTGTTCTTGGACATAAGGCTCGGTGTGCAAGAACACTTAGAAACCCTAAGGTCTTAAATGACACCGACAAGAAAACAAACAAACGACTGAGGGAAAGAAGTCTACAGTAGTCAACACAGTCTCAAAGGCTTAAACACACTCAAAAATAACCCAGAATCAAGAACAAATGACCAAAATACACATTAGGAAGGTCAAACCAAACCTACAGGGGTAGGCGCGACTATAAGGTTGTAATTCGCGCCATACAGAGGTTGGCGCGAGTGCTAAAAGAGAAATCTACGCTAATCAACGCGACTGTCCAGACAAAAACCACACCAAGCTGGACACCTATGGGAAAAAATAGGAAAAAGCCTAAACTAATGAGCAAAGGTCAACCTTGACACTCTGGAGCTAAACAGAGGATGGAAACTCAGCAAACAAACTAGAAAAAGATAAATAACTAAACCAATAATTGAAACTGACCCAACAGGATGACACGACAAACTCACACTGATCCCTAGTGGAGTCGCCAATTTGTTATGAAGGTAAATCCTCTCTGCGGACAGAGACAATCCCTCTAGCCCTAGGGTGGGTCTAGTAACAAAAGGACACACTAAAGTGTTGCTTCCTAGTTAATTAATGAACAAAAAACATGGTAGATTGACCTACCTTGAATCCAATGCTGTCGACGTTGCAGAAACAGTAGTGGCCTCTCGCTCCTGCCTTGGCAAATCACGATCCGTTCACTGTCGTGCTCAGATACCTGCACATAGGACAAAGAACAAGAACAACATATGATAGAATAGTTTCACTCACAACTATTAGCCAGTTAAAGAGGGCTAAACATATCGCATTAAATAAACATCATAACACAATAGTGGAACCAAATAGTAGTCATGTATATTAATGAGTAGAAGGAAGAGTACAACCGATGCTTTGACATCGCAGTCTCCTCCAGCGGGGTTCAGATGAAGCGCGTCTCAAATGTTGGTAAGGGAATTCGGACTCAAGCTCTCTCAACATAATCTTTCTTACTCTATCTTCTCTAGCAACTTAGCTATAGTATAATTCTCCTAGTTCAGCTATTCAGCCATTCAGCTAGCTTCTACTAAAAGAGAGAGTTTCTTATATAGAGGAAACGGAGGAGGTTGGGATCCCTACAAAGGTGGGAGGGAGTCCTATCCTTTAGGAGAGTTCCAAGGGAGGTGGAAACTACTAATTAAAGGAAGGAGTCCATGGTTGTTTCAGTTCAACCACTCCCAATGACTAATCCCCGAGGTGGTTGGAATGGAACCTCCACCTTTATTTTTTTTTTAAATTCCATAAACAACTTGGCGCGGGTGTCTAACTGGCACAGAGTGCCAACTGGCACGGGCTCAGTGTTAAATTTCCTAGTCGATGCGAGCGTGTAACGGGCTACTCGCGCCAAGGCAAAAATAGGGATTTTCACAGCTCTGCTTAGGGAAATGTCAACAAGAAGAATGTTGCTTTCATCAAAAGGGATGCAAGGATGGTATTTTCAAAGCATGACACTGCTTATTAGTCACAGAAACAACCCTCCAATGTGCAAGTTGGGAATTGCAGTGACAGTGACAAAATGTTGTGTAACAATTCCCAAGGTCGACTAGGGGTATGTAGTGGAGTAAAGAGACCTTGCTTCTTTATGGTCGGTTTGGAAATGACGCAAGCAGTGCAGGATATGATTTACTTCATGTTTGTGCTCAACTTAGTCTCCTAAATTGAGTTCATTAATTGTCAACCAGGGTTGGTAAACTGCTGAAGTGTGGTGCACTATATGTGCCTAGGTATTTGTTTCTCACTACGTTGTGTTTAGTGTTTTATGATGTTTTTGGTTTTATGGTTTTATGTTCACAAGGGAAAGAACTAAATGCTGGTGAAAAGAAGCTACTGGTTAAAATGGAGTGAAGCCTAAACTATGGATGGCAATCAACAAATGCAAAGCTTGATAATGACTCCATTGCAAAGAAAAAAATCACAACATGAACTTGAACTTATCCAATTCATTCATGAAATATGTTTTGGAAGAGCTTGAGAAATGGACAAGTTAAGTGTAAATGAAGTTCTCCTAACTAAACAATAAACAATCAACTTATAATGTTACAACATCTCATCCATGGTTAAAGGTTTATTGAAACATATTTGGAAAAGAACATTTGTAGCATCATAATATTTCTACTCTAAACTAGCTCCTAATTCTGTTCTACAACTTAGTTTAACACCACTAGGCCTCACTCAAAAGTTATAGACTTCCTTTTAGAATAGTCTTTGAGAAAAGGCTTGTTTGTGAAATGGTAAAAAGGTTGCAAAATACTCCAGGTCTTAGACTGATACTAGCTTCTGTCCAAATGATTAGGTATTAATATGAGGTTGGAACAAAATAAGTTTTGTAAATAATGAAGACCGTGGTGTTTAAATTTAACAACTAATACAATTAAAAAATGCAATGGATAACAACTAAGCTGGAGTGCTAATACAGTGAGCTAAGGCTACACTAGGGTGTTGCTAGTCTACAGTGAACAGTGTTAAACTGAAAAGCCATTATCAAACTGGAAATGAAATGACAGAGCTGAACTAAATGCAATGAACCTCCGGAGTGCTCTAACTAATTTAACATGCAACTAGTCTATGGAATTCTACAGCCCATTTCGTTCATTATGAATGATATTTTGGAAGATTTTGTAAAACAATTATGGCTGTATTATTCAATGCAATTGAACATAATCATAAAACTGAAAGCAAATACAACTAGAATCTAAGACACCACAGCTATTTCTTACTCATTGTTATGATATTTTGGAAGAGCTCTGTAAGAGTAAGACTGGCTATGCCATTTAGTGTAAACAAAAATTCAAAAGGAACTGCAACTAAAATCTAAGACACCACAGTTGTTTCTTATTCATTGTTATGATATTTTGGAAGAGCTTGTAAGAGTAAGACCGGCTGTGACACTTAGTGTAAACAAGCAACCAAAACCTACAATACCACAGTTATGCCTTATTCATCATGATGATATTTTGGAAGAGTTTATTAGAGTAAGTCTAACTGTGATAATTAACAAAAGGAATTGCAACTAAAATCTACAACACCACGGCTATGCCTTATTCATCGTAATGATATTTTGGAAGAGTTTATTAGAGTAAGTATAGCTGTAATGATTAATGAAATCAACTATGAACATAAACTTCAGAAACTTGTCTAAGCTAGAAATGAAAACGAAACTAAAGTACTTATCTAAACCGTAAAAACAAGGCTGCTCAGGAGGCAGGGGCCCTCTACCGCCAGAGTAGCACGAACTCTAGTTCAAGATCGACTCAATGCGTTTAAGGAAATGCTGCTTCTTTCATTAAAGATAAATCACTTCAAAACAGAGTATTCTCAGACTTCAGAAATCTAGCAATCAGCCACAAAATCTAACCAAAATCTAACCTCGTCTCTCGGTTTCCCGAGCTACATTTATAGCAAATTTACATAAAAAAACTTGAGATAATACAGGAATAATTGTCTTTCCTAATTAGAATTGAACTAGAACTCTGAAGGTGGCATCGTAATATGACTGAGGACATCTGGACTGTCCTTGTCCTATTAGGAGTCTAACTCCTAGTTTGAGTTCCCACATGCATAACCACGTACAGAATTCCGTTCAATCTTCGTGGAGAGCAACAAATGTTGAGGGCATGATGTGGAATACAACCATGTGTGGTTTTCTGCATTCTATAGCTAGTTTCAGTTCAAAAAGTACTACAATGACAAAACCATAAAAACATAGCAAGTTAGCCATGATATTCATTCTTAAAGAAATTTTAACTAATTTCATTGATCATTTGAGCCTGGGATTAACAATGGAAAAAAGAAATGGAGTGGAATGTGGTGGAAGAAAGAACATTCTTGGAGCTCAACATACCCCCACTACTAGATTCTTGCATGTCTTCATGCAACTATTCCATGAACTCTGAGACTTCTGCAAGAACATCCAACCCTCTTCTTCTGCTTTACTTGGTAGTTAAAGGCGTTCTGGGCTTCCTGATGACTAACTTGAACCTTAAATTGGTAAGTGCCCTGATTAACTTTTTGTTTCTCTTTTTCAACTTTTCATTGGCCTTTTCCACTTTGTCCATTTGTAGAGACAGGGTTGAGTTCATATTGGTTTTTAGTTTAACTTGATCCCTCAGAATATCATTCTCAGTCCTGATATGTCTGTTAAGTACTTCTAGCTCGTACTTATCTCTTCTTAGCACATCTATTTCGGACTGTGGAGGACTAGGGGTTATGTCTCTACTCTCTGAAGCTTTTCTCTCCAATGACTGAACATAGTTTTAGATTTCTTGTTGTGCAGGGTCTATTTCAGGGGCTTCTTCATCAAAATCTTCCTCAATAGGTGTTTCTTCGTCTTCTATGTTTATGAATCCAGTTTGTTTAAACCCTGTCTTCTTTAGTATCCCTCTAAGTCTGTAGCTTCTTCTCGGTTAAGATGGCCCTTCTCCTTTTTCTCTGGCAAATTTTCTTATGATCCTCTCTTTCTTAAGCTGCTTCTTAATCTGAACTAATTTTTCAGAAATCATTTCTTCACTGCTTTCTTGTATTGTTTTTCCAGTTTCAGTTTTGGAGGATTTCCATTTTCTGCTTCTTTTTGTAGACTTATCTTCAGGTGGAGGTTCCTCAAAGTGATTTCTCACCAAGAAGTTATCCCAAGTGTCTCCCATTTTTGCTAAATGATGTTCAATTAAAATCTTGACTAAACCATGATGGTATAAGGTTGTCTCTAGAAATTGAATTCTCTTTTGAACACTTGAAGCCATTTTCTTTAAATTATGAAGCAGGAAAAAGGGCAGATTGAGTTCTTCTTCTAGAAAATGTATTATCAACCTAATATGGTAAACATAGAAAGTACCATATCTACCTTCACAAGTGATGAATTTTTGCAGGATAAGCAACATGTTCCTCCATTTGTTCTTTAATGCAGAGCTAGGGATACCCTTTTTAAAAATAGTGACATCCATACCTGGTGACTTGAGTATCTGCTTCCATGCTTCGTTATGGAATTCTCTGTTCTTAAACCACCTTTCTCCTTGTCTAGGCAGTCCTGTTGCTTCTGCAATAAAAGCCTCTGTGACAGTGAATTTAATATCTCCAACTTCAACCTCGGCCCCATTAAAATATCTTGCAAAAGTTTTAGTAACCTCTTTGTGGAAGCCACTGAATTTTTCAAGGAATTGCAACCATCCTGCTTGTTGTAAGATTTCTCAGATTTGGGGATAGCCTTCCAAGTATTTAGTGCCAACTGGTTTTGTTCTCACGATGAGGCCCATAACTCTTCTTCAATCTTCAATTCAGCAGCCTTATGCTCTCGGTGAGAATGGTCGTTAACAAGTTTTTTCTCCCCAAATGTTTCCTCTGTTCATGGTGGCAACGGTTGTTACAGAGATACCTCTATTTTACAGAATGAAATGGTTAAGAGTCAGCTACGGGAAGGAGTGATATGGAATGGTTATGGAATGAATTAATGAGGTGAGGTGAAGAAAATGAATCAATGAGTGAAAAGACCGCGAAGATATTTTGTAACGAATTCAAAAATCATCATTAAATGCTTAGTGACGTGACTAATCCAATCACTTTAGCACTTTAACCGTTTAGATTTTGAAATGATGATCGGATATGGATTTTGAAATGGTGGAACCGAAGGAGTTTTATCCAAATTTTTGTGGAAGGTTTGTTCGGCATGATCAATAAAATTAATCAAAACAACTTTTTGAATTATTCATAACTAAACTATACTAAAATTTTTCATGATATGTCATTATAATAATTTCATACCTTTGGCTTTGCTTTGATTTTCTTGTGATCTTCATATGCTTTGTTTTCTCCTGAAAATCATTAATTTTTGAGTCTTCATAACCTTCTTGATCTTGGCTTGTTTATGGATATGCAGGATCATTTTGTTGCAAATCAAATGATTGCTGGTCAGTGCCTTCAGGATCTGTAGCTGCAAAATGTCTGTCTGGCTGCAGAAAGTCTGATTAGCTGCAGAATGTCTGTTTGATTGCAGAATGTACCTGTAGAGAACTTGAAACATGGAATGGAATGGTTTGGAATGTAAGTGGAATGTTGTATGGAATGAGTGAAGATGGATGATGAAATATGGTATAATGGGATATGTATGAAGTGAATGATGGAGTGGGATGGATTACAATTTATGAAATGGAGTGAAAAAGTACCTTGCAATTTTCCGCTGTGTATTATTCAATTGTAGAAAAACATAAAATTTTAAATTCTGGAATGGAAATGAGGTGGATGAAGTATGGAATGAGATGAATGAAATATGGAATGAAGTGAAATATGAATGAGTGAATGAGATGGAGTATGGATGAATGAGTAAATGGAATGAAATGAAATGAGATGGATCATAAGTGAAATGGATCTGCACTCATGATTTTGTAAAAGCTGCTTGCAGAAACAAAATGGAAAAGTTAGAGTGTTAGAAAGACTCTGATTTTCACCCTATCTTTTCTGTATAAACATGCCAATCAGTGATTGGTTTTCATGTCTATACTTTATTTTATTTTATTTTTATTTTTATTTTTTTTCATATGTCTGACTTCAGAAAATTCAATTAAGTTGATGAAGAAGAAAGATTCTTCTTCATTAACTTCATATCACTGTTTTCCTGGAACTTCTTGACAAATTCTTTTCTTGAGAGTGGTTTGTGATACAACTTCAATCTATGACCATTCACAAGAAAATTAACCTCTTATTCATCTATTGTCCTGATTTTTACTGCTCCATTGTCAAAAAATCTCACAATTTCATAAGGCCCAAGCCAATGTGTTTGAAATTTACCTTGGAAATCCTTGAACTTTGAATCAAACAAGAGAGCCCAGTCACCTTCTTTGAACTTCTTTTCCTTGATGTACTTGTCATGCCATCTAGCCCTCTGCTGTTGGACTATACTGGTTTTCTGAACTACATCTTGTCTGATCTCATCCAATTCATTAATCTGCTCCAATATGTGTTTTTGTGCCTCTGATAGATCAAGTCCTAGCTGAACTGCCATTTTGAAAGTTTGAATCTGGAACTCTATGGGAAACAAAACTTGCTTTCCATAAACAAGTTCATAAGGAGTATGAACTGTTGTGCTTCTCCATGTAGTTCTATAGGCCCACAAGGCTTCAGGAAGCCTATCTGCCCAATCTCTTCTATGTAAATGAACAGTCTTTGTTAGGATCCCTTCAATGACCTTATTAGTAGATTCCACTTGACCATTTGCTTGTGGATGATAAGGAGTAGATTTTTTGTGTCTGATTTTGTACCTCTCCATCATTTGTTCCACTAGCCTTGATGTGAATTGAGCTCCTTGATCTGTAACAATTTCCCTTGGGACACCAAAATGAGTAAAAATATCCTCAAAAAAAAATTAACTACAGATGCTTCATTAGCAAAAAGTAATGGCTTGGCCTCTACCCATTTGGTAACATAATCAGTGCAAACTAATATATATCTCTTTTGTCTTGATGGAGGACTAATAGGTCCTACAAAATCCAAAGCCCATTTTTCAAAAGGTTCAATATGTACTTGAGGCTGCAATGGCATCTCACCTGAAGGAGAAGGTTTCCCTACCCTTTGGCAATTGTCACACCTTTTGACATACTCTTTAGCATCTTTGAAAAGGGATGGCCAATAATATCCTAAATGAAGGATCTTATAGGTTGTCCTCTTATCAGCAAAGTGTCTGTCACAAGGTTCATCATGACATGCTTTGAGAATTTCAGGCATCTCATCTTCCCGAACACATCTCCTAATAATAAGATCTGGACCTGTCTTGTACAACTCATTAGCAACCCATGAATATTTTGCACTGTCATAAATGATTTTTCTTTTATCTCTTGCATTCATTATTGAAGGAAATTTCCCTGAAACTAAATAATTAGCAATATCAGCAAACCATGGAGTTTGAGTAGAAATTGCAAAAAGATATTCATCGGGAAATTGATCTTCAACTGGAGTGTCATCTTTGATATTTTGGAGTCTAGATAGGAAATCAGCTACTGTGTTTTGTTTTCCAGGCCTATCTAGAATGGTAATGTTGAATTCTTGTAAGATCAATAACCATCTTATGACTCTGCCATTAGTAATTGATTTGTTCATTAAGTATCTAATTGCAGAATGATCAATGTGAACAAAAGTTTCATAGCCTGTTATATAGTGTCTGAATTTGTTTATGGCATGAACAACAGCTAAAAACTCTTTTTCAGTTACAGTATAGTTTAACTCTGCAGGAGTCAAATTTTTACTGGTATAGTAGATGGCATAAGGAATTAGGTCTTTTTGTCCCAATACTGCCCCTAGAGCTATATCTGAGGCATCTGTTGAAATATGAAAAGGTAACTTCCAGTTAGGTCCCCTTAAAATAGGTGCTTCAGAAATTTTTGTTTTTAGGGTCTCAAAAGCTAACTGGCAATCAGGATTCCATTTGAATTCACAGTCTTTGGTAAGCAATTTAAAGAGTGATGCTATTTTGGTGAATTTTTCTATAAGCCTCCGATAATATCCTGTAAATCCTAGAAAACTCCTAACATCTTTTTGACAACTTGGAATAGATAAGTTAGAAATGACTTCAACTTTTGACTCATCAACTCTAATCCCATCCCCTGAAATGTGATGTCCTAAAACAATTCCTTCAGTAAACATCATAAAACACTTTTCATGACTAAGTGAAAGATTTGCCTCTTTACATCTCTCTAAAACTTTTTCCAAGTTTGCTAAGGCTTCTTCAAATGTATTTCCATAAACTGTGAAATCATTCATATATACCTCTACACAATCATGTATTAGATCTGAAAAAATTCCTAGTACTGCCCTTTGAAATGTTGCAAGTGCATTGCATAATCAAAATGGCAATACTCGACAAGCATAGGTACCCCAAGGACAGGTAAATGTGGTTTTGTCTTGATCCTCAAGTGCTACTTGAATTTGATTGTAACCACTAAACCCATCTAAGAATGAGAAGTACTTTTTGCCAGCTAAGGTATCTAACACCTGATCTATGAAAGGTAAGGGAAAATTATCTTTAAGAGTAGCTTTGTTTAATTCTCGGTAGTCAACACATACCCTCCATTTACCATTTTTCTTTGGCACAATTACCAAAGGAGAAACCCACTGACTATCTGAAATAGGATAGATAAAGTTGACATTCAACAATTTATGCAATTCTTCTTTAACAATCTCCCTAAGATTTGGATTCATCCGTCTTTGAGGTTGTCTGATTGGTTTACAATTTTCCTCTATGTAGATGTGATGAGTGCAAGTCTTGGGGCTTATCCCTTTCATATCAGTGTACTCCCATGCATATATAGAGGAATGTCTCTATAATATTTTGACTAGCTCTTCTTGTTGAGATTTCTCTAGGTTCTTGTTTATGTTTAAAGTTTTGCCTGGAAATATGTCACTTGTAGAGCTGCCAAATTTATCCATAGATTGAAGAGACATATGTCTTGATGAAAAAAACTCAATGTTGGATCCTTCTTGAAATGGTTCATGTTTGTAATCTGAAGAGGATTCAAAGTTTTCTAGAGTATTCAGAATTTGACTATCTTCACTAATTTCTGAAATTGTGAAGAGAGGTTGTAAGTCTTCTTCATCCTCTATCCATTGAGTATCATCTAAATCTGTAATTGTCCTTGCTGGAGGATACAAAGTGAATTTCTTAGTTGAATTACCATCAGAGATGTACATATCACCGGATCTACAACTAATGAAAGCATCAACTGTAGCTAACCAAGGTCTTCCTAATATAATAGGATGCCCTCCTAGATTATTCTTAGGAGTTAGGATCATGAAATCCACAGGGTACTCCCAAGAATCTAGGGACATTGGAATGTCTTCTATTACCCCATCAGGTTTGATCACAGATCTGTCTGCTAATTGTAATAATGTGGGTATAAAGAGAAGATTAGGAAGTTTCAGTTTATCCATGATTTGTCTACTCATGATATTGATTGCTGCTCCTAAATCAATGAGTGTGTTTTGGATCTCAATTCCATTGATGTGAATTTTAACAACTGGATTTCTTGGGTCTAGATACTTTGGAATGGCAATCTTACCCATCATAATGTCTGTTATTTTTCCTGCCAGTTGAATTCTCTTTGTCTCTCTTATTCTTTTTCTTGTTTTCTTCATGCTCAACTCCTTTATTGTCTTGGCTAAAATTGGAATTTCCTTGATAGCTTGCAATAATGGAATCTTAATACAAACATTTCTCAGCTCATCTAGGAAATCATAATTAGGCACCATAATTTGTTTTTCTACACCCTTATCAATTTGTAATCTTTCTGGAAAGGGAGGTGTAGGAGTGGATGTTGATGGCTGCTCTAATACAGGAGTTGAAATTATTGGTTCTTTTTGTTTTGATTTTTCAATGTTTGGGTCCTGAAGAAATGTGTCTTCCTCAAGACTTTTATTCACCTGTAGAGAATCTTCCTCAGATTTGTCTTGTTCTTGTATAATCACAGAAGGTTTCCTATTTTCAAGTATTCTTCCAGACCTAAGTTGAACATCACTAAGGTCTAGAGGAGTAATTAAATAAGTTGCAAACTGTTGGCCTTCTATCATGTATGTATTCTGAGGATTTTTATTGTTGGGGTTTTGTATGGGTTGAGCAGGCAACTGATTTGATTTTTGAGGAAATGGTAATGGAAATGGTTGATTTTGATGTTGTAGGTTTTGAGGATTTTGAGGAGAAAAATGTGGGTATGGTGGATAGGATGGTGGATACTGATAGTACTGAGAGTATCTTCCATAGGGATTTTGTGCTCCTTGTGCCCAAGCTTGAGATTGATTTTGAAATTGGGGCCAAGGTTGCTGCCAAAAATTCCAACTTAGTGGAGGTTGGTTATACATTTGATCATGGAATCCTTGTGTTTGAGGTCCTTGCCAAGGCCTTCTAGAGACAAAATTGAGAGATTCTGTGGAATTTGTAGGAGTTTCCTCTTGAAAGACAGCTTTAAGACCAGGGAGTGAAGGACAACTTTTGGTCTCATGTTTCTCTGAGAAAATTACACAAGTCTCTACAACTTTTTCATCCAAAGGACATTCTCTCAAGGCATGCTTCCTTCTACATTTGGGACAAAATATTGCTAAGGCATCAGATTCAGCTTTTTTCTTGTTTTGTAACTTAAGGGTGTCTATTTGTTCACTAAAACTCCCTAAGATGTCAGATTTAAAATCATCAAGCATGTGTCCTATCTCTGCCCTACTTACTGTTCCAGAAGCAGACTTACTTGCCCTTGCAAGAGCAGGATCTCTTGGACCTTTTATAGTTTTGGATTTCCCTCTTGAAAGGTTGATACATAACTCAGATATTTCAGGTAATGTGAGCTGTGATATATCCCCTTTTCCCATCATGTTAAGGATATCCAACCATTCATCCCTAATTGTTTTCAACAAAAGAGCTTTTAAAGTGTCCTGATCTAAGTTCTCCATTTTTGCTCTTTTGATGTTGTAATGAAATCTCTCCAACAAATCTTCCAAGTTTTCATCTTCTTTTTGTAGCATCTTAAACACTTCCTCCTTATGATTTAATGGCAACAATAATCCAAATACCTCTCTATAAATGCTTGTTTCATGTCTTCCCATGTCCTAATAGAACTGTTGATCAAACTCATAAACCACTTCAATGCTGCTCCTTTCAATGTTGAAGGAAATAGTTTAAGTTTTTGAGCATCTTGTAAGTAGTCATAAGTTCTACACGGGACTTCAAATTCAAATAGGAAGGTTTCAGGATCTTCAGTTTTAAGTCCATAGAAGTTTGGAAGGACAGAGGGTGAAATATTTTTCATAGTTGTATTGGTTTCTTCATCTACTATAGGAAACCCAAAAGAGCTTCCCATTTCTCTTCTACCTCTTCCTCTACCTCCTTCTCCTTCTGCACCTCTACCTCCTTCTCCTTTACCTCTACCTCTACCCCCTCCAAATAATGTGTGTTCTCCATTAAAGACTCCTCCTCCCCCTTCTTCTGCCATAGTTAATTCTTCTGTGGAAGTGGAAAAGTTTGTGTCTCTAGCAGGGGTCCTTGAATCTTCTTCTAAGACAGGTTCAGCGGATGAAGTGGAAGGCCTTTCTAATGGAATATCTGATCTTAAATCTTCTAGAAGTCTAGGATCAGTAAAGGATGGAATGTGGGTCTGAGTTGGAGGTGTACTGGCTCTTAGTCTAGGTGAAACAAGTGGTGTTCTAGGAATCAAACTTCTGCTTCTGCTTCTTATGAATCTACCCCTTGAGTCTCTCTCTCTACGCATATCATTATTTTTGGGAGTTAAGAAACAAGGCTACCTAGTTACACTTCCCCGGCAATGGCGCCAAAATGTTTGTGCTCAACTTAGTCTCCTAAATTGAGTTCATTAATTTTCAACCAGGGTTGGTAAACTGCTGAAGTGTGGTGCACTATATGTGCCTAGGTATTTGTTTCTCACTACGTTGTGTTTAGTGTTTTATGATGTTTTTGGTTTTATGGTTTTATGTTCACAAGGGAAAGAACTAAATGCTGGTGAAAAGAAGCTACTGGTTAAAACAGAGTGAAGCCTAAACTATGGATGGCAATCAACAAATGCAAAGCTTGATAATGACTCCATTGCAAAGAAACAAATCACAACATGAACTTGAACTTATCCAATTCATTCATGAAAGATGTTTTGGAAGAGCTTGAGAAATGGACAAGTTAAGTGTAAATGAAGTTCTCCTAACTAAACAATAAACTTATAATGTTACAACATCTCATCCATGGTTAAAGGTTTATTGAAACATATTTGGAAAAGAACATTTGTAGCATCATAAGATTTCTACTCTAAACTAGCTCCTAATTCTATTCTGCAACTCAGTTTAACACCACTAGGCCTCACTCAAAAGTTATAGACTTCCTTTTAGAATAGTCTTCGAGAAAAGGCTTGTTTGTGAAATGGTAAAAAGGTTACAAAATACTCCAGGTCTTAGACTGATACTAGCTTCTGTCCAAATGATTAGGTATTAATATGAGGTTGGAAAAAAAGAAGTTTTGTAAATAATGAAGACCGTGGTGTTTAAATTTAACAACTAATACAATTTAAAAATGCAATGGATAACAACTAAGTTGGAGTGCTAATACAGTGAGCTAAGGCTACACTAGGGTGCTGCTAGTCTACAGTGAACAGTGTTAAACTGAAAAGCCATTATCAAACTGGAAATGAAATGACAGAGCTGAACTAAATGCAATGAACCTCCGGAGTGCTCTAACTAATTTAACATGCAACTAGTCTATGGAATTCTACAACCCATTTCGTTCATTATGAATGATATTTTGGAAGATTTTGTAAAACAATTATGGTTGTATTATTCAATGCAATTGAACATAATCATAAAACTGAAAGCAAATACAACTAGAATCTAAGACACCACAGCTATTTCTTACTCATTGTTATGATATTTTGGAAGAGCTTGTAAGAGTAAGACTGGCTATGCCACTTAGTGTAAACAGAAATTCAAAAGGAAATGCAACTAAAATCTAAGACACCACAGCTGTTTCTTATTCATTGTTATGATATTTTGGAAGAGCTTGTAAGAGTAAGACCGGCTGTGACACTTAGTGTAAAAAAGCAACCAAAACCTACAATACCACAGTTATGCCTTATTCATCATGATGATATTTTGGAAGAGTTTATTAGAGTAAGTCTAACTGTGATAATTAACGAAAGGAATTGCAACTAAAATCTACAACACCACAGCTATGACTTATTCATCGTAATGATATTTTGGAAGAGTTTGTTAGAGTAAGTATAGCTGTAATGATTAATGAAATCAACTATGAACATAAACTTCAAAAACTTGTCTAAGCTAGAAATGAAAACGAAACTAAAGTACTTATCTAAACCATAAAAACAAGGCTGCTCAGGAGGTAGGGGCTCTCTACCACCAGAGTAGCACGAAATCTAGTTCAAGATCGACTCAATGCATTTAAGGAAATGTTGCTTCTTTCATTAAAGATAAATCACTTCAAAACAGAGTATTCTCGAACTTCAGAATTCTAGCAATCAGCCACAAAATCTAACCAAAATCTAACCTCGTCTCTCGGTTTCCCGAGCTACATTTATAGCAAATTTACATAACAGAACTTGAGATAATACAGGAATAATTATCTTTCCTAATTAGAATCGAACTAGAACTTTGAAGGTGGCATCGTAATATGACTAAGGACATCTGGATTGTCCTTGTCCTATTAGGAGTCTAACTCCTAGTTTGAGTTCCCACATGCATAACCACGTACAGAATTATGTTCAATCTTCGTGGAGAGAAACAAATGCTGAGGGCATGATGTGGAATACGACCATGTGTGGTTTTCTCTGAGAGGACACCTGGAACCTGCTTAAACATGAAGACAGTTGCAGAATTGGCAACTAGCTACAGAATGTCTGCATTCTGTAGCTAGTTTCAGTTCAAAAAGTACTACAATGACAAAACCATAAAAACATAGCAAGTTAGCCATGATATTCATTCTTAAAGCAATTTTAACTAATTTCATTTATCATTTGAGCCTGGGATTAACAATGGACAAAAGAAATGGAGTGGAATGTGGTGGAAGAAAGAACATTCTTGGAGCTCAACACTTCCCAACATTGTGTTGAAGGTTCGGCCAATAAAAATACTTTTGCAGTACTACCACTATTTTCTCGACCCCGAAATGCCTAGCGACCTCACTGTAGTGTCCTTCCAAAATCATCTTGGAGCACTTGCTTGAAGGAACACAAAGGTGTCCTAGGTGACATAGTAGTGAATCCTAGAGGTGAAAATTTCGAACTTGTGTACCCTCCAAGAGTGTCTTGTATGTGTGGCTGAATTCTAGATCAATGTTGTATATAAGCAGCCAATCAGAAGTCTCGTGCCCACAAGAGTTGAGAATGGTGGTTAGCTTCACAATCGGTGGTCAGTTGAGGCATTCTGCAACATGTGTTTCCCTTCTTGTACTTGATGTTCAAATGAAATTGTCGCAGATATGTGGACCACTTCTAATGGCAATCGTTCTGCAACTTCCCTTGTGTTTTTATGAACTATAGGGGTTGTTGGTCTGTGTGGATGAACGTTTCCTTCACCAAAATGTAATGCTTCCATTGTCAACATGCCTGCACAATGGAATAGATTTCTTTGTCATAAGTGGGATACTTGAAAACTATGTCGGACAGTGTCTCACTGTGATATGCCATTGGATGCCCATGTTGAGTAATAAATGCCCCAATAGCATAGTCAGAGGCATATGTCTTGATCTCAAATGGTTGTTGCAAGTCTGGTAATGTGAGCATTGGGGCAGAGAAGAGGCGATGTTTCAATTCTACGAATGCCTTATGTTGAGATTCCAACTAAAAAAAAATTTATTTCGCTCCTCCCTTGGTGACTTGACCCAAGGGCCAAGTGATATGAGTGAATGCCAACATGAACCTGTAGTAGAAATTAGCAAGACCTGGAAAGATACGAAGCTCTATTAGAGGGGTTGGGGTAGGCCAATCCCGAATGACTTGGATCTTGGTTGGATCCATAGGCACCCCCCGCTCATCAATAATGTGTCCCAGATACTGAACTTGGGTCATGCCAAAAGTGCACTTCTCCAAATTGCCACACAAATTGTGTTTCTGAAGTGTTTAGAGGACCAGTCGAATGAGGTGGAGGTGCTCTTCCCAAGTCTGGCTGAAGATCAGGATGTCATCCAAGTACACTACTACAAATGAGTTAGTGAATGTTCGCACGTTGTTGTCCATCAGCCTCATGAAGGTTTCAAGAGAACTCATTAACTCGAAAGGCATGACCAACCATTCGAAAAGGCCCTCCTTGGATTTGAAGATAGTCTTCCACACATCGGAGGGTTTGATTGGTACCTAGTGATACCCGAACTTCAAGTCGATCTTGCTGAAATATTTCCCTCCTTTGAGTTCGTCCAGAAGGTCATTAATCTATGGGATCGAGTACCGATTTCAGAAAATGATCTTGTTTAGTGCCCGATATTCAATACAGAGTCTCCAAGTCCCATCATTCTTCTGTACCAACATGATCGGGCTCCCACAGGGCAATGAACTCGGCCGAATGTGACCTTTCTGTAGCAGCTCCTAAATCTGCCTCTTGATTTCATCGTTCTCCAGAACAGAGCGACAATAGATCGGTCCATTGGGTAGCGATGCACATGGGGTCAGATCGATGGGGTGCTTGACTTGACAGTGCAAAGGCACCCTTGTGGGTGAGGTGAATATTTCCCCATACTCCTCCATGACCTTCTCCATTTGTTTTTGTCATGTGGAGGAGCCCTTTATAAAGGTTGTGGCCACAATATTCTTCTTTCCCTGAGGGCAGATCATCAGGAAAACAAATTTCCCAGTTTTGGAAATGAGCTTATTGCATTGTTTTTCAATAACCAAAGAGATAGTGGCAAGCGGTGGTACCTTTGATATCATGTGAAAATTATTTCCCAAAGTAACAATAACAGCGTGATGTCAAGACTCATACACAACATGTCGCTTCCACAAGCATGGTTGGCCTAATAATACATCACAAAAATCAAGAGGAGAAATGCCACATATTACCTCATCCGTGAAGGGCTTGATGTTGTAGGGAAGGTGACAATGTTGGCTGATGCAGATATCTCATCCTTGGTGAAGCCACCTGATGGTGTACAGTTGTGGGTGTGTTGTGGTTGGGAATCCCAACCGCTTCATGACCTATGTTGAAATGAGGTTCTTTTAGCTGCCAATGTCGACAATGAACTGTAGCAGGGAACCCTTTACCCACAAATGGAAATGGAAGAGACACTCCTCCTCCTCTGGATCTTCTGGTTCCTCCTTCTAGATCTTCGTGGTGGCAACAGTGGCATTAGGTTCTACATCGATAATCTGCTTCCCTTTGTCATTCCCCTTGTTGGGTTCTAATTCAGGGTCATAGCATGCATCTAATTCATAAGCCTTCATCTCATCCACCAGTGACTGCTTGGCCCGACACTCACTTGCATTGCGAGTGGAGCTCTTATGGAACTCACACCACCTTCTTGTGTCCTTCTTCGGCTTCGCGGTGTTGTTCTTTGCTTGCAGCTTTGGCAGGTTGTCTTGGGTCACCATGCCTTGGATTTTTTCTTTGTTCTGCGGTTTGGGGGCACCTTTCCCTTGCTTTTGATTCACAGATCCAAAGACTCGCTTCTTATGTTTGAATTTCTGCTCAATCTTGGCGACATACCAGTATGTCGTACCAAGCAAGGAGATGTCAAGGAACTCCTTTTCCTCTTGAATGTATATGTGCAGACAACTACGGTACTTCAGCACCAAATGTTTCTCTGAATCTTTGATACCCAACTTTGTGCGCAGGGTATGGAACAGATTTGTCAACTCCTGCACATCTTGATCCCTTTGCTACCACAACATAGTCCATTGTATGTACGGATCTCATAACTCCCCACAGGATAATATTGTTCCCTGATAGCGCCTCGGAAAGAATTCCAAGTGGGTACGATGGAGAACAAAGAGGGTTCCCCCTTGTCATTTTTCTCACAGTAGGTTTCCCTCCAGTCCTTGACATGGGGGCGGCTTTGAGGAGTGAAAAACTAATCTTCTCCCAGTCGGAAAAGTCATGAACCAAGAAATATCCTTCTAATAGATTCAACCATCGATATATGGCATCTCAATCTATTTGGCCCTCAAATATAGGAATGTCAAAGTTTACTTGTACCTTAAAAGGACTTGCGCCTCCACAGTGGCTGCTGGATGCAGATGCGCCGCCGGTGGGCAGTCGTTGAAGGATCTAAGAAAATGTATCCATCATCGCATTCCTTCACTTTCCAAAGGCCACCTTGAGCAGTTTTTTGATAGGATCTCCTGCTCCCTTATCTTTCTTTTCATCCCCCATGGGCAGCTGTCGAGGTTTACGAGGCTGATCTTGCAAAGGTTCAACCAGATCGAGCCCTAACTCCTTATACCTCGAACTTGTTAGGGACATGCAAAGAAGGATCGAGAAATAACAGACTGTTCTGATACCACTAATCCAAATTTATGCAAGACTGCAACATAATACACATATAACCATAAATACAAAGATGCAGCGCAAATAACATTTCATTTCATTAATATAAAAAAACTGAGATTTTTTTACAGATAGAATGGAAATAAACTAGCTAGGGCTCTGGTAGCTTATCTCTGAGAAGAGATGTGGTGGATACAAGCCTCTGAACTGTGTTACAATGAGGCTTGAGGGCCTATTTATTATTGAGAAAAAATTGAAAATGCTAAACATCCAAAAACCTAACCCTAAGAGATGAAGTGCCAAAACTATGGGCCCCGTTTGGGTAAATTGGTATATC
Organism: Pinus albicaulis; assembly: GCA_034641835.2. NCBI lineage: Eukaryota > Viridiplantae > Streptophyta > Pinopsida > Pinales > Pinaceae > Pinus > Pinus albicaulis. The sequence continues at coordinate 1,486,773,708 of CM076570.1, forward strand.
AACTTCCTGGGGACATAACTTTGGCATACGATATCTATTTGACACACAATACTTCGTTAGAAAGATATATTAGAGGACTACAACTTTTGATGTGAGCAACATAGAAGGAACTTCCATTTTTCTCCTGGTTTTCCCAAAAAACATTGTTTAGGGCCTCAAAATGGCTTTGGAAGTCCAGGACCCAAAAAACTGCTAAAAATAGTAAACTATGCTACAATTAAGGAAATTAAAAAACTAAAAGAAGCAATGGTGGGGCCCTAAGTGGAATATGCGGGTGGCCACCAATATCCACCTGGATCATTGATTGTTATGCAATGCTCCATATGTTGATTTAATGGGATGATATGTGGGCCTTACATTGAATAAAAGTGATTTGTAAACTACCATGGATATTCCACTGGAAAGTTAGTCACAACAGATGATAATATAATATTAAAAATTTGAGATTTCACACAATTACAGTTTTATTAAAACTTTAAGATATGATGGTTTAACTGTATTTAGTGCATGCATGTGAATATAAATTCTGAAAAAAATAGAGAACAAAATAAGCTCACACACACGACACAAAATACGCTCTGGGAAACCCCTTCGAGAGAAACCTTAGCTGGAAGTGTTAGAAAATTATATATTATGGAGCAATGCAACACATAAAATATGCGGAAAATACAAGCACACAAAACACATAAAACCAGAGAGACACAGATATACGTGGTTCACCCAGTTTGGGCTACGTCCACCCCGAACAACCAGTCCTTCCTTTCTATTATCTAGCAAAATGAAGAGACAAAACCTACAGCAGATCCACTGTAATATCCTATGTTCTCTCTCACAGTCTCCCTCTCTGTTTCTCGCTCCGAGAATACACACCCAATACACAGCCACAATATAATACCCTCATAAAAGCGAGGGGTTGCCTTCTAGGGAAAAAAACCCTAATCTAAACATAACTTCTACCATCAGATCATCCGCCTATGAATGGCCCAGATTGACTAGAAATTACTATACTTTTACAAGGCAATTTTACATCTGTTTTTTGCTTCAGGGGCGCTGCCCCCGAAACCCCCCGCTAGGGGGGGCTCCGAAAAGCGTTGCCGCCCCCCCCGGACCCCCCACAGCAGCGATTAATTACGGGCGGTGTTGCTGCCCCTTTTAAGGTACAGGGGTCCAATGCTATGATACAAAGTAAACAAGATAATCAGGCTCCACACCCAACAATCTCCCACTTGGAGACTGATTGTAGCAACTCCACCGCTGCTTCATTTGCTGGAAAATGACACCTCTTTGGACCTGGCTATTCCTCATCTTCATCATCATCCTTGAAGACCAATTGAAACTGAGCACATTCTCAGTTTCTCCCTGGTTACAACTTTTGTTAGCATATCTGCAGGATTCTGGCTAGTGTGTATATTTTCCAGCTTCAACTGTCCATCTTCCAATACTGACCGTATGAAATGGTACTTGAGATGTATGTGTTAAGTCCTGAAATGAAATGCTAAGTTATTTGCAAGATGAATGGCACTTTGGCTATCACTGTATAACGTGCCCATACCATGCTTATTACCCAATTCATCCATAAACCTTTGTAACCAAATTATTTCTTTACTAGCCTCTGTAGCAGCAACATACTCGGCTTCTGTTGTTGAAAGTGCAACAACACTTTGGGTTTTTGAAACCCAACTGACAGCTATTCCACCTACAGTAAATACATATCCTGTAGTGCTCCTCCTGTTATCTCTGTCACCTGCCATATCTGCATCAACATATCCCTGTAGAGCAATGTTTGAACCACCAAAGCATAATGCTTGATTTGTGGTACCTCTCAAATATCTGAGAATCCATTTTATTGCCATCCAATGTTCTTTTCCTGGATTGTTCATATACCTGCTTACAACTCCCACTGCATGTGCAATATCAGGCCTTGTGCAGACCATTGCATACATTAAACTTCCAACTGCTGGTGCATATGGAACTTTAGACATATAATCCATGTCTTCTTGGGTCTTTGGGCACATCTCCTTACTAAGTTTGAAATGGCTAGCAAAAGGTGTACTAACTGGTTTTGCATTCTGCATATTAAATATTTTCAACACCTTTTCTATGTACTCATTTTGAGACAGTGTTAATTTGCGATTTTTCTTGTCTCTAGTTATCCTCATACCAAGGATTTGTTTTGCAGCTCCCAAATCCTTCATTGCAAATGAATTTGCCAATTTTCTTTTGAGCACATTTATTTCCTGCATGTTAGACCCTGCAACAATCATGTCATATACATACAATAACAATATAATATAGCTGCCATCATTTTTCCTTTTCAAATAAACACAATGATCAGAGTGATATCTAGTATAACCTTGTTCAAACATAAACTTGTCAAATTTTAGATACCACTGCCTTGGAGCCTGTTTTAAGCCATACAAGCTCTTCTTTAACCTGCACACCAATTTCTCTTTCCCTTTTACCTCATATCCTTCTGGTTGCTGCATGTATATCTCTTCCTCCAAATCTCCATGGAGAAATGTTGTCTTTACATCTAACTGTTCAAGATGTAAATCTTCCGCTGCTACAAGACTTAAGATAGTTCTGATTGAATTCATCTTAACAACAAGAGAAAATATTTCATCAAAATCAATACCTTTCTTCTGTGCAAGCCCCTTCACCACAAGTCTAGCTTTGTACCTTTGCTTTCCTCCATCTTCTTCCTTCAGCCTGTAAACCCATTTATTCTGCAATGTAGTTTTACCTGCAGGCAACCTGACTAAGTCCCAAGTCTGGTTATGCATTAAGGAGTCCATCTCTTCATCCATGGCTAGCTCCCACTTCTTCCTGCTTTCAACTTGCATTGCTTCTTCATAACATTCGGGTTCACCAGAATCAGTCAACAATAAATAATATAATGAAGGAGAGTATCGTTCAGGGGGTCTACTTATCCTGGTAGATCTTCTAACACCACTTTCATGTGTTTGCGGTGCCTGTTGCTGTTGTGGTGGTTGCTGCTTCTGTGGTTGTTGATTATTATTATTTTCAGGCACCTTTACTTTTTCAGTTATATCATCAAGAACTATGTATTCCTTGCTTTCTTTTTCTTGTTTCTTTTCCTACAACTGATTCTTATACAAGACCTTTTCATTGAATATTACATCTCTACTCCTAATGATTTTGTGATTTTCATAATCATATAAGCGATAACCAAAATCATTAACACCATATCCAATATAGGTACATTTCTTTGATTTTGCCTCAAGTTTTGTTCTATTTTCTTTATTAATATGGACAAAGGCCTCACAACCAAAAGGCTTTAAAAAAGAGTAGTTTACCTTTTTACCTGTCCATGCTTCCTCTGGAATACCACCATCCAAGGAACTTGAAGGCCCTCTGTTTATTAGATAAACAACAGTATCTACAGCATTTGCCCAAAATTGTAAAGGCAATCTTGCATGCAATCTCATGCACCTTGCACGCTCCATGATTGTTCTGTTCATCCATTCTGACACACCATTTTCTTGTGGTGTTCTTGGAACTGTCTTCTCTCTATGAATTCCATGCTCTGAACAGTACCTATCAAACTATTTTTTGCAATATTCACCTCCATTGTATGATCTGAGACGCTTCAACTTCTTTCCTGTCTCAATCTCAACCAAATCTTTCCATTTCTTAAGATTATCAAATACATCAGATTTATTTTGAATACAATAAATCCAATTTTTTCTAGTTGCATCATCAATAAACGTAACATAATAGCGAGAGCCACCGAGAGATGATACCTGAGCAGGTCTCCATACATCTGTATGCACAAGCTCCAATTTTTCGCTCTTCTTTTATTTCCCAACTCTAAGAAATCTGACTCTCTTTTGTTTTCCATAGATGCAATTTTCACAGAAATCCAAATCAACATTCTTCAAACCTGGCAACAAATTTCTTGAGTGAAGAATCTTCATCCCCTTCTCACTCATGTGTCCGAGCCTATGATGCCATAATGCTGCATCTGCTCCTTTGGAATTTAAAGCATTAACAGAGTTAGAAATACCATTGCATAAATACAATGTACCAACCTTTTCACCTTTTGCTATTACCAGTGCTCCTTTGGTGACCTTCCAAGTTTTATCTGTGAAAGTTGTCACACAACCTTCACTGCCTAACTGCTCTGTTGAAATCAGATTTTTCTTCAGATATGGAACATGCCTTACCTCCTTTAGTAGCCATTGGTTTCCATTCTGTTGTTTTACAAGAACTTTACCCATTCCAACAATTTTACAGGGTTTATCATCACCCAAACGAACTTGTCCAAAATCTCCTTAGACATAGTCATGAAAATATTTCTTATCAGGTGTGGCATGGAATGAAGCCCCTGAATCTACAACCCAAGAATCAGTAACATTTTCGAAAGAAAGAATCAAAGCATCTTGTAACACTTCACCTGTCACATTTGCTTCATGATTGTTTTCTTGTTGTGTGTCTCCTTCTTTTCCCTTCCGAGATCTATAGTCTTTCTTTAGGTGTCCTTTCTTTCCGCATTTCCAGCACACTATCCCCGATCTGGACTTGGATCTGCCTTTCCTTGATTTACTGCGATATACCGAGCTCTTTCCTCTTTCCATTCTCCTTCCCCTAGACTCTGCACTCAAAGCATTACCCGATGTCTCACCGGAGCTTTTCCGTCACATTTCCTCGCTACGGATAGCACCGACAACATCATCAAACTTTAAAGTACTAGATCCAGAGACAGAGTTACTAATGGCCATTACTAAACCATTCCAACTCTCTGGCAATGAGCACAAGAATAATAGAGCTCTAACTTCATCATCAAAGTTTACCCCTATAGAACTTAACTGACTGGTAACTGTATTGAAATCATTTAAATGGTCTGCAACAGATCCACCTTCCGACATCTTCATATTAAATAGTCATTTCATAAGAAATACCTTGTTTGAGGCCGATGGTTTTTCATATATTTTCGCCAACATCTGCATCAAACCCTCTGTTGTTGTTTCCTTCGAAATATTGAAGGCGACTGACGCCGCAAGGCACAACCTTACTGTTCCAAGTGCCTTTCTATCGAGAATGTTCCATTCTGCGTCTGTCATGGCCACCAGCTTCTTTGTTTTTCTGCTCAATGGTAGGTACAGATCTTTCTGATACAGATAATCTTCCATCTGCATCTTCCATAGTGGGATGTTTTGGCCATTAAATTTCTCGACCCTAACCTTACCATCTTCTGCCATTGCTCCCACTCGAACCAGGAAACCCTTCTTTCCTGCGAGTTTATCAGCCAAATATACCTTCGGCTCTGATACCAGTTGTTAGAAAATTATATCTTATGGAGCAATGAAACACATAAAATATGCGGAAAATACAAGCACACAAAACACATAAAACCAGAGAGACGCAGATATATGTGGTTCACCCAGTTTGGGCTACGTCCACCCCGAACAACCAGTCCTTCCTTTCTATTATCCAGCAAAATGAAGAGACAAAACCTACAGCAGATCTACTGTAATATCCTCTGTTCTCTCTCACAGTCTCCCTCTCTGTTTCTCGCTCCGAGAATACACACCCAATACACAGCCGCAATACAATACCCTCATAAAAGCGAGGGGTTGCCTTCTAGGGGAAAAAATCCTAATCTAAACATAAATTCTACCATCAGATAATCCGCCTATGAACGGCCCAGATTGATTAGAAATTACTATACTTTTACAAGGCAATTTTACATCTGTTTTTAGCTTCGGGGGTGCTGCCCCCGAAACCCCCCGCCAGGGGGGGCTCCGAAAAGCGCTGTCGCCCCCCCCCCCGGACCCCCCACAGCAGCGATTAATTATGGGCGGCATTGCCGCCCCTTTTAAGGTACAGGGGTCCAATGCTATGATACAAAGTAAACAAGATAATCAGGCTCCACACCCAACAGGAAGGTGAGGTTGTTTCACTCTCTTTCTCTGTATGAAAATATGGTTGCAAGTACAAAGAATTAAGGCATGTGGCCCATGGGCTGCTACAGTGCACAAATACTCTCTGTGTGCTCTACCTCCTATCCCTCTTGGCTATCTTTGCTCAAATATGGAACAAAATTCTCTCGAAAGTAAGGAATGCCTCTTCCTCCTTGTGGCCCAGTTATAACACAACCCAATGGCCTACCAGTAGTTAAGTTTGACTACATCAACTCTTCACTATAGTTACAGTATAGAATTTTCTAGATTATTTTACATCACAAACACATGTCTAGGCCCCTTTCCATGAATAATGGGGGTTGACATGGGATCCTCCCAAATTATAGGTGTGAAAATAGGAAGGTCAACTTATGAGTGACATAACTTTTTCATATGAAATTCGATTGACGCACTTCTTGCATCATTGGAAATATCTCTATGTAGAATAACATGAAAAGGTGATGTGCTAAAGTGACAAAATTTTGCCCCCAAGAAATGTTGTTTGATGCCTCAAAAGACTCCCGGAAGGTTTCAGACCCCATTTCACCAAATTGGGGCCCGCCTGTAAAAACGGTCTTGTGAGCTGATTCCTCCACTTTTTCCACCCCAAATGCATCGATATGGATGAAAATATTCCTTACCATCGATGACTATAACTCGAACCTTTTTCTTAGTGGTTATGTTTGCTTTACAATCTATGCTATATTATTTCCACTCAAAATGTGGAAGCAATTTACCTTTGCAAATGATTCTTATGTGTGCCTAATTCTCTCAAACACTGATGCCAACTGGAAATCGAGCAAGGGTGTGTTAGAGATAAAATACTTTATAAATATTTTAGAATCCCTTTCCACCAGAAGGCCTTGAATATGAAATTTTTTGGCTAAATTGAACCCTTGCAAAAGTGCATAAGATTTGACCAAGTTATTAGTAGAGATTCCAAGGCTACACACAAATTCAACATGACTCATTATTAGAGTGATGATAATATTTTAACGAGACTTTTGTATCTCCATCATATGCTAGATTAAATGGCGACATACATATTTGAACTCTCATCTAGTGTTTATATTTTTTAAGGTAGGTTATGGAACTATAAAGATGAAGGCGTCCTTAGGAAGTTGGGAATTTGATTTTGTTGTGTGGCCATTATCTTGTAAGTTTTTTATTTTTATTTGGTAATGTCTCTATATGGTTTGAAAAATTTTAATTTAGGAAGAAACCTAGGAGAGCTATCATCTTTGAGATTTATTAGCGCAAGGGGAACTTAAATATTTTCCCTTACTTTGTATTTTTTTGGCCTCATGGAGTGGTTTTCTCCTATGTTTTCGAGCATTATTTCTTAGGAAGCATGGAGAGCTTCCTTGGTTGGTATGGTTCTTTATTGTTTTTAGGAAAGCTTCCTTTGTCAATCTTGTTCATATGCACTATTGTGCTCATGAAATGACAAATTGGGGAAATTCTAGTGTTACTTATGTGGGAAGGATGATTATTCTCGTTACTAGTTTGTAGTTTATATTTCACATCAACATGGTGTCCTAGTATTTGCATTGCCCCAATGGACTACATGGAGTTGCAAGAAATTAGATATGCTTTTTGGAATCATGTGGAGTCAATTTAATGTAGTAGGGCCTCCATTGTTTTAGTCACTTCAAAGGTTCATGATAATGACCCTGAAGTCACTTCTCAATTTGGATCAATAATGGGTATTCTCATTCAACAGAAGCAACAAGTAGTTGTTACAGAGGAAAAATGCAACTTGCTTAGGAGCAAGGGAGCCTATTTAGGGGCTTCCAATTAAGGAATTTCATCTGGATTTATAAAGGGAATGAAAAGAAATACAATTTTATAACAGAAATATATAGATACAGTAAAACTTGACTTCTATTAATAAATGGAATGTGCTAAAATTATAAAAATGAAGAATGAAACAAACTTGCTTGAATGGTGGTAGCTTCTCTTTGAGATGAGATGTGATGGTTACGTGCATTCACCTAAGCACTTTACAAAGAGTTTGAAAGATAATTTTTAACATAAAGTAGTAATGATGAAACCCTGATCATCCAAAAACCCAATTGTAGGTGATGAAACATCAAAATATTTATGGGCCCCGATGGGGTTAGTTGGTACATCAACTTCTTAGGGTCATAAATTTTTCATATGCACTTTTTTTGGCATGCTCGGTAGCCCGTTGGAAAGGTCTAGCATAAGTACACATTTTGAATAAGCCTAGGCCTCACCGCATCAAAAAAACATTGTTTAGGGCCTCAAAATGGCCTCGAAAGTTTAGGACCAAACAAACTGTAGAAAATTTGTCCAAATGAAGAAATATGCTTTGAGCCACTGGAACAAGTGGGTGGCCACCAATATCCACCTCCCTAGATCAGAATGTTAGTGAACTCAAATTGGGGGGAGTTAATAGAAGATGACACCATGCAATGAGTAGTTGAAGATATGAAGATAGTGAAATGGACTTGATCCCATCAAAATTAAGTTTGGAAGAGGCTATTAGTAATCATGTTTTCTACAAAGTGTTACAAGGTTATTATAATTCTAGACATATATTACAAAATGTATGGCTTTAAGAAATAGTTAGACTTTTTTTTTAACTGAAACGGGTATGTGTTATTTATTGAAGAAATCTGGTTGAGCCGAGGCCGAATCAACCAACATTACACAGTAGCTAGCCAGCTTCCTGATACAAGTAAAACAACATTTCTTGGAATGCAATTTTGGAGGGGGATTTCATCATTTATGCTGAGATCACCTGGCGAGAGTAAACATCCTTTATTTTCCATAATTTCTGCTTCCTTGTTCGAGCCTCTGAGAATGTGGAAGAATTGGGAGGAGGTGAATTCAAGCAGCAAGAGCTTCAATCTTCGGAGTGCCTTATTGAGGACTGCATTGTTAAACTAATCATCCGAATTAAGCTTCTTGATCAGGATTTCCGAGTCACCGAAGGCTTGGAAGTCCTTGATGCCACTCTCACGGGCAATGTGGAAGGCTTTTAGTAGGCCTAGGATTTATGCCTGATTATTTGTTCGTTGTCCAAGGCCCCAATAGAAACTGTCTCATCTTGTGTCATCCGGGGAGTAGAGTACACCACCTACGCCAACTGCCCTGGGGTTTCCTTTGGATGCACCGTTGAAGAAGATCGTTGTTTTTCTCTGCTTTCTCCATCACACCTGGAATATTTGGTCTGAGTCCCTTATGCGCCATCTAGGATTGGTGAAGGGAGTGACCAAGGTTTGTTTTCTGTCTCAAGAGGCAAGAGTTCCCATCCATTTATTTTCTTCAGGGAGGAGTGAGCTATCAGATTTGTGGGGTTATTGCATCACAGATTCAAGAAGAAGATATTTGGCTTTGGCTACAACCATTGCAGAAGGCCAATAAGAATTGTTGAAGATCTACTCATTTTGAGCAAGCTAGATTTTCCAGTAGGCATATTTAGGGATGGATAGCTAGACATGAAACCAAAGTGACTTGCAGGGTATCGTGAGGGTAGTGCTGACTCCAAGATGAGAAAAAATCAACCACTAAAGTGTGGTTTGGAATAAAGACCTAGAGGGCATGAAGGATAAAACTCCATACCTCTTTGGCAAAGGAGCAGTCCACAAAGAGGTGATCCAATGTTTCGATGGCATTCCTGCAGAGCGCACACTATGAGGGCCAACGATGCTTCTTTTAGCCAGATTTTCCCATGTCAGAACCTTTTTATGCATAAGGACCCAGAAGAAAAAATAAATAAATAAAAATTAATTAATTAATTAATTAATTCAAAAAAAAAAATTAGGCAGTCTGAATGGATCCCACACCTATTTCCAGAACTTAGCAAGATGATTATTTTCTTTCTATGTTTGGAGAAACCTATAACAGAGCGCAGCGGTGTAGTTGTCGAAACTTCCCAGCCCCAATGATAAATTACGTCCTTATGCAGCGGCGCGAGGTTGATTAGCATATTTCTGAGTGTTTTTAGTTGATTACGCAGGTACTCCGAAATTCTTGGGAAGTCCTAGGACTGCCAATTCCCCTTTTCATCCAAGGCAGATATCTCGTCGACAATGAGGATACCATGTTGGATCAGCCATTCAAGGATTTCTATGATCTCTGCAAAGCTGTTGAGTGGTGCGCAACCCATAATGTTTTCATCCCAGAGCTTGGTGTTCTTACCATTTCCAGGGATGAGATGGAGGCTTTCCTTGAAGAAGTCTATAAATCTACAGCATAGATTCCACACCTAAGTGCCATTCGAAGTGTTTTCTGCCTGGAGCAGCCTTAGAGGGACGCCTTGCACATATTTGTTTTCGAGGATTTTGCTGACTGGGTGCTTTAGCTCCGCATACATTTTCCATATACTTTTGTAGCCCGAGGCAAGGTTTTCATGGGAGGGGTCGCGAATCTGGAGGCTGCCATCGACAGTTGGGCGTTTCACAAGATCCCAGTTGACCAGATAAAATTTTCGTTGGTTTCCTTTTCCTCCCTGCCAGAGGAAGTCGCGCAAAAGTTTGGAGATCTGTTTCGTGATGTTTTTAGGTGCTAGAAGGAAGGAGGCTTGGTAGATGGGAAGAGCAGAAAATAGTGCTTTGATGAGTATTATTTTCCCCCCTTTGGTGATCCATTGACCTCCCAGGAGGCAATTTTGGCTTTCATTTTGCTGATGACATCGACCCACAGAGATATTTTATTAACTCCGAGAGTTAGGGGCAATACCAGATACTTGATTTTTTCCCATTGGGCATAGCCAACAAAGCCAAGATGTTGCGCAATGCGATGAAGGTCATGTTGATCGACATTCCACCTCAACATAGTGATTTTGATATCATTGATTAAAGCCTTGTACTCAGATTTACTACTGCATAATATAAAAACCCTCAGTTGTTGTACTGGTTTTCCCGCATTGGGTTTTTTCGGGGACTTGGTCCAAAAACAACGTTGTTATTTTTGTGTGTGTGCATTTATATTTCCTGCGTTATATTTATTCCATTGTATTTATTTTGTGAAGGATGAAGTGTATTAACTTTGATATTTATCATAGTAAACAGTAAATAATTTGTCCAGTAAATAATAATAATAATAAAATCTAATCAGTTGTTGCAGTAGGATTCCAAGTTTTGGAATTTTCACATGGCATCAGAGTGCAAGAGAAGCAAGAAGAGCTCAGTTGCAGGAGGAAAGAAGGAGCTTCTAGGCACTGCATGAGCAGGTGCTCGAAACCCCAAGAGGTTGCGCAATCCACAAGCCAGGAGGGAAGATTTTTTAGGAAAATTTGTTTCTTTGAGTGACTCGACAAAGAAAAAAAATTCCAGATCGAAGAATTTTAGAGGTGAAGGGAGAAAGAGTTTTTTTTCTTGCAGAGCAGATCTTCAGCTGGGATGTATTTATTTTGCAACAGTTGCTGGAACAATAGCGTTAGAAGGGAAGAAGAGCACACACTTGGGGAATTCTTTCCTCAGGGAAATTCTAGCTAAGAAGTTTAAATTCTCCATGCAGAGCATCAATAACCATGAGCAGATTTTCCCACTCCAATGGGGATTGTGTAGAGCAAATTACCATTTGTGCAAAGGAGAAAAGGTAGAGTTCAACATTTTTGTTTTTCTAGATGGCATCAACTAGCTTGAGAGATCAAGATCGGTTGGACAATTCATCCAACTATGTTATCTGGAAGGCCAGGATTTCATGTCTTCTAGATGAACATGATCTCAAGACTTACATTAGTTTAGTGGTAGCTATACCTATGGACCCAGATCATCATAATACCTACAAAAAGGAGATGGAGAAATAAAAGAGGCTATATCTCAATGGAGTTTGAGATCACATAGTATCGCACATAGCTGGCAAAGATACTTCCAAACAGATTTGGGATGCCCTTGCTATTCTATACCAGGGATCTTCCAAGCCATGCAGAAGGTGTATTTGGCGGAGAAGTTGAGGTGTACCAAGATGCAGAAGAGGAGCATATATATCCCTTCCTTACTAAACTTTGGGAAGTCTGGGATTAGTTGTCTACAGTTGGGTCAACGCCCCAACCCACAGAGTTTGTATGTATTCCCTGAACAATGTGTCTGAGGAGTGGCAAGTTTTCGTCCAGATTATCATGGGAAGAGAAAACTTACCAGAGTGGGACAAAATGTGGGCATATCTGTAGCAAGAGGAGATGAGGCGAGACTTGGTGAAGAGCACCATCAGTAACAACAACAAATGGAACAAAGGAAGTAAAGGAGAAGGAGAATGCAACCCTCGCATGAAAGGGGCAACAAGAGGAACACAAAAGGAAGAAGGACATATCCAAAGTCAAATGCTTCAAATGTGGTGAACTTTATCACTACAACACCCAATGTCCGCTCAGAAAAGAGGGACAAATAGAAGAAGTAGGAAAAATAGGATGCATCCGCTGAGATAGATAGGTTGTCCTCCATACTCGAGGAAGAGTTTGCCATGATCACTGGCATACCTTCAGAGGTAAGGTGGGATGATTTGGTTTTGTAGCCCCATAGAGCTACAGATGGGCAGGATCCTTCAGGAGTCCACCTCTTGGATCAATACCTTGCTACGGGAGCCCATAACAGTAGTAGCAGAATGGACCAGTGGTAGCTGGTGCAGTGAGGTGCCATAGTGACACATGGAGTGGCTAGTAGTGTCAGAGACTGAGCAGCGCAGAGTAGAGTTGGAAGCAGTGTAGTTGGCATAGTGTAGAGTCAATAGCAGAGCAAAGGCTTCAGTGACAGCACAAAGACTAGCAAAAATCATGACTCGGGTGACATATGCATCATACTGAACACAATTGTTTCAGTGTGATGGACATCTCTCAGTTGCAACAACAACAAATGAGGGACAATTGCGGATGTTGCAGCGAAAACAATGACAGAGTTGCAGTGCAGATGTAGTTGTTGGCAGTAGTATGCAGGGCCATTAGCAACATGAATGCAACATATATCAAAGTTGTGCAGTAGCCAGACATCAACAGCACAACAGGAGATGGTGTAGAATCAAAGTATTGTTATCATGAGGGCAAAAATACTAGAGCACATTCCTCGCTAAGAGGGAGTGTTGATTTTTGTAGCATCGGATGTGCTCTAGCCTTGAAAATTTGCGGAGAGACTAAGACACGTGTATTCTCTAGGATCCAAAAATTGTTTGGAGAAATTCCACCAAGAAACGACTTAATTAAAAGTATTAATCAAATTTTAATATTTCCTAAGTCTAAACTTAGGAAATATGAATAATTAAAAGGTATTAATTAATTCAGGTGCGAATCTTCTAGAAAAAGGTGTGGATCAAGTCTTAGTTAATCTTAGCCATCGATTAAGTTTCAATCATGGTCGTTGATGTCTCAACGGGATATTATAAGAAGGAATTCGATGGGCACTTAGAGAACAAACTTGAGCAGATTGAATTAACTCACATTTCAATTTCCTGAGTAATAGCACTGAGTTGTCGGAGAGAGAGCTAGTGGGCTAATTGCAGCGAGAAAGGGGAAAGGATAGTAAGGTCGGAGGAAGCTTTTCCATATCCAGTGAGTGCACAACAAAGAGGCAGCAAGTGCCACAGAGAGGCAGCATAGAGGCCAGACAGAGGCATGACAAAGATTCAGGAGGAGATTCTGTTTTTGTTGGGAGACAGAGTTGATTCAGTGCCAGAGGCCGAAGTGAGCATCTAGAGGCCAAGAGGGTCAAGTTTCTAGAAAAAATTTGAACAGTTGGCAAAGGTGGCGCAATTCTGAGTTGTGGGATGCAATACTGCGTAGGCTGATGTAGTGACTACGCAGAGTAGCTCATCCTGAGCCTAGATCAGTGTCAGATCGCCAATGGCAGAGTGAGGATTTTCTCACTAACTTTTTATCAGTTTTTTTCTCTGTACGGTTTGTCAGTTTGGGCAACCATAGACTTGTGCTCAGATTTACTACTGCATAATATACAAACCCTCAGTTGTTGCACCGATTTTCCCGCATTGGGTTTTTCCAGTGACTTAGTCCAAAAACAACGTTGTTATTTTTGTGTGTGCGCATTTATATTTCCTGTGTTGTATTTATTCTGTTGTATTTATTTTGTGAAGGTTGCAACGTATTGATTTCGATATTTACCGTAGCAAACAATAAATAATTTGTTCCGTAAATTAACAAATATAAGAAATCTAATCAGTTGTTGTAGTAGGGTTCCAAGTTATGGAATTTTCACATGGTATCAGAGCACAAGAGAAGAAAGAAGAGCTCAGTTGCAAGAGGAAAGAAGGAGCTTTGAGGCATTGTGTGAGTAGCTGCTCGAAACCCCAGGAGGTTGCGCAGTCCACTAGCCAAGAGGGCATATTTTTTAGGAAAATTTGTTTCTCTGAGTGAGTCGACATAGAACACAATTTCCATATCAAATATTGTCAGAGGCAGAGGGAGCATGAATGTTTTTATTCCAAAGTAGATCTTCAACTGGGATGCAGTTATTTTTCACCAGTTGTTGGTAGAATAACGTCGAAAGGGAAGAAGAGCAAGGACGCAGTTATCTTTCCTCAACGAACTTCTAGCTAAGAAGTTCAAATTCTCCATGCAAAGCAAAAGTAGCCATGAGCATATTTTCCAACTCCAAAAGGGAGTACGTAGAGCTAGTTAGCAACTGCACAGAGGAGAAGAGGTAGAGTTCAATTTTTTTTTGGCAAGATGACATTAGCTGGGTTAAGAGATCAGGATTGGTTGGATAGTTCATCCATATATGTTATTTGGAAGGCCAAAATTTTTTGTCTTCTAAATGGACACGATCTCAAGACTTACATCAGTTTAGTGGTAGTTATACCCATGAAGTTAGATCATCATAGACCTACAAAAAGGAGATGGCGAAAGAAAAGAGGTTGATTCTTGATGGAGTTCGAGATCATGTAGTATCGCACATAGCTGGCAAAGATACGTCCAAACAGATGTGGGATGCCCTTGCTACGATATACCAGGGATCTTATAAGTATCAAAATATGTATTTGGTGGAGAAGTTGAGGTGTACCAAGATGTAGAAAGGAGAGTGTATAGATCCCTTCCTTACTAAGCTTCGAGAATTCTAAGTACTATCTGCAGTTGGGTTAGCACCCCAACCCACAAAGTTTGTATTATATTCCCTGAATAGTGTGTTCGAGTGGAAAGTGTTCATCAAGAGTATCCCCGGCAGAGAAAAATTTCCATATTGGGACAAAATGTGGGGAGATATAGAGCCAGAGGAAATGAGGCGAAACTTGGTGAAGAGCACCATCAGTAACAACAACAACAATGGGACAAAGGAATTAAAGGAGGAGGAGAACACAACCCTCGCATAAAAGGGGCAACAGGAGCAACACAGAAGGAAGAAGGACATATCCAAGGTTAAATGCTTCAAATGTGGTGAAATTGGTCACTATGACACCAAGTGTCCGCTCAAAAAAGAGGGACAAAGAAGAGAATCAAGACCAACAGGTTGCATCTGCCGAGATAGAAGGTTGTCCTCCAGACTGGAGGAAGATTTTTTCATGATCACTGACATACCTCTAGGGGTGAGGTGGGTGATTTGGTTTTGTAGCCCCAAAGAGCTACATATGGGCAAGATCCTTGAGGAGTCCACCTCTTGGATCAATACCTTGATACGGGAGCCCACAACATCAGTAGCAGGATGGAGTAATGGCAGTCGGTGCAGTCAGGTGTCGAAGTGACGGATGTAGTGGCTAGTAGCGTCAGAGACTGAGAAACACAGAGTATATTTGGCAGCATTGCAGAGTTATCAGCGACGCAAAGGCTTCAATGATAACGTAGAGACTAGCAGTAGTTAGGACTCGAGTGATAGATGCATCCGACTGAACACAATTGGTTTAGTACGATGGACATCTCTCACTTGCAATAGCAGCAGATGAGAGATAGTTTCAGATGTTGCAGTGGCAACAATAACATAGTTGCAGTGCAGATGTAGTAGTTAGTAGTAATATGCAGGGCCAACAACAACACAAATGCAACGCATATAAGAGTTGTGCAGTATTTGGTGGACAGCAGTAGCCAGACATCAGCAGTGCAGCCGGAGATGGTGCAAAATCATAATATTGCTATCAAGAGGGAAACAATACTAGAGCACATTCCTCGCTAAGAGGGAGTGTTGAATTTTGTAGCATCAGATTTGCTCTAGCCTTGAGAATTTGCAGAGAGGCTAAGACACATGTAAATGGCTTAATTAAAATAATTAATCAGATTTTATATTTCCTAAATATAAACTTAGGAAATATGAATAATTAAAAGGTATTAATTTCTTCTAAAAAAAGGCATGGATTGAGTTTTAATTAATATTAGCCATCGTATAAGTTTTAATCATGGTCTTTGATGTCTCAACGAGAGATTATAAGAAGCAACTCGATGGGCACTTGGAGAACACACATGTGCAGATTGAATTCGTTGGCAGATCGATTTCCTAGGTCACAACGTTGAGTTTCCAGAGAGAGAGCTAGTGAGCTCGTTGCAGTGAGAAAGGGGCGGGGATAGTAAGGTCGGAGGGAGCTTTTCCAAATCTAGTGACTGCACAGCAGAGAGGCAACAAGTGCCACAAAGAGGCAGCGCATAGGCCACACAGAGGCAACGCAAAGATTGATGAGGAGATTTTGTTTTTGCTGGGAGACAAATTTGATTCAGTGCCATAGGCCGGAGTGAGAGTTCGGAGTCTAGGAGGGTCAAGTTTCCAGAAAAAAAGTTGATTAGATAGTGAAGGTGACGCAGTTCTAAGTTGTATGACACAGTGACTATGCAGAGGCAACACAAAGTAGCTCATCTTGAGCCTAGATTAGTGTCGGATCTATTATCACAAAATTGCTCCCTGATAAGCTGCTAATCAGACAATCTTGTGCAACTATTTCAAACCAATCTTGTGATTGAGGCTTAGCCTTCTCAATCTAAGAGGGCTCTCTCAAAGGTTAATGATATGAAATAAAGATATAGATGGCTAAATCTATTTAGGAAATGAACTGGTTATGATTAATATAGGTTGAAAATAACATCAGTCTGTATACATTGGGCTTATGGAGTCAAAACTTTCAGTGATTCAATGAGCTTACTTGACATGGAAGTTGAGGCAGGTCAAGTTTCCAAAAAAAAGTTGATTAGATAGTGAAGGTGACACAATTCTGAGTTGTAAGGTGTAGTACTACGTAGGCTGATGCAGTTACTGCACAGAGGCAACACAAATTAGCTCATCTTGAGCCTAGATTAGTGTCGGATCTGTTATCACAAAATTGCTCCCTGATAGGCTGCTAATCAGACAATCTTGTGCAACTATTTCAAACCAATCTTCTGATTGAGGCTTAGCCTCCTCAATCTGAGAGGGATCTCTCAAAGGTCAATGATATGAAATAAATATATAGATGGCTAACTATATTTAGGAAATGAACTGGTTATGATGAATATAGGTTGAAATGAATTGGTTATGGTTAAAGCAGTTTTTTGCATAATTTTGGAAAATGAAAAATGTAAGTGCCAAAAACTTGTAATGAAAATGTCTTCATCCTCCATTAACCATAAATTCATGTGCCTTATCAGTTATGATCTTCGTGGGACAACCAAATCTAGACAACATATTATTCTACAAAAAAGAAATGGTAACAGAATCATTAGCTTGCCTAGTTGGGATTGCTGGGATTGCTTCAATCCATTTGGTAAAGTAGTCAGTTGCTTTCAGTATCCAGCGATGTTGACCTGATGATCATGGATGAATCTCTCAAATAAAATCTAACCCCCACTGCTGAAATGGTGCCTCAACATAGATATGCATTAAAGGCAAAGGCAGAAGCTTCTTCTTACCATAAAAAATCTGGCAATCATGGCAGGCAACAATCTTTTTGTACACATCTTTAAACATTGAAGACCAATAAAACCCTGCTCTAAGGATCTTGTTTGTTGTACCCTTCCAATAATGATGACCTCCACAATCTCCTTTATGGAACTCCTCAATCACTTTATCAGCCTCTTCCAGCAAACAATTCAACAAAATACCATCAAGATCTTTCCAATACAAATTTTTGTCAATGATGCAATACCTCAAGGATTTCAACTTCACAAATCTTGCCTTGGACTTAGTCAGCTCATCAGGTGCTCTATGATGATGTAGGATAAAAATAATGTCCTTATACCACTCTGAAATGATATAATTTTCTTCAATAAAAATCAGTTCTTCCTCCTCATCTGAAATTTTTGATATTTATGCAATTAAATTCATGTCAAGACAGTGAAAGTTTGACTGTGCCATCAGCTTTGCTAGACCTTGTCCTTTGACCAATTTTGTTGACTTGATTTCTATATCAAATTCCAGCAAGTTAGCAATCCATTTACCCCTCTTACCATCCGAATCAGCTTGAGTTAGGATGTCTTTCACAACAGCATTAGGAACAAAAGCTAAAACATGTGAATCCAAAATATAAATTCTGAAATCTTTGATGGCATTAACCAAGGCATAAGCTTGCTTCTCTAAGATGTTGTAATTCAACTCAGAGTTAGCTAATGTCCTACTAAAAAATGAAATGGGTTGCTCAGTACCGTGTTGTCCCTTCTGCAACAAAACTCCAACAATTGTATTTTATGATGCAAAAATAAAAACCAGAAATTATTTTGAGAAATCTAGGTTGATCAACGCTGGTGCTTGGGTGAGTCCCTTTTTTATCTCCTCAAATGAGTGTTTTTCTTCTGTTGTCCACTTAATCTCATCTCCTTTCTTCAGCATCCTTGTTATGTCCTTTACAATCCCAGCAAAATTGGGAATAGATCTTCTCACAAAATTTACCTTTCCAAGAAAGGACTGTGTTGTGGTCCTAGTGATTTAGTCTACTGCCATACCAAATGACCAGGAAACATCAGAACCGCTTTGGGATCTCAGGATCTAGCCCTCCTGGATCCAGAGAGGGATCTCTCTATAAAGGTAAAGAATAATATATCTTTGAAGTTCAATTTAAGATATTAGGCTAGTTAAAGAGCACAAGGGTTTTTCTTTTGTTTATTTCGTTGGAAAACATTGACAGAAGGGTTTGGTGTAAGGCAGAGGAAATGAGTAGTGAAGGATTTTTGGCAATGGGGAGATAATTCAAAGAGAATACAAATCCATTGGGCAATGGGGTCATAAAAGGGTTTACCTGCAATTCAAATATCCAAGGCTTTCAAAGGGCTAGTCATCTAAAATAGAGGATCTCTTAAGATGATTATATGAGATGAAACAATAAGGAAATGAATGGGAATGACAAGGAAAACCTTCCAAGGTGACCACTTTGGAGTAAGTCAAGGGACAGGGCATACCTTATACCTCTATGATCAATACTCCTGATGAGGCTAGCTTCAAAGACAACAACCCAGCAGTCCTCCTGACTACTTTCAGACAGTAGAAAACACTTAAGTTCAAACACAAAGCGAAGCCTAAGATCAGAGAAAGACTTTTAACCTTCTCTGCTTTGACATTCAACTCAAAGGGATCTTAGAAAGTTAACTGTTAGAAAGGGAAACTTAGGGGACAGGGCTAATGAGTAAATCTCCCTATTTTCCTATTCTTTCAGTTGAAACAGACAAGAACATCTAAGAAACAAACTCTAAATTCATGCATCAGTAAGCATGGGCAAACCAACTCTTTAACTAGTTAAATTATGTTGAATTTGTTTTGAGATACACAAATAGCAGAAAACATAAAGATAAGAATGTGCAGGAAGCATGAGGGTACTCACAACAGTATATCCTAAGCCAAAATTATTGTTTCTTATCAGAGAAAATGAACATAATGTAATCACAAAGGGAGAACAATAACAGAGAAGAGACACATCACCAATGACTTAGAGCAGGATCCGATGAACATGCTTGTCATATTAGTAGAGCAAAACCAGTCACATACATTCTTGTCCGATAGCTTGATACAATCCAGAAATCATCTCCCAGCCTATTTACAACAACTACTCAAAGAACTCTAACTCAATAAAAACAACTTGCAATCAATTAATTTCCAACCCTTTACAATGCATTTTTTATGAGTTTATATAGGTGAATGAGTGGTGGTAGTGGTAGATAGGACTTAAATGATTCATTAAGACAGAGGGGGAAGAAGTATTCGGATGCCCACTCTTCTTAATGGTTTTACATTAACTGTGTGTACCCTTTAGATGAATTAGGATTCTTTGTTAGTTTGACAATAACCCCTAGGGTATGTTTTGTGAAATACTTTCCTGACTGTAGTACTCTGTTTTATCCTCTGTGACAAGAAAGGTGAAGATTTGTCTTTCAAGTCTTCCATACTTTATAACTAATGTGCTGATAGTTCTTAGGAAATTTTGTCAGAATAATAACTGTTATGGGGCTCGATGAAGAATGGAGAATGGGTAGTAGGAATTGGTCCTTTCTTCAGTAAAAGGAATGTTCTGCTGATATATCTTCTGCGTTGCTTTAATCACTGTTTTGCATTTAACCTGTGTTTTAAGCTTTATTAAGCTTCCTTGATCTTCTTTATGGTCTATGAACTGCACCTCTGATTGTAGCTGTGGATTAGGCATCAAATCTTCAATGTACTGTGCTAATCCATTTGATCTTTAACTCTGATTTTCTGCAATGGCGGTTTTGATGTCTGGGGGTTTGGTCGCGTGAAAAATGGTCATGATCCACTGTTTGAGACACGAAACATATCCCTGTTGGCCCCCTTTGCATTTACTTATGCCACAGGGTCGTCACCCTGAATTTTTTTGTCACCTTTCGTGACTGTGGGGCAAGCTGGGAAGGACCACCATTAAACCTGCAACATAGCGCAAACATGTTAGGAAATCCTGCGAATTGGGTTAGACTGCTTACAGAAGGCTTAGCTGGAGGGTGAGGAGCATTGTGGATGGTGATTACAGTGGAAAAATGGGAAGAAAACCCTAGCAGAGCAGCTAACCAGGTCCAATGGAGGTTTAGGTGGGACGAGGAATGAGGACCATTAGATCCAAGTGATCTACAATGGAGATCTTCCGATGAAGCGTTTAGGGAGTAAGATGAAAGGCAAGTGAATGACATCGTGATATAATATGGACTATGCGATCTCAGAGATCGACGACTAGGATTAAATCGGGAGCGACGTTGCGGAGGGTAGCGGTATGGCAGAAAACCGGGGATGGTTTTCGCGCGACAGAATGGGGGGAGGCGGTTTGGGATGGATGGAGTGCGATTCCATGCACTGGTCGACACGTGAATTCTCAATACCACCCATTTCGCAAAATTTTGAAACGTTAAACCTCGGATGCTAGGATTTTGCAATATTGAGTATATGTCGTCAAATCATGTGGTGTTGATCGGACGGTGCGGGTCACATGCGATAGGCACAGAGATGCAGGGGCGGAAGACATGGTGGGCCATGCGGTGACCTGTGATGTTTGTCGCGTAGTGGGCGGAGGTCGAGGGACTAGGAGATGCGATGGTCGTAGATCTTCTCAGATCAACGGCTAGGATTACATCGCAAGATCAGGGAGTCGAGGGAAAATAAGAAAGGGGACCAACGTTTTGCGATTGCGATGGCGGG
This sequence comes from Pinus albicaulis, assembly GCA_034641835.2. Classification (NCBI taxonomy): domain Eukaryota; kingdom Viridiplantae; phylum Streptophyta; class Pinopsida; order Pinales; family Pinaceae; genus Pinus; species Pinus albicaulis. The sequence goes on from CM076570.1 coordinate 1,486,795,123, forward strand.
GGCCAATCATAAGGCAAAAACATGGTTCTGTGGAAAGTGGAAGGACTGAAGGCAGAAGAAAAGGCACTTATCGCATCGGAAGATTAGAAGAATAAAGGGAAGACCAGGGAAAGGAAACTCCGATTGCGATGAGCGATAAGGGCTTAGCGCCTGGTCGCAGGGGTGAGATCATGTGAGGAAAGGGGCTAAAGGCTATAAGCCCTCGGAGGCTAATAATTTCAGAAGTGCAAAAGGCTGATTTTAGGCCTAAAATAGAGATTTTGAGGCCTAAATGGGGTTTTGGTAGACAAGAAAAGGATTTTTAAGCCAAAACAACAAAAAATGTAAGGCCTAGAGGAAGGTTAAAATGATTCGGAGTTCAAATGAAAGTGTTTAGGGGAAATTTGTGAAGGTGAAAAAGGGTGAAAATGAAATCATTTGAGGGGATGAGATGGAGAGGTAAATGATGAAACATGGAGCCTTACAAGCAGCTTCTTTCTTACACAGCAGGGTTCATTTAATGGAAACAGCAGTGAAGATTCTTAGAAGGATAGAAGACACATGAGACTTCAAGAAGGATAGATCCTCATAGAAATGTTCTCTTGGAGGCTCAAAAACATATTTAGCCACCTGTTTGCTTATGCCAAAAATTATGGGTGGCTAACAGCGGCTCCAACTTGGGATGGCAGCTCCCTGGAGGTGTCAAGAACCACAGAAGCTTATCTCTGGAATGTAGATCAGAGCCTGGCACTTGGCCATCTATTTCTTCTTTGATTGGTTGCTACATAAGTGATTAGCACTATATCAACAGCAAAACTGTCCCAAACATCTACCTACCCATCCTACTATCCTAACATTTTTTCTTCAAGGTGCATTTAGACTTGCAGACCTTTCACATCATCATTTTTTATTGAAAGCAAAAACTAATCTAATTCTACCCTGATTCCTCCATGAGACTAGATTAAACAGTTGGACTCATAGCTTCTCTACCTAAACTAATATCTGCCAGGATTAAACTGTCTGCCAGATTTTCATTCTCTATATTCTAAAACATAAATTGAAAACATAGCCAAACTAGGATTACACTGTCTGATTTGTTGTGGGTCCATGGCATAAAGACAAGCTGCACATGAACTGAAACTTGCAGAAATTCAAAACCAAAATTTTGAAGGCTAAAGATCTGAAATTCAAAAACATTCTTCCTTGTTGTTGTGACTCAGATTTTGAGCTTCTTAGAGTCACCTTTCTTTCTTCATTTCAGCTCTGGTTTTGATCCTATTAGAGTTGTTTTCTTCTTCTTTGCTGGTTCAAGTTTTGAGCATGTTAGAACTAGTTCTCTTCCTTTTTCTCTGGCTTAGGTTTTGATCTAGTTTGAGCCATTCTTTTTAGAACTCCATAGGTTCAAGATTTGAGCTTGTCTGAACCTTTCTTTTTCTATTTTTTGTATATTTTTTATTTTCTTTCAAAACAAAACAAAGTAATGATATTTACAATGGAAGTGAAAAATTTAAGCTGAATTTAAGCAGAAATAATTCTTGAGCATCCTGCCATTGACAGGACCCCCAAACAAGTCTGTACCATCCATTTCCTGCAGAAAAAATGCATTAGGACCAATGGCAGATTGAATGATGTAAGGGCCTTGCCATAAATTGTCAAACTTGCTATGCTTACCCTTATCTTCTCTCCTAGAGTCCCATTTGAGTACCTTGTCTCCAATTTTGAAATCACAGGCCTTTGCCCTTTATCAAACAACCTTTTGATATCCTCTTGCACTTTCTGGGTTCTGTTGTAGACTTCTTCCCTTGTCTGCTGGAGATGAATGGTCTGATTGATCCTCCTCACCATGCTATCCTCTTTTGACTGTATTTCTTGGACCAATTTTATCGCTGGTACTCCTAAACTGGTAGGGAACACTGTATCTGCTCCATAAACTAACTGATAGGGAGACATTCCAATGGATTTCTTTGTTGTCAACCTGTCTGCCCATAAAGCATGCACTAGTTTGTTATGCCATTACTTTTTATTTTCTTCCAGCAGCTTCTTGATGATGTTCACCAAACTCTTATTTGATGATTTTTCCAACCCATTACCTTGAGGGTAATAAGCAGTGGAGTGACCAAGCACAATCTGATACTTGTGGAAAAAATCAATCATTTTTTTGGAACCAAATGTAGCAGCATTGTCAGTGATAATTTTCCTAGGGCAGCCAAATCTAGATAGGATATGGTCTTCAAGGAATTTTATGATAATTGAGTCTGTGGCATTCCTAGAAGGGATGGCCTCTATCCATTTAGTGAAATAATCAGTGGTTGTGAGTATCCATCTATGTTGGGCAGATGAAGTAGGGTGGATTTCCCCAATGAAGTCTAGGCCCCACTGTTGAAAAGGAGCTTCAACAGTGACTGGTTGTAAAGGCTAAGGAAGGAGTTTTCTTTTGCCCTCAAAGATTTGACATTTGTGGCAAGCAACTATCATCTTGTGGACATCTTGGAATAGGGTGGGCCAGTAATAGCCAGCTTTAAAGAGCTTATTGGCAGTGGTTTTCCAATAGATATGACCTCCACACTCTCCTTTATGAAACTCATGCTTGATCTTATCTGCATCAACTTCAGGCAAACATTTAAGCAATAAACCATTGACATTTTTCCAATACAAACATTCATTTAAAATGAAATAATTTCTAGCTTTTAGCTTTAAAAACCTTTCCTTTGTCTTAGATAGATCAGGAGGAGCATTTAGATTGATAAGCACATACAAAATATCAGCATACCAAGGTGAGTTTTGGAACTGTTCTTCCACAATGGGGGCTGGTAACCCCTCCTGTTCATCCAATGCATCTACCATATTTATGTCAAGGGCTTGTAAGTTAGATTCAGCCATCAATTGTGCTAAGCCTTGACCCTTGATGAGTTTAGTGGGTTTGATTTCCAAATCATATTCTAGTATCACAGCAATCCACTTACCTCTTTTGCCATCTGGATCTTGTGACAAAATGTCCTTTACCACTATATTAGGCACAAAGGCAATAATATGAGAATGTAAAATATAAACTCTGAAATCCTTCAAGGCCTTTACCAAGGCATAGGCCTGTTTCTCCATGATATTATATTTCAGAGGTGCATCTCTTAATGCCTTGCTGAAAAATGCAATTGGTTGATCTTGCCCTTTTGGATTTTTTTGTAACAGGACAACAGCCACAGTGTGTTCTGAGGCAAATCAGAATATGAGGAAATCCTTAGTAAAATCAGGGCTGATGAGAACTGGTTCTCGGGTGAGTGCATGTTTTACCAGTTCAAAGGACTTCTTGGCTTCTAGAGTCCATTTAACTCCCACTTCCTTTTTAAGCATATTATTCATGTTTCTAAGGAGTTCTAAAAGATTGGGAATGAACCTCCTTAAGAAATTAATCTTCCCAATGAAATATTGCAATTCCTTGATGTTTCTAGGGTGACAAATTTGCAATATACCCTCAACCCTTTTTGGGTCTATTTTAATCCCCTTTTCAGATATGATATGACCTAGAAGTTTACCTTCTTGGAGACCAAAAAATGTCTTTTTGGGATTTAAAGATAGCCCATACCTTCTTCATTTCTCAAAGACCTTTCTCAAATGTTTAAGGTGTTCTTCATCAGTTTTGGAATAAACTGTAATGTCATCGAGGTAAATTACAATGAAGTACCCTATTTCTTCTGAGAATGCAATGTCCATGGCTCTTTGAAAGGTGGCCCCAACATTCATTAATCCAAAAGGCATTTTCATATACATGAAAGTGCCCCAAGGAGTTGTGAAGATAGTTTTGAGTTAATTCTCTGGGAGTACTAATACCTGGTTATACCCTGAAAAGCCATATAGCAGAGAAATCCTTTTAGAACCAACTACCCTTTGTAGGATGTGTTCCATTTTGGGCAGGGGGTAATTGTCCTTTAATGAGGCTCTGTCTAAGTTTCTGAAATTGATACATATCCTTATTTCTCCTGTCTTTTTCCTTACAGCCACAAGGTTAGATATCCAATTTGAAAACCTCACAGGGACTATGATTCCAGCATCATACATTTTCTTAATTTCCCTTTCTACCAGCGGTAACTGTACAGGGTTTATTCTGCGTGGTTTTTGCCTGAAAGGTTTCTGGTTTTCTTTCAATGGAATCTTATGTTGGATGGTATAAGTGTCATAGGCCTTCAAATCTTCATAGCTGCAAGCAAAAACATCAACAAACTCTTTAAATAAATCAATGTATTTAGGTTTGATACGTGCTGGCAATGTTTTAGATAATTTGATCACTTTAGGCTTGTCTTTGCTACCAATATTGCATTCTTAAATATCAGATTCAGTGGGTTCTATTGTTGGTTTCTTTGCCACATCATTAAAATCGAAGAGGTCTTCTAGAGGAGCCAGCCCTCGGGGTATACCTTTGTCTTTGGACTGCAGTACCTCTATGTCTTCCTTATCTGTGTTTATGTATTCTTCGGTTTGATTTTCGAATTCTCTGGTCAGCATGTTTATTTCTGCAATGGGGAATGGTTTTCCTTCATCAGGGGGTTCTTTATCCAGACAGTTTTCATCGGACTTAGAGTTTGAACTTGGTAATTCAAACTCATTCCTGGAAAGCAAGAAATCCTCTATCTGTTTATCACCCTCAAAGACCTGCCAATATTTTTCATTATCTGGTACCGCTGGTCTGTATTTTGTTTGAATAATGAACTGTTTGTCCTTATGTGATCTCTGATATGAACTAGCAGCACAAGCCAATTCATTGGCAAGTATTTTTTGACTTCTAGGGACAAACACAAGCTCATATTCTACAAATGTTTTCAACAGATCCAAGACATCATTCCTATATGCCCTTAACCTAGGATGTTTGGCAGTGTACTCTCCATTCATTTGTTTGATGATCAGTTCTGAATCCCAATGAACAACTATCCTCTCGGCTCCTAGTTTTTTCAATAGATGTAATCCTAAGAGGAGAGCTTCATACTCTATTATATTGTTAGTGCATTTGAAATTCAACTTGAAAGCATGGCTTTCAGCATAACTGTTTTCAGTGTTGTGCAACCATACTCCTACTCCTGCACTCTTTTTGGTGCAAGACCCATCAAAACTCATGCTCCATAAGGGGTTGTTTGCAGTTTTGTTATCAGTCTTATCCTTAATGTCATGTTCATCATTGTGTTGTTCCCTAAGGTCAGCACTATGTTGTGTTACGTTTTGTTCCTCAGGATTTTCATGGAGTTTAGATTGATGGGTAATTTGTTGTTCACATTTTTGGCTCTGTTCACTCTGGTTTTCTAATTCAGCAAATTGTTCAAGTATTTCTCCCTTGTTTCCCTCTATTTCCAGAGTTGCAGTTATGTTCAGATTTGAGACCCCTACTTCGTTGGTCAAATTTTTATCCTCTAGTTCTTGCTCATTAGTGATTTCATCATTGTAAAGGATGAAAGAGTCTAGGTCTGTATGAACAGAATAAAGAGGGGCATTCTCTGGTTTCTCTGGGCTGCTCACCATGAATTTCATGTGTGATTCCCTATAGAGTCTTCTAAGTTGGCTAAAAACAGGGATAGTAGCATATGTCATGTCCATTTGCATTGTACCCTGAAGCTTAGCACCCCAGGATCTTGATAGCAACATGCCATATTTGGGGGGTACATCAGCCACTACAACATCCATCACAATGCACTTGGTTGGGATTTGGATCAAATTTACACAGATATCTTTGATCAGGCCCAAACACTTCACTCTGTTAGAGTCAAAAGAATATAAATCCTTATATGGTTTGGTTATCTCTAGGCCTAATCTTTCCATGATCACTTGTGGCATGAGGTTGTGTGAAGCCCCTGAGTCACGCATAGCATTATGTAGGATTTTGTCATGGATATTTAAACTGACATAGAAGGGAGGCACTACTTCTTCCTGGAATTTCCCTTCAATTTTTGGGCCAAACAAGAGAGCTAGTTGATCATCATTTAAGTTGACAGAGTCACTATTTTATTCTAAGTTTAAAGCTGTCAATATTTGACATTTATATACATCCTGGGTGACCAACTCAGTGAGAGGGACATAAATTTTGATTTTGGCAATTTCACTTTCCAGATTGAAAGGAAATTGGTTCTTTGAAAGGTTCAATTCTGTCTTGTTGGTCACTGTTTTATTGGCAAAATCAGCTTGCTGATTTTCACTATGTACATCAGTTGAAACTGTTTTTTTAGGGGTAATAGCTATAATACTAGTGCTACTGTTTTCTTGACTGGGTTTGTCAATGGTTTGGATGTCTTTGTCCTTGTTTTTTCTAGAACTCTCAGCCGCTATTTTGGTGCTTTCGACAGTTTCTTTAGGAGTCTTTTCAGGCCTTTTCTTAATAGTAATTTCAGAGGTTTTTGGTTTGGGAGTTTTGGGGTTCTTTTTGCTTCTGAGATCATATTGCTCACGGACCTGCATGATGGCATTCTCGAATCCTATCCTATAGTCTTCAGAGTCTAACACTTCCTCATGCCACTGTGTGTATGAGGTCTGGTTGTCTTCTGTGGAGAAGGTGTGATCTTGGTTATCCACTTCCAACATGTTTATAATAGTTCCCTCTGACTCTTCTATTATTCCCTCTTCTCCCTCTACATAATTTTCTTGAAATGGAGGTATGACTTGTTGATCTGAATCTTTTTGTTTCATCTGAGGGGGGTTTCTCCTAAAGTTTTGGTTCTGATTTTGAGTCTAGTTCCTGTTTTGGGCACTTGCTTAGACAACTAATCTCTCCATCATTTTTTCTAACCTATCCAGGTTCTTAGCTAGATGATCTAATTTTGAGTCAGATGTAGAGGGTGCACTGTCTTCCCTATAGGTTACTTTATTTTCAACCCTCATCCTAACTCTTTTTTCAATCAGATTAGCTTCCACACTGAGAGCTCCCTTCTCCATGTCTTCTAAAGTTAAGGGATCCCTTTCTCTAAGCTGATAGGCCATTTCAGGATCAAATCCTTCAGGAAATTTGGCCAAGGTTGATCCTTGTGGAGGTTTCAAGTCTGGGGGTAGTGCATTATACACACTATTGAATCTGATGAAGTAATTTTGAACACTCTCCCCAGGGCTTCTCTTTAGGTTATTGTAATCTGAAAGTATTTTGAGTGGGTTCTTCCTAATTTCCCATTTGTTTGTGAATTTTTTATGTAAAGAGGGGAGATCATTGTTATTGTGAGGAGCTAAACTCTTAAACCATTTCTTGGCTTCTCCTTCTAAGCTTTGGGCAAAGATTCTCATCTTAATAGTCTCATCCTCTATTTCCATATAATCGAAGGCATCATTCATCTTGTCCACATGCTGTTGTGCAGTAGTGGATTCACTTCCAGTGAAATGGGGAATTTTGGACTGATATTCATTGGGTAAAGGAACCAGAGGCTGTGGTAACACTAGGGGAGCGTACCATGCTGCCGTGATAGTATTTTGTGGGAGTAAAGGAGTAGCTTGAGCAGCAGGTATATGGATGACAGAACTGCTTGGACCAACAACAAACTGTTGAGCAGACTTAGGGTGAGAGAGACCCAAGTTATGAATGAGATGGATATCCGACGGTGTTGATGGAGGGGTTTCTCTATCACTAATATGTTGACCACTATATGGTGGCGAACTTGGAGGCTCAAAGTCCATCTGATCTATACCACCAAATGACTTAGTTCTTGGTAAATTACTTGGTAAATATAAGTCAACTTGAGTATTTGATAGAGCTGCAGGGTTTTCAGGTGCTAAGTTAGATCTATGAATGGGTCTGGTAATAGTTGGATCCCTAGATGTGAGAGACTTCCAAAGAATGCTTTTTGGATTATCAACTATTTCGGGAGGATTTGGATCAGGATAAGCTCTGGTATGGATTCTTCTTGAAGCCCGTATGTTAAGCTTAGATCCAAAAAGAAGAAAGTTAGCCAGGTATAACAATCTTTAAGAGGCCAACTAGTTGTAAACAAAAGAACTTAATCCTCAGATTTTCTTGATCATGGGTGTGAACAATGTTCTTATGGTAGTGTGGGCTGCCCCAGTGGAGTCTTTGTGAAACCAAGAATAATCAGTAGGCCTACTGATCACCAGTGGAGTCTTTTGATCCTTTAGGGGTTGTGGAGTCGCCAGGTGGATGATTTCAAATGTTCAAGAAGATTTACTGTCCATCACAGTAATTAACTACCAGCATGAGGCTTTCTGATTTCTTAGGATGTCTAGAATAACAATCTACTTAGAGTAGTTCCCTAGTGGAGTCGCCATTATGTTGTGGTCCTAGTGATTTAGTCTACTGGCATACCAAATGACCAGGCAACATGAGAACCACTTTGGGATCTCAGGATCTAGCCCTCCTGGATCCAAAGAGGGATCTCTCTATAAAGGTAAAGAATAATATATCTTTGAAGTTCAATTTAAGATATTAGGCTAGTTATAGAGCACAAGGGTTTTTTTTTTTGTTTGTTTGGTTGGAAAACATTGACAGAAGGGTTTGGTGTAAGGAAGAGGAAATGAGTAGTGAAGGATTTTTGGCAATGGGGAGATAATTCAAAGAGAATACAAATCCATTGGGTAATGGGGTCATAAAAGGGTTTACCTGCAATTCAAATATCCAAGGCTTTCAAAGGGCTAGTCATCTAAAACAGAGGATCTCTTCAGATGATTATATGAGATGAAACAATAAGGAAATGAATGGGAATGACAAGGAAAACCTTCCAAGGTGACCACTTCGGAGTAAGTCAAGGGACAGGGCATACCTTATACCTCTATGATCAATACTCCTGATGAGGCTAGCTTCAAAGACAACAACCCAGCAGTCCTCCTGACTACTTTCAGACAGTAGAAAACACTTAAGTTCAAACACAAAGCGAAGTCTAAGATCAGAGAAAGACTTTTAACCTTCTCTGCTTTGACATTCAACTCAAAGGGATCTTAGAAAGTTAACTGTTAGAAAGGGAAACTTAGGAGACAGGGCTAATCACTAAATCTCCCTATTTTCCCATTCTTTCAGTTGAAACAGACAAGAACATCTAAGAAACAAACTCTAAATTCATACATCAGTAAGCATGGGCAAACCAACTCTTTAACTGGTTAAATTATGTTGAATTTGTTCTGAGATACACGAATAGCAGAAAACATAAAGATAAGAATGTGCAGGAAGCATTAGGGTACTCACAACAGTATATCCTAAGCCAAAATCACTGTTTCTTATCAAAGAAAATGAACATAATGTAATCACAGAGGGAGAACAATAACAGAGAAGAGACACATCACCAATGACTTAGATCAGGATCCGATGAACATGCTTGTCATATTAGTAGAGCAAAACCAGTCACATACATTCTTGTCTGATAGCTTGATACAATACAGAAATCATTTCCCAGCCTATTTACAACAAGTACTCAAAGAACTCTAACTCAATAAAAACAGCTTGCAATCAATTAATTTCCAACCCTTTACAATGTATTTTCGATGAGTTCTTATAGGTGAATGATGGTGGTAGTGGTAGATAGGACTTAAATGATTCATTAAGACAGAGGGGGAAGAAGTATTCGGATGCCCACTCTGCTTAATGGTTTTACATTAACTGTGTGTACCCTTTAGATGAATTAGGAGTCTTTTTGTCAGTTTGAAAATAACCCCTAGGGTATGTTCTGTGAAATACTTTCTTGACTGTAGTACTCTGTTTTATCCTCTGTGACAAGAAAGGTGAAGATTTGTCTTTCAGGTCTTCCATACTTTATAACTAATGTACTGACATTTCTTAGGAAATTCTGTCAAAATAATAACTGTTATGGGGCTCGATGAAGAATGGAGAATGGGTAGTAGGAATTGGTCCTTTCTTCAGTAAAAGGAATGTTCTGTTGATATATCTTCTGCGTTGCTTTAATCACTGTTTTGCATTTAACCTGTGTTTTAAGCTTTGTTAAGCTTCCTTGATCTTCTTTATGGTCTATGAACTGCACCTCTATTTGTAGCTGTGGATTAGGCAACAAATCTTCAATGTACTGCGCTAATCCCTTTGATCTTTAACTCTGATTTTCTGCAGTGGCGGTTTTGATGTCTGGGGGTTTGGTCGTGCAAAAAATGGTCATGATCCACTGTTTGAGACACGAAACATATCCCTGCTAGCCCCCTTTTCATTTACTTATGCCACAAGGTCGTCACCCTAAGTTTTTTCTGTCACCTTTCGTGATTGTGGGGCAAGCTGGGAAGGACCACCATTAAACCTGCAACATAGCGTAAACATGTTAGGAAATCCTGCGAATTGGGTTAGACTGCTTACAGAAGGCTTAGCTAGAGGGCGAGGAGCAGTGCGGATGGTGATTGCAGTGGAAAAACAGGAAGAAAACCCTGGCAAAGTAGCTAACCAGGTCCAATGGAGGTCAGGGTGGGACGAGGAACGAGGTCCGTTAGATCCAAGTGATATACGGTGGAGATCTTCCGATGAAGTGTTTTCAAGAGCAAGATGAAAGGAAAGTGAATTACATCGCGATATAATATGGACCGTGCGATCTCAGAGATCGATGGCTAGGATTAAATCGGGAGCGACGTTGTGGAGGGTAGCGGTATGGTGGAAAACCGGGGATGGTTTTCGCGCGACAGAATGGGGGGAGGCGGTTTGGGACGGATGGAGTGTGATTCCATACACTGGTTGACACGTGGATTCTCAATACCACCCATTTCGCAAAGTTTTGAAACGTTAAACCTCGGGTGCTAGGATTTTGCGATATGGAGTATATGCCGTCGAATCATGGTGTGTTGATCGGACGGTGCGAGTCGCATGCGATAGACATAGAGATGCAGGGGCTGAAGACATGGTGGGCCATGCGGTGACATGTGATGTTTGTCGTGTAGTGGGCGAAGGTCAAGGGACTAGGTGATGCGATGGCCGTAGATCTTCTCAGATCAACGACCAGGATTACATCGCAAGATTGGGGAGTTGGGGGAAAAGAAGAAAGGGAACCAACTTTTTTCGATTGGGATGGCAGGGGCCAATCATAAGGCAAAAATATGGTTTTGTGGAAAGTGGAAGGACTGAAGGCAGAAGAAAAGGCGCTTATCACATCGGAAGATTAGAAGAATAAAGGGAAGACCAGGGAAAGGAAACTTCGATTGCGATGAGCGATAAGGGCTTAGTGCCTGGTCGCAGGGGTGAGATCATGTGAGGAAAGGGGCTAAAGGCTATAAGCCCTCGAGGGCTAATAATTTCAGAAGTGAAAAAGGCTACTTTTAGGCCTAAAACAGAGATTTTGAGGCCTAAATGGGGTTTTGGTAGACAAGAAAAGAATTTTTAAGCCAAAACAACAGAAAATGTAAGGCCTAGAGGAAGGTTAAAATGATTCGGAGTTCAAATGAAGGTGTTTAGGGGAAATTTGTGAAGGTGAAAAAGGGTGAAAATGGAATCATTTGAGGGGATGAGATGGAGAGGTAAATGATGAAACATGGAGCCTTACGAGCAGCTTCTTTCTTATACATCAAGGTTCATTTAATGGAAACAATAGTGAAGGTTCTCAGAAGGATAGAAGACACATGAGACTTCAAGAAGGATAGATCCTCATAGAAATTTTCTCTTGGAGGCTCAAAAACATATTTAGCCACCTGTTTGCTTATGCCAAAAATTATGGGTGACTAACAGACTGAACCTCTTTTTTGCTCCTAGGAAAATCCACCTTCTGAATTGCATTAACCCTGTTTGGATCAATCTTAATCCCATATTTAGAAATAATGTGTCCAAGTAATTTACCTAAAGTTAAGGAAAAAATGCTTTTAGTGGGATTGAGAGAAATACCAAACCTTCTACACTTCAGTAGAATTCTTTCTAAGTGCTTCAAGTGATCTTCCTCCTTCCTTGAGAAGATTGTTATGTCATCAAGATAAACAACCATTGTTGGAACAGGGTCCTCCAAAGGCTACGAATTGGGACATTTTTTAGTATTTTTGTATATTTTTGGCATATTTTAGTCTATCGCAGGGGTTTTAGGGTGGGTCAAAGCCCTGAAAGCATTGTAATGGGTCAAAGGGTAGACCTAGAGTCTGCAAACCACAGTTTTTGGGCCATAGGAAAGTTTGGCTAGATCGTTATAAATAGAAGGACATTTTGAGTCAATAGGAAGGCATGAATCAAGATTTTTGCGAATTATGAATTAGTAGATCTTTTTGGGTTATTGGGGAAAGGACTCTTGATGGCTGTGTGCACGGAGATTGTTGTGTGCGGACCCTGTTGCTGTGTGCGCAGGTTGGGTTTTGGGTATTGAAAAAAGATATGAAGGATTAATGAAAGCAGAAGGTTGTTGGAATATATGAATCTGTTAATGCGAATCTATGATATCCACTATGTTATGCATGGTTCTGTGTTAAGCTATGAAATTAACTATGTTATTTTCTTATGCTACGTTGACATCTGATCTGGATCTGTCTGTTATACTTTATGCAAGAATATCTGTGATAGTTGCATTATTGTTCTGTGAATTTTTGATCTGTTGATTACTGTGATTATAATTGGTATTGCGCACGTGTATGCGAAGGGATCTATAGATCTGGGTTCTGTGATATACAATCTGGTAATTGTGAAGTCGACCGCAGCTCTGCTTGACTTACCTACCCTCTCCCAGGGTGCAGAAACTTGGTTCTAGCACCCTCCCATACTGCTTCAGGTGAGACTTTGGCCTGCGCAAGCAGGTCACTACCGAAAGGGCCAGTAGTATAGGGGTTTGTTGCCAAACCTTAACCTCCGAACCTGGGTCAGGACCCCTCGAGCCAACAAATGGTTCCGTTGCCGGGACTGGGAGCATTTTGAGAGAGAGATTAGGTAATGCCAAGGTCGTATTGGAAACCTGAAAGAAAAGAAATTGATGATTTGTTTGAACAGCAAGTTCAGGAATTCGTAGTAAAAGAAAACCGCAGTAAGAGGTTGACCACCGAAGAGTGGAAGAATAAGTATATTTTCACGGAGATCTACGAGATCTTCTTTGTAACAATTGCAATCGAGCTCCAGGAGTGGCTCGCAAGGTTGGTCGAATTTCAGAAGTGGTGGAAGGACAAGCGGGTCACTTAGTGGACCCCAGAATTGATCCAACAGTTAGAGAAGACTGATAAAACCATCACTCACACGTGGACCACTGGGTGGACAGTGTGCTAGGAGGGTTCGTGATAGAATTTTCCATCGATCAATTCGTTTCCTACTCTGAAGCAGAGCAAATATTCTTCAAGGGTTTTTGGGGTAAGTTTCTGAAAACCTTACCATTGCTGATTAAGATATTACTGTGCAAAAAGAGTATTCTATGTAGCCACACCGAATGAATGACCTCTGATCTGGATGGGAGTATGACACGAAGTGGCAAATACTATCGGACCAACCAAGAAGGAGATAGATCTGTCTACAGTCTGTAAGAGAAGCAGCTGCGCAGAGTCCTCCAGCCACACCACTTTCAAACCAGCATAGGGGTAAGAATTCACCTACACCTTCGCCACCACCGGAAGACGACATGGCTGCGCACATGAAGTTGCCTACCTTTAAGGGTGTGGGAGATGAAGACATGGATCAATTATAGTTTGTCACAGAATCGGTATGGACCGCGCAGAACGTAGCTAGTGATGCAGTGAAGAGGGCACAGTTGTCCCTTGTCTTCGAAGGAAGAGCTTTGGAATGGTAAATGGGATACATCGGCCAACATGCGAATGCAACCATTGAAAATATTAATAACGCCTTGAAGCAATAGTTTAATAAGGCTAAGTCCTACTCTCAAATAGTGGTTGATCTAAAGGATTTCAAGCAAGGGGCTTTTGAGTCTGTGTGGGAGGTCGATTAGCGATTGAAGAAGGTGATCAGAGAAGGAGGATTTCAGTATGATAACAGACAGCACAAGGAATGGTTCATTGCTATGTTGCTACCTCACCTGCGCGTACCTATGGGTCAACAAAATTTCGAATCACAGGAAAAATCCTTGGAAGTCGCTATTAATTTAGAAGCTGCACCCAAAGATGATACCTAGCGGGGCGTCCAAAATATCCTAGGACAACTAGAGGCGATGCACGTGGAGATCCAAAATCTGCGAAAGGAGAGAGGAATAGAGGCTAGCCCTGAAATATGGTACATACGATGTAGGACGAATGGTCACACCAAGGATAACTGCCCTCTGTTAGCAAACTATATGCAGGCCGGGGGACCTAGTCCGTTGTGCCCTAGGGAAGTTGCAGGATCAAGTGGGTCGGCGCTATGGTGCAATGATTGTTGCGTTGCGAGGCTGCATGACACAAACCACTGTCCCTGCTTTGCTGCGTATGTCCCAGAAGTAAAGCAACAATGGTGCAGGTTCTATAGGTCGGTAGGACACGATGAATAGAACTGTCGAACGTATGATTTGATGATCGATCGAGGGAACCTCTATAGGGTACAGTCGGATCCATCCTCGCCAAGATCCCTCTTGAGCACAGGTGGCTCCCCAGCCAGGGGCAGGGGAGGTGAAAGAGGTGGAAGCGCAGGTCGGGGACGAGAGCAACTAATCTGTTATAATTGGGGAGAAGTAGGACACTTTTCCAGGGACTGTCCAAACCCTACAAGGCAGTCCTGCGGGTATTGCAGACAGTTGGACCATGCGATTGAAGACTATCCAATCTTGATAGCAAAGATGCAAGAGAAGCAGCCGATACCTACGCAAAATGTGCAGAGGGTTAAGGATGAACTGCGAGACAAAGATCCAAGTGTGAATTTCATAACATGCAGTGGGATGGCCACCCGAGGGCCTGGGGAGAAGACTGTGACCGAACCTCTGATCTAACAAGCAGTTATCAAGCAGGAAGGTTTGGTTCTAAAAAGGGAAAAAGAAACGTTTGTCACAGCTTGCAAATATTTTGTTGAGGCAGAGGCATCTACTTCGCAGTCGCCAGGAGACCTCAAGGCAGATGAGGAGGTCAAACCCTTTTTACAGGCATGTATGAAGCTGCTGCACAACCCAAAGGCGGTGGAAAATCTTCAGGCATTAATAGATAGCTACGCAACACGACCTAGCCCCCTCTGTAAATCAAGGACGTACACAAACTATATAGATATAAGAAACGCATTGGTAGGGAGATGCGGTTGACTGCGCAAATCGATGATTACAAGATGGACCAAGTTATTTTGGACCTAGGGTCAGATGCGAATGTATTACCTAAAAAGACTTGGCAATGAATGGGGGAACCTAAGCTGGAATGGTCCACTATCCAGATGTGTATGGTCAATCAACAGAAGATTATACCCTTGGGGAGATTGCGAAGATTATGGTAGATATCGCAGGGGTCAAGGTCTGGGCTGATTTTGAAGTAATTCATATTGTAGAAGATGCAGACCCCTACCCTGCGCTCCTAGGCTTGGATTGGGCCATCGATATGGTACAAGGGTGATAGTACCATTATATCTTGCGAAAGGCAAACAATACACAGAGCCAGTGTGCGACGAAGAGGATGTGGATCACATCTATAAGTTGATTGCGCGGGATGAAGATTGGATCAACCCCACGGCAGATGGAGTACTCTGCTGGGAAAAAGACAGTGAATGCTTCTCCGACTCCGATGGGGAGATAGAGAATTGGAAAAACCAGTTACATGATGTCTCTGCGCTACGATGTCTTCGGGTCACAAAGGACTTCCATTGCGTTTCCTCAGAGGTAAGAGACCTACCTTATTTTGATGGTTCTGGTAATATTAAGGAATTTTTACGAGCATTCGAAGCTAAGGTTCCAAGGGAACGAAGGCTATGGGCCCTTAAGCTAGCCATGTGTGGAAAACCTGCGCGATGGTGGGAGACACATGAGGAGGCATTCCAGGATTGGGAGGAGTGTCGGGATATGATGATCCTACAATTTAAGGCCTCAGCTGATGTACAAGTCAAGACACTCCTTGGGCCAGAAGACCCACGCGAATATCTATTCGCTTGGATAGAACAGTGGTGTGACAGGACTACCAAAGAGTGCGTTCATCTGTTTATTCATGCCCTGGAACCACTTCCCACTGCACGGTACTTAGATGCGGGGCTACATCAGTGCACCCACCACTGGGAGACTTTGAAGGATGAATTTCTAGGAACATTTGGGTCAGTAGGCAAGACAGAGGCGCTTGACGCACCTCTACAAGACATTGACACTGTAGCATGGGTGAATCGCACCTGTATGTTGCACCTGAAGCGCCCACATGGGAAACGTGGGTACCAAGCATGGTCAACTACCACAGCCTAGCCCCAAAAGAAGATAAGTATGATCCACAAGTTGTTTCTGACTCAGAATTGGACGAGATGCGCACAGTTACCAGACCGCTCAGGCTACGAACGGATAGCATTGAGACGCACTCCACGTTGGCTAAGATTGGGGGTGCGGATACAAGAGGCAGAGTTATCATATATCCGACAACTCCTGCAACAAGGGAACAACTGCGTTCAATTCTCAGCCACACAGGTTATTACAGAAAGTTCGTTCAGAGGTATGCACTAATCACAACACCTCTGAAAGACTTGCTTATGAAGGAGGCTCAGTTCTGTTGGGATGACATATGTCAGGCAAACATATATTTGGTTTTGAAGTACATAGGGATCAAGCCTGTGTTGGGGGAGGATGCGCAGGTGTTTAACCCAAGTGTAGCAGGTATGCCAAGCGCACAGGAGGTGCGAAAACTAGCCATTGGCACAATAACATCTGGTAAAAAGAAAAAGTTACCGTTGAAAGGAGTGGCCCGCTGGCATTTAATGGGGCGAATTTTGGGGATTTTTTACCGTTTACCTTATGGTAAGTTCCAAGTGAAGTTTACCCTACCGTTGGACGACCGTAGGCACTATAAAAAGGGTAGGATAGCTCGGACAAGGGTTCTGTCTCACTTGCATAGCTTGTACTTATCGTCTTTGTCTCGAATGAACTTGAGCTGTAAGATTTTTCGGGTCTACACTGTCCCTTTCATGTCTGATCAACCTCCTCATTTTAACAGTAGCCACCCAGAGTTGGGATTCATTTTTCGTGCTAGGATGATGGCCACTAACCCTGCTGAACCCTCGGCACCTACAGACCCAGAAATTGAGGAAGTAATGGAGATTGGGTCTGAGGATGAAGAAGTGATCTCGATGTCAATCACAAGGAAGGGAAAAGAGAAAGCACCAGGCTCAGGGAAGCCCCCGAAAGCTGTGAAATGGGCTGCAGGGAAGCCTAGGACTTCCCCAAGTCATGCCAAGTCCCCACGAGCAACAACTCAGACTTAGGCTACGCAGGAGGAAGCCCAGCCCGCTAATCCGATCAACTGGTTACCTCCCTTCATCCGACCGTGAAGGCCCTCGACACGCACACCAAAGAACCTCGATGGCCTGATTACCTATCTGGAGACGCCACTAACCCCAGGAGAGGTCCCTATCCTTAGTGACCCTTGCGGAAGGCTCCATGAGGTCAAATTCGACGACCACGACTTGGCGAATTATGAAGCCTTCCATGAGCTAGCCCCCATGTTGTACTTCGACATGATTTATGCGAATGATGGGGTCACAGTCGTTCCGCAACGCTGGGTATGTGGATTGGCTGGATCTGGGCTCTTGAACCTGCTGCGGATGCCCCACTTTGGCCACTACAACGTCATCGATCGACTAGCCCGACAGTTGCTCACCTTAATTCACGATGGCTACCTATGGATTCGAGACAGAGTCCCCATTAACGCTGCATTGGTTCATAGAATTACGGGCCTTCCCATGAATGGGCCGCACCCTCTGGGGCGTGTGGGCAAGAAATATGAGGGGGAAACCGCTGAATATGTGTGTCAGACCTACCATGTGGAAAGGAATACGTGGGGCTTCGTCATCAAATCTATTAGTGACCCTGCTACGCAGATGGGTACCATGTTATTAGCATGCAATCTAATGCGAAAGTATCAGGCCGCAACTGTCCCTGCTTATGTCATTCGGTTAGCAGGTCAGTGTGCGAAGGGGGTCTGCCTCAATTGGGCCCAATACTTATGCGATGAGTTCTTGACCAACGTCCGTGAATCTCAGGAGCAGGGAAAAGCCTTTTGCTATGCCTGGTTACTGTTCCTTATAGCCTTAGTCGCCTGGGAGGCCCCTACGGAGTCGGTCATCCCCGAGCTCACCCCAAATATGTGCGAAGGGGCTCGGTATGCCCATTTGTGGGATTCCAAGGACGCGCAACACATATATGATAACCAAGTCTTATGGGTCCTCTTCTAGAGTAGCATGGCAGCGGCCATCAATTCTCGACCTCGGCTGTCCCCAACAGTATCTGACAGATACAAAAGTATTGCAGCATTCCAGGTTACCATGCACAACATTCAGATCCATGGCATCACTTCCTTATATGGTAGCAGACAAGGAAATTGAAAGTGTGATTGCGCTATGGCCTCCTGCCTGGAAGATAGGCTTCAAAACCAGCGCAAGGGGCACCGCAGGTACTAGCACGACGCAGGTGCTCCCACCTGTTATCATCAAGGATACTAGAGGCCCGAGCAAGAGTACAGGGAAGGACTCAAGCACAGCTACGAAAAAGTACATGCAGCCAAAGCAGACCACCAAGAAGGATACCAAGGCTGAAACCCAGGTCGATTCGCAGCCAGATCTGGGCAGGGAGGAAGTAAACATCGGAGGTACCACCTCCCCCCAGGGTACAAAGCGAACAGGCGAGCCTATCAAGGGGCCCCGAAAGAAGCAGCACGCCCAGCAGAAGGAACGAGATGAGACGGTTACGTTGACTGAGGGAGATCTCAAAAAAATTGCAGATGTAGTCACACTAGCCACAAAAGACAAATGGGTAGCTTTAGAGGAACAATAAAAGGCTACGATCAACACCATCCTGGCCGAGCTTCACACCCTACAATTAAATACAAACACGCTACAGACTAGCGTGGTTCAGGGACGGACTCCCTTGACATATAGAAGTACAGCGCTAGTTACAAAGGAAAATTGTCTCTGTTCCTTACCTAGTGTCGCCCTTGTGATCAGTTTGCCTAACCAGGGAATACAACTCCAAGCAGGTGCAGGGATGTTGTTGAATCTAGCCAAGCTGCCCCACGAAGCATTGCAGGGTCTCCACACCACTGTGTTTCAGGAGATTCACCATTGGGACCAGCAGGTACACCAACAACTCGGTGTGGCCAAGCAGACCATCACATAGCAGAACGCGGAAGTGCTCCTTGCTGTCGCGCAGTAAGCGAAGCTCGAAACCTTGATCCACCAGCACTGCATGAAGGTTACAGAAGAGATCCCGGCCGCAGCCACCCCCCAGGCTAAAGTTGAAGGATTGGTCGCAGCGTTGAAGGCTTCTAGGATGGAAATGTAGGTCATTAAGACACAGTTGGAGCAGCAAATCACTGACTTACAGGCCAAATTGCAGCCCGAAACACCTCCGGAGGTACGAGCCCAGCGCGATGCGCTGGTGACCGCAGCTACAAACACCATTATAGGTAAAATTTCGTAGGGTGTCTAGTTACTAGAGATAGCCATGCAATTATGGACCAAGGTACAGCGTGATCCGATCCTCCGAAAAATAAATCAAGACTCGCGGCAGAAGGAGGAAGCTTTCGAGTAGATCGAGGCTACATTACCCACCTTGGTTCCTGCACAACATTTGGCACGATTGAGGACTAGCAACACCCTCCAAGATGAGATTGAGGAGCTCTGACATAAGAAGCACGTCATCGGAGAACGCTCGAAGCCTTGGGCTGTCGCAGCCCTTCAGCTCTCACAGGATGTTGATATTGTTGTTAAGCGACTAAATCAGACACTAGAGAGTGTCACCACTGTGACAGAAGGATCGACATCATAGAAGATCGTGGATATTGCGCAGAGCGCTGCTGCCCAAAGTCAAGAAGTGTTTCCCCCACTGGTCCCAGCCGTTAATGAACTACGCGCACAGGTGGAGACCCCACCACCACAGTGACTCGGGACGAGTCACAAGATTATGTTGGGGGACTGTTGGAACAGGGTCCTCCAAAGGCTGCGAATTGGGACAGTTTTGAGTATTTTTGTATATTTTTGGCATATTTTAGTCTAGCGCAGGTGTTTTGGGGTGGGTCAAACCCTGAAAGCATTGTAATGGGTCAAAGGGTAGACCTAGAGTCCGCAAACCACGGTTTGCGGGCCACAGGAAAGATTAGACTAGATCATTATAAATAGAAGGACATTTTGAGTCAATAGGAAGGCATGAATCAAGATTGGTGCGAATTATGAATTAGTAGATCTTTTTGGGTTATTGTAGAAAGGACTCCTGCTGGCTGTGTGCACAGAGATCCTCAGTCTTGCTGTGTGCGAACCCTGCTGATGTGTGCGCAGGTTGGGTTTTGGGTATTGAAAAAGGATCTGAAGGATTAATGAAAGCAGAAGGTTGTTGGAATATCTAAATATGTTTATGTGAATCTAAGATATCTGCTATGTTATGCATGGTTCTGTGTTAAGCTACGGAAGTAACTGTGTTATTTTCTTATGTTGCGTTGACATTTGATCTAGATCTGTATGTTATACTTTATGCAAGAATATCTGTGATAGTTGCGTTATTGTTCTGTGAATTTATGATCGGTTGATTACTGTGATTATAATTGGTATTGTGCACGTGGATGCAAAGGGATCTATAGATCTGGGTTCTGTGATATACGATCTGGTAATTGTGAAGTCGACCGCAACTCTACTTGACTTACCTACCCTCTCCCAGGGTGCGGAAACCTGGTTCCAGCGCCCTCCCATACTGCTTTGGGTGAGACTTTGGCATGCGCAAGCAGGTCACTGCCGAAAGGGCTAGTAGTATAGGGGTTTGTTGGCAAACCTTAACCTCCGAACCTGGGTCAGGACCCCTCGAGCCAACAACCACCATCTTGTCCTTCTCTCCAGCAAAAGCAATATCCATTGCACTCTGAAAAGAAGCCCCTGCATTCATGAGACCAAATGGCATCTTGGCATACACGAATGTGCCTCATGGTGTAGTAAAGGTTGTTTTTTCCTGATCATCCGTATGCACAAGAATCTGATTATAACCTGAAAAACCATCAAGCATAGACATCCTTTGGGAACCAACAATGTTCTGCAAAATTTGGTCCATCTTTGGGAGAGGGTAATTGTCCTTCAAAGAGGCTTTGTTCAAGTTTCTGAAGTCTATGCATATTCTGATTTCTCCACTCTTTTTTCTGACTGGAACCAAATTTTCTAGCCACTTTGAGAATCTGATTGGAACAATAATTTTGGCATCAAAGAGCTTTTTGATTTCCTTCTCAATCAAAGGCATGAGGAGTCGATTAATCCTCCTCAATTTCTGCATGAAAGACTTTTCATTTTCTTGAATGGGAATAATATGTTGAATTATAGTAGGGTCATACTTATTCAAATCATCATAACTCCAAGAAAAAACATCTATGAATCTTTTCATCAACTCAATATATTTATGTTTCATATCAACTGAAAGAAACTTTGAAAGTTTAATCATTTTTGGCATAGTTACTGTACCAAGGTTACAACTCTCTACTTCTTCATCATCGGCTTGTATCCTAGGAGATTTGAACACATCATTCTAATCAAAAAGCTTCTCAAGGGGTATGAGTCATTTGGGTATAGAGTTATTCTTCAGCTGAAACACCTCAGAATTTCCCTTAGATTCAGCAAGCATGTTTTGCTGATCTACTTGTATATTTTCAAACTCATCTTTCAGCTCGATAAAGTTCTTAACTTGTTGGTCATCCTTAAAGACTTGCCAATGGATAATGTTATCAGGGATAGCTAGTCTATGGAGAACCTCAACCTCATATTTTTCAGTGGAATGTATGGGAATGATGAAAAGACTTGCAAAGACAGCTAGGGAATCAGCATTGGAGTTTTGGTCTCTAATCTTGACAATGAATGAATGTTCTTGGAAATTTTTCAAAATGTCCATGACTAAGTTTATGTATGCCCTCATTCTTGCATCCTTTGTTTGATACACACCTTCAACTTGTTTAATGACTAATTCAGAATCTCCACAAACAGCAATTTTTTGAGCACCCATTCTTTTCAAAACTTCCAAGCCCAAAATCAAGGATTCATACTCAGCCATGTTATTTGTGCAATAAAAATTCAGTTTGTAGGAAAATAACTTGCTTTCATCATTTGGACTTGTGATCCAAATCCCTGCTCCTGCCCCCTGTTTTCCTACTGATCCATCAAAGTGCAATAACCATCAACCTTCCGCCTTCTCATCACTAACTTGCTGATCTTCTGCTTGCTGATTTTCTATCTGCTGAATTTCAAATTGCTAATTTTCTACCTTCTTCTCATCTTCTGCTTCATCAGTCAACTCATTGAAAAGAATAGCATATCCAAGTTCAGTATCAAGAGCATAAATTGGAAAGTTTTGAGGTTTATCTTTACTACTCACCATGTAAGCCATTCTTGTCTCTCTATACAGTCTCCTTTGCTAACAAAAAACAGGAATAGTGGCATAAGTAAGGTCCATCTGCATTGTACCTTTGATTTTTGCTGCCCATGACCTTGATAATAACATGCCAAACTTTAGTGGAATGTCTGCTACCACAATGTCCATGACCACTATCTTGGCAGGGACTTGTGTAATACCAACAACAACATCTTTAATTAAACCAATGCATTGAACTCTTTTTGAATCAAAAGAAAACAAGTCTTTATATGGTCTAGTGATTTCTAACCCCATCCTCTCCATTATTACTTTGGGCATAAGATTGTGAGAAGCCCCTGAATCCAACATAACATTATGTAATGTCATATCATGAATGCTGAGACTAACATAAAAATGAGGCACTTCCTCATTTTGTTCATCTTCTAATCTTGGGCCCAAGTATATGGTTGTATGATATTCTTGAATATTTAAGATATCAACAGCTCCTGGTTGTGAATTCAACATTTTCACAATCTTGCTTCTATATTCATTTACTTTAAGAATCTCTCCAAAAGGTACTGGTATTTTGATCTTAGAAATTTCATTCTCCAAATTGAAAATAGAAATAGATTTTTCAGCTTCTTTGATAGGAGGAGGAGGTGGTGTATATTTCTTACCTTAAGCAGCCTTAGGAGTATCTTTCCTGGTTTCAGCAGCTTTAGGAGTATCCTTTTTAGGTTGTGTTTTGTTTACAATTATTGGCACCTTCATATTTCTGAGATTATATTGTTTCTGCATCTCAAAAATTGCATATTGATACCCTTTAAAATAATCAGATGGTTCCCCTCCATGACTACTTTGATCTGACTCATCATGTTCCTCCTCAGTCAAGAAAATTCCATACATATCTTCATCTAGACAATGAATGGACTGTTCAGGAATTTCAGGTTCATCCTCTTCATCAACTAAGTTCTGCTGAAAAAGAGGTCTCACTGGAGGATCAGGCTGTTGATTTATGTTTTCCTTTGGCCTTTGCTGGTTTTGAGGTCTTCTTAATTGAGGGTTTCTAAACTGAGACTCGTGTTGCGTAGGAGGAGCAGAGGTATTCCCAAGGGCCAACCTATCCATCAAATTTTCCCCTGTCTTCATCATTGAATCAAATTTGTCATCAGAGGTAGAGGCAAAAGGTTTATCTTCTTCTTTCAACTTAGTCTTACCCATTTTGGACTTTTTTACTGCTATCATATTAACCTCTACCTTCACTGCATCATTCTGCATTTCAACAAGTGAAGGGAATTCTCTTTCTCTCAACAATATTGAAAAGTCATAATCAAAAGCTTCAGCATATCTCATCTGAGCTAAGGCTTGTGGAGGTTTTAAATGATAAGGAATAGAGTCATAAACCTTTTTAAATCTTTTTGAAAAGTTTTGGACAGTTTCACCAACAGCGCTTCTCAAACTATTATACTTAATGAGGGCTTGTACAGGATTGGTTCTATTTCCCCATTTCCTCAAAAAGGTATCTTCAAACTCATTCCAATTATGAATGCTTCCAGGATTAAGAGCTTTGAACCACTTCCTAACTTCACCAGTAAAACTCTAAGCAAATAATCTCAACTTGACATCCTCATGGTCAACCTCCTCCTTGTCTATAAAATCATTAAATTGGTCCACATGTTCTTCTGTTGTAATCTCTTCATCACTCCCCCAAGTTTTGATTCTAGCAAAGTATTTTCTAGGAAGGTCATGTAGAACAGCTGGAAGAACAAGAGGGGCATACCTAGCAGGTGTAGCAAGTGGAGGAGGTACATTTCCAGCCATGGTAAATGGGACTGTGGCAGTTTTAGGGACAACAACAATGGAGGAAGAGGAAATGTTAGGAGGAGGGTTGTTTGATATTTGTTGTCTAGTAACAATTGAATTCCAATCAGGAAGAGGAAAACCAGTTTTACTTCTCAACAAGATTTCAAAAGGGTCAAGCTCCTTCAACCTATCTAAAGAATCTCTTTCCAACAACAACTCAAAAGTGACTGCTTCCCAAAACTCTTCTTTATATTTCTGTGTTACAGAGGCTGAGGTATCAATACCTCTCCTATGTAGGTCTAAGACAATTTCAGTTAATTATTTTTCACTTTCAGGGCTAAACAAAACTTCCTGAATTTTATCATCAAATCTTTTATCTTCAAGACTTCTTAAAATTTCAGAGGACAAGGATTTTGTATGTAATGGAGCACCTCATATTTTAGAAATGCCTTGACTGCCTTTGGAGATGGTGTTTGAATTGTCCACGATGGTAGGTGGATCTGGGTCAGGATTACTCCTCGTGTATCTCCTTCTCAAAGCCACCTTTGATCATATGATTTTTGAATGGAGTCACCAAGGTAGATGCAGCCTCGATAAGCTTCTGAGCTCCTGCTACCTTCAGAAGTTCAGCTTTAAAATTTCGGGAAAATATAATATTCAGGCTCCCGGTAGATGCACCAAAATGTTATCACAAAATTTCTCCCTAATAGGCTGCTAATCAGACAATCTTGTGCAACTATTTCAAACCAATCTTGTGATTGAGGCTTAACCTCCTCAATCTAAGAGGGCTCTCTCAAAGGTTAAAGATATGAAATAAAGATATAGATGGCTAACTCTATTTAGGAAATGAACTGGTTATGATGAATGTAGGTTGAAAATAACATCATCATGTAGACATTGGGCTTATGGAGTCAAAAATTTCAGTGATTCAGTGAGCTTACTTGACATGGAAGTTGAGGCAGGTCAAAGTCTTTAGTAATAGGACACACACATGAAACATGAAAATACATAGTCAATTCACTTATAAAGGAAGTTAGAGCATTTCATAGATGAATTCTGAGTAATATAAATGAAAACCATTGCAAGTAAGATACATAAGAGGTACAGATAGAATAGGAAAGCACTAAAAACTCCTTCAGAATCTCAAGTTGGTCAAGTAAACAGATTTGTGTATTGTTGAAACAGTCAATTTACAATAAGCTGCAATTTTGCCAAAAATCTCCAACCCTTGACAAATTCGACTCAGTGGCCTTTAATAGAGTTGCTACATCATGAGATGATTTTCCTCTAGGCTAGATACATCGAATTTTTGCCTACTGACACCTTGCATAACCATGAAACATTAATTTTATGACAAACAGATACCTATCCTACTTGACAGTCCTATTTCAACTAGGACTCAAACTCTTCATTATTATCTTTAACAACCTTATATAATAAAATAAATTAGATCTTTGACAAGTATGTTGTCACATGGTCGAATTTAGATGATGGGATTCACCACTTTGTGACCACTTAATTGACCTCCTCAAAACTAGGAAACAAAACCCTGTTTTTAGATAAATGGTCTTCTTCTTCTTCGAATATTTTGGCTGTCATATGGTCTTGAATTCATGGTTCTTGAGTGTTTAATAATTGCTTGACATGGTATTTAATTCTTCCATAACCTACAGCTGTCCAAGAACTGCTCCAAAACCTGCTAAAAGGCTAAAATGCAGTGTGCTACAAAAGTAAGGCAGTTTCGTAGCGCACTTTCATAGTGCTACAAAACAAGCCTTTAACCTCCAAAAATTTAGCTCTTTCCTTTTGCATAAGGTTCCTCATCATCAAACACATCCTTCATATCAATTTCATCTCCTAATACCCTCCAAAACTGTTCAAAAAATAAAAAATGCAGCTACAGTAGTTTTGTAGCGCTTTGCTGCCCTTCAAGCCTGGAGGCGCTACAAAACTGCTAAAAAGTGCTGAAAAAGCAGTTTTTTTGCATAATTTTGGAAAATGAAAGTTGTAAGTGCCAAAAACGTGTAACTAACATGTCTTCATCCTCCATTAACCATAAACCAACTCATTTTAGGCTCCGTGAGGCATTTCTTCCTCATTTACAATTGCTTGGGCTATTGGTTCTTCAATCACTGTCATTTTAAGCCCCTTTTTCTCTAATTCTTCATGTATCAGTTCAAGCTATTCCTGTAGATCCTTGACCTGGTCTTTAAGTCTTATGTTAGTGGCTTTCAGATGAGTGTTCACCTTTCTGACATGCTTGGCTTCTAACCTTGCTGGAATTGTCCACTTGATAAGTTGTTGTGTATTGTCTAAGGTTTTTGAGACAGTGTCCACATGTTCTTCCCAAACGGCCTTCATCTTTTCAAATTGAATTTTCTTAACACTGTGTTTCCTAACTTCTTTTTTCATGACAACAATTTCCTGATTTGCCAATTTCAATTTCTCTTCAAGGAGTTGCAACTCTGTTTTTTTTTGTCACCTTCTCCTTTCCCTTTTTTGATTCGCTGACTATATCCTTTGTTGTGGATGATCAGAGATCAATAATCTCTTGAGGTGGTTGAGATGTCTCAGTAGGTACTTGAACTTCTTTGATGCTTTCTATCAATTTCCTAGCATGCCTTGTCTATGGGCTTTCTTGCTTGGAAAATGAAACCTACATCTTCTCCCTCAAACTCTATTTTCTTTACATATTTGGCCTTCTTTAACTTCTGCCCACCTTCCTCTATGAATTCATCTTGGACAATAGGTGTTTACTCTATGTCAATGGAATGTAGAATATCCTCTAGATTCCACTTAGCTTCTGCTCTTTCTTCTACAACCACTGTCTTCTCTTTCAAAACCATTGTTTGGCTTATAGTCATTCTTTTGGTCCCTTGTTTGCTAACAGTTTGTTTCTGTTTTGCAGGCTTGACCACCTTTGATTTTTGTTTTGCAGGTGAGACATTTGGTGTGTCAAGACTCTCCATTTGCTTTGGCTCCTTCATAGTTTGCTTTCTTGGCTTTACTCTTGCAGGTTCATTTGGTTTTGCAACCAAAGGTTGGCTCTGTTCTGCTGCTAGTGGTGATGGAATTTTCTTAGTTTTAGGAGTTTTTGAAGGAGTTAGAGCATCTAATTCAAAACCACTGACAAACAAGAATGAGTACCAATCTCTGCCTAACCTTTGAAGTTCATCTAAAACCAATAATTTCATTAAGCCATGATGAAATAATGATGTCTCACTCCCCTCAGACTTTGCTTGGACCTTATCAGCCATCTTTGACAAACTTCTATGCAGATAGAGGTAAGTCAAGGGAAATCTTACTAGTGAAGTGCAGAAGTAATTTGAAATGGTATGAGTAGACTTTGTGATATCTACCTTCACAGGTAAAGTACTTTTGGATGATGAGCAGCAATTTTGAATAGTTGTCTTTAATGTAGCTTCTTGGAACATCATTGTTGAGATCCATCTCAGTGTGCTCAGGCTTCATGAACTCCTTACACTGCTCCATGTTAAACTTGAAACCTTTGAACCAGGTTTCTTGACCTCTTGGAATTTCTATAGCAGTAGCAATAACCTCTGGTGTGATGGACAAATTTAGCATTCCCACTTTAGTGGTTGTTCCACTGAAATTCAAAGCAAACTCCTTGGATACTCGCATATGACAGCCTGCAATTTCTCACAAAACTAAAGGCAACCTGCATTTTTTAAAGTTTCCATTACTGCTGGATCTTCAGTGATTGGTTTCATGCCTTCAGGTTCATATCTGAAACACTGTCCACCCTTATGTATTTTTCTTTTCTCTGCCATAACTTCTCAAAGAATTGCTCAGCCTCGCTTGATGATGTTTAGCCTCGCTTGATAATATTCAAAGAAAACATTTGAAGAAACCAGCCACAAGTTTGGCTCAATACAATAACTCTCCAAAGCTCAGATATCATGCATGGAGGAATGAGAAATGAGAATGACTAAATTAGGAAAAGATTTGAAGTTTAAATGCCTTCTCATGACTCAATGATGACTTATTCATTACCTAAATTGACCATGATGACTACAAACGTGGGTATGTACCTTGATTTCATCACTACATGACTCAAAAAGCATCTAACTTACCCTTTCCCAACATTTTCTGACACCTAACAACTCGACTGACTAGACAAACAAAAAACCGCGCTTTCGTAGCGCCTTTAGTGTTTATTTCACTGTTTTCGCTACGAAACTATCAGCAGTTTCATAGCGAAAAGTGACTTTTTACAGTGTGATGCGCTACGAAACTGTGGTTTCTTGGCTAATTAGGCAGTTTCGGTACAAAAAAATTGGAAAATGAAATGAATCAGAAAACGATGAATGATGTGATATGAAGGAAATTGAAAATGAGTGGGTTTAGACCTTAGGGTAAACTCAAACCATAAAAAATTAACATCTCCCTTGATCAAACTTAAAAATGACTCCTACAATCCTATTTTGACCCATGAACTTATGTAACCTTGTCAAAATGATGTTTGAATATTTTGAGTGATAATAGGATCGCTAGTGGCAGAGTGAGAATTTTCTCACTAACTTTTTGTCATATTTTTTCTCTGTATGGTTTGTCAGTGTGGGCAACTTTAGACTTGTACTCAGATTTACTACTGCATAATATACAAATCCTCCGTTGTTGCACCGGTTTTCCCGCATTGGGTTTTTCCGAGGACTTAGTCCAAAAACAACGTTGTTATTTGTGTGTGTGTGCATCTATGTTTCCAAAGTTGTATTTATTCCACTGTATTTATTTTTTGAAGGCTACAACGTATTGATTTCGATATTTACCATAGTAAACAATAAACAATTTGTTCAGTAAATTAACAAATAGAAGAAATCTAATCAGTTGTTGGAGTAGGATTCCAAGTTTTGGAATTTTCACGAATATTAGCACCTCAAGTAGATCATGTTTCTTTGGATACATTTAGGTCGTGAATGTTTATTGAAATACCAAATTATTGTTGGATCACATTCTTATGGACAATGCTAATCACCAACAAAAAAAAAACCAATGATAACTTACCACTTGACAACATTAATGATAACTTACCACTTGCATTAGAGGCTCAACCAACCACTCCTTCTCAATGGATGAGAACACTGTTCAACCAACTTTGTAGCCTAAAGACTTGATCCAATTGTACCCATTTTTATCAATTTATTTATTTATTTTACTTTCTATAATTTTTAAAATGTTATCCTCTCTATGTATATGGAGGCTCAAAATATTCAACCTATTTCCATGCATTTTTTAAAAATATGATGTTGTGGTTAAACTATGTCTCAATAACTTCAAAATTTTGAACTTATGTTTCTGGTTTGGTCTCCCATCACGTAAACCAAAAACAATTATTTTTTGAACTATGTAACTCTTTTTAGCAGTGATATAAAGTCCCTAACTTCAAACAAAAATAAAAACTATATAATTTTTTTTTTGCAATAATATAAAGTGCCTAACTTCACACAAAAATAAAAAATTATCAATCAAACCAAAAATTAAAAATAATTTTGAATTAATTAAAAATTTATTTTCTAAAAAAAAAAATTAAGTTAACTACCTAAAACTTAAAATCATTTTACAAGTCTGAAAATTTAAATCCTTACAAAACACAAAAATAACTATTTCCACCCCACAAAAAAGAAAAAAAAAAAAAAAAAAAAAAATACACAATACTTTCATCATAAAAAAAATAAAATATATATATATATATATATTAATATAACCCTAACACAAACACAAACACATTTTTATTATTAAAAAAATATTACAAAATAAATTATACACATGTAACACGGCCTCACTACGAACATAACACAAATACCCTAATTCCTGAGTTGTGATAATTTTCCACTGTCTTGAAAAAAAACCAAAATAGGCTAAATTAAAGAACCATAGCTTGTACAACGTGGACAACTAGAATCCCGAAAGCATTCAGATTGGTTATAATAGTTGAACTTGAGGCAGGCGGACCCCAAAAGAACCCTAAAATTTGAGAGACCCACTGGCTGGCAAGCAAGGTAAGCAACCACGTGGCATGATTACAATGGAAGGAAGGGCAGACTTCATTCTCTCAATTCCAGTCGATGACGAAGACAATGGTGGTGATGCCAATTAAGCACAACCACTATCCCATATCACTAACAATTCCAGTCCCAATCCCAGCATTCATCCGACTATGCTCTCTTATCTTATATAATGCTTGAGTGCTGTATATTGGCAGAGATTTAATGAGTAGCAGCGGGAGCAGAAGAGATCTTGAAAACATGAAACACAGTAGGATTGAGATTTATGAGGATTCTCAGTTTACAGCAGATGAAATTGAGGTTGCAGACATTCTTATCCTCTTCTGCTATTCCACCAAGAGACTGGTTCCTCAGTGGGGGACAAAGCGCAGGCGATCCACCATTCAGGGAAAAGAGTCCAGCGCCACCCACTACTCCCAACGGAGGCCATTCGTTATCTCTGCGAGCGAAAATGATTATGAGCTTGAACATGGCGCCATGGCTTTGGCTCCTCCCTCTCCACCGACCCAGCGCCTGTCACGCACTTCTCGTCTCAACTCAGAGGTAAGTGGTCTCTAATCTGCGAGTTCTAATGTTGGGCCCCGGTTTTTTTGGCGTTAGAGGTTTTGGTTCTTGCTCATAATTGATGGGTTCTTTGGATTTTGAAAATTCTGAGATGGGTCTGAGTGTTTTTTCATTGAAATGCAGAATGTGATAGCTAAGAATCGGCCAAGGAAAAGAGCGCCAAAGAAAAAGGTATCCACACCCTTCAACCTGCTCTGCCATTCTCATTGATAATGTTGATGAAAGAGAAAATAGTGTGTCTACCCAGTAGCATGTTTGTATACATACATATATATATAGACATGTATTGTATGTGCATGTCATTGCCACTCTGTATATGTATCTGTATATACCTCTGTCTATAACTCTATATTTGTACCGGTGTTTTTAGTTTGTTTGTGTCATTTTCTTGGATGGGATCTGCCTTTTTTTAGGCATGCAAAGGCAAATTATTGGACTTAGATGGTTCACTGTGCCCATTTACTAGGATGAAGGTGATTTGGAGATGCTTCCAAGTCATAAAGACTGAAATTGTAAGCATATGTGTATTGTGCGTCTGCTATTACCCTTTTATTGTGTATATGTATTTATGTATTTTTCAATTTCCTAGTGTTGTGTATATGTATCTTTTGTTTATTTATATATATACATATTTGTATATATACTTCTCTGTTTATTGCGGTGTATTCATGTAGATATGTGTATTGTATATACTCTATGAAATGTGTATATGTATCTATGATATATGTATTGTATGTCTCTGTTATTGTCTTTGTGTTTATTGTACTGAGAGACACTCTCTAACTCAATATGGCAGAAATGTTATAATGTTCTACTTTGTCTTGTTCTGTCTTGTCTTGTTATATAAACAAAAATAATAAAATAAGAAAAATAAAAATAACGTATTTACCCATAGTATTTATGTGGAATATAACTTATTTGAAGGAGAAAAGATCAGCCTAGATCCATCTTAACTCCAGATCCACCAAATACCACAAAAGGTCAAATCACTTGATATACAAACCTCTTTAGGAGTAAAAGAATATTTAATCCCTAATTACTAGATCCAAAATTTTATATATATATATATATATTAACTTTTAAATACACATGCTATTGTGTATAAATAAATATTCACCCACATCCTCTACAACATTGTTAACTTTTGAATACATACATGCTCTTGTGTATAAAATTTAAATAAATATTCACCCGTATTCTCTACAACATTGTTAACGTGTATATTTTATATGTGAATGTACATTGCTTCAGATGTGAGCATGTGTGTGTATTTGGGAAAATGTGTGCATGTAACGTGTATTTTATATGGGAATGTACATTGCTTTAGATGTGAGCATGTGTGTGTATTTGGGAAAATATGTGTGTGCATGTATAGATAGATATGCGTATGTATGTATATGTCTTTGTGCTTGTGCAGGTCTATGTGTCTTTGTAGATGCATGTGCCTGCAAACGTAGGTGTATATACGGATAGGCATTGCATGTGAATGGGTATAGATGATTTTCTTATTGATTTGATAGTAGAGCCACTTTATTTATAGTAAGGCTAAAAATTCAACATTTTGTGCAATTCAGACATATCGGGAACTAACACAGATGATGGAGGAAGAAACCTTAGAAAATTCAAGATTGATAAAGGTTGGATTTCTTTATTCACTTATTTCATGTTTTACCTGTTGTTACTTCTTCTAAGATGTGTCATGGTTCAGTGAAATTGGAAAGTTCCCATGTGTTGTTTATCTGTTTTGCTCAAAGGGGATGTTGCTCACAAGCTTTGTGTTTGGACCAGGGGGTAGAGCAGTTGACGAAAACAATTCGAGACTTGAAAGACTGCCATGCACAGGTACATAATCCCATCTGGGTCTCTGACCACCTTATTGCCCCACGCTTATATTCGCAAATAGGAGACAAAGGTATTCGTTTTTACTGAAAAATACTTTTTGATGCGTTTTGCAGTTGGCGTTGTGCCTTCAGAAAAGCCAAGAGCAAAACAATCCTTGCACATCTCGACCATCATCATCTCATTCAGATACCAGACGGGAAACAGAAACAGCTACTTCATGTGATGATTTTCAAAGATGTGATGTGCATGAGAATTCTAGTAGTTCAGCTTTAGTCTCGGCGTATGACAAGTCACATAGGCTTGGAAGGGCAATGTTTGCTTGTTCTCCTGAGTCCTCATTTGGGTTTGAGAAGGATGGTGCGATGCCTACACAGGATACTGTTTGTTCAGGTTTTCATGATCTGAATGTTTCGGATGAATCTTTTTTTGACACTTCACATTTCAAATGATCTTCATGACCAAATGCCAATGTAAAAGAACTAAGCTGCAACTGCTACAGAGGCAAGGAGGTGAAGGATAGAGCTCAAAAGAGGCAAATATCCCCAGTTAAGGTTGGCGTATTTATTTTATAAAGGTTGCAACTTGCAACCATGCTGGTTACACGCTCTGGCTATTGGCTTTTAAAGAATGAGGATTTTTGTTTTTTCAGTGCCAGGAAAAGCATTCCAAAGTGTATCATTCCTTGGATCTATGTAAGCTCAATTTTGTATTATTTCTACATTCATTAATCTAAGTTTTGTTGAAGGATTCACTGCAGTTTTTCTAAGTTTCTATCATGATAGTCCAAAGTTAAGTCCACCATAAATGCAACATAGGTGGCTGGTTTTCCCAAGTCTCTTGGTTTTAATTCCAAAGACATTGTTGAATCTTGGTTTAAAATTTAGATGCGAAAGGCAATGCAATGTGAAGATATCTAATAAGGAAACTGGGTTGATAATGAAAAGATAGATCTGGAATAACTATCATACAAGAAATTAATCCAAATCTTTTGGTTTAAATGCCAAAGACAATGTAATGTTAAGGGCTCTGTGTCTATATCTATAATCTAATAAGGAAACTCGGTTGATAATGAAAACAATATATATGAAATGACCAGCATGCAGAGACAACAATGGTGCTTTGCATTATAAGGAATCCAATAGAAATTCTAGAATTAGTGCTTTGCATCGCAAGGAATACGGCAGAAATTCTAGGTTACAGACTACAGTTATATGGACAGAGTCCAGACAGAAAGACTCACCGGCTGTCTTTGAGTATGTAATTACCAGCTGCGGCTATCTAATAGTAATTACCACTGTAGTTTGACTTGCCTGAAACTCAGCAAAAGTTTCGAAACCCAATTATATTATATATAATATATTCGAATTCTTTCAAAACAGCAGGAGACGTTAAGTTTGGCAAGGTTTCCAGTTTTTTTTAAATGGTATACTTATTGGCAAGGTTTCCAGTTTTTTTTAAGTGGTATACTTATTGGCAAGGTTTCGAGTTTTTCGAGTGTTTTTTTAACAAGTAGGCATATTGGCAAGGTTTCAAGGGAGTTTTTAACTCGAGTTTTCTCTACGTTTCTGAATTCAACCCTAGTTAAAGTAAGTTTTTTTTTGGTTTAGTGTAGATCCTACAACAGGGGTATTTATCAGGTAAACACGTTTTTATCAGTAAATTGCTTTTTGTTAAGGAGTGTAGTGACAAAGGAGCTTTTAACTTGAGTTTTCTCTGAGTTTGGTTGAAGTAAGCTTTCATTAATAAATTGTTTTTTATTGAGGGTATGGATGTGACTTTCGTCATGTTTTTATTAGCAAATTTCTTCTTGTTCAGGAGTGTAGGGGCTACAACGGGAGCATTTATTCAGGTATATTTGTTTTGCATTTAATGTTCATTCAGTCAACAGAGATATTAGAAGAGAGCACATGAGCCACTGGAAAAATTTCGTCAAACACAGGCTACAGCCTATTTGTTAGATTTTGAACTTGTATTATGTTAAAATTGGCAACTAGGGCCAAACTCCACCTTAGACAACTCATACGACGGAGATGATATTTTTATTGGATTCCTCTTTCCGAGAGGTGCAAGATGGATCTAAAGATCATCTTGTTTGGATGAGCAGAAGTGTGATTTTGAATTTAATTCTCACACATGTGCAAATTGTCAAGGTCAGCCAGAAGTCTCATATAGGCTCATGAAGCCCCAATAGATGTGTCTTCACTCCTCAACGAATTGTATAAATAAGAGAGACATTTTCCTCATTTTGGACATCATACTCAACACATCTTTCTCTCTCCTCTGATCATTGGTTCGTAACTTCGTACATCAAAGGACCAGCTTCTCTTCACAGCGTTGACCAAGGTTGACTGAAAATTTCAGGAGGAAATTTCAGATCTGTTTTTGGGCTAATTGCAGAGCGTTGATCAGCATTGACCAAGGGTCAACGCCACAGATTTGACTTTGGTTTTCAGGCAGGAGGTTTGATTTATTGAGGCCGCATTCTTTGACACACATACCGAGGCATTTGGAGCAGGTTGACCTGCGTTGACCACAGACCCTTTGACCGCAGCATTGACTCTGCGTTGACTGAATTTGACCAAGATTTTCAACAGTTTTGGGTTGACTTTGACTATTTTTGGAGGCCGAATTGACTGGGTTTGATCGAACTGATTTAGAGGAGTATTTCTGCTGGTTTTACCAACGTTGACTTTCTGGTTAGGGCATCCTGTTGACTGCTGTTTGACTGGACTGTTTTGACAGTGATAGGGCAAGTGAAATTTTGTATGATGTACTTTCCCTCTCTGTTGAACTTTTGAAGAATAATAAGAAGATTTGATCGAAGGGTTTTCCCCACATTGGGGTTTTTACCTGGTATCCGCCAAATATTGTGTCCTCTTGTCTCGGCTTGTCTTTTGCTTATTGTTCATGTTCTATCTGCATTTACTATCAATGTTAATATGATTGCTAATCTGGAAATTGATAATAGGCTAATAATAAAAATTGAAATAAATTGCTCTAAAGCATAGAACATACCATTGTTAACTAAAATTAACATGGTATCAGAGCCCAGGGGATGACAAAGCCCAAGCAAGAGTGAGAAAAACAATCACTGAGATTTGTTGGACAAGGACAAGATTCAATGGCCTCCTCATCTTACTTCAAATCTGATGACAAGCTCACTGATAAGATTGATTATCATGCATGGAAGATGTCTCTTGATTTGACTTTGGAAGAGAATAATGTTATGGATTATGTGCAAGGAAAGATTGTTGAACCTCCTTCAAATGCACTGGCTGCCACTAAGACAAGTACAAGAAAGGTGAAGTCAAAGCTAAGAAGATCATCAGGGTTTCTATTAAAAAACATTTGATTGCTTACATTTCTGAATTGGGCACATCTAAGGAGATGCATGACAAATTGGTTAGCATGTTCAAACCTAGCAATGCAAACCAAGTCCTCTTTCTCAAGAACAGTTTGAAGGACATAAAGAAGGGTAGAGGAGAAGATATCCAATCCTACTTCATGCGGATTACCGAAATAAAAAATGATCTTCTATCTATTGGAGAAGTTATTGCTGACATAGAGCTCACTCTCATTGCCCTTGGAGGTCTCCCTCGTGAATGGGATGTGTTCAACACTAGTATCCTCAACAATGATAGGATTCCAGGCTTTGATGAATTGTTGAGTAGATGCACTCAAGAAGAGACGAGGATGATGGAGAGAGACATGTATTCAAATAGGAATGATCCTTCTGCATTCTCTGCTCATGCTAAAAGGAAGAACAATGCTGGTCCAAAGAAACAAGTTCAAGGAAAACAGGGATTCAGAGATGGAAGAAAGGGAATATGCTTCAATTGTAACAGGTTTGGCCACTATGCTAGGGAGTGTCCTAATAAAAGGGATACACCTCGGGATGATGATAACAACAACAACCACAACAATTTTAGAGGCAACAACAATCATAGGAATGGCAGGTTCAACAACGAAGGAAAGAGGAATGCTCCCACTACTCAATATGGAAATGGTCGGCCTCCCAAAAGATCAAGAAACTCCAGGTATGATGAATCTAATGTTGTAGATAATAAGAAAAATGAATTTTATCTTATATTTTCCCTCTCTATTGCCTCTCCTCTGGATACCTTGGATAATTGGTTGATTGATAGTGGTGCCCCAAGGCACTTCATTGGGTGTAAAGAGGCTCTTTCAAATTTGATAGAAAATGATACAATTTGGAAAGCATCCTTGGGGACAATGCCACCTAACCCGTGAAAGGAATTGGGAATGTTACTCTTCAATTGAGTCAAGGTAACATCGTCCATCTACAAGAAGTACTATATGTACCTGATATAAAGAAGAACCTGGTATCTATCTCGGTGATAGAGGACAAAGGATTCAAGGTGGCATTCATTGATGGAGAGGTACGTGTTTGGAAAAGAAATTTCAAAGAAGCATTCACTCTTGGATTCAGGGTTGATAACCTATATCAAGTTGGAGGAAGTCCACTGGGAGCTATGTCTTGTGACACATCTCTTCAATCCGAATTATGGCATTGAAGGTTTGCCCATCTTCATTATAAGGCTCTACCCGATGCAAGGTGTAGGAATTTACAGGGTAAGTTCCTTAGATCAAACACCAAAGGTCACCGCTCACAAACAAATCACAGATCAGTACACCAATTTTTGACATTGTTAAAACCCTCAAAGAGGGAAACAGTCCACAGCTTGAGCCAACACGGGCACTTTAGGCAATTTATTAATACAAAGAAAGAAATTTACATAAGCTTCTCTCATAAACGGTCACCAGACAAATGACCCTCCATGCTCTTTAAATAGAGATCATGGACCAATCGGGTGTTAAGCCACGGATCAAGTGTCGATAATATCGAGGAGAGAATGAACCATCAGATTATAAGTTACAAAAGTACATAGTAAAGAAACACACTTTACCTAACTTTATCCTAGACCAAGTTATACTTAACTATTTCCTATGTGTCGGAATATCCTAACACAAGGAAGATGGTGACCACTGACAGGTATGCATGAATTTAAAGTAGAACATGAAGGTGTTTGTCAGGGTTGTGCCAAAGGAAAACATATAAGGGAACCATTCCCCTCCAGTGATAGCAAAACTACTAACATTCTGCAATCGGTTCATCCTGATCTATCTGGTAGGTTGCCCGTGACATCTTTTGGAGGATATTTGTATTATGTTATTTTTGTGGATGACTTCTCCCGCAAAACTTGCATTTATTTCTTGAAGAAGAAGGATGAAGTGTTCAAATGGTTTAGCTCTTTCAAGGCCTTGGTTGAAAATCAAACAGGGAAGAAGATCAAAATATTGAGGACCGATAATGGAACTGAATATGAATCAAATGAGTTGAATGACTATTGTAAAGAAGTTGACATTAAGAGGGAGACTACCACCACATATAGTCCTAAGAAAAATGGAGTTGTTGAAAGGAAGAATCGTTCTATTATAGAAGCCACCTGTGCCATGCTTCATGATCAAGGCCTTCCGAAGTTCCTATGTGCAGAAGCTGCCAACACTGCCGTGTATGTTCAAAATAGATGCCTACATCAAGCATTTGACTCTGAAACTCCCAAAGAAGTTTTCACCGATAAGAAACCTGTTGTTTCTCATTTTAGAATTTTTGGTAGCCCTGTGTATTTTAATGTACCGAAAGAAAAGAGAAGCAAATTGGATGCATCTGGGAAGAAAGGACATTTGTGGGCTACAATGAAACTTCAAAGGCATATAGAAACTATGTGCCTGGTCAAAGAGAAGTAGAAATAAGTCATGATGTCACCTTCAATGAAAATGCTGCCCTTGGGAAGGTTAGAGATCTTCCTATTCCAAGGAAGGACAAAGATGAAGATGCAAGAAAGCAGGAAAAACCGAAGGACGAGCTGATGCCCGATGCTGAAGGACCAATGGTTTCCATTGATCCACCTCTTCGTGAGCCCTCCTCCTCAAAAAGGAGACCCTCATGGCTTAGGGACACTCTCGAAGATGTCGAGAGACATATTGCACCAAAGGGGACATTTCGTGAAAGTAAGATGCTGAATAGGTACCAAGTGTACTTAGTTGCCATGAGCACCACTGTTCAAACTGAGCCTTGCATATTCGAAGAAGCTGTGAAGCACCAAGTTTGGAAGGATGCTATGAATGAAGAGTATGAGTCGATTATGAAGAATGATGTCTGGGATGTGGTCCCTATACCCAAGGACAAATCTGTTGTCACCTTGAAATGGCTCTACAAAATCAAACATGGAATTGATGGAAGTGCTAAAAAGTTCAAGGTCGGGTTTGTTGCTCGAGGCTTCTCCCAGAAGTAAGGTGTGGACTATGATGAGATATTTGCACCAGTTGCCCGATATACCACCATCCATTCGATCATTGCCCTTGTTTCCTCTCAAGGATGGAATTTGCATCAAATGGATGTCAAGATCACCTTCTTGCATGGCTCGCTTAAGGAAGAAGTCTATGTGGAGCAACCTGTGGGGTTCGAAGTTCAAGATCAAAAGACACATGTATGCAGGTTGAAGAAAGCAAGCCCTCTATGGGTTGAAGCAAGCTCCCCAAGATTGGAATGAGAGGATTGACAACTATCTGATGAAGTTGGGTTTTACAGGAAGTGACGCTGATTTGAACCTTTACTTCAAGGTTGAAAATGATATACCTCTCATCTTGGTACTTTATGTGGACGATCTCTTTTTGATAGGTGCAGACCCTCTCATTTATTAATGCAAGAGGGAGTTGGCTTCTGAATTCGAGATGGACCTAGCATTGATGCACTACTTCCTAGACTTGGAGGTCTGGGAAAAACATGTGAGATTTTTCTTTCTCAAGGAAAATACATTGTGAAGCTACTTGAAAGATTTGGAATGGTGGATTGTAAGTCTGTGACTACTTCGATGAAACTCAACTTCAAGAAGCTATGCGGAAGTGCTGATGGGCCTGATTTGGGAAATCCTTCTGAGTATCGTCAACTCGTGGGGGCCCTAATGTTCTCAGTGAACTCTCGTCCAGACATATGATTCACCGTGAATATGTTGAATCAATTTATGGTCGAGCCTCATCACATACATTGGATTGCTACCAAGAATCTCTTGAGATATCTCCGAGGCACAATCAACTATGGACTGAGATACACTGCCGGGAATTTGAGGCTCCATGGTTATTCTAATGCTGGCTGGGCTGGCAGTGTGGTGGATCGTAAGAGCACATCTGGATGTTGCTTCTCACTAGGTTCTGCTTCAATATCCTGGATGAGCAAGAAGCAGGAATTTGTTGCTTTGAGCACCGCCGAGGCCGAATGCATTGCTATGAGTATGGCCTGTTGTGAAGTTGTTTGGTTGAGAAACCTCTTCAGTGAGTTGTTTGGGCATGTGTTGGATACCACTGTGATCTACTGCGACAATCAAAGTGGGATTCGTCTTTCTGAGAATCCCGTGTTCCATTACTGCTCCAACCATATTGATATCAGGTACCACTTTATCCAGGATATGGTACAACAGGGAGCAATAAGGCTCCATCACATTGGGACTGATGAACAGGTTGCAGATATTGTCATGAAGCCCCTGGGGAAGGTCAAATTCTTAACCTTCTGTGAGAGGCTTGGAGTCGTGGAAAGACCCTCTTATGAGGGTCCCATATGAGTTGGATATTGAGCTCTGGGAGCTCCGAGGGGCTTGGGGTACTTCTTGGAGCTATGGGCGACCATAGGGTGAGTGGTTCACCTTCCCCTAGTGGTGCGTTATGTACAGGGTGAGTGGTTCACCTTCTCCTATGGCATATGAGTAGGATGAATGGTTGACCTTGTCCTGTCGATACATCCTACCCATGTAGTCCGGGACTCATGGACTCATGGGTAGTACCTCTCATCTGGCCAATGAGTTGGGAAATGAGGATAGGGACCATAGCACTACCGAAGGATGCATCGTGTACTGTCGTACTCCCTATGCTAGGATGATTGATATTGATTTGGGATCAATTGAAACTGACGTCGGGTCAGTGTAGAGTGGCAAGGTCTTGTGACTCACTTTCGATCATTTCTTCTTCATTATTTCTTCATGGTTCTGCAGAGCAGAGCAGAGATGGTACAGGTTGACATTTGCAAGTGGATTTCTCCCTAGTTGAGAGGGAGTGTTAAAATTGGCAACTAGGGCCAAACTCCACCTTGGACAACTCATATGATGGAGATGATATTTTTATTGGATTCCTCTTTCCGAGAGGTGCAAGATTGATCTAAAGATCATCTTGTTTGGATGAGCAAAAGTGTGATTTTGAATTTAATTCTCACACGTGCAAATTGTCAAGGTCGGCCAGAAGTCTAATGTAAGCTCATGAAGCCCCAATAGATGTATTTCCACTCCTTAACGAATTGTATAAATAAGAGACCTTTTCCTCATTTTGGACATCATCGCTCAACACATTTTTCTCTCTCCTCTCATCATTGGTTCGTACATCAAAGGAGCAGCTTCTCTTCACAGCATTGACCAAGGGTGACCGAAAATTTCAGGAGGAAATTTCAGATCTGTTTTTGGGCTCATTGCAGAGCATTGACCAGCATTGACCAAGGGTCAACACCATATATTTGACTTTGGTTTTCAGGCAGGAGGTTTGATTTATTGAGGCCGCATTCTTTGGCTCACATACCGAGGCATTTGGAGCAGGTTGACCTGCGTTGACCGCAGCGTTGACTGTGTTGACTAAGTTTGACCGAGATTTTCAGCATTGTTCAATGTTTTGGGTTGACTTTGACTGTTTTTGGAGGCCCAATTGACTGGGTTTGACCGAACTGATTTGGAGGAGTATTTCTGCTGGTTTGACCAGCATTGACTTTTTGGTTAGGGCATCTTGTTGACTATGGTTTGACTAGACTGTTTTGACAGTGATTGGGCAAGTGAAATTTTGTTTGATGTACTCTCTCTCTCTGCTGAACTTTAGAAGAATAAGAGTTTTCCCCACATTGAGATTTTTCCCTGGCATTTGCCAAATATTGTGTCCTCTTGTCTTGGCTTGTCTTATGTTTATTGTTCGTGTTCTATCTGCATTTACAATCAATGTTAATGTGATTGCCAATCTGGAAATTGATATTAGGCTAATAAGAAAAATTGAAGTAAATTGCTCTAAAGCATATAGAACATACCATTGTTAACTAAAATTAACATATTATCATTATGATAAACATTCACAACTACGGACAAACATCTCAACCTAGTAGTCTTTAAGTGCGACATTTGGGAAAGTTTTCTGGTTTATTTTATAATCTAATTTGTCTAGAATTCGGCAGGGATTCATTGAAATCACAAGTTTC
The DNA here is from genome assembly GCA_034641835.2 of Pinus albicaulis. NCBI lineage: Eukaryota > Viridiplantae > Streptophyta > Pinopsida > Pinales > Pinaceae > Pinus > Pinus albicaulis. Next base: position 1,486,836,939 of record CM076570.1, read on the forward strand.
ACAGATGAACTCTTCACAATAAAAGTGCCAAATTCTTCACATTTTTTGCCAAATTCTGGGTAGAAATCTGGCAGAAACTCCAAAAAGTCGTACTTAAAAATTACTCCCATCCGAGCTACCACTAGAAGGCAAACTAATATTCAGATATTGATTAGGTTATTAATGTTATATTTATTTAATTTATTAATATTTATTATAAGTTCAATTTGATAAAAAATGAAAAACAAGATAAATTATGATAATCAAGCACTTCCTTCGTAACTTTTTGTAACTTTGTAATATTCATTGGGAATTTTTTGCTCTTAGAGGATGAAAAAAGCACCTGACAAGATTGTATCCTAAGCTTGCATCACAGTATTTTAACCAGACATGATATTGAATGTACAACCGCGTAAACAAGTAGTTGGTTTTTAATAGTACATAACATACTACCAATCTATAATCATACTTCTAGTGCTGTTACACCAGTCAGTTTTGCGGTATAGTATTCATCAATAAACAATGGCAACCTTTATCGAATGTACCAGTAATATAAGACATCAACAACACTGTACATGGACTCTTTTAAATACACAACAACCAACTTATTACAAGACCATCAGTCTGCTCGCTGCCTCAGGAAACATCCTAACAATACCCTTTACTGCTCAAATTGCACCTGACTGCTATTCAGGGTGCCCTGCCACAAGAAATACCTCAGCAAGACTCCGCTGACCATCCGAAAGGATCCGCTGTCTCCAGTAACCCCTCAGCCAGGATCTGCTGTCACAAAGTGGATCCGCTGCCTCTAACAGAGCCTCCAATCTCCAATGCTACCACAGTTCATGCCACAAACTAGGGCGTTGCCTGGTTGCCACAGAATATCCTCATACAATATTGCAGAGGTAAAGTGCTGTCACAAATGGGCCTCGAAACCTCTCTGCTGGCACAGGTAAGCGCTTGAGGATGGGTCGCTGGCTTAAATGATATTTTACTGCCCAAACAGTGCTAGTCACCCTCGCTGCCACAGAAATTAACCCTTTAGAAACCCTACGCTGCCTCAGGAAATGCCGTCTGCTGCCTAATATAGCCTCAGGTCAATGCATTGCCACAGAAGATCACATCCAAATGGGCCACAGCCTCAGGGAGAGAGAAACAGGGGTAATTAGTGCCCTGGACCCACAGAAAAAAAAGAAGAGGAGAAAAACACCCCTCTGTTGCGGCAGAGATATTTCGCTGTTCAAAACAATACCTCATAACCCTTGCTGCCCAACACCTGCTTGCTGCTACCGCAGAATCCATATTGCCACAAGATAGATGAGTGCTGCTTCAGAAATTTTGCTAAACGTAGTAGAAAAAAGGGATTGGCTATGGTGGAAGCATTCACTACTCTCCATGGGTTTAAAACAATCCATGAGTCTTATCTAAAAAATCAGAAAGATCCACAATCCATGATGATAAAAATTGTTATCCTCTTTCCTTTTTTATAGATTCCCTTTGGGGTCTGCCCTCCTAATTTGAATTTGAATCGTTAACAATTTTCCCTCTATTTGCCCCAAATTTGGCTTTTATTACAAGTTTCCCTCTATTTATCCAAATTATCTAATGTTACCTCAATAACATCAAATAATAAGTTTCTCCCTTTACAAAAGACTATAGCCTATGGGTTTAGATAGGCTACTTTGTCCTCCTTGGACCATTTAATTATAAGAGGACATTAGAATCCTCCCTATCCTGACATTGCTTACCCTCAAGCAAGCACGTTCCAGTATTGCAAGATCTGTTCTTGCACATATGCAGCCCACTTTAAAACCTCAAATATTTTTGAAGGCTTCATTCACTGTGCTGCAATCTCGAGCCTTCAATTGCCATACAAACAACTTATGGCTGCTAAGAGATGCATAGAAATCCTTAAATTTCATTGCCACATAATGGTAAGCTTGATGGGCCAATGATTGATTGTTGTGATGTGCCTTCACTGGACTGAAATCCTTAAACCTCTCACACACAGTAATTGGCACTCTCTTGATCTTCTCCTCAGAAATTTCATATTTATTTAGTAATAGAATGAATGGTATATCACTGAAACATGAATGCTTCACAGCATTCTCAAAGAGTTCTTTGCTCAAGATCATCTTATTTCTCAAGATACCATTGTCTTCAACCCACATTTGGTCATATTTACTCGTAGCAACACAGAAGATTACAGCTTGTACATTCTCAAACATTTCAAGCCACTTATATCCTTCATTTAATACTTCAGTATTTGTTGGACAACTGAGGTTTTCATTATAAGGTTCATTGGGCTACAATCATCAAGTGAAAATTCTAGAAATGCTAACTCATTACTTTGAGTCACTCCTTCAGAATATAAAATGTCAGATTCTGACGGATCGTATTCATTACTTGATATCTCAACAGCCCGTTCCAAGAAGTAAACAGCAACATCAGGGAGGACATGCAACTCATTCTTCTTGCATACATAGCCTGAATTACAGGGTCCCTCCATAATTCCTCAACCACAGGAGCATACTCATGTGGCAGCTGGGAAAAAGGTATCAAAATCTCCCATCGCCACAATTTTCAGTAGCCAGTCAGAAAAGACCTTCAATCTCAGGTTGATGGAATAAGCACTTTGAAAATCAGTGTCTTGTCGATTCTGTGCATTGTCATCTGTTTCTCTCAAACTTTCTTCCTCAAAACACTCACAAACCTCTAGCAAGATACTAAGGTAATTTGTACAGGTTGCTTTGCATCACCAGCTTAGTATTTTGCAGCTCTTTCTCTGAAAATTTGTCACCCTTGTATATAATTCTTGCCTGCTTAAAAATGGTACTAATACCAGATCATTGATATCCAAGCAATAAAAGCTTTTGGACTCTCTTTGGTTCTAAGTATTCAGGAGGCAATCTGTTTGCTTGATTATTCACATCTGCTCCACCAATAAAATCCCCACGAGGTGTAGGCAATGACAGTAAAGTGCATAACAGCCATGTTGTTGCCTTGCCCCATATATTTCTTTTAACGGTGTTGTGACCTTCCCCTTGATATGTCTTGCGGCTTGCCCCGCATATTTCCTCTAATGATATTATGACCTTCCTCTTGATATGCACCATCTGCATTAACCCAAAAGTGCGATTCACTTGCACACTGAACACCTGTCCCCATATATTTCCTCTAATGATGTTATGACCTTACTCTTGATATGCACCATCTGCATTAACCCAAAAGTGCGATTCACTTGCACACCTGTCACCTTCAGTATCTTGAGTTCCGTTTTAGTAATTTCATGCTCATTAATAAAAACCTTTGTCTTCCCACCACTGGCATCAACTTGAAGATCAGCCCCTACATTCAAGTGTGGACTTATGATCTGATTTGGCTTCTGGTCTACCATGCCCCAAAATCCAGATGGCAGATACTTTATCATACCAGTAGTCCCCAGGATTTAATTTACGGGGTGAATTAGGACAACCAAGTAGAATAGCCAGTTCTTCTGGCCAAAGTGGCCTCTCATTCACACTGATTTGCTGGGCATTCCGTCTCAGCCTTCATGATTTGTTGAACCTCCAAGGCACTTAGGAGATGGCTCAACACTCTTGAGCTTTTACCCAGACTCGACCGCTTTGATTCCTGAATAGGTTGGATAATACAGCTTACACATTTGCACCCTTCTGGCATTGACCCCATTGCTTTGAGTACACAATTGTTGCAGTATTTCACATTACAGACCAGACAAGTTTCTTTTTCTTTCAATCGATTAGTTTTCCGGTTCGTTTCTTCCTTCGTTGCTCAGCTCTTGTGTCTTTATTCCCTGATTTTCTTGAGACCAAACCATTTGATGCAATATGTCTCAATGAAGGACCTTGAGAATTGAAATGCGAAGGACCAGCTTCATCATCATCCATCTGTTCCACATTTTGATTTTTTACCACTGCCAATTGTTTTGCGTCACTGTTCAGTTCATGAGGCGAAGAATGAAATGAGAGAGTGAGACTGAAGCAGGAGAGGATTCATCGAACTCGGATGTAGATGGCTTGGTGGAGTTTGCTGGAAGTTTAGAACTTTGTAATGCTCTTAAATTTGATGTTGCTTCTGCCTCCAGAAAGACTGGATTCAATAAATTTGAATTGTTCTCCAGCATGATCAGAAACCAATTGTGGATAAACTTTCTCCAAGAACAACTTCCTCGAATTTTTGTTGCCTTCTTCAACACTATTTAATTCTGGTTGCAGATCTATTGATGCTTTCCCAAGAAATTATATACTTTCTCCTGCGTTACCTGAGTAAAATTTATTGTTTTCAGTTTTGTGGGTACCAGGAATCATACTGGCACTTCAAGGAGGGCAATCATCTCCATCTGCATTCTCAGGTACAGAATCATCACAATATAGGACATGTCTTCTTCCTTGTATCAATGCATCCTCCGAAGAGTCCGCTGCAACTGTAGAGTGCGCAATTTGGGTGGTCATTTTTAGGACTTTCTACACCCATGCAGCTTCTGTTTGACTCTAGTTTCGGAAATACCCTTCCCAACAATGAGATTAGTCCTATCAGGGTGGTTTATTTCTGGTAATAAATAAAACTTTTGATGCGATGTGCTTGCATGCCTTAACCTTTAATAACATTTCTATTTTGTAGGCTACCGTCAAGTAGCTCATAACCAACTCTCCGTGAGTTCGTTCTAGCATTAGTTGACAAGATGTCATCCTTACCATGCATTAAAGAATCAATCTGTTGTATTCTGCATGTAGATGGATCGTCAATGTAGGAATCTAATTTCTTGCTATAATCTGCAACAATGAGTTTCCTGTTTCGACCAGAGTTACCATCGCCACTTAAAATGTCACACTCATCTATTGAATTTGTTACAGTCTCCCCTAATATGGTCTTATCAGCATTTCTTTACATACCCCCTAGGGAACTGCAGCTCCTACTTGGATTTTGGGTTACCCTGTCTTTTCAATTTACACATTGACCTTTAAGAGAACTTTTATTCTATGTATTATTTACTTGTTTCGAGGCCCTTGCTTTATTTATGTGGGTACCCGTTCGATCCTTGTTAGAAGGTGCTAGAAATGTAAAATAATCAGGGCGTGCCTTCCATGCTTTAGCTCGTTATATCTTTTTTATTAGGTCCTTGTTATGCTGATCACATTTTTTCCAAAACTTTGCGTACTCCTAGAAACTGATTCCAGCTGCCACATTTTTTCAAATAATTTTTCTAGGCTGGCAGGAGAACCAGCCAGCTTTGATACCACTGTAATATCTCTTAGGAATTCAGGAATTTGTCGCCTTTGGGATGGAAAAAGCGCATGATAAGATTGTATCCTAAGCTTGCATCAAGTTTTTCAAACAGAGATTATATTGAATGCACAACAGTGTAAACAAGTAGTTGGTTTTCAATAGTACATAACAGACTACCAATCTATAATCATACTTGTAGTGCTGTTACACCAGCCAGTCTTGCAGTATAGTATTCATAAATAAACAATGACAACCTTTATTGAATGTACCAGTAATATAAGACATCAACAACACTGTACATGGACTGTTTTAAATACACAACAACCAACTTACAAGACCATCAGTCTCCTTACTGACTCAGGAAACGTCCTAAAAATACCATTTACTGCTCAAATTGCACCTCACTGCTACTCAGGGTGCCCGTGGACCTCGCTGCCCAGACCAGACTGCAAAAGAGATTCTGCTACCTCAGTAGAGATCCGTTGCAACAATTGATCCTCAAAAGGGTGCCGCTGCCACAATAAATACCTCAGCAAGACTCTGCTGACCACCCGAAAGGATCTGCTGTCTTCAGTAACCGCTCAGCTGGGATCCGCTGTCACAAAGTGACCTCAGAAGGGATTTGCTGCCTCTGTTGGCCTCCGATCTCCAATGCTGCCACACTTTGTGCCACAAACTAGGGCGTTGCCACAGAATTGCCTCAGACAGTATCGCAGAGGTAAACCGCTGTCACAAATGGGCCTCAAAACCTCTCCGCTGCCACAGGTAAGCACTTGAGGATGGGCCGCTGGCTTAGATGATGTTTTGCTGCCCACACATTGCCAGTCACCCTCGCTGCTACAGAAATTAACCCTTAAGAAAACCTACGCTGCCTCAGGATCACATCCAAATGGGCTGCAGCCTTAGAGAGAGAAACAGGGGCGATTAGAGCCCTGAACAATGGGAGAGGAAAAAAAACAAAACCTCAGGTTAATGTGTTGCCACAGGAGATCACATCCAAATGGGCCGCAGCCTAAATGTGTTGCCACAGGATATCACATCCAAATGGGCCGCAGCCTTAGCGAGAGAGAAACAGGGGCGTTGCTGTCCCACACTTGCTGCCACAGAATCCTTATTGCTACAAGATAAATGAGTGTTGTTTCATAAATTTTGCTAAATAAAGCAGAGAAGGGACTGGCTAGAGTGGATTATTTCACCACAGAAACAAATCAGAAAGAAATGAAAATTAAAACTCTCCAAGAGCCTCTGCTAAAAAATCAGAAAGATCCACAGTTTATGATGATATGATAAAAAGATTATCCTCTCTTTTTTATAAATTCCCTTTGGGGTCTTCTCTCTTATTGAATTTGAATACAATTTTCCCAATATTTATTTTAATTTTCACTTTTATTACAAGTTCCTCTCCATTTACCCCAAATTATTGAATTTGAGTGGCTAACAATTTTCCCAAAATTTACCCCAAATTTGGCTTTTATTACAAGTTCCCTTCCATTTACCCCCAAATTGTCTACTATTACCGGAATAACATGGGTGGTTACCTTTCATAAAAGACAATAGGCTACGTTGTCCTCCTTGGGCCATTTTAATGAGAAGAGGAAATTACAACGTTGCTGTTGGTTTGATTTTTATTCATGCCATAAGAATATCAATCCTAGCATGAATACATTCATGCAACTCCTCTTTTTTTCAAAGAAAAAACTCTCTATTAATGAGTATGGAAATCACATTTCTCATGTGCATTAAGCACAGTACGAAAGGAAACAATTACGTCAGAGTATACTGAGGTAAACTATCACTGTTTATCTTCGGCAAATTAGGTTACAGCTTCACAACAAGACTGTCTATAACAAACCCAAAAAACGCCCAAATAAAAACTCCGAACTGGACGAAAACAAACTAACCAGCAAATATCTCTTCTATTTTCCAAAATTACATATCCATTAACATATGATCATATAAACTAAATGGGAATGATCATAAAAGGACAGCCTTGCAGGCCACTATTTCAGAGAGAAGATCATCAGACTGGGAGAATAGAGGAAACAGAGTTCCCCTCCCAAGTTTCTTCCAGCGCTACAGATCCTTCTATCATACGGGTCTTGGATAAAGTATTGGCTTCAATATTATGCGTTCTAAAAACATGGACAAATGAAACATTTTAGAGGATCATGATGCCTCCAGAAGTCGCTCTGCAATAGGTCCAAGCATTACATTTTAAATCTGTGCTGTACTAGACATCTAATCGATGATTAAAGAAGAAATCATGAAAATCTGCTAGTGCTACACATCCCTCTCTAAACCCAGTTTCATAAGGATCCTTAAAAATTCTGCGAAGTTGTTCAATCCTGCCCCCAGTCCTTCATCGTACTTCCGCTGATGAGGAGGAGAAATAAGAAAAACACTACCATGCAATACAGATGCTTGTGGACCTTGCCTGACCCCATCAATAAAATCCCACTGACGAGTTCTATCTATTAGCTGGTATTCAATCACACGTGAAGTTTTCAGAATCTCTGGCATTCTACAGAATGGAAACATAGCTTGAATCCGAGAGATGACTTGAAAGGTAGGAACATGTTTATCTTAAAAATTATGGGCATTGTGGGACAACCAAATGCCCCAGAGCACTATGCTTGGCAGGGCTTTAAACTCCTTAAGCTCCTTGTTGTCAAACTATGCATGCAAACTTTCCTCCCCTGAATTCCCCTTCCAGATATTTGGCAGACCAGTCACCTGTACAACCTCCTTCCATAGTTGCTACGCATAGGAACACTTGATCACCAAATGTGCTATATTCTCATCCTCCCTCATTCATCCAACTTTACTCTCTTCTTCTATGTACTAGAGGAGATTTTAAAGAGGAGCGGCGGCAGAAGCAGAAGAGATTTTGAAGACATGAAGCACAGTAGGATAGGGATTTCTAAGGGATCTAAGTCTGCAGCATATGAAATTGAAGTTGCAGGCATTATAACCTGCTTCCACCATTACTGGAGACTGTTTCTTCAAGTGGGGCAAAGAACAGGTGATACACCATTTGGAGAGACTAGAGCAGTGCCACCCACGACTCCACACTGAGCTCACTTTATATCTCTGCCAATGAAATGATTATGAGCTTGAACAGGGTGCCGTGGTTATGTCTCCTCCCCCATCACCAGCCTGCTGCATGCCACTTAGCTCCCACTTCTCGACCCAACTCAAAAGGGGAGTGGTCTCTAATATGTGAAATATAATTTAGGGCCTGGAGGTTGTGTGGCATTGCCACTTTGTACATGTATCTCTATTTATACCTCTTTGTTTGTAGCTGGGTATAAATAAACATAGATGTACAAATGTGTATTTGTGTCACTGCATGGGGACGAAATTTTTTGGGTTTTTGTTATTTACTCTACCCATTTACTGGAGGAAAAGTGATTTGGAGGATGTCGCTACATCACAGCGACTCCAATTGTAGCATATGTTCACTTTGTGTCTGTCACTGCCTTCTTTTTTTTTAATTGTGTATGTGTATCCATGCATCAACCACTTCCCATGCGTTGTGGATATGTTTTTTTTTATATATACTAAAGTTATATTTATTGTTATTGAAAATTTATTGATGGTATCTAAAATTTAATTTTTTCTAAGTAAGTCTAAATTCTATTGTATGTAAAAGTACTAGTACAAAAAGCGCACAACGTCGACTAGGGAAGCACGAGCATTGTGCTTGATAGTCAAGCAAGACGAGCATAGTCGGGACTGCCGACGCCGACTTGGGTCCATCACGGGTGGAGCCCTTCGAGGAGCTCTCATGCGCTCGCGGAGGCGGGCATGACTATGGCGAGCAGGGCTTAGCGAAATTCCCAAGCGAGAAGCGAGAGGGAGAAGAGAGGTGCGGCCACCACGCACCGAACGGACGAGGCTCCAGAGACGATGCTACGAGACCACGAAGCAAATTGATAGAGGCCAAGCCATTTTGCAGTGACAATGGTGGCGAGTTCCAAGTATTTCGATTTTCAAGAGGCACCGCGTGAGAGAAATGGCAATTAGGAGAGCCCCGGTTCGGCAGGCCACAATCCGGCATCGCTTTCATAGTGGTTTTAATGGATGCTTCAGTAACGCGAGCTGACGATTCACTGCGGTGGCAGCAGAGCGAGAAGCCGCTCACTCCTCCACATTCAAGTCGCGAGCGTAAACCTTCCATGCCAAACACAATAGCCATGTCGAGGAGAGAAAGTCGAGTGAGCCTTTCAGATCGGAGAGTTCTGGTCAGGATACCGAAAGTGTCACCAAATCTAATGGCGTCTGGGAATATGTGGGGTTTTATATGACGGGTCCATCGGGAAGTGGGTAATTGAATCACGTTCCCAGTGTACACAAGAGGCCCGCATCCGGCGCTAAAATTTAAATTATTGGTAAATATGGGAGAAAATATTGGAAATTATCGAGAAACTTAAAAAATACAAAAATAATCATAATTTTTTCATATTTTTATTCTTTTAAAGCAACGTTAACATCAAACAAACACATTATGACATAAATATGAAAATAGAACTATAATATAAAATGTATAAGATGTCAAGTGGTATATCAATCATTGAGAGTAGACACTGAAATATGATATTTGTCCTCAGTCATAAGTTCTAACAAGATAATAGTTAATACAAAATCACATTAAAACAATAATACATGTATCTCATAAGATGGCCATCATGAGGCATCTAAACACTATAACTATAATCTGATAATAATAATGCACTTAGAAGGTGTGGCCAAAGATTAGGTTTCTCTCGCCCTTGAGAAGCTTGTGGTTCCCATGCAATTCCTTAGTTCCTTCTTCTAATCTCTCTTTCTAGCAGTACCAGGAATTGAGTTCTTTGCAACAAGGACAATGTATGTGGTAGCTATAGGGAAAATACTAAAATCCCCACTTCATGCTCTGGGATTTTGGCAAAGTGGTATTTGAAGTGAGTGATTCCGCCAACATTTCCATTCCACATAGCTTGCAAGTGAGGTTTGTTCTATTATCACCCTCACATGGCTCACCATTCTTCCACATTTGGTCCAATGGCTTTGCCATTTTGTGGAGCTCTTATTAAATTTTTGTGTTTTGGACCTACGACACAAAACAAATGTGAAAATTCAAAAAAAGGTAAGAAAAAGAAGACTCTTAAATTTATAGTATATACTAATTGTTGAAAATAAAGAAAAGAAAGGAATTTTTTTTAGACACTTGGAAATATGGATATGGTATATTGAAGTGAATCTCCACTCAAAAAATGCTCACTCATTACAAAGAAAACTATGGATTTTCCCTTGTTTGCTTGATGAAAAATGGTCACAAGACTCACACAACCCTCATAGCTCAATCTTAGCACAAAAAAAAAAACAAAGATGAAAATGACCCTGAAAAAAGCAAACCTGAACTTTATAGTGCCTTTTCCAGCAGAGGGGCAAAAGGATTCCAGCAGAGGGGCGATAATTTCCTTTCGACTCGCCATAAATTCAATTGGGAAAATTATAGCAATAATATCGCCGAATGTGGTTTTAGGGATAATATTGCGATAATTCCAAAAAGGCGAATTATCACACTAATATTGGCAAGTGTTGTTTTGACGATAATATCACAATAATTCCAATATTATCACGATATGTACTACATTGCCCGGCTCAGAAACCCTGATCTTCAGCAAAACTCGGATTGTCTCTTGGAACCACTGCGCAGTCCCTCCGTGGGCGTAATTCACCCCTTCCGAGGACTGCATCACCTCTCCTAGTGGCTGCGCTGCTTCCTCTGATGTCTTTACTGCCTCTCTGCTATGTACTCTTGGTCCCGAAGAAGATCTTCTGATCAATAACTGCTTCTGCCCCTCGCTACACTGAATCACTTAGATCTTATCTTCGTCCGTCAGAAGAATTCGATATACCTCGTCATTTGTGACTGTGTATACGTGCAGATATTTGTGTTGTATGTCGGTCTGCCTTTACGCTGGTGTATACTTATCTCTTTGTAGGTATGTGTTTGTTCTGAGAATGTGTGTACATATGCATGAATAAATGTGCACACACATCCCTACAGACATTGTTTATGTGCATGCTATTATTGTATTTGTGTATATACATTGTTTCATATGTGGGAATGTGTATCTTGGCAAATATATGTGTGCACACATTTCTACAGACATTGTTTATGTGCATTATGTTATTGTATGGGTGTATATACATTGCTTCAGATGTGAGTATGTGTGTATCTTGTGCATGTATAGATGTATATGGATAAATGTTTATGTATATATCTTTGTGCCTGTGAATATGCATGTATATTAGCACTTGTCTGTGGCTGCATACCTAGGTGTAAATGTTCACGCAGATAGGCAGATGGATGTGTGTGGGTATAGACGATGTTCGTGCCTTGACGGCAGGGAGAAACTCTTTATAGGAGACTGAAAATTCAACATTCTGTCCAATGCAGACACAAAACCGAGGGATATGTTGGATGAACTGCCCTTGGAAAATGCAAAATTAATAAGGTTGATTTTTATATTCACTGCTATGTTTGATCTATTGCTAGTTCTTAGATTGTGTCATTGCTAGGTTCAACGAAATTGGAATGTTCCCATGTGTTGTTTATTTGGTTAGCAGATGTTCACAAGTTTTGTGTTTGGAACAGGGTAGAGCAGATGAGCAAAAAAAATCAAGACTCAAAAGATTACGGTGTTTATATGAAATCACAGGTACATATCCCATCTGGGTTTTTAATCATCTATTTACACCCTCATATATTTGCAAGTAGGAGACGGGTAATTATTTTATTGACAAATAGTTTTGGTTGAGTTTAGCAATTGGCATTATGCCTGAGCAAAGGCAAAAGATCAAAGGCAAAAGCAAAACATGCTTTGTATATCTTAATGGTTGTATGTGTTTTCTCATAAAAGGTCACATGTTCAAAACTAGAGAGAGTAGACTATGTATGTCTTCATAATAGACTTAGCAGTCAAATCGCTGCGCGGAGGTGGATCTCTTGTTCCATAAACAAGAGGTCTCATACACTAATTAAGTGGCTCTCTTGTCCCATAAACAAAAAGGTCTCATACACTAATTAGGTGTCTGGATTGGCCATGACCTTAAAATTCAATATGACAAGACAGAAAAGCTCGGAAGACCAACGCATGCTGGTTCCCGAGTTATCATTTGGGTTTGAGAAGGATGGTGCAATGCCTACAAAGAATACTCACTGTTCAGGTTTTCTTGGGTTTGAGAAGGATGGTGCAATGCCTATGAAGAAGACTCACTGTTCACGTTTTCTTGATCTGAACGCTCTGGAAAAAGCGTTGTTTGGCACTAACATTTCAAATGATCTTCATGACCAAATGCCAAAGTCAAAACACAAAGCTGCAGCTGCTACAGAGGCGAGGCATAGGATAAAGATCAAAAGAGGCAAATATCCCCAGTTAAGGTGGATTACATTTCTTGAAGTGTTTCATTTTATAAATGTTGCAAGGCATAGGATAAAGATCAAAAGAGGCAAATATCTCCAGTTAAGGTGGATTACATTTCTTGAAGTGTTTCATTTTATAAATGTTGCAGCGAAGCTAGTTACATGATCTAGCTATTGGCTTACTGAATGAGGATATTTGTTCACTTTACTGTGCCGGTCAAAGCATTCCAAAGTTTATCATTCTTTGGATCCGTGTAAGCTCAATTTTGTGTTATTTCTATATTAATGAATCTAATTTTCGTTGAAGGATTCACTTCAGTTTTTATAAGCTTCTCTCATGATAGTCCCAAGTTCATTAACATAAATGCGAGATATGAGTGCTGATTTGCCCAGATCTCTTGGTTTAAATGCCAAACACCAATGCAATGAATCTCTTGGTTTAGATGTTAAAGACAATGCAATGTTAAAGGCATTGTATCTATATCTAATAAGGAAACTGGGTTGATAATGAAGAAAAAGGAAACTGTGTTGATAATGAAAAAATATATAATGAAATAACCAGTGTATACAGAGTCAACCCAAATCTTTTGGTTTAAATGCAAAAGACGATGTAAAGGGAATGGCTTTGCATCTATTAATAACAGGGAAACTGTGTTGATATTGGAAAGACAGATATGAAAATTTGAAATACTGAAATACAAAGGGAAGATTGGTGCTCTGCATGATAGAAATTCTAGAATTGACGCTTTGCATCACAAGAAATCTAATAGAAATTCTACGCTACAGTTATATGGGCAGACAGAAAGACCCACTATATGTCTTTGGTCTATGTAATTACCAGCCCTATATATAGCTTATTAGCTGAGCCTATCTAGCTATCACAGTAGTTTGACTTGACTGAAACTCGGCAAAACCCAATTTTATCATTTGTAATACAACTGATTATAATATCTGTAATACATTTGAATTCTTTCAGATGAGCAAGAGACCATTTGGCAGATTTTGGAGGCTTTTTGAAAAAAGCAGTGAACTTCTTGTTAAGTATTTAACAAGTTTTCTCATTATTTTTTTTTATCTATGATGATTGTTAAAGCGTCTACTCAAAATATTGGAGGTTTCAAAACACACAATTCAATCTCCAAAGATTTCAAACACCAATTTTTTTCGATTCTACAACATAGGAGTTTCAGGTAAATTTATTTTGTATCTGACAGGTTCTGGCAGACGGTGGCCAGACTCCGTTAGGCAACCTGCCTCCACATTGTAAGACCGGGGTTTCCAACTAGGGCGTTTTTCACGAACTTAGGGTTTGACACCGTGATCACGGTTGGAGGTTGGCTGGCGTGGTTGATCTTGGGATTCAATTGAAGATGTAGCATTCTACATTCATCTCTACCAGATGTCCCTGTTCGATTCACAGAGAAGTCAATTGGCTGCTAGGTTGCTCGATCCACAGAGAAATGAGTTAAGCTGCTAGGTGATTGAGATTTGGATGACCTGTGGCATTAGCACCCAATGATGGACACGATGTAATTAGAAATGGGTTAGGTAGGTTGCTAACTATTGGCATAGTTAAAGAGCGTTGGTACAGTTCATTTTCTTGGCTGGAAAACCCTATTTGGAAACCATGGTCTTGCATTGTAGCGCACGGTATACGGAGGCAGATTGCCTACGGCGGGAAATGGGAGAAGGTTTCCAGAGGAGCGAGCTAGGGCTTCCATCATCATCATCAAGATAAACCTTCATTAAGGGGTGAGGTCATGGCAGCATAGCTGGCAATGGAAGCGGAGATCGCGGATACTCAGTTGAGTGGATCTGGTCAAGCTGCTTCCAGTTGACCCGATGGAGGTTTGGCGGTAACTTGTCAAGTCTGCGTCGTGTTTACTGAGAGCTTAGGAAAGAGGTACCTGGCCGGGCGGATTCGTTGGAGGACATGATGCACATACTCGATGAAGCCGGTTCAAGGGCTATCTAAGCGTAGGAGGGTGGAATCCAAGTAGGAGGTGGGGGCGCATGAATGTGGAGTTAGTAGGAGGTAAGGGCTCATGAATGTGGAGTTAGTATTGGGAGAACTCTACCTGGAGGAAAAGCAGGGTGGTTAGACTACGGGTTGCTGGTTGTTCCTGCTGTACGCGCCATGTTAGGGATATTCAGGGCCATTATTGCATTATGCAAAGCATTGGCGATGAATATATTGTTAAAAGTTGGCAAGGGAAACCGGATTGACGTGCATGCACAGCATACTTATCCAAAAACCAAAAAAGAATAAAAGAAAATATGAAAAGTTATTGATTTCATTATCTCGTTGTCTTTGAAGGCCAAAAGAATGGGAGGAAAATGTATGTATTTTTTGTACTTTTGGAAAAGTGGAAACAGAAAAATATTTCATTTTAGAATGTGAGGTCTTCAAAGACTGCAGGGAAAATTATGCAGGTTTACTTTCTGTCTTTCTTTCTTTCTAATGGAGAGACCTTAACTAATGAGATTGAGATTGAGCATTAATGGTGATGATTTGGCTGAAATCTGGGTAAGAGATATGTAGGTATGTAAAGATTTTTTTGAAATAAAATAAAATAAATGTAAAGTATAAGATATAACGAAATTAGTTTATCTATAATGTAAAGTTAATATACTATTGTTTTTTTAACCGGTTATTTATTTGTATGTTATTAGCAATTGCCCAAAAGGTGCAAAGAAAGGCTATTAGGGTTGTTTATTTGGACTTGTTGAATTGGAAAAGTTGTACTTTGATTTGAGTTAATAATTGTTGTATTAGATTTAGGCTGTTTAATGTGTTTGTGTTAAGTTGGTAATACACAATTAAAATAATAATTGAAATATTTTGATGATGAAAGTTGATTGAGATATAATTTACCACTTATTTTACCGATGAAAGATTTAAAACCATTGTGAAGAAATATTGATTTTATAGAATGGGCATTTTCTACTAAGAGGAAACAACATGTGCATATTACTTTTGCTTCATTTTATGCGTTCTATATCGTTTGATGAAGGACATATATCTGATATGATGACATTCAAAATGTATGTTGTATTCTTATTCTCATTTGTATTCCCTATTATTGATGTTTATCTCATTTAGCGAAATTATCTATAATTGTTGTAAATCAAGACAATATATTATTACTCTGCATCAAGTTGAACTCGACCCAAAGGATGGCCAATTAGAAGAATCCTACTATTGTTGTATATTGGTTGCTTCAATAGTAGGTTTTGGATGACATTGTTTGCTTAATGTACCACAAGAAGTTGCCATAGGTTCTTTTATGGCACATAACATTATACATACTTATTTGTGCAATAAAAAAAAATACATTTCCCCATCTCCATGGAGTCTCATAGTTTGTTTATACATATCAAACAGGGTTTGTTATCATATGCACACTTTTATTAGCAATGAGAAATGAGGTCTTCTTGTCACTTACAATATAGGATGTGGGAGCTATTCAAAGGATGGTTCTTTTATTTATTTATTTTGGTAAGTTAGGCTATTCTATTAATTCGAAAACATAAAGTTACATATGCTACAGGCTGGGTTGGCAAGCTGCACTTAGCCTATCCCAGCCTTTGTTACACGGTTTCTGCGCTGCTTCGGGGGAGGAAACTGTTGGAAATGTTGTCATTGATGGCAAAGGAGATGACAAAGGAGGAGCACCAGAAACAACAACAAGGCAAAGAGAGCATGAGACATGAAGTAGAGGCAGTTGTAGAAGGGTCATGTGATTAGAGATCTGGAGAGGCAGCAGAGGCAGCGAAAAGAGAAGCAAGGAGCAGCATCAGTCAAGGAGCAGAGGATAACAAAGAAGCAAAGAGCTATTCGAGGTGCAGAGTAGTGAGGACAAAAGGAGGGCCATTGGATTTTGAAAAAGGGGCAGAGTTAAGAGAAGAAGAAGTTCTGCCAAGATAAGAAGAAGTGTTTGCAGGTGGATTCATTTGTATCTATGGGAGGATTTGTTCAGCATTACATGAGTATGATGAGACTCTGTAATTGGGAGTATAAATGGCTCCTATGTGCAATTGTCTGTGCATGGATGATTGTGAGTATATCAGGGTTTATAAACAGAGTTGAATAAACCCTGTGGCAAAGGAGGAGTACCTGAACCAGCAATAAGGCAAAGTAGCAGACATGAAGTAGAGGCAGTTGTGGTGTACATGTTGTGTAGAAATCAATTGAACTGGTTCTGTATAGAAACTCAAGAGGCTGACTCTGTTCATTTGGCATAGCAGAGTAAACCTTTGTTACTTGAAGAAAAAGGCGATTTTAGTAGTTCGGATTGAGCAGCAGGATGCAAGGGTTCGATTTACATAATTCGATACCCATTCTTGTGAGAAAGTCGCATACAACGTTCAGTGGGATAGTTTGATTACACGCTCCACTGTGTAATGAACAGTGAAGGGAGATTGGAAATCTGAAGTCATTTGAGGGCCTTACTACAATAGAAACCAATTAGAAAAAGTCGGCTAGCCAAGGCATAGAGGAAGTATGAATCGAATGCAAAGAAACTGTGAGAACAAAGGTGAATGAAACAACAATAGAGGTAGTATCTCTGTCTGTCAAAGGGGAGCTTCAAAGAACGCGTGAAGGGAATTCATATAAGTCGAATAGCAATTTAACCATGCATTGGTTAAATGTTGGGATTCAATTAAATTCGGAATATTGAAGGCATAGCAAAACTATTAAGAATATTTGAAGCAGAGATGAAATAGAATCGAAATCGGAACTATGAGCTAAGATATGGACGGAGCCCGAGAGGTTATATAAATGTATATATACATTAATGTTGGCTTTTAGTCTGAGCGAAAGACTTAATACTATGTTGACTAAAGACCCAAAGTAGGAATTTCCCCTAAAAGCAAAATTCCGAGAATCATTAACCTAGCTAGAGGATACACTAAAGCGGAAGCGGAAGCTTATATATATACAACACAGTACATATGTTGTGTTTTATATTCAAAGGCTCAAAGCATATACATTTATATGTAGCGCTCTATTGTTCGAGTTAATATATTGTGGGACCCTCACCTAATCGCATCGGAGAAACTTGGCCGTGGAACATGTAAACAAAAATTGCGATTGAGTTCTAAACCTGATGGGCATATAAACTGTAATTCATACATGTTTGAGTTCCTGTAAACAATGATTGATCGCATCGGAGCATAAGAATATCGGAACATGCAAATGCAAATTGCGATTGCGATTGAGTTCCGAACCCGATATGGTTTAAACAACAATTCATATATGTTTGAATTCCAGAGATTTGATAGCTAGTGGGACCCTTTGTTAATCACACCACACTGTTAAAAGATGTGATTGTGATTAATTGCATCGGACCCATCGCATCGGCACATTCAAATAAACAATGTTTCATCGCATCGGAGAAGGGCGGAACATCGAAACATCCTATAGAAGGATGATATTGCGATCAATCGCATCGGGAAAATTACAAAGAATTCAATCGCAATCGGAAGAATACAGTTGCGATTATTGCATCGGGTCTTTCGCAAGGGCAACAATCGCATCGGAACAAATACATCAATCGCAATCGGAAGTGTTCAGTTGCGATTAACCGCATCGACAAATTAAGGGTTTAAAACATTTGATTTGAGGAAATGTCGATATATGTTGATATATATTATGGTTGGCATGTAACAATAAAGTCGTGAATATATGTGAGAACGATAAGCTGGGAGCATTATTATATTAAGTAGCGATAAAAGCCAAGGGCGAAATTAAAGTGAGCCGGCGTGAGAATAGATTCTGATGGGTTTTAAAATATGGTTTCATAACCATAGATTCTGAAATAAGAAACTTCCACAATTAGTTGCCACTTTATGAGTTATAACCACATGATGTTAAGGAAAAGAAAAGCACCCGTGTATGCTTGTAATATGTGGGTTCTTACCATAGTGATTAAACATAGGAATTTAACTTCCGCACATAAGGCGTATTGTGAGTTTTTAAAAGTAGAGCTGTTAACCGTGGATGGATAAGCTACCGCATACATTTATTCAAATTGCCAATGCAGGGAAAGCAAATGGAGAGGCATTTTTATATGCGCCAGACTCTGATTTTATTTGGGGTATTTAAATTAGATTGCCAGATCAGCAGTTATATATATACAACAGACACACAATCACAGTGAACAGGAATATGCACAGGAATGAACTTGACAGGTGTACAAGCGCGGAAAACTAGAAAATGTGCAGAAGACAGTGAGCAGAAGAAAGCAGAATAGTTACCTGATAGCAACAGAAAAGACAAAGCCAACAAAGCCAAAAGCCATAAAACGGGCTGAGTAAAATTGTCTTTATGTAACTGAAAATGTGAATGTAAATGTTGTAATTGATTTTTTATTGTTTGTGATGCATTGGCAAGTCTCCGGAAGAGAACAAAATTCCCACTGTAATATTAAAGTTAGTACCTACAGTTATATTTTTCTGAGTGAGCTGAAAAGAAATGAGAAGCCAGAAGACCAAGAGGTATGACTATCCATTTCGAATTCCTAGAGGAAAACAAACAGTCATCAGGAAATCTCTATAAGTAATATCATCTAGATATGCATAGAGAGGTTGGAGAGAGTGAATATAGAGAATGCAGAGTATGGAATTGAGGCAGAGTAGATAAGAAGAAGGAGGAGCTGATAATGAATCTGAGAAGATGCAGAAATGATATAAGGACATATATGAGGACTGTTGAACAACAGAAGAGAAGGTATAGAACAGAGCTGATATCCAAGGTAAATCAGCAAGTGTTTTTCTTTTGAAAGAGTAAGGAAGTTGGAGCTTCCCTATCAAATTGTAGCTTGATAGATGTCAGTTGTAGCTAACTGAGGTAGGAGCCTCCTGTAGGTTGGTGCCTGCAGAAAATAGATGGGATTTGGTGCTTCCACATCAAGTTGGAGCTTGATAAAATGTCAGTTGTAGCTGGCTGAAGTTGGAGCCTCCTGTAGGTTGGTGCTTGCAGAAAATTGATGGGAGTTGGAGCTTCCTTGCAAGTTGTAGCTTGCAGAATTGAGGTTGGAGCCTCCTGTAGGTTGGTGCCTATAGAAAATCAGTGGTGAGAGGGAGTAATGTTTTTCGCATCATAAATGAATAATATGTGGTTTTCTCCCTTTATGGGTTTCCACTTATATCTGGTGTCTCTGTGCATGATGTTTATGTGTTGATATGGTTTATATCATCTGCTTAATACTTTCTGCTCTCATATTAAGTCTACTGTTACATTATATTAATGCTTGCTGCTCACATCCTAAGATTACTCACATGTTAAGTTGAACATGAAATGAAGGTGTAAACAAGTGTTAATGAAAAAGTTTTAAAAGTCCATGAATGTGTTAAATTGATTCACCCCCCTCCCCCCCCTCTCAGTTTAACTAAGGGTTCAACAGAAACCAACTCAGACAAAAATTATAGCAGAGAATTACATTATGCGCAGTAGCGCTGACATATCTAAGAAACATAAAGTAAACGGTGGCAGAAAGGAACTGATGGCGAGCATGACAAAAAACATAGGAGAACTGTGCAGCTGCGCAAACTTCACTTTCCACCTTCATCATCACTGTAGGGGGTCTCCTCCTCAATGGGGCAAGCAGGAGCCTGTGCAGCAGCTGCCTTCGCATCTGCTACTGTACGCTTGGGATTGTAGACTAGTGCGCAGAGGATGGGGGAGTCCAGATCTACTCCGTCGGGAACCCGCGTCTAGATGCCATCGGAGTCCATCACCTAGATATCTGTATCCTCATCGTCCTTCTCCAGAACTAGCAGCGGGTTAGTTTTGCGGTGCTGGGGGGGTGTGTCTGTGGAGAAATGGTGGACTTCCTTGGACCACGTCTTCCTCTCTGTGCGGCGTGCCCAGAGGCTTTTGCATGCTGCTTGGGATCGAGACTCTAATGCACAAAAGTGCTGGAAGAGAAGCCATCTATCGACTCGAGACGGTTATCCTTGCCACGGTGATAACGGCCAGGGAGAGCCCCTCTCTGTCCTCCTCGGATAGTTCGTTGGCTAAGTCTTGGAGCCATTGCGCACCGAGGCAGGGGGGATCAATTCTGAAAAAAAGGTGGCACAAAAGGGTGAGCAGCGCTGGGGTTCAGGGGGTAGGAGTAGCTGGGGGGAAAATGCGCAGGAAGGGGTGCGACAGCCCAAAGGAGACTGCGTAGCTCTACGCTGAGAGTAGAGCTTCGCAACCTATTGAAGTTAGGGAGAAGTCAGAGCAGAGTAAAGGAGAAGAAAGGCAAAGATAACAGATTGAGTATTGAAAGGGGCTAAGAGCTCATTTCTTTAAAGGGATGGGGATGTGTGCGATGAGGATAGCAATGAGTAGGCTTTGCACGCATCTGCGTGTGATGATTGAGAACCTGAGCAGGCTCGAGGGAAGGGGGATGGCTGCAATGCAGGTTAATCATGATGGTCATAAATGGTGATGGATGTGAGGTGATGCTTAGGACATGATAACACAGTTCTTGTCCTCTCATCATCATTGCTGGTTCTGTAAGTCTTGTGCAAGTGACTAACCATATGAGGATCCGTAGCATATGAGGCTCTGCGCAGGAGATATCCATTTCCCGTGGAGTGTGGGATGTGATTTGCAAGCGTGTCAATTCTGTCACCCGCATCCAGGGGGTGTCGATCCTTCTGAATGAGAGTGAGGCAGTCCTGTCTGAGAGATTCCTCCTCAACCTGTGCAAGGGTGGAGTGATGCAACTCACAATTGCTTTCCACCCCTTTGTTCGCCAAAAGATCTACAACAGAGTTGGTTTTCCTACAAACGTGACAAAAAGTGATGGCTCTGTGGTTGTGAATCAACAGTGCCAACATCTTGAGCTTATGGACAAGTCTCTAGTTGTTGGAAACTTTAGACGAAGTCATGCCTTGGAGGATTCTAGTAGTAGGCATAGTTATGATTTGCGAATCTCCCTCTATTTCCAGGGGGAAGTAGTGAAATTCGATGGCACTCACACCTGGTGTGATGAGGCCTTCTAGTCACTGAGTTGGCACAGATCCTGAAAAAATGGCGTGAACAATTCAGAGATCCTCTTGGAGTCTCTCCTGGTAGTCTCCAACCCACGGTGGAGATGGCTTGTATGGTTTTGGACGCTCCATCAAAGTTGCATTTGAAGAAACCATTAGAGGGGGGAGACCATTTTTCTGGAGCAGGGGTTCTTCAACTTTTTCTTGAAGGAGTACCCATGGGGTGTTTAGACCATTTTCAGCTTGTTGTTTCAGGTACCTTCATGGTAAAATAGTGGGAACGCACCCGACCCAAGCTTCTAAGGCCAGATCTAAATTGTTGTGAATCGCATCCCATAGCTTTATCGTGGAGGAAAGCATTTTCTTGGCTGGGCATGTTATTTTTCCTCTCCAATGTCCTTATGAGGATGCAGATGACCCGCCATAATCTATTTAGGAGTGGCATAGGTGGGTGCTGTCTCGATGTCATTATGCGTGGTGTTAATGATGTTGCCTCGTGCGCTTCAAACTGGTATAAGACAACTATTTTTGTTCACAAGAAATTGGCACATAAGACTGTATGAGTAATGGTCGAGAAGCCAGTTAGAGTTCAAGAGATGAATGATGATTCAGAGGCCCAAATCTCTCTTCTGTGCAGATTCTCCCATGGGAGTATGTGGCTATCAATAAGTGTCACAGCAGAATATCAATTTTAGGCCAAGGCATGGTTTCTGCATTTTTCTTTCCTGGGAAGGTCCGTTGTGGCCTGGTTCTCTGTTTGGTGATAATGCTGTAGCCTTTGATTGAGTAAGTCCGCTGCAGAGGCATTTCCTGTAGAGGATTTCCTGCTTGTTTAGCTTTGTGATTTTTTGTACGAAGCTCCCTTCCGCATTTCTCTGGCTGGTCATCTGGGTTATTTTTTCTATCCGCTCGTATGGGCCACGTCGCCCGAGCTTCTTTGGGAGGTATCGTCCGTATAGAAGTCTTACACCTTCTGTCGTTGCCGTCCTTGGAGCGCAGCACTCCAAAGAGGTCTGTGGTAGATGGAGGAGAGGCCGACATCTGTTGCCAGGAGTCCTCCCATAATTTGGCCTGGTCACCACTTCGTAGCTCCTAGAAACTATGATTTTGGATGATCCGTTTTTTATTGCTTGCTGCTTTCCAGATTTGGGATCCAACCAGATTTAGGTTGTACCTTATGGGATCCTCCTTTGGCAAGTAAGGCGCATACTTGGCAGCCCATATGTTGGCCCATGGAGTGTTGGGGTTGGAGACCCATTTCCACCATATGTTGGCTCCCATTATGGTATTGTTGTGCTCAGGATCACATAGTCCTAGTCCTCCCTGACTTTTAGGCTTTTAGGCGTGCAAACATCCTTCCAATTGACTAAGGCCCATTTGTTTTTTCCTTTGGTGCCTCCCCATGGAAAAAATCGTTGCAAGTTGCGTATGGATTTGAGGACCTATTTGGGAGCTGCAAGGACTGAGAAGAGATAGATGGGAAGGGATTGTAGAACATATTTAATGAGGACTAGATGGCTGACAATGTTGAGGGCACAGTGGGTCCAGTTGGATATACGAGTTTCTATTTTGTCTATAAGAGCTCTCCAGGAGGAGTGATTGATGGCAAAGTCAGTCAACGGAGCTCCTAGGTATTTGGAGGGTAAAGATGCAATGGAGAATCCAAGGATGAAATCGATGGTGCGTTGGATTAGAGGGGGAGTATGAAAGAAGAAAATATGCGATTTGTCAGGGTTAAATTATGTACCGAAGGCTTCAGAGAAAGAGTCTAGAACGGATTTGAGGGTTTGGGCTTCCTGTACCGAGGGGTAACCCATAATCAGGTTGTCATCCACAAATTTCTGGTGAGAGGAGGGAGGTAGGTTGTGGAGGGGTAAACCAAGCAGGGTGCCAGTTTGGATGGAGCTTTTGAGCAGGCGACCCAATCCTTCGACCATGATGATGAAGATAAAGGGAGAGAGAGGGTCCCCTTGTCTTATGCCTCTCGAGGGGTTGAAGGTGGTAGAGGGGATGCCATTGACCAGAATGAAGAGAAAGGGAGAGGTGATGAGACTCATAACCCATCTAACCCAGGTTTGACTGAAGCCAAAGGCTAAAAGAACTTTTTTGATGTAGTCCTAGCTGAGTTTGTCAAAAGATTTGGATAAGTCAATTTTAAGAAGCATGCCAGGTTTTTTGGTGGTTTTAAGGGAGTGAATGACTTCATGAGTAAGGATGATGCCATCAAGAATTTGCCTACCTTCCACATAACATGTTTGCTCCGGGGAGATGATGAGGGGAAGGAGCTTCTTCAGCCTGTTAGCAATAACTTTGGAGATAATTTTATAAATGACATTGCAAAGAGCTATAGGTCTGTACTTACTTCGTGAGGCTGCTCTGTCTTCTTTAGGAACCAAGGTGATGAAGGTGGAATTTAGCGCAGGTAGAAGCCAATCGGTGGAACGTGATTCCTCCACAACTTCCCAGACTTCATTTTGAATGGTTTCCCAGAAGAAATGTAAGAAGTTGGTGGTAAAACCATCGAGACTTGGAGCTTTCCCTGCCTTCAGTTGGAAGACTGCCTATTCCACCTCAGATAGAGAGGTAGTTGCAAGCAACATCCTGTTATGTTCCTCCGTAATCAACTTGGGGATATGTTGAGTGATTTCCCCAATGGCCTCATGCCTCTGGTGGTTGGGTTCCTGAAGGATGTCCCTGAAATGATTTCATAGCTCCTCAGTGATGGCCGCTTGCGTTTCTAGCCTTTCCCTCCTTTGGTTCTTGAGGACTGTGATTCTGTTGTGCATCCTGTGTTGAATGGTGTAGCGATGGAAAAATTTGGTGTTTCTTTCTCCCTCTTTGAGCTAGTTGATTCTTGACTTTTGTCTCTAGAGGGCTTCTCCTTGGTTCCGTCTTTCTTCCAGCTAAATAGTTAGGGATTTCTCCTGATGATCTTACTCATCTGAGCGCCCCTCTTAGATAATTTTCTGTTACAGTTTCTTCATTTTTTCCTCCAGATCTTTCTGTTTTGTGAATATGTTTCCAAAGGTTTTTTATTCTAGACTTTCAGTTGTCCTTTGAGTAGTTTCAATTTTATTTGGTACTAGCGCATTTTGGTGCCTTGAGGAGGTGCTAAGGAGGACCACCATTTGGAAATTATTTCCTTGAACCCCTGGTGCCTGAACCAGCAATGTTCGAAGTGGAAAGGTTTAGGTGCATGCTTACTTGGTTGGATCCATTGAAGTTGTATCGGCCAATGATCAGATCCTGCTATCGGGATGATGGTGGAATCTATGTTACCTCTGAGTCGGATAAGATCTTCGGTAATGAGGAATCTATCCAATCTTGAGGCTATCCGATGGGCATCTCCTCTTTTGTTGTTCCACATGAAGGTTCCGTTGGAGGTGTGTAGATCTATAAGGTTATTACCCTGGATAAATTTTTTGAATCCATTACTAACTGATTCCAGATGCATCCATTCGCCTTTCTTTTCCTGAAGATTGGTGATCATGTTGAAGTATCCTCCCAAGAGTCAGAGAGGGAGGGATCGTTGTTTGTTGATTCCCTCTAGGTTGTCCAAGAGTGCCAAGTTTTGTTGATCGTTTTGTGGAGAGTAGACATTTGTGAGCAGGCCATGGATGTTCGTGCCAACCAGGTGAAAGTTGGCCTGAATGAAGTGTCTGTTAGCATGAAAATTCTCTAGGGATATTATTTTGGGGTTCTAGATGATTGCCAGGCCTCCAGACGCCCCGTTTGCATCTACCGTTATTGTATTGATGCCTTTCCAGATCTTTTTGAAGATGGTATCCAAATTAGTGTTGGAACATTGGTTTCTTGCATGTAGAATATTGTTGGATGTTCCTCTGTAATCATTTTCTTTATGATCCTGTGCTTCGTGGGGTTGTTGAGCCCTCTAATATTCCAAGAGATGAGCTTCATGGGATATGATTGGAGGTGAGGGCATAGAATCTAGTCAGCTTGGGGAATCACCTAGAGTCCACCATTTCTTTCCCTATTTCTATGGTTCTTTGCAGGGTTGTTTTCCTAACCCTTTTGCGGGAATCTTTTGTGAAGTATTTTGTGTTGATGAGCGTGCCTCCATGGATACCCAAGGAGGGGAGTTGATGTGCTCTGGCGAGGATTTCTTCCATTTTTTGGATTTGTTGCTCTAGAATTGATATGTATTCCTTCTTGTTGCAAGCTTCCTCTAACCCGATGAGATCTAGGCCTTCCAGATCTATGCTCTGTGGTTCTTCCTCCATCGCTTCTAGGATCGATTCCATGATCTGTTCTTTGCCCTTTGTCATGTTGTTTTCCCCTGCAGTGTTTACAGTAGGTGGTTTCAAGAAGGTCTCAAGGGGGAGCTTGTCCTGTTGAGCCTTGGAGGATTGGGCCTGCGCCGTAGAGGTACTCCCAACTTCGATGACTGGTTCGAGTTCGTTTTCATTTAGCTGATTTAGGGCTGCGAAGCTGTTGCTAATCGTAGGTCCTTTTTTATTTTGCCGAGGGGTAGCTCTCCTGTTATGTCGTTTTTTACTTGATACCTTCGTGAATCCTTCCTGTTTGTTAGGTTCCTTTTCAGCAGTGGCTTTCCTGTTTAGGGGACAGTCTCTGAAGAGATGCCCATGTTGGTGACACTTTCTACATATAAAAGGAATGTGCTCATAATCTACAGTTTGTGTCCATTCAAAATCTTCACGCGTCAGACTTACCTCTCCTGGTAGCGGTTCAGCTAGGTTCATGTAGACGCATATGTGAGCGTAGGTTGCGTAGCGGTTGATCTTGGTCTCCTCTGCCATCTTGACGAACTCTCCTAATGCATTGTCGATGTCTCTGAGGGTAAGCTTGTCCCAATAGTCTTGGGGGAGAGAGTAGAGCCGGATCCAGGCCGGTGCCGAGGTAAGATCCTGTTTATCTCGGTTACCAGGGTCTGAGGTATAGACCTGCAGTGTTGAAGAAATAGGGACCCCCATCCATTATCCTATCTTTGTCTTCAGAACAGGTGAAGAGTATATTGAAGAAGCCTTAAGCGCACAACTGTAGGTCAATATGGCCTTTGGGTTTCCACTTCGAGGCTATCCATCCCCTTAGCGCTTTTTTCGTGGGATAGAAGCCCATGAACTTGCCTATCAGTGCGTGATCTTTCATGAATTAGATTATGCCATTTATGCAATGCGTTGGGAGTTCTATCACTGTTTTCTTGGAGTTCTTTAGTATGCATGTTGCGGATTTAGTGTTCGTTGTTGTTGTTGCTTGTGTATTTGTAATCTGCGCTGTGGGTGTCACCCTTGTATTTTCTTGAGACGGGCCAAAGTTGTGCTGATTGACGGTATCAGCCCTTACAACCGCCCCTATGGGAGGCTGGCGTGTGAAGGGCGCAGTAGTCGTCCCCTCGCTGGAGTCGGTCATCGGGTAGCCTAAAGCTGTCCAGGTGAGAAGTAACTATCTATCAGTCTGAGGGAGGAGGTCTGCTTAGGGCAGCGAATGCCAGAACCAACAAACCCTATGTCATGGAGGTCGGTTTGGTCCAGAGCTCCGCTAAGGTTTTTTTCGACCTCATGGTTCTTATATTACCAACAATAGAAACTTTATAATTATTCATCATCTAATGGACCCACAACGCATGGAGCTTTTGTATGAACTCTCTAGTATGGTATTCACCTAATGTTTTTACACCACCAATGAAATAATTTGGCACTTAAAAGGTAAGTGGAACATATTTCCGCTCATAAGTAAAGACACTCATCTTGCGCCCTTTCATTCCTCTATCAGGCATGTGGCTCGTCCTCGACATGCGGCGACCCCAGGAGCACATGGTTGAGCATCCCATTTCCGAGTTGTTGCAAGCTTCCATCCAAGGGAGAAAAATTGCACTCGTGCCCCCCGACAATAGCCCAAATTATCACTATGTATTCCACTGACGACACTCTGTCACCTTTTCCAGGACCCCTCTCCTTCACTCCCTTACCACCCTCTTGAAGGTTATAGCTATCTTCCCCTTTGAGTGCCTTCACTAGGCCACCAACCTACCCTATCGGCTTGGTTGAATTCCACACAGCCCGACCTGGTGAACCCTTCTCCCAAGCACATGAAGACCTCCCCAGTGAATACTAAGAAATAAATTGAAAGAAACTCACGTAGAACCCCACCCACAACCAAAATCCTATCTTTACACATGCCCGCAAGTTATAATTCCCCATAGACTTCTCCAATGGAAACCCAATTTTCAACTGACTTCTACTCCTGCAGATCCATTTCTTGGCCCAATTCCCATAATTGACACAAACCCAGGCCTGAATTACATCCCCAAACTTTCCCTGCGGGATCACTATCCATGCCTCAGAAAAATTTCCAAAGCCACCAACTCTAGTTCCTGAATTCCCCACCTGCCCAACCTCCTGAATTACGGAACCCTTAACTAATTGACTCTTCTCTTTGCCTTCTAATCTGGACAAAGTCTGCCTCAAATGAAAATTCCACTCGAACTTATTGACTGTAATCTTCCCAAGCTTGTTGTCATACTCAAACATGAATCTCTTGTATAAATAGAGATTAAGCTCGTCATGGATGACCTCACATTGTAACCACTCAGTACTGCCATTCTCTCCTCGAACATCCATAATTCCCTTGTACCTTGAATCAACCTCTAACTTGTTTCTCCAAGGATTTCCCCACTCAAACTGACGATATCTGCACGAAGGGATTAATTGCCTCCCTCGTTTTTCCAAGCTTCGCATGCCCAAACTATCAATGCGCTGATAACCAACCTTGAAACAAGACTTGGTTACCTCAGCTCTTCTACACAAACCAGAGTTGATGCCAGGTGAAAAGCATGTGAGAAGAGAAGAAGCACACGTCCAATCCCAATGTCCCACGATGGGGAATACGTTTCCACGGGCTTCAACGGGCAAATTTGGTAAGCGATGTCAAATGGGACAAGGCTTGTGAGGTCCCATGGGACATAGAGGCCACCGAGGCATGGGGTGCAGGAATAGACAAAGCGAGGGATGAGAACTCAAAAGCGAAGGGAAGTGGGGGGATGAAGGGGGAATCAATGGGAAGAGGGGGAGCAAAGGGAAGGGGAGGGGGCATTAAGGGAGAGGAGGGATGAAAAGAAGAGGAGCGGGACCAAAACGTTATACACCAAGACTCAAGACTCCAAGAACATTAAATACCCACAAAATGCTATTTCACCATATTTAGATCGACTCATCCTCCTTTCCTCTCCGACTCTCATTTTACCTTTGATTTTAATTATTGATTTCAATTTAAGGGGATCATAATATTTCCATCATGGCCATTAACAATACTTCTCTCCTCCATTGATAGGCAAGCTTGGTTAGATTTTCTATCTACTTCTTTATTCTACCCTCTAAAGTGTTACATAGGAAAATACCTTCTTTGAAAAGAAGTGATCCCTCTAGCCCAATGATAGCATTGTTATGAAACCAGCTCACAAAAGAGAAGAAAAGATAGATCAATGACTTAGAAATCAACCTCTTCGAGGGGGAAACCTCATTTACATTACATAAATGAACAATTCTTGAATCATACAAATGACAAAATCTCCTTTCTATATATAGGAGTCCAATGGGTCACAATATAACCCTAACCAACATAACAATAACAATGGAAGGGCACAACAATAACAATAGTGGGCTTCTATGGGGCACAATAATAACAATATGGGAACTACATGGGCATGGCAATAACAATAATGGGAGTTATACTAATAATAACAATAAGGGAATATACTATTATTATAGGGACCTAGCATGCCCCTCTCCTTCAAAAAAAGTGTCGTCCTCAACGCTTGAGTAGTTCTAGATGCTTGTGTATAAAATTCTCATCCTCCCATGTCGAATCTTCAGCGGGTAAGTCCTTCCATTTGATGAGATACTCTGAAATTGATTGATTTCGTAGCTGCCGTGGTCTTGTTTTTGTGACTGCTTCAGGTTCCAATATGATTTTTCCTTCTTCGTAAACTTTTGCCAATATTGTTTAAACTAGGAGCTTATCACCTATTACCTTGTTTAAGCAAGAAACATGGAAAATTGGGTGCACTCGAGAAGATGCAGGAAGCTCCAATTTGTATGCCTATAGTACCAATATTTTTCAACACCTTGTAAGGACCATAATACTTTGGTGATAATTTACTATCCTTCTTATCTTTCTTGAGGTTCATTTGTTTATATGGTTGTAGTCATAAAAATACCCATTCGCCTACATCAAAACTTATTTCGCTGCAATGTTGATATGTTTTTTGTTTCATTTGATTCTGTGCCAAAGTGAGGTTATCCTTTTTAAGAGTTGGAGAACTTGTTTTTGATGCTCGTTGTGATCTTCCACTGCTTGAACCTTAGAATTATCTCTTAAAGATGATGTGATGGACAGTGGATGATATCCATAAAGTGCCATAAATGGGGTCATTTTTCCTGCAGTATGGAAGGAAGTGTTATACCACCATTTAGCCAGAGGTAACCACTTGACCCATTGTGTTTTTTTATCAAATACAAAGCAACAAAGTTATCCTTCCAAACTTTTTGTCACTATCTTAGTTTTCCCATCAGATTGAGGATGATATGATGAGCTATGAGCTAATTGAGTACCCAAACAAGAAAATAATTTCGTCCAATTATTTCTTGTAAAAATGGGATCTATGTCAATTATAATGATCTTTGGGCTTCCATGTAGCTTTTGAATTGTTTCCATAAATGCAGTAGCAAATTTACTGGTTTTAAATGGATGAGATGATGCACAAAAGTGTGCATACTTGGTAAGTATGTCAATTACCACCATGATGACATTCTTTCCTTCGGACTTGGGTAAACCTGTGATAAAATCCATTGAAACCTCCTCCCAACGTTGACTTGGAATGGATAAAGGTTGTAACATACATGGGGTATTAATTGTCTCAACTTTATTTTGTTTGAAAGCCAAACATTCTGCCACAAACTTGGCTCTTGTTATCACTCCGT
Source organism: Pinus albicaulis (assembly GCA_034641835.2). NCBI lineage: Eukaryota > Viridiplantae > Streptophyta > Pinopsida > Pinales > Pinaceae > Pinus > Pinus albicaulis. The sequence continues at coordinate 1,486,867,524 of CM076570.1, forward strand.
AATTTCGACGCTGAAGACAGAATCTCGGAGGCAACATCAAAACCACTTCGGGCCTAGGATCTATCCCTCCTCGACCCAGAGAGGGATCTCTCTATTAGATATAGCTTTGTTTATTGAGAATTTTATGCTAGATATTAGATGCGGAGTTTGGACTTTGAATTGGTTTGGTGGGAAAAGCAAGGGAAATCCATTGGGCAATGGAGTCAAAGAGACTCGGGTGATTAAATGCAGAAATATCAAGCATGAGTGAAGCATTGCAAGCTAGGTGCACTACCATGGATATTTCAGACTTTTGAATGGATTATGAAAAGAAGAAATGTACGGCGAGGTAGAGACTGAGGAGTAGTTAAGAATTCCTCAATCTGTCCTAGGATGTAAAGTTCAACAGAAACCGAGGAGAAATTAAGAATTCCTTGATTTGGCATCAATGGAAAACATAGACTATTGTAAACACAACCAGAACAGGGTGCTCTAGATAAAAAATCCTATTCTTCACACTTTCTGTTTTACAACTAGATTGCAGAAATACAGAGCTATAGAAACAATGGAAAAACACATAAAAATAGGAGAATACTTCACCATTTCAAGCACCACATGAATCCTGAACAACTGGTCTTGTATTACTCTTCAAATAGTCACTTGAAATTCAGTGAACAACATTACAGAATGGGACTGTTCCTCATTGCAAATTCCACCCCCCCCCCCTAATACTTTGAACAATGAATTATTTATGCTAATCCTACTAACTGATTACAATTGGTGTAGTAACTAACAGTTACTTTCTTGTTAACTACATAACAGAGAAGGACTAACATTATTCGACATGTGTAAAATAAAATAGTTAGGGTTAAAAGGACATCTGAACATTTGGCGTTGTTTTGATTTCTTTGAAATGCTCAATTGGATCAACTCCCCCATCTACTTTAGAAAAATTGTTATAACGCTAATGACACATGTAAAACTAATTATCAATCTTTAAGGAAGTGATTGCAACAGGGGTGACATGTGTAAAACTTCCTGCTGCTGCTCAAGATGTTGTTATTAACAAGAACTGCTTTGCCCTTCGAGAGATGGACAACATATAAGAATAATGATTTGCATTCAGTGGTTTCTCCCCGTGCTATCTTGAGGTTGAGTAAGCATTGTGACAGCTGGAAGATACACCCGTAACAGTCTTGAATACGCCCTGTCACATATTGGTTTGTACTCTGTAGAGCATTGCAAACTTGATTGTACTTTTAGTCTTCTACACGCACTCATCGGCAAGCCTCAATGTCGAAGGTAACACCGTCTACATACCTCTTAATTTTCACAGATGGATTGTAGTGGAGTTACGGTGGCCGGAGCGGGTAGGTGCTATCGGAGCGGAGGTAAAGCCGATTTCGCGGGGGTGAGGAGTGGTAGGTGGTATTGGAGAAGGGGGGTGAAAAGTAGCTAGGGCGCGCCAAGTAGCAGGAATGGCGGTAAGGGATACCACCCATTTAAAACCCACCCCACCCCCCATAGTTAAAGCTCGAAGGCTGAGGGGGAAAGGGATGCTGACCGTTGGATGAGAAGATGAGGAGCAGAGACGATGCTAAGGTGGAGGGTAGTTTAAAAGTGGACATGATGTGGCAAGGATGTGGGGCCCAAACTCACATCGCATATCGCAAAGCAGAAGTGTTGCATACAAGCGGCGGAGTTGGAAGTTAAATCTTGCGATGAGCAAAGGGCGATAGTGGGACGTGACGTGGCAAGGAGATGGGGTCCGAACTCATATCGCATATCGCGTTCGACGGTTTTAAAATTTCCCCGGGCACTTATCTCCTGAGATTTGCGAAGTGTGCTATGTGATTGGGTCCCACCCATATCGAAAATCGCAAGTTTTTAAAGTTATCGCACATTGCAAAATTTAGAATTTATCACACATCGCAACATTTAGCATTTATCGCACATCACAACATTTGTTTTTTATCACACATCGCGATATTTACCACTTACCACACATTGCAACTTCTGACGTTTATCGCACACCACAACGAATAACTTACTGCATCGCCACTTAAACCAACTGACCTGCGATGTGTTAACATGTAAACATAAAGAACGTCGATTGCGATGTGCGATGGGCGGTGGGGAAAAGGGTAACATGGCGGGGAAAGGCCCAAACCATAATATGAGGATTTCCAAGCATTTTAGGCGCATAAAAGAGCGATATGTGTCCCACTATATCGCATCGGAAAAATTTTAAGGTGCCAAACTTAGATGCAAAATGATATGAGTTCGAAGTGCAGATGCGAAAAAGGTAAGGACGGGTAAGATTTCTTTGCGGTTTATAATGTGTATGATATATATGTATGTATCAAGCAGCCTAAAGTGGAGGCGGAGCTGCGAACAAGGTAAGTTTAAATGGGAAAATGATATGGTTGTTAGTGGGTGGGCAGAGTTGTTTCTTTAACTCTAAAAATCGAATTTTAATAGTTAAAGAAGGGGTTTGAAAGAAATGAAGCGTTGGAATTTTAGAAAAATGGAAAAATGAAGGACAAAAGAGGGTAAATGAAATGAAATGAGGGCAGAAATAAGTTTGCTCACCATCACACCTTATCAAAAACACTTTTTTTTTCAACTGAACTGAAAGGTAGATTGATTCCTTTGATGTTCTAGAGAGTCAAGATTTCCCTTCTTTGTCTGGAAATAAATGGCCGCCATGGAATATTATCTTCAATATACAAGATCTGAAAAGAATAATCAGTCACCTTGTGATACTATAGATTATAGGGTACTAACAGCTCCGATACCAAATGTTATGAAACCAACTCACAAAATAGAAGAAAATATAGATCAACGACTTAGAGATCAGCCTCTTTGAGGGGGAAACCTTCTTTACATTACATAAATGAACAATTCTTGGATGATACAAATGAAAAAACCTCCTTTCTATATATAGGAGTCCAATGGGTCATAATATAATCCTAGCAAACATAACAATAACAATGTAAGGGCACAATAATAACAATAGTGGGCTTCTATGGGGCACAATAATAACAATATGGGGACTACATGGGCACAATAATAACAATAAGGGGCTATAATAACAATAACAATAAGGGGATCATTTCCTTTTTTCGATCCGATCTAATTTTAGGTTGCGGTTGCGATTCTGCACTGCAATTTAGGTTTCGATAAAATAGGGGAACCAACAACCACCGCCATGAGTGCAACTAGGGGTGGGGAGCCTTCTCCCACCCCTTCGATCTCCGCAGATGAAGCATTCAGAAGGTTTATTTCACAGAAAGGGAAGAAACAAACGAACCCAGCAATCTCGAAATTTATCAAAAAGCTGGAAGAAATTCCTGAGATCGCCTTGCCAGAAGATCAACCAGTAAAAATTTCCCTAGCTCTGGCTGATAAAATTTTGGTAGGAAAATTTATGGGATGTTGGCCCTCAACAAAAATAACATATGACTGGATCCAGTGAAATTGGAGGCCTCAGCTTAAAAACAATGTGATCTGTTATGCCGTCGGAAGAGGATTTTTTATCTTCGAGTTCACAACCAAAGAAGATCAAGATCTGGTCTTCAGAAACGGGCTGTATTTCATGGGAAACCAAGGATTGTATCTTAACAAATGGACACCCGAATTTGATCCTTCAGTCGATGTCCCTAAATAGGTCCAAGTTTGGGTCCGGCTTCCCAATCTACCGTTCCACTGCTGGAGCTACAACTCTCTGTAGAAGATTGGAAATGGTCTAGGTCGTTTAATTGACAAAGCAAATAACAAAGGCCAATATACCTGTGCAAGAATCTGTGTTGAAGTAGGTCTGGAAGCTGGCCTGCCGGAAGCGGTAAAACTCACCGTAGGGGAATGGCATCACTATCAAAAATTGGATTACGAGCAACTACCTTTCAAATGCAGAACTTGTCACGAACATGGACACTTCCAACTAAATTTCCCAAAAGCCCCAACAGTGATCAAAGTGGATGAAGAAGGATGGAAAGAGATCAAAAAAAGGCAAGGCGATCCAAAAACCAAATGAGAAGAAAAGCGTAGGGCCAACGGAGTTGCCCCAACCTAATCCGAAAACCAAAGAAGTTCCAATAGAAGGTTCATCTTCAGGGGAAAAGGCAGATGTCAATGAGATCCAAGAGTGCCAGACCCTTCGAAGAAAGTGAAAGAAATCGAGGCAAAGACAAACCTTTCTCCTTCAGAGGATGAACAAAGGGAAAAATAAGAAAACGAAGAGCACATCAGCCTTGGTTCCGACATTGGGGGAGAATCAGAACATGGAGACTCTGAATCAAGCAGCTCTTAAGTCACTCCTATTAAGATGGCCAGGGGTCGAAAGTCCAAGAAGAAACAAAGAGAGGAAAAAACTTATCTGGATGTGATCCAAGGCTCCCAGAAAACCCTTAAAGGAATGATGAATACTAGATCCAAGCGCAAGCACGGCTAGGCTCCAAAGGGAGCTTCAACCCCCCAAGCCAGTAAATAATGAAATAAGTCTCTTGGAATTGCAGAGGGCTAGGCAGCAATATGAGAGAAGAAGCCCTGAAAGACATTGTGAGATTGTACTCGCCGAAAATCCTTCTCATCCAGGAGACAAAGTTGGAGGACCTTCTTCTTCTCCAGGCAAGCAAAGCATTCTGGAAAAAAGGCCAAGGGAGAGATGTCAGTGCTAGAGGCGCCTCTGGAGGGATTGCTTCCTTCTGGGACAGCTCCAAATATGATTTGGTAAATGAAGAATGCAGCCTCCACTGGCTCTTCACAAAGCTTCTCCATAAAGAATCTGGCCATCAAGTAAGTATGTTCAACTTATATGCTTCGGTCTTACCAGCTGAGAAAAGAAGCTGTTGGGACTCGCTATAGTCCTATCTTATTTTGCACAACCTGTAAAATATAATTATTGCAGGTGATATGAATGTGACTTTAGCTGCAGAAGAGAAAAAGGGGGGCTCACCTGTTAGGGATCCAGCTAGAGAATGGGTTGAAGACCTCATGTTAGGTTGGGATCTGGAGGATATCAAGCCCTCCTTTGGAAAATTCACTTGGACCAATAAAATAATAGGTCCCGAGCACATTGCTGCCCGTTTGGACAGATTCCTTGTCCAAGCCTCCTTCTTGACTTGTGGTCTAATGGCCTCCTCTAAAAATTTTCCCAACTACACCTCTGATCATAAACCCATTCTTCTTGAGCTCTCTCCAGATAAAAATATTGGCCCCATCCCCTTTAGATTCAGCTCTATGTGGATTCACCAAGAAGGATTCTAGGAGGTGGTCTTTGAGGCCTGGAATCTTCAAATTCAAGGATCCCCCTTCTTTGTATGGGAAGAAAAACTGAGGGGGCTTTAAAAAGATTTTAAAGTTTGGGCTAAACAGATGAAATCTCCTTCCTCCAAAATAAAGGAGGCGCATGATAGGTTAGAAGTCCATCAATTGATATTGGAGAACTCCGAAGTAACTCAAGACCACCTTCATAAAGAAGTAGAGCTGCAAAAATATTTCCATAGAGCAAGCAAGGAGGAAGAAGAGTTCTGGAGAAAGAAGTCCAGAAATCTATGGTTGCAAGCTGGAGACAAAAATACAAACTACTTCCATAAACAAGCTGAAGCACGCAAGCAATTCAAAGCAGTAAATGAAATTTACTATCAAAATAATTTGGTTAAAGATTTTGAAGGCATAAAGAGAGCAGCCCATTCCTTCTTCAAAGATCATTACTCAGCCCCGGACAACCCTCCTATTGATACTCACTCCTATCCGATTGATCTAATCCCTCAATGTGTTCAAGAATCAGATAATATTATGCTGACTGCTCCGATCAGTATGAATGAGCTTAAAAAAGCTTTGGACTGCATGGAGCCTGATAAGGCTCCAAGCCTTGATGGGTTCACTGCAAGGTTCTAATTATCATGTTGGTCTACAATAAAAAAAGATCTTCTGAGAATGGTCAGGAAATCTTAGACACGCACCAAGCTTGCAGGTAGTACCAACTCGGCCTTCCTTGCCCTAATCCCAAAAGATAAAGGTGCCACCAACTTCAGCAGATTCCGGCCCATCTCCTTGTGTAATAGAGGCTATAAGCTAGTCACTAAAATTATAGCCAACCATCTTAAGAAAATTATGCCAGTTATCATTCCTGAAAACCAAGGAGGCTTCATCAAAGGGAGAAAGATTCTTGACAATATTGTGCCGGTGCAAGAAGCAATTCATTCAAGTTGTCATCGGAAAGAAAAAGGTATGGTTATTAAGCTAGATTTGGAAAATGCTTTTGACAGAGTGAGACATGATTTCCTGTTTATTGTGATGGATAAGTTCAACTTTTCAAAAGCATTCATAGGTTGGGTGAAATCCTATATAGCCTCCTCCTGGATAGCTCCCCTGGTTAATGGTCGATCAACGGAGTTCTTCCAAGCCTCTAGGGGGCTAAGACAAGGTTGTCCAATGTATCCGCTTCTTTATGTCATTCAAGACTTGGTGCTCAGCTTCCAGCGAGACTATTGTCAACAGACCCAAACTTTATCAGGTTTCAGGATGGTTCACAATGTTAAAGACATTAACCATGCCCAATTTGTTGATGACACCTTGTTGCTTGGAGGAGCAAGCATAAATTCAGAAAGGTCCTTCAAGAAGGAGCTGGAATTTTATAGGGAGGTCTCGGGTAGCAAGATCAAATATCTGAAAAGCACGATCTATGGCTGGAATTGTTCGACAAAGGAAATGATAGACATAGCAAGGCTGTTAGAAATGGAAGGATCCCTGTCCTAGGAGTCTTTCAAGTATCTTGGGATCCCAATCTTCAAATCAAATCCTAAAGTAGCTCACTGGATGCCTCTGCTTGACAAGCTAAAACTCAGAATACAAGCGTGGGGAGCTTCATGGCTGAATAATGCCGAGAAGGTTATCCTTTTGAAATCTGTCCTCATAAGCCGCCCTTTATATCATGACTCAATTCTTCTCACCCCTAAAAACTTCATTAGTAAAGTGGATGGTCTGTTGAGAAGATTTCTATGGTAGGGGTGAAGAAATAATGAAAGAAGGCTCCATTTAGTAAACTGGGACAAACTAAAGAAGCCATTCATGGAAGGAGGACTTCAAATTCGTGATCTGGCTGCTCAAAATCTTGCTCTGGGCTCCAAACTTCTCTGGAATCTTGTTTCTGGGAATTCTAGCTGGAGCAAGAGAGTTCCGTGGAAAAAATATTTCCATGGGTAGCGTATAAGATGTCTGGACCAGCCTCCAAGAATAACCAAAGGATCACCTGTCTACAAGCTATGTGTCACAGCAATGGAGCATTTTATTCGCAAGCTTTACTGGATTCCAGGTAATGGGAAAAAAATTAGAATTTGGGAAGACTCGATCCTTGGAGATTAGCCCTTTAATCAGAAGGCAGATCTGGCAAATATCAGAATTTGGCTTCAGACCAACAATCTGATAACCCTATGGGACATTTCCAAATGGACTGATGATGCAGAGAAACTCTGGGATGGTTGGAATCTGGGGGTTGTCCCTCAGTGGCTGGAAGGTGAAGCCACCTTACTGTTAGATTTGCTCCAAGGAAAAGCACCTTTAAAGGCCTCTTGTAAAGAAAAAAGAGGATGGCGCTCATTCTCTGGCTCGTACTTAGTAGCTGAAGGATACAAAAGCATTATGACTATTCCAAACGTTCCTCCTAAACCTATTCAATGGAAATTTATTTGGGCCTTTCCTTCTCTCTTCAAAATCGAATTTTTTTGTTGGAAATTGGCTCACAAAAGTCTCCTCACTAGAGACAATATGAGAAGGCGTGGAATGGAAGGACCCTCCAGGTGTCCTCTTTGTGTTTCAGATGTAGAAATGACAGACCATTTGTTGTTAAATTGTCCATTTGCTGGAGAATTTTGGAGGGAGGTAATGATGATAGAACCTGACAGAATCGAACTCCCTGGAAATATACCAGACCTGCTAAGAAATTGGGCCAAATTATCTCCGTTTTGTCTCTCCAAAAAGACCTCCTCAAGACTTGCTAGATGTGGATTCCCAAATTCACATGCTGGAAACTGTGGCTCGAAAGAAATAACAGAATTTTCAGGGAGGAGAGCTGTAATCTGTTTAGAATAGTCTCTAAAATCAAAGCTCTTTTGGGAGAGGCCTTAGAAACCAAGCCCACCATAAGAAATGGTATGACTCTGAACAGTGAGGAAGATCAATGGATAAAAGAGCTACTTCCAAATCATAAGGATAGACCCATCCCTCCAGCAAAAGCTCTCTCTAACTGGGAAATTCGATTGGAAGAGCAGGAATTCATTAAATGGAGATCGGCTCTGGAAGATCATTGCCTTTTCTTTGATGGGGCCTCTAAAGGAAACCCAGGAGCGGCTGATGGTGGAGGAGTGATCCTGAGTCCGGGTGGCTCTATTGAGCTGTGCTTCGCTTGGGATCTGGGCCTTGAATCAAACAACAGAGCGGAGGCACTGGCTCTGTGGCAAGGTCTTAAATTGGCTATTGATAGGAATTTCCTTTCCATTTTTGTCTTTGGAGATTCTAGGTTAATCATTCAAGCTCTGAACTCACAGAAGAACCCCTCTCAGGTGCAACTAACCTCCATTCTAAAAAAACCTAGGCTGGTATTACCCAAATTTCACAAAATCAACTTCTTTCATATTCTAAGGAAGTTAAATTCTAAGGTTGATCTAGAAGCCAATCTAGGCGCTCTCCGGAGCAAGGGATCTCTATCAGTAAATGTCCTTGAATCGATCTGCATCATCCCATAATTCTGGAGTAGGCTGGTCCTATGTCTCTCTGAGCAATACTGTGTTTCAAGAGCTTCTCCAATGGCTAGATCTAAGGGACAGGCAAAGGTTAGGAGACTTGGCTTCATCATCAGGAATAAATGCAGAACGCAACTCCTCTGACCTCGATCTTTGCTTTTAGTGGGATCCCAAAGTTGCTTTACCTGACAAGACTCTGGGAAGGCATTGGGAGGTTATCAATACAGCTAGACTTGGCCTCCTAGAGGACTCTGCTGTAATCTTTGAAGCGGAAATCACATCCGGCAGAGGTGGGACTCTTTTTGGCAATCTGGAGCATAAAATCAGGATCCAGCAGAAAAACCATAAGAAGTCAAGAGTCGATTTCATGGAGGACTCTGCAGTGAACCTCAACATAGAGGAAATCGGTTTAGGAACTGATGGGATCCATCTTGGCAATCTGGGACTCAAAGCTAGAACGCAGCAGGCAATCACGGCGAAGTCTAATGAGGTGGAATCCAGAATTAAATCAGAACAAGCGTTTCTTCCAACGTTGGCTAAGTCCTGTAATCACAATTAAAACTCATTAACGCAATCATCTGAAGTTGCCTGGAATCTTCTCGGCGTCTGGAAAAAGGAAAGCAATAACTGTAGGAAGGAAGGAAATGCCATGTTAAAGTCTTCGACAACTGTTTTTCCGACCTATAAAAAAATAAAATATATAACCATTATTGTAAAAAAAAAAACAATAACAATAAGGGGATACGACTGAACAAAACCATTGGAGAAGATGGAGGGCGACAACGGAGCTCAGAATCCTAATCATGGCGGCGGGAGGCAAACCCTGGCACTCTCGATTTCGATGCAGATGACAGATCGAAGGCTGTAGGGACTGTAGAAATTTGCTGAATAAATCACTTATTCAATGGAGATTAACCTGATCACACATCAATTTCGAATTGCATGCATAACACATAATCTCTTCTACAATTAATTGTCACATGTGGAAAAAAAATAGAAGCGATAGCACATCAATTCATCACACACATTAACACAGTATGTATGGGGAAAGCTTATAGCTGAAAACCCCTCAGCTATTCTGTATATTAGATGGAGAGAACATGCAGCAAATACATAACACAATACTCCTCACAAGTACTCAGTACTATCTCATAAAGCTACACACAAACTAGCTTGGTTTTGAACAAGTCACAGGTTCAAAACTCAACCACTATTTGCCCTCCTCTATTGCGCAATCAAGGCTGGTCTAAATAGAGATCCAAGTTCGAATCTCACTGGCTCCAACTGCGCAATTGTCATTGGTAATTTCCTCCAAGTGTGGTGCAAATCTCATAACTCAACCCTTTCATCTACCTCTTTCACTTGTCGCCACTGAACTGTCCATGCACTGAGTTAAACTGATGTGTTCTTTAGTTGAATAATGAGTTAATAATTAGTGAATTAAATAATATTTAATTCACACAACTCATCTCTAGTGTATTAGCCAGTTAAACTAAATACAACTAGTTCAACTAGGTAACCAGAACACCATCTCCATTAACTGTCGCATCAACTCCACCGAACTCCGCCACTTGAGCTCTAATTGAAGTCAACCATGCATTAACTCACCTAACCCATAGGAATAGCGTAAATCCTTCTGGCAGCTGCATGCCCCACATCCGGGGGTCAAACTGAAGTGCTCCAAGAGAGTAAACTGAAGTTTAGAGTCCAAATATTATTAAGGGTAAATAATATTCGACTGTTCTATTTTTAGCCCGCCAGTCTAAAAATAGACTTCGACCTAAATGCTAAAAATAGAGGTCCATCTATTTTTACCAACTCGACCAATCATCCAAGAATAGCATCCTGCAGCTCCCGGTCCATGATCCATATGTCTAAAAATAGACATAGTCTAAAAATAGACTTTTCGACAAAAATCACATGTGTGGTCCCCACCTAGTTTAGGTGATCACTTTCCAACTAAGATCAGGAAAGATGTTTAAGGAGGCCTCCTTCACTGTTTCTTGTTGCCATTTTCAACACTCCCTCTCAACAAGAAAGGACTGTCTTTGCATGCGACATGCAACTCCATGCATTCGCACTGCAACCTCCACAAGCGCCATGCAACTCCATGCATCTGCTCTGCAACTCCTCTGAAACTGAATAGGCTCCAAACAACTCAATCAATCTGATGCATCTAGCATCTATCATCAAAGTCTTCAACTTCTGCTTGGCCAACTGCACATGTCATCAGGAACCACTGCGCTGTTGACTCTTTGCACCCATGCACTCTTGCATTTGCTGTCAACTCTGATCTGTGCTCTAGTATCCGACACTGTCACTTTGATCTGCCTGCATCACTTCAACTGATCTTGCTACTGCTGTGTTGTGGGCACCTCGTAGCCAGGTTCAATTCATGAGATCCACACCATCTCATGAATCTTGCCCAGAAATCTCCTCATGGGATTAATCATGCATGTCGCCCCACCTCTCACCTGGTGGTATAGCTGCATGCACTCCCTCTGCCCGTCTGGCACGAAATTTCTCTGCATGAGTGGTTTATTCCACTCCATGATCCTCTTGTGGCTGCTCCACATCCCGAGGTTCACTTTCACCTGCATGCAAAACTTGCTCCCTCTCAAGCTTCAATTGCATGTCTTTCTCACCTGCATGCAACACTTGCTCCCTCTCAAGCTTTAGTTGCATGTCTTCCTTCCGCTTCCCAACAGTAGGAAGCTCCGTAGACATCCCATCTACTTCAAGTCTGTAGAGATTCTTTGCTCGAATCCCAACCTTCTTGACTTGTCCCGTTGCCTTGTGCCGAAGGAAAACTTTTCCTTCTCTAAAGACAACTTCATACCCTTTATCCTCTAACATTGCGACTAAGATCAAATTCTTTGTTAGACATGGTACATGCAATACATCTTGTAAAATAATGAGTTTACCTGACTCCCTCTGAAAGGTTATGGTACCAATGCCGGTAGCATTGTATCGTCCACCGTCGCCCAACTCAACATGCATCTGGAGACATTTCTCCACCAAGTCACTGAAAAGATTTGCATCTCCCGTCATGTGAAAGGGAGCGCCACTATCAATATACCACCCCGATCCCAATGCACTAGACAACATGCATGCGATCAATGAGAAGTCCAGCTCAAATTGCGAGGCAAGAGCCTCACCAGCTGCAGCTCCAGCAGCCTGCTTGTTCTTCTTCTTCTTTGGGCAATTCGTGGCGTAATGTCCATGATCGTGACAGTGAAAACACTTCACTTTTGACATGTCACGCTCTTTACCATCCGCACCGGATTGAGAAGCCTTCTCCTTGCCCTTCCCCTTCCTTGCTTTGGCAGCCAAAGCGCAGTCTTCTTCATCAGTTACTTTTGATGAAGATTCGTCCCTGGTAGTCCTCCTAATCTCCTCTTGCATGAGATCCGACCACAGTCGCTCCCATCCCGGCAACTTCTCCCGACCATTGACACTGTCATGATAGGAGTGCCAACTCTTCGGAAGACCAAGGAGAGCCAGGTCAACCAAGTTCTCATCATCGACAGTCACCCCCACACTTCCCAGCTCATCTCTGCACTGAGTGAACTTCGTGAGGTATTTTGCGATGCTGTCGCCTTTCTCCATCTTGATGTTCCTGAGTCTATCTTTGAGCGCCAGCTTCCTTTGGTCGCTCTTGCTTTGGTATAGATCCGTCAAATCTTTCCACATTAAATATGGAGAAGCCTTTCCATGCAGGTTGGATACAATGTGATCCTTTACGCCCTCCAACAGAATCCTTCGACATTTTGCTTGTTTCTTTCGCCAGGCCTCCACAACAGCAGCATCATTAGAAGTAGGCTTTGGAATCTCTTTCTCCACGAATTCCAACAGCCCATTATCATCTAATACAACCTCCATGTAGTCCTTCCATGCAACATAATTCGAACTTCCTTCCAAGGCATATTCGAGTCGCAAACCGTTGAAAGACATTTTCGTCGCGGCACCAAGAACACAAATCTGCAAATTCGAATTTCACCACCAGTTGATAACTCAATCGATTCCGATCTACACTTGAGAACAAATTATTTCCAAATCAGAGATTGACTGCATGGGATTTTACCAGACCTTTCACTTTCCAAAGAAAGATGAATCCGGAGGCTATCTGGCCCGTATGCAGGCTCTGTCCGAGGAAATAAGTTTGCAATCACCGTAATAGATCTCGACAATTAATATCGCTCTGATACCATGTAGAAATTTGCTGAATAAATCACTTATTCAATGGATATTAACTTGATCACACATCAATTTCGAATTGCATGTATAACACATAATCTCTTCTACAATTAATTGTCACATGCGGAAAAAAATAGAAGCGATAGCACATCAATTCATCACACACATTAACATAGTATGTATGGGGAAAGATTATAGCTGAAAACCCCTCAGCTATTCTGTATATTAGATGGAGAGAACATGCAGCAAATACATAGCACAATACTCCTCACAAGTACTCAGTACTATCTCATAAAGCTACACACAAACTAGCTTGGTTTTGAACAAGTCACAGGTTCAAAACTCAACCACTATTTTCCCTCCTCTATTGCGCAATCAAGGCTGGTCTAAATAGAGATCCAAGTTCGAATCTCACTGGCTCCAATTGCGCAATTGTCATTGGTAATTTCCTCCAAGTGTGGTGCAAATCTCATAACTCAACCCTTTCATCTACCTCTTTCACTTGTCGCCACTGAACTGTCCATGCACTGAGTTAAACTGATGTGTTATTTAGTTGAATAATGAGTTAATAATTTGTGAATTAAATAATATTTAATTCACACAACTCATCTCTAGTGTATTAGCTAGTTAAACTAAATACAACTAGTTCAACTAGTTAACCAGAACACCATCTCCATTAACTGTCGCATCAACTCCACCGAACTCCACCACTTGAGCTCTAACTGAAGTCAACCATGCATTAGCTCACCTAACCCATAGGAAAAGCGTAAATCCTTCTGGCAGCTGCATGCCCCACATCCGGGGGTCAAACTGAAGTGCTCCAAGAGAGTAAACTGAAGTTTAGAGTCCAAATATTATTAAGGGTAAATAATATTTGACTGTTCTATTTTTAGCCCGCCAGTCTAAAAATAGACTTCGATCTAAATGCTAAAAATAGAGGTCCATCTATTTTTACCAACATGACCAATCCTCCAAGAATAGCATACTGCAGCTCCCGGTCCATGATCCATATGTCTAAAAATAGACATAGTCTAAAAATAGACTTTTCGACAAAAATCACATGTGTGGTCCCCACCTAGTTTAGGTGATCACTTTCCAACTAGGATTAGGAAAGATGTTTCAGGAGGCCTCCTTCACTGTTTCTTGTTGCAATTTTCAACAAGGACGAGACATCTGTCTCGAGCTGTCAGGGTATGGTGTGCAGGTAAATCCCCTCTGCGGATAGCGGCAATCCCTCTAGCCCTAGGGTGGGTCTAGCAACTACAAGAAGATACTAACATCGACCTTCCTAGATTGTAAATGAAATTCAGAGCAAGGAAGATGACCTACCTTGTTCTAATGCTATGTTGTCGTCTTTCGTCGAAGCTTCTTGATGCATCGCTCTCCTCAAGCTCGATACACGCTGCTACCAATGTCTGATTACCTGTATAGACAATCAAGACAACACAACAAACGTAAAATCACGACAAACATAAAAAATAAAAATACAACCTATCTAACTAATCAAGGAATGCTAGAAATCTCATTATAAATGTAAAAAAGAGTGGAAGATAAACATCAGTGGCATTTTATTATGATAAATACAAGGGGAGTTTACAACCAAGCCTTGATGTTGAGGCTCTCCTTCAGCAGGTCCGTATCCAAGCACGTTTTCAACACCCTCATACACAAAGGTCTAAGATCTCAATATGTTCGTAACACACACAAAAAATCACACTCTGCACTATTCTCCCAAAGCTATAATTGCTTCTCCTCTCTATGATTGCTACTTCTAACCAGCTAGCTCTAACTCTCTAACTAAGGCAATAGAGGTGAAATAGGTCTCCTTATATAACCATGGAGGAGGAGGATATGGGCCTTCAAATAATGGGAAAAGAGCTTATCCTTTGGAGTAGTTCCTATTTCTTGGGAACAATAAGCCTAAAGGGGAAATCCTCGGCCACATCCTCAAAACAAACTTCTAGCTTACCACCTCGCGAAGCTTCTAGTCGTGGAAACTTCGTTTCTATTTTAAAAAAATTTCAAAATAGGATCGACACAGGTCCGACATTAAGACAGAGCTACGATCAGTGCGGGTCTCAGTGCAAATCTCCACTATCAGTGCGGGTCAAACACTGAGACAAAGCGTAGACCTTGAAAACCAGGTTTTTATAAGGATCTTCCAGAAAAGTTGTAAAGGGAGATGAATTGGCAGACAATGTGTGGTTCAGGGGTATGTATTCCATACTTGGAAAGTACACAAGGGTCATTGTATGGGTCCTCCAAGATCAAGGAACGAGGAGTACATGGATAGTGACAAATTGTTGTGTAACAGATGCCCCCTAAAGTATGAAGTCCGAACACAAGTGAGGGTGAAATTATTTACAATTACGTCCAAGGAACCAGATGTTGTCGTCAGGAGACTTGAAAATCAAGCATAGATACATATACATAATTGGATTCTCTGATGAAAATACATGAATCAAGGTATGGACGCAGCCATCCGTAAAAGAGACTGTGGTATGGTTGCAACCATCCATATGAGAAGGATCACATATAGACTCATGGTATGGTTGCAGCCATCCATCTGAAAGAAACATGTATCCAATCATGGAAAAATCATATCACCTTGCAACCTGGACTCTAGAGAATAAAATTCAGGGTCTTGCGCTTCGTCACGACCCCATCAAGTACAATTTCAAGCATGCGAATAAATGAGCTGAAGTTGAACATGCAGGAAAATCACCTAATTTCCAGCCAATGTGAAAGTTGTTAACAGGCGCGAGAGATACCACCAATAATGCCAATGGTTCTCAAGGTACTACTAGTACAATCCACGGAATGTGAATAGTGAGCTGAAGTCGAACACCCGTGAAATCACCTGATCGAAGGCCAATGATGTGAACTTGTCGTCGAATGCGAAGAACTTTCTATTAGGGCATGCAAGCTCTAAGGTACCAGATAGGAGTCTCTAAATCGATGTCCCGGATAATGAGCTGAAGTCAACAAGAAGTGATCCGTCGAAGGAGGGTCATAATGAATCCCACATCATCGACACGAAACAGAGAATTTGATATGAGTGGTAATCAAGATTGAAACAGAGTATCAAGGAATGTCCAAACTACAGAAGGATTTTATCTTGAACATATTGGCGACACGACTCTGGAATTGGAATCATTTGACTCAAATAGGATCAAAGGTCATATTGACAAGATTGGTAATCAAATGAGAGGCAAGCGGATTTCCCAAACCCATGGAGGAGAAGTGAAAGAGTGAAGATATCCCAACCCGACACGAACTTCAGATAAGTGTCATGTTCAAGAGTGACATATTGTCGACACAAATGATGAATAACTTCCATTTCCCCCAACCATTTTTGGCGAGTACCTCTTTATTTTTACACAAGCTTGAAGAGGATAACATATGCTTGTCATATAAGTTTGTCCTTCAGACAAATCCATCCTATTACTTTTTACGAGCCCTAGGAAGGAGAACTTGGTAACGTCATGATGACGATTTCGGATGTCACTTAGTTTTAACGAGTCTGACAAAGGGAAAACTCAACATCTTTTCATGTTTAGAAAGTTTGAAAAGAAGCAGAAAATAAAACTCCAGATGGCCCTTTTCGTAAATAGTCCCTCACACCTGAAAAGGTAGAAAAAAAAATATGAGAGAACCTCTTAGTTGCGATTGGCTAAGATATTCCTTTTTCATAAATATTTTATCCCAACCCGAAAAATGGGTAAACGTAAACTGTGTAAAAAATGTTTCACAGCCTTTAATGAGTTCAAAACGATAAGATCTCGACAATCTTTTCAATTTTTGAGAGTCAGAAAAGAGCTAAAAGTTGACTCCTCCTGGAGGAACGAGTGGTATTAAGGGTAGCAACTGGTTCCGGTGATGGCGGAACTGCTCAGAACAAGTAAAGGTCAAGAGGTTGGCCAACAAGACCACTCATTGCAGCGGTTCCTCAGGAATGGGTAAGACAATCAAGTGAAGGCGTATGATAGGCCAAGCAGATGGTAACGATGGAATGAGAAAACCAAGGCTCATATGGAAAAACAGGTTGATAAAATGGCAATCACAAGAGGTAAAATAGTTTCATTTTTACACAAGCTTGAAATCAGGAAACTATGCTTGAAGTTGGTTTCATTTTTACACAAGCTTGAAACAAAGATAAACTATGCTTGAAGGTGGTTTCATTTTTACACAAGCTTGAAATAAAGATAAACTATGCTTGAAACCGGTTTAATTTTTACACAAGCTTGAAATGGAAACAAATTGTGCTTGAAATAAGTTTTCATGCCCCCAACATGATGACTCAATTTGAGGTACATGCCCCCCAAGCTTCATGGCATTCACCAGAGTAGACTGCTGGTTACTAAGAGGTGGATGGAATGAAGGTTCAATTATGAGATCAAGCGAAAGACTTGACTGGGATTCTACGAGATCTACAAAAAGACTCGAATCGAAAAGGGAACCCGTTTCATTTTTTAACGAGGTTGACACAGTAAAAGAACTATCCTCATGACCTAATTCATTTTTTAACGAGGTTGACATAACAAATGAACTATCCTTAGAAGAGTTTGTTTCATTTTTTAAGGAGCTCGATACAAGAAAACAAACTATGCTCCGAAGAGTTTGTTTCATTTTTTAAGGGGCTTGACACAAGAAAACAAACTGCTCCGACAACCTGATCAAGACATACAAAGAGTCATGGCTTCCTAGATATTCTCATCTGATGGGAGAACAACATCTCATAAATTAGGACCCAATGCCCCCAGTACATCATGTACTACCTCACTGACTGAATTATCAGTGTTTGCAGACATGGAATAGGTGACCACATAATTGACCTGTGGTGGGGAAGATATCACTGACAGGTAAGGACCAGGAAGGGATGGCTGTAGGCCAGCTGGCACATCAGGACCAAAGAATGAAATCTGATCAATGGTCATGTTCTGACCTTCGTGTGGAAAACATATCACACGAAAGAGGGAAGAGACAAGCGCGCCCATGGCATAAGCATAGTCGCACCCCAGGAGTAAATTAAAATCCAAGGGGCCTTGGACCACCATCACATCTATATAGACGGTTTTCCCTCCCAAAGTAATAGGAAACTTTGGAAGGATCCCTAATGGTTGACTTGTTCCTCTGTTAAAAGCCAACAGATTATGAGTAACTGGCACAAGATGTGGAGAACCCAAAGCTTGCCATGTAGTTGAGGACATAATACTAACCGAGGCACCTTCATCTATAATCATGCGCAGTACGACCATATTGCAGGCCTGTATAGTGATATCAAAGGGCACGTAAGAAGGAAGATGATATCCTGTGAATCGACTCCAATCAAAGGAAGTGACCAAACTACATGGAGGGGGTGCCATAGGAATAAGAGGATTATCCCCTTGCATTATGGGAGAGGAAAGACCATCCTCTTGGGCTCCAGGAACGAGAGTAGGAGGATCAGTTTCTAGAACTGTGGCAACAGGAGTTAGAGGATCACCCTCCTGGATCATGGAAACAGGAGGATCACCCTCCGATCCCTGGGAATCAGAGGAAACAAAAATAACCTGATTGGGATGAGAGCCACTCTCGATGGAAAAGACCCGA
Organism: Pinus albicaulis; assembly: GCA_034641835.2. Classification (NCBI taxonomy): domain Eukaryota; kingdom Viridiplantae; phylum Streptophyta; class Pinopsida; order Pinales; family Pinaceae; genus Pinus; species Pinus albicaulis. The sequence goes on from CM076570.1 coordinate 1,486,886,036, forward strand.
TGAAATGTATATGGAATCAGGTCAACCTTTTTCTCAACTAATAAATGGTCGAAAATGGACTCAGGAGACTGAATTTTAGAGAGAGTGGGATTGACCAAAGATAAATCCTGATCAAGGACTTGATCAACTAGCATAGGACTCAAGGAAAACCTCTGGTAATCAACGGGAAGACAAGACTTAGAATTTGAAAGGGTATCCAATACTTTAGAATCTTCATCCATATAAGGATAGAGGTGATTGGGATGGTTCCCTTCACACAACCTACAAGGAAATTTTATCTTACCCTGTTTCTTACGAGTCTCATTATCTTTAGTTGGAGGCTCATCATCAGCATGATGCCCACAGGTTGATGATGAAGGATGAATCGGGCCAACGGACCACACTTCCAGCACCTTGGGAATACCAGGGCAATCAAAAAGAAGGTGGTCACCCTCACATAGCTTGCAAGGGAATTTGACTCTGCGAGATGGAGTGGGAGGTTTCTCGATATTAGCTGCATCGATAGAAATAGTTATTGATTTGCCCCCTAGCTTATTTTCCTTCTTCTTCTTAGTCACCCGGTTACTAGAATCTAGACTTTCACCAGGCGAAGAGGAAGAACGAGGGGAAGAAATAGGCGAAGAAGGTGAGGGGTCGACCTTTGGATCAACATGGGGTTGACATGGTTCAGGCGGAGGAGAACTCGATTGAGGGACAGTCGATACATTTGAAACCACAGGGGTTGAAAACAATCAAACCGGAAGACCAATGGTTAATCCCAGGAGGGACAACGTGGCCATATACGGGGCACCAACATTCCCGAATGAAGGGAAAGGACCAAGATTCCCATCTGAGGGGTTTCCTTGGTTAGTGAACTCTGGAAACATTTCCATTGGAATCAATCCTAAAGAATCACTAAGGAATGTAAATTTAACCAGGAATATTTTGTGGGTAGTCAATTTTTAAGACATTGAAACAAAACCTAGCCTTTTCATGTTTTAAGAGTCGAGAAAAGGACAAAATGTGACTCTAGTCGCTTTCAGTTTGAACGAGATCGAAAGGACAAGCGCTCGATGATCTTTTCAAGTTTAAAGATTCACAGAAAGATCAAAATGACTACTCAAGAACTCTAGGAAAAAGGGTGTACCAAGCTCCCGTGAACTGCAATATACATCTTGGTGATCAAATGAAAGAGAAATGACCAAGGACTTAACGTACATGTCTCCATGAATGTTGTGTTCGGTGTATCATGGTTACAAGGCGGTAGACTTGGCTTCCTATCAATAAAGGACTGCAACCTATAGGGGTCTCCGTTTATATACATGACGGTACGGGGAGCACAAGTCCATACCAACGCTGTATAATGCCAAATGGCGAGCGATAGCTGCTAGGTTTAATGGCGCCGGAACACGTCACTAGCCTAGACCTCTAAGTGTGCGTTAAGTTTCAGTGCTTCCTTAGATTGATTGAATACATTTTAACGGTTTATATTGAATTAGGTTTCAATCTCAAAGCCCTATCGCTGTCATTGGAGAACTCCTATATGCAGCTATATGAGAAATTAACTCTTTCAATTTGATGAATGCTATCTTGTTAAGGGAAGAGTCTCAAAAAATGATGCAACAAACATTAATAATGCAAACGAACTTTTTCTTAACTAGATGACTTTCACGATCCAAAAGTAATATAAAACATTCAAAGATGTGAATTATACAACGTAATCTATGCAAAATTCTCTTTTTGAAAACTATGAAATTATAATCTATGCACAATTTCCTTTTTCTTTTGAATGAACAAGAATGCACTCAATGCATTTCTCGATGAAATGAGAATCTACTTAATGAAAGATTTTAATTAAAGAGAATGCACTTAAAATGACTTTTAGTTTTCAATCATTAAACAATGTAATCTAAGTTCAATGATAGATCTCAAAAATTAATTTTCAATGCAATGTGATCTAATGCACTTTAACGAAAAGCAAACTCTGAGACGAAAACTAAATGAATGCAAATTTCCTTAATGGAAGGATGAATGCAAAAGGGATGCAAACAAACACTAAGAATGCAATCGTTGTTTCGAACACTTTGTAATGAAATTCGTCAAAAGGCTACAAGACATATGAGTTCAAGCACAAGGAGGAATTCCAAAGCGTGGGCTCAAAACAAGGCATTCATTCCCTTCTACATCAAGCAATCATAGAAAGAATACTTTTCAACTAAACAATGAGCAATGTAATCTATGCTCACAAGTGAACAAGCGGACCAAATGAACTCAGACAGACACTTGAGACCTGATCACTCAATCAACCAAAAATAAAAAGGCAATCAACTAGAGATGGCTCACCAAGCAAGGAGACTAACTCAATCAATAGGGAAATGTCTCGTGAAGCATGTAACCAGGAAATTGATGCACAATCCTAGAAAAACCTAGGGTATCTGCATGCACATCCCAACATAAAGGAAAAAAAAAAACAACCAAAAACCAAGCCAATGAGCCAATCAAACCAACTTGAGTGAAGGGGAGAACTTGTAAATCATGCAGAGGAAAAGAATGGAAAGGAAAGACACATTGGTGAAAGACTTAGGGAAAAACCCTATTTTTTCACACACTAGAATTGGCGCGACTTTAGGGGCTGAAACTAGCATCAATAGCTCGATGGCACAGCTTTATAACTGAAAACTAGCGCCAACAGCTCGATGGCACGACTTTATAACTGAAAACTAGCGCCAATTGGTGTGACTGTTAGACAAATAAAAGCGTCAATTCTTAAAAAGAAAAAAAACAAAGAATTTCTCCTAACCAAGACCAGACTCACCACTTCAAGCAAAAACTAAAAGATTGTAATTGATGAAAAACATAGGAAAAAATAGGGAAATGTTGTTCGACTAAACTCGTCGAATGACTAAGACCTCAAAGAGTGAAAAACTCAAAAGGAAACTCCCCAGTGGAGTTGCCAATTTGTTGTGCAGGTAAATCCCCTCTGCGGACAGAGGCAATCCCTCTAGCCCTAGGGTGGGTCTAGCAACTACAGGAACACACTAACATCGACCTTCCTAGATTGTAAATGAAATTTAGAGCAAGGAATATGACCTACCTTGTTCTCATGCTATGTTGTCATCTTCCGTTGAAGCTTATTGATGCGTCGCTCTCCTCAAGCTTGATACATGCTGCTACCAACATCTGATTACCTGTACAGACAGTCAAGACACCACGAAAAACGTAAAATCACGACAAACATAAAACAATTACAACCTATTTAACTGATCAAGGAATGTTAGAAATCTCATTATAAATGTAAACAAGAGTGGAAGATAAACATCAGTTGCATTTTATTATGATAAAGACCAAGGGAGTTTACAACCAAGCCTTGATGTTGAGGCTCTCCTTCGACAGGTTCGTATCCAAGCACGTTTATGACACCCTCATACAAAAAGGTCTAAGATCTCACTATGTTCTTAACACACAAAAACAATCACACTCTGTATTATTCTCCCGAAGCTATAATTGCTTCTCCTCTCTATGATTGCTACTTCTAACCAGCGCGCTCTAACTGTCAAACTAAGGCAACAGAGGTGAAATAGGTCTCCTTATATAACCATGGAGGAGGAGGATATGGGCCCTCAAATAATGGGAAAAGAGCTTATCCTTTGGAGTAGTTCCTATTTCTTGGGAACAAGAAGCCCAAAGGGGAAATCCTCGGCCATATCCTCAAAACAAACTTCCAGCTCGCCGCCTCGCGAATCTTATAGTCGTGGAAACTTCGTTTCTATTTTCAAAACTTTCAAAAAGAGGATCGGCGTGGGTCCAACATTAAGACACAACGCCGAACAACATGGGTCCTAGTGAAAATCTCTACTATCAGCACGGGTCAGACACTGAGACAAAGCGCCGACCTTGAAAACCAGGTTTTTATAGGGATCTTCCAGAAAATTTATAAAGGGAAATGAATTGGCAGACAAAGTGTGGTTCAGGGGTATGTATTCCATACTTGGAAAGTACACAAGGGTCACTGTATCAGTCCTCCAGGATCAAGGAACGGGGAGTACAGGGATAGTGACAAATTGTTGAGTAACAGGGTACAGTGGACACCAGAGCACACCGTAGTACCCCACGCTATGCATTAGAACAGGAGCTAAGTAACGAGTGACATAGGGTTAAGGATGGAAGACTATGCTAGTTACGCCCCTAACCTTGTTGCTACCCAGAGGAGAAAGCATGCATTCATGGTTTTGAATGGGTCTTGCGCTGTCGGAGGGGGGTTTTAGTTGTTAACAGGAACCAAAACGATGGTTAAGGAACGAGACTCCGTAGACCTTGATCCTGAGTCTGGAGATCTTCTTGTGGTTTGGGGTTACGAAGTATTAGAGAAAAACCTCGAGAAGTATATTCCGACGATCAGTGGAATCGGGTCAAAGCTTAGAGGTTCGAGAGAGGTCTAGGGCACAGGGAATAGAATTGGGTTTTTAGAGGAAAGTCTGCTCAGTACCTTCAATTGTTCTTGGAAGGCAGATAACAGATTAGACCGGCATCAACAACCTGCAAATATTTCGATGGTAGTAGAAGTGGACATCGCAATTTTTCATGTAAGTACCTCCTTTCCTGGTGACCTAAATAATCTGTTATTCTCGGGAGGGTTAGAAGACATTGTTGCTAGCTGCGGGATACAAGGAAATGTGGTGTTGAAGGCTTTTTTGGAAGAAGGTCATTGTCAGCAGGATCTTGTCAGAGGAGTCCGTTTGGATGCCTCTTTTGCTCACAAAAGCCTCTTTCAATGTAAAGAGACCTGAAAGTACGAGGAACTCCATCATTTTTAGGGTTGTGAGGTAGTGGGATCTTGGCCGGAGGTGGGCAAAGGTATTTTTCCAAACCCTACTCTCAACCGGGAGCTAGAGATCAGACTTGTTGGTGGGATTTGACCCATAAGTCAAGCTGAGGAACAAGAGAAGTGCTAGGGTGTTCACAGATAAGTGGAGGTGCATGCTAGCTCTGGGGCCATAAGCGATCAAGTAGGAGGGAGCACTTCTCGGGAGAAACCCCATCTTCAGACAGAAGGGCAACCTCGGTCGCTTGATCCAGATGGGCTAGATGCTCTCGAAACTCCGCCGGAGGGTGAGGAAGGAGGAAGGAGTGGGGTTGCAGGAAATAAGAGAAAGAAAAATAAGTTGATCAGGAAGAAGGAGGAAAGCCCATGATGTGTGCTTCGGATTGATATTCAAATAGACGAGGTAATGGAGGCCATGGAAACAGTTCTAGTAGGCCATGTAAAAGGGAGGAAATTCACGACAAAATAAATTTTGGACTGGATCTCAAAAGTGTGGTCAGAGGCTCCGCAAAGATAGGTCTAAGTCGAAACCCTAGCTCGAGGGTGTTTTATGATCAAATTTGCAAAAAACGAATCACTGGAATGGGTGTTGCAGCGCAATTGGAACTTTGGGAAATGACCTATATTATTTAGGTAATGGACACCGTTGTTTGATGCACAAAGGGAGAAAATTGAGGAAACCCTGGTGTGGGTTAAACTTCTGGGACTACCTATTTCTTTCTTGACAGAATCAGCCTTCAGATCGATAGGGAACACCCTAGGGCAGTTCCTGGAGGTGGACATGTCTTAACTTCAGACCATGGATAAGAGTGCAGCAAGAATTCTGGTTAGCCTTAACCCAAAAGAAGGTCTAGCTGAGGAGATACACATAAATTACATGGACCTTTCTTTCACTCAGATGCTCAACTATGAACACATGCCCTTCCGATGCCACCGTTGCCACAAATATGGTCATCTGGCTAAGGAATGTCCCTTAGGCCATTGAAGAATAAGGAAGCAGAAGAGGGAGACCTGAATGCCGGATGGGTTTCAAGAAGTAGAGGAACTCAGAGAAGTCGAAGGGGAGCCGATGGAAGGTTTGGAGGGAGAAAGTGGGCAGCAGCCAGAAGAGGGACCACAAGACATGCAGACAGAGTCAAGAAGCCCCTCTGCTCAATTTCAGCAAGAGGAGCAACCTATGATTCCCTCTGGTCCTCTAGATGTCATGGCTTCGACACCTTAGAAGGAGGGTACGATCCTGGACCCTGTCATCTCTCAATGTTCCTCTTTGTTTACTTCCAATGTTTCTCTTTCAAGGCCTGGTCCCTACAGGCCTGTCCTAATGGAATCTATACATATGAATTTTGTTTCAAAGACCTTGGAAAATATCATAACCTCTATTCCTGAACTCCTCATTGATCCTCTTATCATTCCGGGCCCTGAGCTTCCCCCTCCTTGTCCCTCCCTTGAGAGAAACCCACTTATAACCTTAGATCCAGGGATAAGAAGCTTATGCCTCAGAATGTGGTGGGAGGTCTTGGACCATAGCCTCTCTCAGTCGGCCCAAGAAAGTCTAGGGGTTGGAAATAAAACCTATCCAAAGCCCAATTTAGGGAAAAACTTGACATTGTTGATGGGAAACAACTTTCTTTGTCAGGGGTGCTTAGAGCAGCACAAACCCCCTCACTGGGTAACTGATGATCTTTCTATATTTCAATTGCAAGGGTTTTGCTAGTCAACCTAAAAAACTAGCACTTAGGGCTTTGATGAAATCCTATGAGCCGGATGTCCTTATGCTTCAAGAGACTTTGGGGGCAGGGGAGGAAGTTGATGGAACTTTGACCCGAATGTTCCCGGGTTGGTCCTTTTAGGCTTTGGATGCTTTAGGAAGGTCCGGGGGTCTGGAAATGGGCATTGAGTTTGGAAGATTGAAGGAGATTAGCTCATGGGGAATGTACAATGTCTTAGCAATGGAAGTATACTCCAATTAAAACTGCCATACCATTTTGCTACTAAATTTTTATGGCCCATGCTTGGATAGGGTCTCTTTCTGGAATAATTTGTTTGCCAAATCTTATCTGAAAGGTCAAAACCTCATTCTGGGAGGGGATCTGAATTTTTCTCTGGGGCTCTTTGAAGCCTAGGGCCCTTGTGCTCGAGCAGACCCCCTCACCAATTTTTTCATGAACAAGATAGTCTCTTTACACCTGGTGGATGCCAACCTAATTAAGCTTAGACCCACCTGGAGGAACATAAGAGCTGGAGAGGACAGGGTAGCCAAAAAGCTGGATCGGTTTCTTCCTAAAGAGGAGCTAGTAGCCCAATCCTCAGTTTTCCGGAACTGGGTGGGGGAAGGGGGTGTCTCAGACCATCTACCCATTCTCCTAGAAATCAAATCCCCCATAAGAAACTTGAAACTCCTTTCAATTTCAACTCCTCATGGCTGAAGGACGAGTCATTCAATCAATTGTTCAAAGATACCTGGAGGAAGGGGGAGGAGGTTCGACATGGAAGAAAGAGCATCCATGTCATGGAGAACCTTAAACATATGAAAAATGCCACTTTGGAGTGGGGAAAAGCGAAAAAATTCAGGGAGGAGGGATCCCTTCATTTGATCAATGAGGAATTGGATCACTTGGAGAAGCTGGAGGGTGCAGTCTATGAAACCATTGAAATGAGGGACATAATAAAGAACCTAGAATTGGCTAGGAAGAAAATTTTACTTGAAAATGAAGAAAGGTGGCACCTCAAAAGTAGGGCAATTTGGTTGTTAGCGGGGGACGAGAATACCAGTTTCTTCTAGAATTATGCAAAAGGCCGCAAAAATATTAATACCATCTAGGGGTTGCAATCGGAGGAAGGGGGAATTGCAAAATATTTCGAGGAACTATCTAGTCTAGGATGCAACCACTTCAGGTCACTCTTCAAAGCCCCAATAGAGCCCTCAATAACAGAAGTGATCAGAGTGGCACAATTCTTCCCCAGATATATTGAAGAGGAAGGAAACGATAGCATAATGGACCTGGCGTCGAAAGAGGAGGTGGAAGGGATTCTTAAGTCAATGCAGAAGGAAAAAAGCCCCAGCCCAGATGGATGGAAGGTGGAATTCTTTCAACACTTCTTCAAATCCCTGGTGGAGGATCTGCTTGGGGTGGTAGAAGAGTCAAGGATCACTGACAACATCCACCAACCCTTCAATTCCACCTTCCTCACACTTATCCCCAAAAAGGAGGACCCAAAATCCTTTGAGGATTTCAGCCCTATCTCTCTTTGCATCTGCATTTACAAAATCATTGCAAAGGTGATAGCCACTCGCATAAAGCCTTTCCTCCCAAAAAACATCTTTATGGAACAATTTTGGTTTTTGGATGGAAGGAAAATTCATGAGGCAATGGGGGTGGCTCATGAAACTCTACACAGCCTCAAGAGAAGCAGAAAGAAAGGAGAAATAGTGAAAACTGATCTATCAAAAGCATACACTCGAATTAGTTGGTTGTATCTTCGGCTGCTCCTGACCCATATGGGGTTTAGGAACAACTTCATTAATTGGGTGATGGGATGCATCACTACTACTAGTATTTCCATTTGATCAACAGGGCTGCAACTCCTTTTTTTCAAGTTCAGAGGGGTCTTCGTCAGGGCTGCCCTTTATCACCCCTCCTCTTCCTCCTGGCAGTAGAAGGACTAAGTCAGATGATTCATGATGCAAAAAGGAGAGGAGAATTGAAAGGAATTGAAGTGGCAGTCAACCTACTCATTACTCATTTGGTATTATTCTATTCAATAATGGAAGCAGTGAAGACATTAGACGAATTAGATCGGTGTTAGATCTCTTCCTCAAGGCTACGGGGTTGAGCATGAACAGTAAAAAATCCTCTATAACCATAGAAGGGTTTTCAAGGGCAGAAGTGGACAGAATCTCTGAAGTGATCCCCTTTGAAATTAAATCATTCAATGACAGTTTCAAGGACCTGGGGTTCTATTTAAAGCCTAAATCTTATAGATCTCAGGACTAGCAATGGCTAGTGGCTAAAGTCGAGACTAAAATGAAGCATTGGAGCTTCAAATGGCTGTCTAGGGAAGGAGTCTTGTGCTGATCAAATCAATTGCACTAGCTATTCTGGTGTATGGGGCTACCTTAACTTGGGTCCCGAAAGGTATACTCTAAAAAATAAGCAAACTATGTAGCAGGTTTCCATGGGCAAGATCAAAGGTAGAACCTGTTATGCCGTGGTTGGCATGGGAGAAAGTGGTGAGACCAAAGGCTTGGAGAGGATGGGGAATAAAGGAGCTTTCGTCCTTCACCCCTTCTCTGGTGACAAAAATGGGCTGGAGACTTATCACCCTTGGGAATTTATGGACATCAGTGATCAAGAGGAAATACATAGACCCCATACTGATGGGAGACTGGTTGCACCTTCCTGCAAAGAAGGTGAAAAATGCCTCGATTGTTTGGAAAGCCACGCTGGCCTCCATCAGGATCATTGAACAAGGATTGGCTTGGCATGTTGGAAATGGTGAACAAGTCAGAATTGGTTAGGACCCTTGGGTAGGGTGCAACATGGGATTTGCACTCTCCTGAGATTTTCTTGATCATCTAGTTAGCTGAGGTATTCGCTATCTGAGTCATATTGATCAATTAGGCCAGTCAACCATTTGGAGACAAGCTTGGAATTTAGGGGAGGACCTTCAACTTGAAGGTAGGTGGAGGGAATAATGGCAGGGATATATAAGTGAGCTAAAAAGAACCGATGTCCGCATTCATGAGAGGTCGAATGCTCTGCGATGGGTACATTAACCCATATGCAAGTATGCCTTGAAATTCGGATACAAATGGCTAATGGCTTAGAAAAGGTGGGTGGAGTCGGAGTGGTGGTATAACCCATTGTGGGAACTCAAAGTCCCAACAAAATCAAGGCTCTTCTTCTGGTGTATTTTAAAGAACAAAGTACCTTCTTGGGATAATATGCAGAAAAAGAGCAAGATAGGGCCAGGCTAGTGCTCCTTGTGCAAAAAGAATGAGGAATCCATTCAACACCTTTTCCTATCCTGCCACTTTAACATAAGTTTATGGGAAAAAACTTTGTGGCTCCTAAAACTCTCCCAGCGATGGGAAGGTCCCTCCATCTCGGAGGCTTGGCAAAAGTGGTGGAATGAAACCCCGAATGACCGGATGATAAATGTACCGCTAATTATCTCGTGGGGTACTTGGATTTCCAGAAACTAGGTCATCTTTAAGGACACTTTGTTTCCTGTTGCTCTCCTAGCATTAAAAGGGGCATCAATCTATGAACACATTCCTATCCCCAAGGAAACCCAGCAGGCCATGTTCATTAAGGAGGAAGAAATCAGGGGTGACATTCCGTGGACTTATTTTGATGGGGCCTCTGAGCCTTAGGACAGGTGTGGGCCAGGGCTCACTATCCTTTTCCCTTCTGGAAAGACCTTCAAAGCCTCGGTGGGGTTAGGAACAGGAACAAACAACTTTGCTGAACTCCAATCCCTTAAATTGCTTCTGTGTTGGCTTACTCAACTTGAGCTGAGAGCAGCCTAGATTTTTGGAGACTCCGTGATTATTATTAAATGGTTTAATGGAACTCAAATATGCCACAATATATTCTGCTTCCATTATTAGAAGAGGTTCTGAAATTGAAAGCTCATTTTAATCAAATCTCTGCTTCTCACATTTATAGGGAACGAAACATGGATGTTGACCTCTTATCTAAGGAAGGCATACAACAAGCTATGGGGTCTTGGGTAATCAAATAGTTCGAAGGAGATTTGGTCTGAGTCTTGGATCAGCCTCCATTTGCACGCTAATGAAAAATCAATCAGTTATTTTTGTTTTTTGATTTTCACCTTATTATACAACTCTTGTTTAAATGTTAATTCAGACTTGCTTATACTGTACAACTCTCCTTTTATCTCTGTTTCAGATTGTTTTCCTCATAAGAGGAGATCCGAGAGATAACAAAGGGGTCTCTTCATGTTTAAAAACTCTTTACATCTGGAATAGTGTCTACTACCCAGATGTTTTTTGTGTAAAAATCAGCAAAAGGCATGGTTTTGACTCTTGTTTAGGGTTGTTTTTCCTTTAAAGGAAAGCTCGGGGGTCAACATAGGTGCTATACTTTGAAAAGCTTGATAAGGCTAGTGGAAACAATGGCGATGTTTTCTTGATAGGTACAACTCCATGTTTTTTCTTTCTCCTATGACTAAAACGAAAACATTCAATTTCTCGGAATGCCAAGGGCATATACTATGTAACCTTCTATTATCATAATAGAAAGTTCGATTTTCTTTTTCGAGAAAACAATAAGGGGATACACTAGTTTTATAGGGACCTAGCAAGCATACCTTTAATTGGTATTAAATATTGCTAAACAACCAAATTTCAAGCCTTTCTTCTCATACAATTTTCATTTTATTGCATTCTGGATGAAGGAATACTATAAAAATGTTCTTGAAGGTCTCTTTTCTTATCATTTTTAATGATCATAATTTGTTTTGACATGAAAATGTTTCTCTTATTTACAAACTTATCATTTTCTCTCCTTTTAATGTGACAAAGATAACTGGTTCGTCTAGTTTATCACTAGTTATTATAGCTATAACAACCCCACATTTGGATCTCATTTTCTCATAATAAATGGAGACCCTCCTATAATAAATGGGGACCCTCCTATATCGCTTCTCTTTTCTTTGTTTTAATTTCTCCTTGATTTGAAAAAACAAGGTCACCACAGTTTTGATTTTGTCGACATTAAGTTTCGTTAGTTGTTTTGTCACCTTGTTTTCAGGGCATGATGACATTAATGGCAATAGTATCAAGAAGGTGACGTGGCACCTTTTTATTGCCACACACTTTGTGTTTCTTTATCATTTATTGACGCCTCTCTCTCTCGCAAAAGGTGAATCTTTAGTATCACTTGTAATATTATATTGTAAAAAAAACCAAATGTAAATAATCACATTTACATCGTTTTCATTGATATTGTGATATATTCTATACATAAATGCTATGGTAAAATACGTACAAATTATATTTGTGTAAATAAATTATAAAGAAAACAATGAATGTGTTTTCACATATCACAAAATGTATATTACTTTATGTAAACATGCAATAATGTAACATATAATAATAAAAACAAAAAATAATCGACCCCTTAAATCAGGCACTTAAACACTTAACAAAATGTAAACCCACAATCCTAAATCAATGCATCAACGACTAACACAATACATAACCCACCTATCAGCTAAGCAACAACCAGCGAGCCCTAGACTGATGCCATTTTATACCAAATTTACGACACTTATAAGCTCATTCTTATCAGTTGTCACTTTGCATGTGGGATATCTCCCATAGATTAAAAATAAAACAAATGAATGAGTTATAAAGGTTAATGTGAGTTTTTCAGATCGCCCCATTATTCTTTTCATATTCATGATGGTCGCCCCATTATTCTTTTCTCTTTGTAGATTCATATCATTGTTTTCCTTTTTATTTAATTATATGAAATTTATAACTGTTGTATAGAAAATTAATATATGTTATGACATGTATTCGATGCAGGAAAATATGTCTTTAACAACTAATTATTCATCTTATCTTTTCAATCTCTGTATAATATAAAGTTACCATAGAGATCCTTGTGATCATCACATTGGTCCTATCGATAGTTGTAGACATTATGTTTTGCTTATGAAAAGGCCGTGATGTAAATTTCGCTTACACATGGATGAAATTATAATACAATTAAACATGTTAATTGTTGTTTTGTTATTGATAGTTGTAGGCATTATGTTTTGCTTATGAAAAAGCTGTGATGTAAATTTCACTTACGCATGGATGAAATTATAATAAAATTAAACATGTTAATTGTTTTTTTTGCTTCATACATACATGTTATCAATGATATGTGCATGGATGTTGCATGTTGTTGTGAATTCATTCCAAGTTATTTGATTGAATTCAATTAATTGGTACATACATGTTATCGATAATATGTGCATGGATGTCCTGGATACGGGTGTTTAAAGAAGGCAATACGGTGGCTAGCCCTTGGAGTGACATCTGGCCTAGCCACTTGCCCGCCTCAGAGAATGGTACCAAGGCCTTAAAGGCCCTTGGTTTTCGACGTCGGGCATTTACTGCTCACACGTCCTGCCATCAACCCGCTGCAACTTGCTCTATGCATTCAATGGAGATGCGTCTGCCCTCATTCATCACTTCTTCGTTTGTCTTCTCGAGCTCCTTCTCTGCAACTTTGCATTCAGTTTGATTCTCTGCGTTCGGCCCTCCCGTGGCCCTGCCAGACTTTGATCCTTGCGCTCACTTTCGCCTCCATTTTCCCTCTGACGCCACACCGCTTTTGTGCTCACCTTGCACTTCCCCTTGCTCTCCTCCGCCTTCCTATCTCCCATTTACGCCCACTGGTTCGCCTTCACAGTCACCCCCCACAACTCTGCGCACGCATTCGCCTTCCCTTTCCGCCTCTTTGTCCTCTCACAAGGCCTCTCTGTCTTCCCACTCTGCCAGCATGTCGCAAAGGCCTCGCATGAGATGTAGTCGTGGTCGTGGGAGAGGAATTGGCTCTCATCCACCTCTTCCTAACCATGCTGTCTCTTGCTCTCAGCCTCCGGTTGGCAATGTTGCCCATCATTTCAGCACGCCATTGACAAGCCCAGAATTACTGCCACCATCACGTTAGTGTTCTAAGAGGAGCGGAATGATAGCAGTGCCTCAGGCCCTAGCAAGTGCAGAAGGAAGTCCATGATTTCTGTCAGGCCTCCCCAGGACTCCAGAAAATCTTCGGCCCTCCTTGTCAAAACTGGTTCGGAGACCTCCAGCAGCAACGACAATGGCAACAGCTCTTCGCTCTCAGACAAGCGGAAGCAGGATACAAGCTCCACTTCCTTCTCGGAGAATACTGCCCAGCATTCCAAGGAAAAGGATGAAGGTGTCGAGGATGATTACAACTACCCAATTGTGGAGGAAATTCCACCCTCACACACGGACAGCTAGCTGGTTGTCAGGTCTCCTTACCTATTTTTGGTTTTTACAATGATTTACTGCATGCGTAGGCACAGGAACTGGAAATACTGTGATGATTCTGGCTATTTGTGTAAGTTCTGGTTTTTATATAACTCTCTCAATGTTGGTTTCCCAATTATGGGGGCATCTATGAGGCTGGTTTCCCCCATAGGGGCGGTCTAATTTTTGTTTTTTTGACTCAAACTACCTCCGACGTTGGTTAGCTTTGCAGCCCGGAGGCTAGTCATGCACTGTACATTATGCTCTATATTAATAGATTAAACCAACTTAGAAAAAAAATATGTGCATGGATGTTGCATGCTGTTGTGAATTCATTCCAAGTTATTTGATTGAATTCAACTAATTGGTAGGGAAATGTTGAATTGGTCTTTTGTTTAGATTTTTTCTTCCAAAACATAATCACTTTTTTTCATTCATACATATATTAAGTAGTTTCTTTTGGATCCTTTATATATGTTTATTGGATCATTGTAGATACAACTAGCCTTTTGATTAATCAAAAAGTTTGTTTTATTTTCACTAATGATTTCATTATAATATTTCGATTAACAATTAGTTGTCGAATGTATTATCTATCTTTCATATCCATGAACAGAAGTTTATGCCTAGGCTTCTATATAAATTAGTAAGATAAGTAGTAATACATAGTTGTAATCAAATTAGTCTTAGATTTAAAATCCTTTTCCCATACCATTTGTTAGGTCCCTATAATACTAGTGTCTCCCCTTATTTTTATTGTTAATATAGCCCTCTTATTGCTATTGTTGTGCCCATGTAGTCCCCATATTGTTATTATTGTGCCCCATAGAAGCCCACTATTTTTATTGTTGTGCCCTTATATTGTTATTGTTATGTCGACTAAGATTATATTGTGACCCATTGGACTCCTATATATAGAAAGGAGGTTTTGTAATTTTATCATCCAAAAATTGTTCATTTTTGTAAAGTAAAGGAGGTTTCCCCCTTGAAGAGGTTGATTTCTAAGTCGTTGATCTCTCTTTCTTCTATTTTGTGAACTGGTTTCATAACATTTGGTATCAAAGCTTTGGATTCTAGGGTTTCGCTACTGCAAACAGGTCATCTTGGAAGTTACACTATAACTTTTTTTCTATGAAGTTTAAGAAGCTATAACAAAAACCCATTTGATCCAAAATCCTAAGGAACGTTGTGTAAAAGTTTCAGATCTTGGTTCACTATATATTCAGAGATATGAGATGAGGAAGTTAGGGTTTTTAAAGGCTCCAAAATTTCATCTCAAATAGGTGTCCAAGGGAAAATCGTCATAACGTTTGTTTCATACATCGGATTGGAATGATGTAAGAAGTGGCCGAAATTGCACAGACTAGAGTTTCTTGTGTATTGGTTTGAGAGCCGAAGGACGAAATAGTGACATGTGGCATGTCATACAAGTTCACTCTACTGAACCAGTCCACAATTAGATCATTATGGGAGATTGGGCATAACTTTGTCTTGAAGAATCCAAATTATGTTTGACCTATGGAATTAGAAATAATACTCAAAGGACTACTACAGGACCGAAGTTGAAATCTTGGGAATTTGAAATCACAATATACATCAGGTGTAATATCAAGCTCCTCAAAAGAAAAAATAAAAAATGTGTTTTTTTTAAAAGAAAAAAAATTGTATAAACTTTGTTTAAAAAATCAGTTTGAAGTGATTCCAAGGGCATATTGAAGCATTGTTATCAGTATTGGGTTCTATAATGCCTCCCAAAAATAATTCCACACCAATTAAGCCCTCATAAAACTATACTATGACACATGAAGAGGAAGAATTGCAATATGATATATCAAAATTACGGTACCAAGTGCAACAAATTTCGATCTCACAAACAACAACCAAAGATGACTTAGATGGTTTAAAATAGCACATGGAGGCTAAGGTGGATGGTTTGAAGGATGAAATGAAATCTAATATGGATGATAAAGCAGTGGAAGATCACATCGATCATCAACAACAAGTTCTCCAACTCTTAAAGGATAACCTAACTTCAGTGCAGAATCGAATGAAACAACATGTAGATCAACATCATAGCGAAAGAAGTTTTGATGTTGGTGACTAGGTATTTTTACGGCTACAAACATACAAACCAATGTCCCTCAAGCAAGCTAAGAAGTATAATAAATTATCGCTAAAGTACTATGGTCCTTACAAGGTGTTGCAAAAGATCGATACTATGGAATACAATTGGAGTTGCCTGCATCTTCCTGAGTGCACCAAGTTTTCCATGTTTCATGCTTAAAGAAGGTTATAGGTGACAAACTCCAAGTTCAAACAATATTTCCAAAACTTGACGAGGAAGGAAAAATCATATTTGAACCTAAAGAAGTCATAGAAACAATAACTCGACAACTACGAAATCGATCAATTTTAGAGTATCTCAGCAAGTGGAAGAACTTACTCGCTGAAGATTCCACATGGGAGGATGAGAATTTTATACATAAGCATCCAGAAATAATCAAGCATTGAGGAAAATAGTTGTTTGAACGAGGGGGGCATGTTAGGTCCCTATAATACTAGTGTATCCCCTTTTTTTATTGTTCATTTAGCCGTCTTATTGTTATTTTTGTGACCATGTAGTCCCTATATTGTTATTATTGTGCCCCATAGAAGCCCACTATTTTTATTGTTGTGTTCATACATTGTTATTGTTATGTCGGCTAGGATTATATTGTGACCCATTGGACTCCTATATATAGAAATTATGTTTTTTCATTAGTATCATCCAAGAATTGTTCATTTATGTAATGCAAAGGAGGTTTCTCCCTCGAAGAGGTTGATTTCTAAGTCATTGATCTCTCTTTTCTTCTATTTTGTGAGTTGGTTTCATAACACCATCTGATTGTAAGTATTTCCTTGCTTTGAAACAAATTCTCCATCCATTGGAGCACAATCTTGTGAAGAGCTCACTAGCCCCAATAATACTAGTCAGGGTTCCAAGCAACAAAAAAGAGTCTAATGGAGACTGTCACTGGTAAATTCCTCAAGTGTTGAGTCAGGATAATTCCAGGCTCCAACAGATCTGAAGGTCAAAATGTCCTAGTAATTTCATGGTTTAGTTCTAGCATATAGTTTTATTCCATGAATTATTTTTTGCTTTAAAACTCGTGAAAAAATTCTTTTGCATTTGCACTATATTGATTCACATTATAGTCAAGGTTCCATCCCAAGTTTCATATAGTTCTTGGCCCTGGTTTTCAAAATCGGATATCGGATGGTCTGTAAGGTGACTCTAGTGCAACTCCTTTAAAACCCAATATCAAATAACAAGGCACCACGTTAACATAATGATAGGGACCAACTCAAGGGTCCAGGGTTCGACATGCTCGACCTTCTTTTGGGTGAAAATTCAGTCCCTTACCACCATAATTCCTTAGACCCTTTGTAGCACTTGGAATGAATATTTGAGAAAGCATTTCGTGAATTTGTATAGGTTATCTGTGTACCTATATTTGTTAGATTCGTTCTATCATTGTCCTAATTTTCGTCCTTGCTCTAGGCGCTTTTGTTTTTTAACTAATTTTTTTAGTATTATGAGTATAAATACATATTATGCTTACTATTTCCCTGACCTTGTTGGCATTGGCATCTTTGATTTGTAGCGCATGTTGCATTCATGCCTATATTGTTGAAATATCAATGGCACTGATTGGAGCACTGGAAATGAATCTAGATTACACGACATATTTTCAATTGTTGTATTTAGGGAAAATCGATGCGCTGTGCAAACCAAAAGAATGTTTTTTAGAATGTCATAATTAGTTGATGAGATTTTTTTCTCATTGTCAGCATCGTCATACTTGTGCTTTGGAATTATTTCAAAATTTGTAATAGAAATCCCAACATTTGAAATATCTTGTTTTCCATGTTGTTCGGTAAGTTGTGTAGGCACAAGTAATGTTAATTTCATTTCAACGTTCTTATCTATGAAACATGCACAAAGCATTGGACTTGGGTTATTTGCTTTATCCAACAAATTTTCTGTATGTAATAAACACATCATGTTATATTGGTATTGATATCTTCAATTGATATTGATATATGTTAGAACATTTTTTTCTTAGTCATAAGCATTGAATTGAAATAAATTCTTGCAAAGAAAAAATCTATGTAAGTTACTAAATTTAGACAAAACTGGTTTTCTGACTCTGTTTGTTGTCTCTATTTTTCTTGTTTCATTGTGCTGGTTGTCATGTCTACTTTATCACTTATGTATTTTGTCATATCACTGACAGATATATTTATTTGACATTGAACTGCGTTATATCAATATTTTGTATACATATTGAGGTGATGATGATCTAGTTTTTGATTGTACATTTAATATGATTATGTACACATAACCTATGTTTCTCGTTTTAAAATACCATTATTTTTAAGCTTTAACTTGGACGGAAAAGAACATCGATGAAAGAGTACTATATAATAATTTATTGTGTTTTATACACTTTACCAAAAGCATACATAAAAAAACAACGTGCATGTGTATTAAATGCATAGAGATACATTGGCATTCTTCTATTTACGATGGATTTGAATAAAAAACATACAAAAGATGCTAATTGAAAAGAAAATGGTTTCAAACTCATTATTTCTTAGCCATTATTATGTGCATTTCCCTAAGCAATTCTTGCTTATTTTCCATCCGTGGGGAATGAGTCCAAAATTATGCACCATATATATGATTCCTACGTATTTTCCATTTTTATTTTTATTTTTTTTTCTATGTATTTGATCGAATTCATGTCTTTGGAGCAAGGAATATAAACATAAATAGAACAGATAAATTTAAATACAATGATAACTTGGCTAAGAGGTGTGTCTCTGTTCTATTTATCTTCATTTTATTATTACATTATACAACTCTTTCTTTTTTTGCTATATTTTTATATACTATAATTAAAAACGACGTTTTTTCAATTTTAAGGAAACATATAACAGTTAGAGATATAGATCCAAAAGAACAAGTACAATGAAAAAGGTACTTTGAATATTTTCATAAAACATTTTTTGTTGTTCGTTGATTTGCACATTTGTTCGTTTTTCAATTTATTATATGTAACAAGGAACTATAAATTAGAATTTGTTGAAACTAAAATCTATTTAGTATTTTACCTATATGCATAAAAATTAGATTCTATCTAGTAACTATGAACCTGATAGTGTTCTGAATTTTAGGAAACAATTTTTTAGCAAAGGAAAAAAAAATCTCTGCGGCCTGGCACGGTGGAACCCTAATCTCTACACCATTGTCGACCCGTCATGGCAGTTGTAGGAGGGCTCCCCAATGGCCCCCCCTTCCGCGACATCACCTCCGGCACCTCTAAGGAGCGGGAGTTCTCCTTCTTTACCAAATACACCACCGTTGGCACCTCAATTTCGCAACAAGCTGGCCCGGAGAACAAGGGAAAACAACAGAAAGAAGAAATAAATAACACTAATGGACCACGCACGGAAACAGATGCAGACATGGTGATCCAGAGAAACAATGGAATACCAAAGACACACATAGATCAACAACATTTGGGGAAGAAAGGGCTAAAAACAATTGTAATATGAAATCCAAATAAATTCCAACACTAGAGATCCAAGACCCAGGCGTTGCAACAGACAAGGACTACATGCAGGAGCACACAGTAATATGTAAGTTTATGGGAACATGGCCGATATAAAGGCCCTAAATGGATGGATACAAAATAAATGGAGACCAAAGGGAGAGGTTAGGATACATCTTGGCTCAAAAGGCTTCTTCACGAACATATTTAACCTCTTTGAAAACAAGGACAAAATCTTGGAGGGAGGTCCATACTTCCTCAACGTTGTTGGGCTCTACATGAAATACTGGAAGGAGAACTTCACCCCGGAAAGGGATGAATTCACAAGAGTCCTAGTATGGGTAAGAATATGTTCCCTTCCAACTCATTATTGGGCGCCATAATTCCTCAAAGGAATACGAGACAAAATAGTAGAATACATCAAAATGTCAAAAGGCACAAAGATAGGACACTATATCTCCTATATCAGGATCTTTTTCTACATGGATGTTTCAGGGGATCTGCCAGAGGAAATTAAATATTGTTCAGAGATGAACTATGGCTCCAAAGCATAGGTTACGAGCACATACCCTTTAGATGCAAGAAGTGTCACAAACATGGACACCTCTATAGGGATTGTCCGCAGAATAAACTAACTCAAAACAGTGAGCTGGTTCACAAGAAAAAGGATCAACAAGGGTTCACAAAGGTTGCACCTCGAAACAAACACACTAGGAAGTGACAGCCAAAATTTTTTTGAGGATCTAGCCAAAGAACATGAAGAGCCCCTCTTCAATAGCAACAATACAGAGGAAGCTAATGGAGATTGACAAGATCGACAAGAAGGAATAGCATGTGAGCAAGGAGAGAAGCAAGTAGAAAACATTCAGGAAGAAAATGAACATACACAGGAAGACACATAGATGGAACAAGTGGGAATGGAGCCTACCTCGAAAGAACATGCAATCGAGGAGGCCCTAGAGGGAATGGACCTCATTTCAATTGTGGATATATGGAAAAAAATGCATAAAGGCAATGTAAGAAGAGCGGATACAAAGAATCAAAGGGGCATATTGTTGAGATTTTGGGGTAGGATCAGATGATTTCTAGCTCCCAAAGTTTGTGGAGGAGTTGGAGTACATGAGATCTCAAACACCCATAAAGTGTTTAGAAGAATTCCATCAAGTTTAAGAGATATTCAAATAATTAATCTTTTTAATTAAGGACCCTAAGTCTAACTTAGGAAAACTAAAATATTAAAGTGAATTAAATTAAATTAAGCATGCGATGAGAATGACTTAAGTGACGCGGATCAAGTAGCTTATAATCTTAGTCGTCAATTAGATATTAGATCATGGTAATTGATGTTTTAGCAAGAAAAGTATAAGAGAAGGGTTGGGGTCAGTTGGAGAACACACACATTGGCGGAGCACTGAAGCTAAGCTGAAATTCTAGGGTGTGGTTTGCTAATAATTTCAGAAGCAATTTGCAATGCGGCGAGGGGAAATATTGACAAGGGGATGGTTTGATCTGAGGCCAAGAGTACAACAGTGGCATAAAGGGAGCATATCAGACCAGTACAAAGGCAGCTAGGTGCTACACAGTCCAGCAGAGGCCATGCAGAGGGAGCGTAGAGGCATCAAGGGCCACGCAGGCCTAGTCAGGGCAACACAGGAGCAATGTAAGCCCTTCAGGGGTGACACGGACCATTCCAGAGAAGTGTAGAGGCTGACACAAGATAGGAAGGCTGACACCGAGGACTGAGGAGCAGTGTTGGGGTTTCCGGTGGGTCAAAAAGGGCTCGAGTTTTATAAATATCGTTTGAGGGTGTGAATCAACCATATTTTCTGTCTCTGAGGGTAGAGGTATTGTTGCCATATTTTTCTCTGTAGGGCCAACCAAGCTTGGTGCCCAGAAATTTTTTATTCAGATTCTTCTTAATAATAAAAACCCTCTAGAGCTAGCTGCATCGGTTTTCCCGCATTGGGTTTTTCTTGGGGACATTTGTCCGAAAAATCTGTGTGTCACTTTGTCATATGAGCATGCTATTCAGTAAATTATTTGTATGTGTACGTTGTTATTAGTATTTACTTCGATGTTAATTCTAAATATTCAGATTAATAACTTGTATATTTAATCAAGTAGGATAAGCAAAGCAAGATTTAACAGAAGGGTTTCTTAGATTACGAATTTTTCACATGGTATCAGAACGATTGCAGATCAAGCTGGATCTCCAGAAAATCGGTTGAAGACATTTTTTTTGTAGGGTAGAATTTGAAGCAACATAAATATGGAGAGGACATCGCAATATCAGGAGGACGCAGTCCCAACAGAGGCTACGCAGGGGAAAACGCAGTCCCAGCTGGGCGACACAGAGACAACAGAGTGCCTTCCAAAGGGACGTAGGAGCAGCCTCCGCTACGCAGTCACTACGCAAAGGTTGCGCTGAGCCATTCTGTTCACGCAGAAGCCAGCCAGGGTGACGTAGTCTAGTTTCGAGTGTTGTGTATATTTTTCATGGATCGGAAGCGAGGCTTCATATTTTCAGTAGTTGTTGGTGGGATAGACATTATGTCGGTGTAGAATTGTGCCTAAGCTAAGTTGAAAAAGAGAGGGAGGAGAATAGTTGCTCAGTAAATTTCATTGCCAAAGAAATATGAGGATCAATCATAGGGTGATCGAAGAGAGATGACTCGTTGTATTTGGCAGATTTCCAAGGGAGGAAATCAGTTGTTAGAGGCAGAAGAGGGTGCCTTTTTTCGCCAAGGACCCTAGATCTGAGTTTCTGTTAAGAAGAGGGGAGAGGAATATCTGTTCCAATAGATTATTTCTGAGCAGATGATGCCACACGGACTGCGTGATCAGGATAGGTTGGATGGCCTGTCCAACTTTGCGATCTGGAAGGCTAGAATCCTAGTATTCCTAGAGGCATACGGTTTATGTGAGCATGTAGAAAGCATCTTGGCTACACCAACCGATGTGAATCTCTTGGTGAAGCACAATGAAACAACGTCACATGCCAAGCGCTTCATCATGGACAAGGTTAAAGGTCATGTGGTACCACACATAGCTGAGAAGAAGACTGCTAATGAGATGTGGAAAGATTTAACCACACTATATCAAGGGAAATATGTCTAGAGGAAGATGCTTCTAGAGAACTAGATGAGGTTATTTATGATGACCAAGGGAGAAGAAATCAATCCTTTCCTCTTCAGGTTGCAGGTGATTCAGGATTAGCTGACTGCCATGGGGGTCAAGGTGGATGATGATGTCATGGTGAGGACTGCTCTAAATGAAGTCACAGAGGATTGGGAAACATTTGTCCAAAGAATCTTGGGTAGAGTGGACCTTCCAAACTGGGACGATATGTGGGCTATCCTCCAACAAGAGGAAATCCGCCGGATGACCAAGATAAAAACCAACACAGGATCAGGCAAGGTGAAGAAGGAGGAAGAGGAAGATGCAACCCTGGCATCTAAGAAGAAGCAAGGGAAAAATAAGCATAATCTATCAAAGATCAAATGTTTCCAATGTGGTGAACTTGGAAACTTTTCCAGTAATTATCCTCAAAGGAAGAAGGACAAGGAAGCTTCTAGTTCCAAGGCTGCAGTAGCAGGCGATGCCTCCGATGATGATGTAGCCATGAGTGCTCATGAACCACGGAGGTGGGGTGATATTGATCTGTAGAGTAGCTACAGAGTGGTGGCAAGATCCTTGAGTAGCCTAACTCTTGGATCACATCCGTGCTACAAGAGCCTTAAGACAATAACGAGAATCACTGGAGAAGTGTTTAAAGAGGATCACATATGGAGCAGAGATAGAGCTAGACGATATAGAGGGTAAAGCACAGTGCAGAGGTAGCATCAGCGCATAGGAGGCATGCTTATGTAGTGTAGAGTTTTAGCAACGCAGTGGCTTCAGGAGGAAAACGCAGAGAAACAACCTAAGGAACTTCAGTGATGAGATGCATCCCAACTGACTTGTATATCATAGGGCAGGGGTCCTTAAATTTCTTACTCTTAGCAACTGAGTTGCAGTGCAGCAGTTGGTAGCACGATGCAACAATTTGAGAGGGAGCAGTAGTATGGATGTAGCAGTGACTGTGGTAGATTCATGGGCAACAATATAGAAAGAAGCAACAACGCAATGATGAAGGGCAGCAGGCCAAACATCAACGCAAAGATCGATGCTAGAGATCAAAGCAGTACTTCAGGGTGAAGTGTATTGCTAGAGCACATTCCTCACTAAGAGGGAGTGTTGAGATTTTGGGGTAGCATCGGATGTGTTATAACTCCCAAATTTTGTGGAGGAGTGGGAGTACATGAGATCTCCAAGACCCATAAAGTGTTTAGAAGAATTCTATCAGGTTTAAGATATATTCAAATAATTAATATTTTTAATTAAGGACTCTAAGTTTAACTTAGGAAAATTAAAATATTAAAGTGACTTAAATTAAACATGTGATGAGAATGACTTAAGTGACGCAGATCAAGTAGCTTCTAATCTTAGCCGTTGATTAGAGATTAGATCACGGTCGTTGATGTTTCAACGAGAAAATTTTAAGAGAAGGTCTTGGGGTAAGTTGGAGAACACACATAATGGTGGAGCACTAAAGCTAAGTTGAAATTATAGGGCATGGTTTGCTAAGAATTTCAAAAGCAGTTTGCAGAGTCACAAGGGGAAGTATTGGCAAGGGGAAGGTTTGATCCCAGGACAAGAGTACAACAGTGGCATAGAGGCAGCATACCATACCAGCGCAAAGGAAACCAGGTGCTACGCAGTCTAGCAGATGCCACGCAGAGGCAGCGAAGAGGCAGCAAGGGCCATGCAGGGTTGACACATGTCCAATTAGGGTAGCGTAAGCCCTTCAGGGGTGACGCAGGCCCTTCTAGAGCAGCGCAAAGGCTGACGTGGGCAGGAAGGCTGACACATGCTAGAAAGGTTGACGCAAAGGGTTGAGGAGCAGCGCTGGGGTTTCTGGTGGGCTAGAGAGGGCTCAAGTTATGTAAATCTTGTTTGAGGGTGTGAATCAACCATATTTTCTGTCTCCGAGGATAGAGGTATTATTGTCATATTTTTCTTTGTAGGGACAATCAATTTTGGTGCCCAAAAATGTTGTATTCAAATTCTGCTTAATAATAAAAATCCTCCAGAGCTAGTTGCACCGATTTTCTTGCATTGGGTTTTTATGGGGACATCTGTCCAAAAATATTATGTGTGAATTTGTCATATGAGCATGATATTCAGTAAATGATATGTATGTGTAGGTTGTTATTTGTATTTACTTCTCTATTAATTCCGAATATTCAGATTAATAACTTGTATATTTAATCAAGTAGGAGAAGTAAATTGAAATTTAACAGTAGGGTTTCTTAGATTAAGAAATTTTCACACATATCTCCTGCTGGAAGGGATGAAACAGAGTCTAAAAAAATATCTCCCTGAGGGAAATGTGCAAAGGGGAATTTTGGCAAATATTGAAGTAGAAAGACACAACCAAAAAGGAACAAGCAGAAAAATAAAAAGAAAAACTATGGGATACCTCCTCCAAGAACTCGGGGCTCGGCTCATCAATGAAGGAAAGGTAAAGGCCCTCACTCTCTCTCCCAGTATTTTCCAATTTATTTCACCTCATGGAACATTAAGGGCCTTAATGGCTCTGGTAAAAAAATAATCTTGAAAATAGGCTCATAAAAGACAATCTAGACATTATGTTACTCCAAGAAATAAAACTAGATCTGGAAAACGTTGGTCTCCTCCAAAAAATTTGTCTTAAATCATACAACCACATTGAAAACTCTGTTATTGGCTCAGCAGGAGGTATTATAACCATCTAGAATGGTTACCATTTGGAGCTATCATTTTCTGTAGCCACCAGACACTCAATCACCATAGTTCTGAGAATCATAGGAACGAACGAACGACAATCTCTATTTCACAAATGTCTATTCTCCTCATACGGCCCTGCAAAGGATCAAAATGTTGCAAGAGGTAAGTTCCCTCTTGGATTCACTCTGACATCCCTTCAAGATCCTAGAAGGGGATTTAAACATGGTGTTAAATCTAGGGGAAAATGAAAGGGGTCTCTATAGACTGGGCAATGACTCGATCGCTTTCCAGTCCTATATTGAAGCTCTCAACCTAATATAAATTCTAGCCTCCAACGCCATTCACAAATGGAACAATAGAAGAGGAGGAGCACATCAAATTGTCACTTGCATGGATCGCTTCCTTCTCTCATACGACATATTATTATCTTCTTGGGAGACAGAGGTCTATATCCTCCCCCCAGCGGGCTCGGATCACTGGCCAGTCCCTCTCAATATTAAAATTGCTTCCAGTCCAAAAAACAGGCCCTTCAAGTTTGAGGCTTTCTAGTTATACCATCTAGACTTCATGGATAGAATGAAGGAATGGTGGGACACCCCTAGGTCTCACTAGGGAAACAAGATGCATCAATTCCAACAGAG
Source organism: Pinus albicaulis (assembly GCA_034641835.2). Taxonomy (NCBI): domain Eukaryota; kingdom Viridiplantae; phylum Streptophyta; class Pinopsida; order Pinales; family Pinaceae; genus Pinus; species Pinus albicaulis. The sequence goes on from CM076570.1 coordinate 1,486,911,902, forward strand.
GCTGAAAAGCATCAAAAAGGAATCAAGAGCTGGAACAGGGAAAATTTTGGCAACATCCTCACAAAAAAAAAAAACACATGGAGAGAAAAATGAGGAACTACAATAGGAAATAATTAGCACTGGCATGGATCACCAAAAGAAGCAAGAAGAGCTAAAGCTACAAAAAGAATGGGAAGAAAGAATATCTCAAGAGGAGCAACTATGGAAACAAAAATCACGTATCAACTGGCTCAAATGCGGGGAAAAAATATTAATTTCTTCCACAAATCAATAATTCAACACATAACGCAAAACAAAATATTTGCCATAAAAAACAAAGAGGGGGACCTTCTCCAGAAGCATGAGGAAATTTCTAACAATCTCTCTCAACGTTTTGGAGATCTTCTCTCTGAGACAAACATGGATAGGACCAAAGCCATTCAGAAGATCACCAACCATATTCCAACAATCCTCAACTAGAACCACAACAAAATGCTACTAAAAAATGTCTCAATGAAAGAGGTGGAGGAATTTGTGTGGTGAATTCCAAATGGAAAAGCTCTAGGACTGGATGGATTCACCATAGAGTTCTTCAAAGAAAGTTGGCACATTATTAAAAATGAGTTCCATGCCCTAGTGGAGGAATCCAAAATCCAAAAGTTAGTTCAAAAATCCCTAAATGCAACCTTTATAACTCTCATCTCGAAGGAGGAAGGGGTTGATACTATAGAGAAGTTCTAACCAATTTCTCTATGCAATGTAATCTATAAAATCATCTCAAAATTTCTCACCAAGAGAATCAAATCAGTGCTACCCCTCTTGATTTCCCCCAATAAATCAGGGTATTTGGAGGGCAGAAAAATCTTGGACAACATAATCCTTTCCCAAAAAATGGTTCACTCACTAAAATCTCAAAAGATGTATGGAATGATGATGCAGCTTGACTTGTCTAAATCCTTCGACAAGATCAGCTAGGAGTACATGAAAATATTTCTCGAAGCCTTTGGCTTTCACAAGGATTGTATAAAATGGATCATTACGATGGTCTCAGGAGCTTTCTTCTCGATCCTCCTGAATGGCTCCCCTTCTCCAACCTTCTCCCCCTCTAGAAGCTTGAGACAAGGGGATCCACTCTCACATTTTCTTTTCATCATCATTGTTGAAGGCCTCAATCAATCCAACTCTATCCTTAAGCCTCATCACACTGGACCATCCTCCACTCATTAGAAATTCTTGGATGACACCATTCTCATGGGTGTGTCAACTGTTTGGGAAGCCCAAATGTTCAAATCAATCCTTGCAGATTTCTCTGAAGCCTCAGGTACCTCCATCAACTTGGCTAAATCCAAGCTCTTCATTTTTAACACCCCCCAAGACATTCAGATAAATATTTCTAGCATTTTAGGTTTCCAAATCATTTGCCTCCCCTCCAAATACCTGGGAGTCCCCTTAACTGATAAGCCACTTGACAAAGCCAATTGGGAAGAACTCACCACTAACATAGGAAAACCCCTGGCCAACTGGACTTTCATTTCCCTGAATCTGGTAGGTCGGATGGTCCTAGTCAAGTCAGTCTTGCAAGATATCCACAAATGTATGTTCTTGGCCCTAACAACTCCTAAATCCATATTCACAACTATCATAAATATCTAGAGGAATTTCCTCTAGAGAGGTAATGAAAAAAAGGGCTTTGGTTGCCTGGGAAGCACTTTGCAAATCAAAAAGTGCAGGGGGTCTTGGTCTTAGAGACCCAAAGATTCCACGACAAACTCTGGGGGCTAAGACCTGGTGGCATTAGCTGGAAAATCCAAACACCCCTTGCGGATGGTTGTGGAAGGAAAAATACATTCCAAACTTCCATCTCCAGGACCTGATCAGACTCAATGGGAATATCAAAGGATCGGTTTTATGAACAAGACTTGGGACAATAAGACAGTAATACAGAACCACAACTTCTAGGAGATTGGAAATGGCGAGCACACCCTCTTCTAGGAGGACACCTGGCAGAAAAGACCGAATCTCAACATGGATCAATTCAGAAAAATTCAGAACTCATTGAAAGAAAAAGGAAAGCTTAAGGTAAGTCAGTACTGAGCACCCTGTAACAATCAAGAAAAATGGAAAGAATGGTTGGATGAGAATGACTGGGGACCTTTCCCAATAGGCATGACTGGAAGGAACTCTCTAGAGAACTACATGAAAGACCCATACAAAACGACACAGGGGAAGACAAACTCATATGGGGTTTGAATGATGTAGGGAATTTCAACCTCAAGGAAGCATACAGATACATGGCTTGCCATGACCAAATTCCTCTCGACCGCAAATGGCGAACCTTGTGGGAAAGGAATCAATTGCCAAAAAATTACAATATTCTTATGGCTAATGATGAAAAGGAAAACTCTAACCTAGGACAATCTTCGAAAAATAGATTCACAAGCCCCTTAGGATGCTACCTCTGTGAAAGAAGTGAAGAGAACGCGAACTATTTGTTAAATGAATGTAGCTACTCCACCAACTTGTGGAATTGGGCCAATTTTGTTTTCAATAACACGGATTGAGACCCTTTCTCTATCACCAACACCCTTGAGCACTAGAGAACATCCTTATCCTCCAACACTCAAGTGAATTTTTCTTGGAACCTCATCTCAGGAGTTATCTGTTGGATTCTTTGGAAGGAAAGGAACGCCAAGATCTTCTGGGGCATCTACAAATAGGAGGAGCACCTATTGTCCCTCATCAAATAGAAAATAAGGGAATCAGTCACTTCTATTTCACCCTGCCTCTCCTCTAATCCTCCCACCCCTTCTGACCTCATAATCCTTTCTCTTTTAAATATGAAATCTCCCTTAGGTGGATTGGAAACCTGCGCTCCAAGCATAGGTGAGGCCCAGGATTTCTGGACGCCTACACAATAGGGAATATTCAAGATAAACTATGATGGGGTGGCCAAAGGTAATCCAGGCATGGCTGGTTTTGGAGGGGCTTTCAGGAATTCAAGCGGGTAGATAATTTGGATATACGTAGGGAATTAGGGCCACTCCACAAACAATGCTGCAAATTTACAAGCTCTAGAGCACAGAATTGAAATCACAAGAGCACAGGACTTCTGACCATTAATCATTGAGGGGTATTCATTGGTGGAAACACAGGCCTGTAAGAAGTTACAAAATGGAACAAGTGCCACGCAAGTTATCAACAATTGGAGGCTAAGAAAAATACTACACATAATCAAGGAACACATAGACAACACTCACATAATAATTGTCCAGAAAATCAAACGTAAGGGGAATAATATGGCGGACAAGTTGGAAAATGAAGGCGTGGAAAGCCACCTCAGACTACTCTCGCTGGCATGGGAGGATCTGGATCAAATCACGATCAAAATAAATTGTGCAATCATCGTTGGATAGGACAATTAGGATTGACGTCATAATGAACAGGAGGTTTGGGGTCACTTCCCCAACATGTATCATGATAACAGTCCCAATCAACCGAAATCTAATAAGTGGGTGTACTAAGGCCTCAAAGGAAACTGCACTGCGCCCTTCGATGCGCCGCCCAAATGGCCTCTTAACAACCATGCGTACTTGGAACCTCACCTACCCTCTGCTCTTCCCTAGGAATATCATTATATCCCACCCCTTGACATCAAGTCCCTCATCGTCCCTCTATGCCTATAAATACTCACTCTCCCTCTACGTCTCTTCGCAATGTAATTGTTCATCTCTTGTGCTCTCCCTTTTACCCTGCTCATCCCTATTTATGATCACCACTCTCCCCTTTCGCCACTGTCATTCTTGTTTCTGGCCAACACTCTCCCCAGTTTCTGGTCGTCAGCATCCCCTGTCTCAAGTCGCCTACAGTCCTGCTCTCAATATGTCTTCCCGTCGCTCTAGCTCCTCTACTCCATGGGGGTAGGGCCATGGATGGAGTACCCACTCTTCCCACTGGTCCTCCTCAAGCATGACCCCCATTATAAGAGCTAAATCCGCAGCAAGGAGGGATGCAAGGAATTATGAAATTGTCGTAAATTTGGAGACCCGAGAGAGGGTTTCCAACTTGGAAGAACAAGAAAGGATGGTCCGTCAAAGAACCGCAACTAAAGAGGTCGATTTCGAATTTGCATGGAACCTGGCCTGACTCGAGCTAGGGAAAACCTCTTCAATAGAGCCATTTAATTACAATGGCAGACGAAAACAATGTTGGGCTTGGAAATGGAGGCGCAACAAGAACACACCAATGCTTTGTAAAAGAAAATTGATGCGCTAACAGAAAATTTTACGGTCTACGTCGAAGTTGTCCATCATAGGCACTTCATGTTCAGGGACTCCCTAACTTATGCTTTGTTGAAAATAATAATGACGAGGAGCAATGATGCATCAAACTTCAAAAGAGAAGTCGTCGGGGCTTCTGCCAACCAGCTAGTCCAAGCAGCCATCAATGACGGTTGTACTCTGAAACAGTTGATCAACCTCGACGACAACCCGATGGAGGATACTGCATAAGGTTTTCTCCTGGTCTCTCTCTGTCCGAGAATGAATTCTCTGGTTCATGTGTATTTTTGTTTCTCGTTCCAATAGGGTCACTCAGTTTAATATGGCCATACAGTCCAATATATATGCAGCTTTAGTGTCAGCATCCTTCAAGTTTTGTGATAGATGCCCTCCCAATGATTTGGGCTATGGGCATCCAAGAAATTTTTCCCTCAGGAATGTAAACACTATGAATTTTTCCAAGGGAATTTTGGTTTTTGTTTTGGAAAAATCACAGTCGTGAATGCAATGTAAAAATTAAAAAGAGATATGTTAGTCCAAAAATCATGGATGTCAAGTTTTTTTTGGCTATGGTGCTGAAGCATGTTGCTCGCACTAGCCTGCAAATGATGCAAATACTCTCTTTTTTGTGGTAATAGAACTATCTCATTTACAAAAAAAAACTATGAACCTAATAGTAGAATATACATTATCAATGACTTTGTGTTATCTCGTTCTACCTTGTAGCCCAATCCTTGCTTAAGATCACTTATAATGTCCTTTCAAGCAATGATTTCAATGCAGTACTTGTGAACATGCAAAAAATATCATATTCTAAACTAGTTTCAAATAAAAATATTGTCAATGATGTGACGATAGGCATAGATGAAGAAGTAGCCATGACAACAAGAACAATTACAGAAGTATATATCGCATGAGACATATTGAAAGGAACAAAAAAAACACAAGAAATAGAGATATAAAGGTAGTTATGTCCAAGTTTAGCTAATGAGATATCATATTTCTTTTCTTTTCTGGAATTAATTTCAATCCATCACCATAGTTGCTTTCTGGTCACCCTGACTAGGTGTTGCCTTGACATTGAAGTAGATCCTCTTGTGGAAATCCTAGTTTCCCCCTCTACCACTGTTTCTCCCTCTATCGTTGAAGCTTATCATATTGTTTGGCATGCTCCCCTCATTAATGTCATACTTCTCCTAGATACCTCCCATATATAAGCATTTAGTGTAACAATCTCAACCCATGACATCATCTTGGAAGGTTGCTCCTTCCATTTTTCCAAATTATTTACTTCCTTGGAACCATAAGCTCTTTTGTTAATTTGGAATGGTCTTGGATGTCCTTACAATTTGTATAATCCTCTCTCTCTAACACCAATCAGTCTTGTTGAGTCTATGCTTGAGCTCTTAGGCCATATGAGAAACCAACCATCTATTGACTGGAGCAACAATATCCTCATATTATCCTCCCTCTTTCTAGTGGAACACTCTTCCCACAAAGTTTTCTTTTTAGTTCTCAATACTACCATATACTACATGAATCATTACATTGGTATTCTCCACAATTCTTCCTTTCTACAAAACTCCATTGACGAGGCCATGGAAGAAAAAATTATAACTAAGAAAAATACAAGGACAATAGGTTGATCCAGGTGGATATTGGTGGCCACCCACCTATTCCACTTAGATCCCCACCATTATTTCTTTCAGCTTTTTAGTTTCCTTAATTGTAGCATGGTTTACTATTTTTGGCAGTTTTTTGTGTCCTGAACTTCTGGAGCCATTTTGAGGCCCTAAACGAAGTTTTTTTGGAAAACTAGGACAAACATTGCTCTTTGACCCATGTTGGTCATTTCAAAATTGTTTTCCTCGGATAGATATTTATAACGAGGTATTGTGCGCATCAAATGTAGATCATATTCTGAAGTTATGTCCACGGGAATTTGATGTACCAATTTTCCCAAACGGGGCCCATAGTTTTGGTGCTTCATCTCCTAGGGTTAGGTTTTTAGATGTTTAGGGTTTTCCAATATTTATAAATAAATAGGCATTCGAGCCTCATTGTAACATAGTTCAGAGGCTTGTATCTGCCACATTTCTTCTCAAAGATAAGCTACTAGTGCCCTAGCTATTTTATTTCCATTATGTTTATAAGCATATTTCAGTTATTTTATATTAATGGGATGAAGTTTTATTTCTGTTGCATCTTTGCATTTATATGTATTTTTGTATTTCATTGCATTCATGCATATGTCTAGATCAGTGGTATCATAGCGGTTTTCTCCTTCTTGAACCTTCTTTGCATGTCCCCAATGAGGTCGGGGTATAGGGAGTTAGGGCTTGATCTGGTTGAACCTTTGCAAGATCAGCCTCGCTAACCCCGACGGTCGCCCATGGGGAAGAAAAGAAATATGATGAAGCAAGAGATCCTATCAAAATATTTCTCAAGGAGGTCCTCGAGAAACAAAGGAACGCGATGATAAATAACTTTTCCAAGATCCTTCAACAAATTCCCACTGACGATGCATCTGCATCCACCAGCCAATCTAGAGGTGCCACTCCTTTTAAGGTACAAGTAAACTTTGACATTCCCATATTTGAGGGCCAAATAAATGCAAATTTCGTAGATAGATGGTTGAATATAGAAGGATATTTTTTGTTCATGACTTTTCCAACCGGGAAAATATTACTTTTTCACTCCTCAAAGTCACCCCCCATGTCAAAGACTAGTGGGAAACCTACTGTTAGCAAAAGGGTGAGAGGGAACCCTCTCTGTTCTCTATCGCACTGATCAGGAGTTCCTAAATTTTGCTCCAAATTGAAAGTGCTAGAAACTATACTGAACTTGAGAGACTGGATACGTCTCGTTTTTCTGATTCCGACGCCGTGAACAGTTCGAAAAACAGATGTCGTATGAGGGAGATATCACGTTCTGATCGATTTCCCAAATAGCTAAAATTGCGACAGGTTTGAATGGGATGCCCAGTTAGAATGTTGGTGTAAAATCAGAAAAAAGGGGAATATTCCTAAGAATAATCCATTTTCTAAGCCAATGAGATCTTTCCAAGTGGCGCATTTTGGTTCGTTTGATGTGGTTGTACGTTTGTTTGAGGGGAAATGGTTGGGTGACACGTGGCCAGCTTTGAGGCTACCACGTGTCCCCTGATTGGTTATATAAAATTTTGTATAGGTCCGAGGGGTTCGACCCCATGACCTTCGACGTGCCTGCAACATTTTCCACCAACTCTGTTATACCGTGGATCTTACCCTCTAAGGGCACCATCACTATATAAACTTTAGTAAATATGTATATGGGGGGGGGACCCGTTGGTGGCCCCAAAACGTTTTTTCACATGACAGTTGATAAATCCATGGCATATATAATTTACCGACGGTTATGTAACCGTAACCTGATGGCCTTCAACTTCAACCTAATCACATGTGCGGTTTTCGTGACATATGCCGACGGTTTCGTAGTGTGGTCGACATAACCGTGGGGTTTGGGGGGTTGGCATGTGGCCACCCCCTCCCCCTTAACCATAAAATTTAATGTGACTGTTAGTCGGATGGTGGGATTATTAGTACGCCCTCTAATTTCAAAGATCATGCCATTTTTAACAGCAGTTAACTGCAACCCTCCATTTTTAGTGGAGGTTTTGTAGGAGACATTGGGAAAAAGCCTAGCCAAGTCAATTTTCGACCAATTTGGGTGAAACAAGAGCCTACCTAGACTAATTTGAGGATTCTGGAGCCATTGGTGTAGACAAAATAGCCATTGGAGGCTTGTAAACACATGTATTTGCAAAATTTTGAGCATAATGAAAGATGGACATGCCATTGGGAGCTGGACTAGCAGATGTAGCCTAGGAAGGGTGAACTGCTTCATCATGCCTGCTGTGTAAATCTTATGTGTTGTTTTATCTCTCTGTTATACACTATTTTTCAGTTTTATTTAGGCTTATTTATATGCTTAAAATTCACAATTTCATCTATTTTTCATGGTTAAATTCCTCAATTATTAAGAAAACAAATGGAGACAAATATGTACATGTTTTATAACTGAAAAGACACTTAGAAAAAAAAAAAACAATACAGTCCTTTCAGATCAGGTTGGTATCAAAGCTAGAGTTTTTTCTCTGGTTTTGTTGTGTGCAAATATTTTTTTAACTGTTTGCAAGTTTTCACATGCTTACTAGGCTCAAGCTCAAGAGAGGAGAAGGAAAATCGGTGGAAGCAAGAGGGTCTCAAAGTGAGCCACATCAAAGGAGGGCAAGATTGCCACATTCTCCACCACCTATTTCACCTCCTAAAGAAGTAGAAGCAACATTAAGCACGCCTTCAATGGAAGAAGAAATCCATGAAGAAGTGGATCCCAAAGAGGAAGAAAGAGTGTACAGAAAAACATTTCTTGACTTGACTGAGATGGTTAGAATCCTTTATCAAGAAAGGAACCAGAAACTAGAAGGAGAAAAATCCAAACTTCACAAGGAAGGATAGGGATCATTAGGAGGTCACAATGATGAAGATAAGTCAAAGAAGGGTAATGGAGGAAATGGAGACAGTGGAAAGTCACCATCCTCACCCTCATCATCATCATCCTCTACTTCATCTTCAATACATCAGCCACACAAGTCAAAGAACACTGGTGAAAGTCCTTTTCTAAAACTTGATGTTAAGTTTGAATTGCCAATGTTTTATGGTGAAGTCAACGCAGAAAAGCTTGATAATTGGATTAGGCAATTGGAGGTTTATTTGATAATCCAGAATTTTCATGATGATGATACCAAAATCCAATTAGCTTCATTGCGAATGGAAGGTGCAACACTTGTTTGGTGAGAAGCCAAGACAAAGGAGGAGATTAAGAAGCATGGTAAGATTATTCTATCATGGATTGATTTCATTTCTGCAATAAAAAAATAGTTTTATCCATTAGCTCACATGCAGAAAGCGATAATGGACTCACAAAATTTTAAACAATTGAAAGGACATAATGTACAATTTTACACCCAATAATTTAGGAGAATATATCTCTTATTAGGGGTAGACTTTCAGATCCAAGATACTTTGCTCAAGTACATAGGAGGCTTACATCGCTACCTAAGACATACTATTCATGTTTAACCCTAAAATTCTAGATGAAGTTTGTGTACAAGCCACACACTTGGAGGAGAGGGGAAAACAAAACATAGATGAGAACGAGGAAAATGAGTTTAAAGGAAAATAGAAGAAAAATACGAATGAAAATATCAGGAAAGAGAAGGGAAAATTCTTTTGAAAAAACTATTCAAAAAGTGGCCATGATGAAGACCATTGTTGGAAACTTCATCGAGAATTGAAACTAGATAGCTTGAAAGCCAAAGAGAAAGGAAAAACTGTTCTATAGTTGAACAAGACTTAGGGTCAGATTCAAGAGATGAAACAAAAATTACAACTATGGGGCTAAAGAACATGAAGGGGAAATAAATTGAAACTAAACCCAGTACAAGTACATCAAACTGTCACATACAAGCTCCAAACGAAGAAGAGAGAATTGAACTTTTTCACGTGAGGGTCATATCCAAACATACCAAGATTGACACATTGTTTGACAGTGGGTCACAAGTAAAATTAATATCTGAAGACTTGGTCAAGAAACTTAATCTTGAGACCATTCCACATCCAAAACCATATCCACTTGGTTGGATTTGTAAGGATGAAAATTTACAGGTTTCAAAGAAGTGCATATTGCGGTTTGCAATAACTTCACATTTTGTTGACACAGTTGAATTAGATGTGGTTCCGCTTGACATAACAGGTATGGTGTTGGGCTGTCCTTACTTGTATGATAGGAAAGCGTTCTTCCATCTCCATGGGAAAAATACCATTTATTCAAAGATGGAAAGGAGTATATTGTGAGAGCTCATCGCAAGAAACTGGATACTTATTTAGTTAATGCAGGGAAAATGAAGAGGCTAGTCAATGCAAGCCAAAACTTGAAATTGATGATGATAAAACAAAGAGATGTTTTGCATCATACTTTTCAAACAAATGTTGATATATGTAATGAGTTGTTTCAGATCGATAACAGGTTGTCTTTGAAAGAAGATGACAAGCATTTGCAGCAGTCAACATTGGTGTTGAATGGTGTTGAAAACAAGGTGCCAGTGCAAGAGGTTGCAAAGGTAAAAGATAGGAAAAAGCAGCTTGGTAAAGAAGGCGCAGGTTTCAAAATGTTCATTACTGGTTTCCAAAAGGCACATTACAATGGTGAAGAAACTTGGTCAAGAGTCGACACAAGTTCAAGGCAAAAGCAGCTAAAAATCGCCATAATGACAGAGTGCAAGGTGAGAAAGATTCCAAGTTTCCTTTGATTATTGACCAAGGTAGAAACAAGATGTTTTCTGTAAAATTAGATTGTTGTTCTACAAATTCAGAAAATGTGTAACATGACGGTGTCAAAGATAACAATAAATGGTTGACAAAATCAAGGAAAATTTTGTCTTTTCATGAAAATCTCCAATTGCTGAAATTATGAAAATTTCAATGGATAAAGACTCGAAGAGTGAGGGGACAGCCTCCTCATATTCATAATCAGTAATCCAAAGAGATTTTGGGGTCCAAAAGCTTCCCAATGGGGAGGTGTGATCAGGAGTTCATGAATTTTGCTCAAAATTGAAAGTGCTCGAAACTGTACCAAACCTGAGCTACTGGGTAGATCTATTCTTTCTGATTATGGCACCGTGAATTGTTCAAAAAACCGATGTCGTATAAGGGAGATATCGCGTTTTGATCGATTTCCCAAACAACTAAAATTGCGACAGGTTTTCCTGGGATGCCCAGCTAGCATGCAGGTGTACAGTCAGCAAAAAGGGGAATATTCCTAAGAATATTCCATTTTCTACGCCAATGAGATCTTGCCAAGTGGCGCATTCGGGTTCGTTTGATGTGGTTGTACATTTGTTTGAGGGCCAATGGTTGGGTGACACGTGGCCAGCCCTGAGGCTACCATGTGTCCTCTATTTGGTTATATAAAATTTTGTATAGGTTTGGGGGGTTCGAACCCGTGACCTCCGGCGCACCCGCAACATTTTCCACCAACTCCGCTATACCGTGGATCTTGCCCTCTAAGGGCACTAGCACTATATAAAATTTAGTAAATATGTATATGGGGGGGGGACGTCGGCGATCCTAAGCCGTTGCCAGCCCCAAAACATTTTTTCAGATGACAGATGATAAATCCGCGGCATATATTGTTAACCGACAGTTCTATAATCGTAACCCGATGGCATTAAACTTCAACCTAATCACATGCGCAGTTTTCGCAACATACGCCGACGGTTTCACAGTGCAGTTGGCATAACCACGAGGTTTGTGGGGTCGACATGTGGCCACCCCCTGCCCCTTAACCATAAAATTTAATGCGACTATTAGTCGGATGGCAGGATTTTTAGTGTGCCCTCCAATTTCAGAGCTCATGCCATTTTTAACTGCAGTTAACTGCAGTCCTCCATTTTTAGTGAAGGTTTTGTAGGAGACATTGGGAAAAAGCCTAGCCAAGTCAATTTTCGAAAACCATTGGAGGCTTGTAAACACATGTATTTGCAAAATTTTGAGCACAATGAAAGATGGACATGCCATTAGGAGCAGGACCAGCAGATGTAGCCCAAGAGGGGTGAACTACTTCATCATGCCTGTTGTGTAAATCTTATGTGTGGTTTTATTTATCTGTTATACACTGTTTTTCAGTGTTATTTAGGCTTATTCACATGCTTAAAATTCACAATTTCATCTATGTTTCATGGTTAAATTCCTCAATTCTTAAGCAAACAAATGGAGACAAATATGTACATGTTTTATAACTGAAAAGATAGTTAGCACAACAAACTAATACAATCCTTTCAGATCACGCACCCACTTTGGATACTTTCTTTGACATAATCAAGGAACAATATTATCACACGGGGATCTATGAGGACAAGTACATACAATGGACTACGTTGTGGCAGCAAAGCGATCAAGATGTGCATGAGCTGAAAAATTTGTTCCATACCCTGCGCACAAAGTTGGGTATCAAATATTCGGAGAAAAATTTGGTGTTGAAGTATCATAGTTGTCTATTTGTTTGCACAAATACATTCAATAGGAAATGGAGTTCCTCGAGATCTCCTCACTTGGTGTAGCATACCGATAAGAAGCAAGAATTTGGATCTGTGAATCAGAAGCAAGTGAAAGGTCCCCCCAGACCACAAAAATGATAAACCCAAGGCAGGGAGGCCAAAGAAAACCTATGAAATCCATAAGCAAAGAAAAACACCACGAAGCCAAAGAAGGACACAGGAAAGTGGTGTGAGTTCCATAAGAGCTCCACTCACAACACAAGTGAGTGTTGGGCCAAGGAGTCACTAGTGGCCAAGTTGAAGGCTTCTGAATCAGATGCATGCTCTGACTCTTAATCATAACCTAACAAGGGGAATGATAAAGCGAAGAAGATTATAAATATGGAGCCCAACACCACTGTTGCCACCACAAAGATCCAGAAGGAGGAACCAGAAGATCCAAAGGGGGGGGGGGGGGGAGCGCCTCTTCCATTCCTAGACGTGGGTAAAGGGTTCCCCGCTGCAGTTCATTGTCGACAGCAGGAGCCAAAAGAACCTCATTTTAGCAAAGGTCGTGAAGTGGCTAGGCTTGCTGACCATAGCACACTCACAGTCATACACTATCGGGTAGCTTCACCAAGGATGAGATCTTCGAGTCATCCATTAGTGTCGCCTTCCCTACAACATTAAGCCCTTCACAGATTGCTCCTCTTGATGTTTGTGATGTATTATTAGGCCAACCATACTTGTGGAAGTGACATGTTGTTTATGAGTCAAAGCCTCGCGTTGTTATTTTTACATTGGGAAATATGTTGGACAGGATACTGGAGGTAGCATTGCTTACCACAATCTCTTTAGTTACTACAAAACAATGCAGTAAGGTCATTTCCAAAACTGGGAATTTTTTTTCCTAATGATCCTCCCTAGGGAAAGAAGAAGATTTTGGCCATGAACTATAGAGAGGGCTCCTCGGCATGAAAACAATAGATGTACAAGTTCATGGAGGATTAAGGGTACATATTCACCTTACCCATACGGGTGCCTCTACACTGTCACCAATGATCACCTCACCTGCAGTTTTTTTCTCTACACCAATGCTCACATTATAGAACTTGTAAAAACCATTTAAGATTGATACATATGCCTATAATTATGATATTGGGGCAGTTCTTACTCAAGAAGGGCATGCAGTGGCATATCACAGTGAGACACTTTCCAACACAGTTCAGAAGTATCTCACTTATGACAAAGAGACGTATTCCATTGTGCAGGCTTGACGACAATGGAAGAATTTTATTTTGGGGAAGGAAACGATCATCCACATAGACCACCGACCCCTACAGTTCATGTAGACACAAGGGAAGTTGCAGAACGATCGCCATCATAAGTGGTCCACATAACTACAACAGTTTCATTTGAACATCAAGTACAATATAGCTCGCACCAATAATGTTGCAAACTGCCTCAGCCAACCACCGATCGTGGCGCTAACTATCATGCTCAACTCTTGTGAGAATGAGACTTCTAATTGGCCGCTTCCCTACAAAAGTGATCCAAAATTGTCGAAACATAAAAGACGCCCTTGGACGGTAAGAAAGTACCATATTTTCACCTCCAGGATACATTGTTATGTCACCTGGGACACCTTTTTGTTCCTTCAAGCGAGCATGCCAAGATGATTTGGGAAGCACACTACAGTCGGTTCATTGGGTATTTCAAGGTCGAGAAAACAGTGGCAGTATTGCAAAATTATTTCTATTGGTCCTACCTTTGACAGGGTTGGGAAGTACATCAAATCCTACACTGCCTGCACCATTGCCAAACCAACCATCAAGAAGCAAGGCTTCTATAATTCGTTGCCTACCCCTAATCGACCTTGGGAATCCATCTACATGGATTACATGTCAGCCTTCCTTATACTAAGCATGGAAACAACTGTGTTTTTGTGGTCATCAACAAATTCTCGAAGATGGCCATTATGGCAGCCTGTAAGAAGAATATCACAGCAGAAGGCACTGTTAAACTCTTCATTGAACGAGTGTGGGTACACTTTGGGATCCCACAGTCTATCATCTCATATCAGGACAACAATTTCCTCAGTATATTTTGGTCCAACCTCTAGTCAATGCTAGACAACAAGCTTACCAAGTCCACAACTTTCCATCCCCAAATTGATGGCGAGACATAGGTCGTCAACATGATGATCGTATACATTATGCGCATGTACAACTCAAAGCATCCATGCATATGTGATGAGAGCCTTCCCTATGTACAACACAACTATAATCGGCTCTCCACAGCTCAATTGGCCACAACGCCTTTCAGGTGGGTTTTAGATTCCAACCATTATGTCCCATTGACATAGCCATGCCATTTTCGGCTACTCAGGAAGGTTCAACTCATGTCCAGTCTGAAGCTGACAAGGCAATAAGATTCATTGAGTGCATTAAGCACATATGCCAACAAGTTCATGACATATTGGAAAGGTTCAATGCTGAGTACAAGTAGTGACATGATCAACATCAGGTGCCACACAGCTTCTAAGTGGGCGACAAAGTGTGGCTACATTTGCAGAAGGAGTGCCTCGCTGGACCCAGTCACAAATTTCTCTCACTCTGATATGGGCCATACACCATCACCAAGGCTGTAGGGGACAATGCCTTCGAGCTCAGTATTCCACCATTCCTTGTTTTTCACCCAATGTTCAATGTGGACCGCCTTTGGCCCTACTTTCCACCTCTACTAGACACATTCGACATGGAAAAACAACTAACACCAACAGAGTTAAACCCAAACTGCATAGAACAAGCCACAGTTGATCGTATCACGGACACATAGATCAATAACACCCGAAAAAAAAAGATCCAGTTGTATAGGGTTGTCAAACATAGCCAACTCCTACACCAAGGCAAGTAGCTCACTAGGGACCAAGTTCAGCAGAAGTTTCCTCATCTCATGGAGGAACTCAACGCAATGGGCACCATTGCTTCCTAAGGGGGAAGGAATGATCCAGGTAGATATTGGTGGCCACTCGCCTATTTCACTTGGACCCCCACCATTGTTTCTTTTAGCTTTTCAGTTTCGTTAATTTTAGTACAGTTTACTATTTTTGGTAGTTTTTCAGGTCCTGAACTTCCAAAGTCATTTTGAGGTCCTAAACAATGTTTTTTGGGAAACCAGGACCAACATGGGTCATCGATCAGGTCATTGACCAATGCTGGTCAATTGAAAGTTTTATATTTCTAACGAGGTATTGTAAGTGTTAAATGGAGATCATATGCCAAAGTTACATCACCGGGAAGTTGATGTACCAATTTATCCAAACGAGGCCCATAGTTTTGGCGCTTCATCTCCTAGGGTTAGGTTTTTGGATGTTTAGGGTTTTCCATTATTTTTAAATAATAAATAGGCTTTCGAGCCTCATTGTAACATAGTTCATAGGCTTGTAGCCACCACATCGCTTCTCAGAGATAAGCTACCAACACCCTAGCTAGTTTATTTCCATTATTTCTGTAAGCATATTTCAGTTATTTGATATTAATGAAATGAAGTTAAGTTTTACTACTGTGTTTATGTGTATTTTTGTCTTTCATTGTGTTCCTGCATAAGTTTGTATTAGCGGTATAGAGGGTCTACTCTCTCTTGATCCTTCTTTTCTTGTCCCCAAAGAGGTCAGGGTATAAGGAGTTAGGGATCCATCTGGTTGAACCTTTGCAAGTTCAGCCTCACAAACCCCGACAACCGCCCATGGGGGAAGAAAAGAAAGACAAGGCAAAAGGATATATTATCAAAATATTTCTTGAGGACGCCCTTGATAAACAAAGGAACACGATTGTGGATAAATATGCTCAGATCCTTCAACGTTTCCCATCGACGGCTCATCTGCATCCATCAGCCACTCTGGAGGCGCCACTCAATTTAAGGCACAAGTAAACTTTGAAATTCCCATATTTGAGGGCCAAATAGATGCAGACGTCGTAGATAGACGGTTGAATCTATTAGAAGGATATTTATTAGTTCATGACTTTTCCAACCAGGAAAATAGTACTTTTGCACTCCTCAAAGTCAACCCCCATGTCAAAAACCGGTGGGAAACCTATTGTGAGAAAAAGGATGAGAGAGAACCCTCTATGTTCTTGGTCACAATCACTTTGGATTATTTTTTAAATGCCATCAACGAACAATATTATCCCGAGGGGATCTATGAGGATAATTACATACAATGGACTATGCTGCAGCAGCAAAGGGATCAAGATGTGCTTGAACTGACAAATTTGTTCCATACCTTGTGCACAAAGTTGGGTATCAAAGATTTAGAGAAAAAATTTGTGTTGAAGTACTGTAGTTTTTTGCACATATACATTCAGGAAGAAATGGAGTTCCTCAACATCTCCTAGCTTGGTGAAACATACTGGTATGCTGCCAAGATTGAGCATAAATTCAAACATAAGAAGCGAGACTTTGGATCTACGAATCAGAAGCAATTGAAAGGTGCCCTCAAATCACAGAACAAAGGAAAAATCCAAGGCAGGGAGGCCCAGGAAAACCCGCCAAATCCGCAAGAAAAGAACAACATCGCGAAGCCAAAGAAGGACACAGGAAAGTGGTGTGAGTTCCATAAGAGCTCCACTCACAACACAAGTGAGTTTCGGGCCAAGCAGTCACTGGTGGCCGAGCTAAAGGCTTCTGAATCGAATGGATGCTCTGACTCTGAATCAAAACCCGACAAGGGGAATGACAAAGGGAAGCAAATTATCAATGCGGAGCCCAACACCACCATTGTCACCACAAAGATCTAGAAGGAGGATCTAGAAGATATAGAGGATGGGGAGCACCTCTTCCATTCCAAGATGTGGGTAAAGGATTCCCAGATGTAGTTCATTTTCGACAGCGGGAGCCAAAATAACCTCATTTCAGTACAAGTCGTGAAGCGGCTAGGATTTCCAACCACAACAAACCCACAGTCGTACATTATTGGGTGGCTTCACCAAGTACGGGATCATCGTGTCATCCAGTAGTGCAGCCTTCCCTACAACATCAAGCCCTTTAGAGATGAGGTATTATGTGACATTGATCCTCTTGATGTTTGTGATGTATTATTAGTGTAGGTTTTAACCCTGTACATAAATTATCTACAAACTACTTCCTAAAATACAGAAAATAAACAATAGCGAGAGCATAAACATAAAATATATATACACACATATTATTCCTCTGGATCCCAAAACTAGGACTACGAGATTGATTTTTCATTATTTTCCTTTTAGTGTTACAACACATATATATATACAAGCCAAAGCATTCATAAACTGCAATCCATTAACCCTGGATTAGAACATAACCATAGTTCCCTTAACCGGATCTACAAAATACCAGGGGCCGAAAACCATCATTCCCCAAAACCATGTGCAAACCCATGCACAAAACCATAGACGGGACCACGCGCAACTAATCGGGGAAAGAATATAACACATACCCAACAATTAGGACAACCATACTTATGGAATTAACATGTTTTATATCAGTCCAAGCCTCACATTTTTATTGTTACTTTGGGAAATACGTTGTACAGGATACTAGAGGTAGCACTACCTACCGCCATCTCTTTGGTTACTGCAAAACAATGCAGTAAGCTCATTTCCAAAACCGGGAAATTTGTTTTCCTGATGATCCGCCCTCAGGGCAAGACGAATATTGTGGCCACGACCTCCAGACAGGGCTCCTCCGCACAACAACAATAGGTGGATGAGGTCTTGGAGGATTACGAGTACATCTTCACCTCACCCGCGGGGGTGCCTCTACACCGTTTGGTCAAGCGCTCCATCGATCTGACCCCAAGTGCACTATTGCCCAATGGACCAATTTATCGATGCTCTGTTCTAGATAACGAAGAAATCAAGAGGTAGATTTAGGAGCTACTGCAGAAAGGTCACATCCGTCTGAGTTCATCACCTTGTGGGAGCCTGATCATGTTGGTGCAAAAGAAGGATGGGACTTGGAGACTCTGTATTGACTAGCGGGCGTTGAAAAATATCACTATCTAGAATAGGTACCCATTCTCATAGATTGATAACCTTATGGACCAACTCAAGGGGGGGGAATATTTCAGCAAGATTGACTTGAAGTTTGAGTATCACCAGGTACCAATCGAACCCTTCGATGTGTGGTATACTGCCTTCAAATCCAAGGAGGGCCTTTCCAAATGGTTGCTCATGCCTTTTGGGTTGGCGAATGCTCCCGCAACCTTCATGAATCTGATGGATGACATCTTGCGGCCATTCACCAACTTAGTTGTAGTGATGTACTTGGATGACATCCTGATTTTTAGCCAGACTTAGGAAGAGCACCTCCACCACAACTAGCAGGTCCTCCAAACACTGCAACAACACAAGTTGTGTGCTAATTTGGAGAAGTGCACTTTTGGCATGACCCAGGTTCAGTATTTGGGATACATTATTGATGAGCAGGGGGTGCATGTGGATCTAGCCAAGGTCCAATTCATTCGTGATTGGTCAACCCCAACCACTCTAACAGAGCTCCGCAGCTTTCTGGGTCTTGCCAATTTCTACCACAGGTTTGTGTTGGGATTATCTCATATCACTTGGCCCTTGAGTCAAGTAACCAAAGGAGGAGTGAAAGAAAAATTATTTTTGGTCTAAATCTCAACATAAGGCGTTCATAAAGTTAAAACATCGCCTCTACTCTGCACCATTTCTTACATTACCAGACTTGAAACAACCATTTGATATCGAGATAGATGCCTTTGACTATGCTATTGGGGTAGTTCTTACTCAAGAAGGGCATCCAGTGGAATATCACAGTGAGACACTTTCCGACATAGTCTAAAAGTATCCCACTTATGACAAAGAGATGCATTCCATTGTGCAGGCTTGCCGACAATGGAAGCATTACATTTTGGGGAAGGAAATGGTCATCCAGACATACCACCAATCCTTGCAGTTCATGTAGACACAAAGGAAGTTGCATAACGATCTCCATCAGAAGTGGTCTAAATACATGCAACAGTTTCATTTTAGCATCAAGTACAAGAAGGGCAACACCAATAATGTTGTAGAATGCCTCAGTTGACCACTGATCATTACGCTAACCACCATGCTCAACTCTTGTGGGCATGAGACTTCCAATTAACAAATTCTCTACAAAAGAAATCCATAATTTAGCCACACATACAAAACGCTCTTGGAGGGTAAGCAAGTATCAGATTTTCACCTCCAAGATGAACTTCTATGTCAACTGGAACACCTTTGTGTTCCTTCAAGAGAGGGTACCAAGATGATCTTTGAAGCTCACTATAGTCAGGTCATTGGGAATTTCGGGGTTGAGAAAATAGTGGTAGTACTGTAGATGTATTTCTGTTGGTCATACCTTTGACAGGATGTTCGGATGTACACCAGATCCTGCACTACCTGCGCCATTTCCAAACCGACCATCAAGAAGCAATGCCTCTATAAGCTCCGTTTCCTACCCCTAGTCAACCTTGGGAATCCATCTCCATGGATTACATGTCGGTCCTTCCTTCTACTAAGCCTGGCAATGACTTTTTTTTGTGGTCATCAACAAATTCTCGAAGATGGCCATTATGGTTGTCTACAAGAATAATACCACTACAGAAGCCTCTGCTAAACTCTTATTTGAATGAGTGTGGGTAAACTTTAGGATCCCATATTATATCATCTCATATCGGGACAACACGTTCCTTAGTACATTTTGGTCAAGCCTCTGGTCGATGTTGGACACCAAGCTCACCAAGTCCACAACTTTCCATCCCCAAACTTATAGCCAGGTAGAGATCATCAAGAGGATGATCATACACATTCTACGCAAGTAAAACTCAAATCATCCACGCACATGGGAGGAGAGCCTTCCTTATGTACAACACAACTATAACTGGGCTCTCCACATCTCAACTAGCTACAACCCCTTTGAGGTGTGTTTGGGATTCCAGCCATTATGTCCCAATTGCGTAGCCATGTCATTTGTGGTTACTCATGAAGCTTTGGCTCATGTCCAATCTAAAGCTAACAAGGCGAACAACTTCATTGATCACATTCAACACATACGACAACATGGTTGTGACATATTGAATAGAGCCAATGCCAAGTAAAAGCAGCGGCATGATTAGCATCGGGTACCACACAACTTCCAGGTGGGCGAAAATTTGTTTCTACATTTTCCAAAGGAGCACCTCGCTAGACCCCACCGCAAGCTTCACTTGCTCCAATATCGGCCATACACCATCACCAAGGATGTAGGGGACAATGGCTTCTGCATCCAGTGTTGAATGTGGACTGCCTTTGGCCCTACTTTCCACCGCTACTGGACACATCCAACATGGCAGAACAACTCACACCAAAATATTTAAAACCAGACTGCATGAAATAAGACACAACTGATTGGATCATGGACATATAGATCAAGAACACCCTACAACAAAAGATATATTTGTATCAGGTTGTCAAAGCTGACCAACTCCTACACCAAGGCAAGTGTGACAGCCTCATTAAGAGATAAATTAGTTACAACTAGTTAAAAGACCATTGGCTTAATTATTCTTTTTATTTTATTTTATTTTATTGTTTTGGACAAGAAAAAATTAGCTGTAATTGTTCATGACACAAAAGTATTATTTATTTTGTTACTGAGTTAACAAGTGAAACAGGAAATGAAAAGGAAAAACCCCTTAAACTGTTGGTGAGGTTCCTAAGAATAGGAGGTGGTTGGGAACAGTTGGAAAAAAAGTTACCTACCCTCTGGGATAAAAAGGAATCCCAGGAGAGGGGTAGGGGTTCTGTGCAGTTTGGAGCTGAGGGTGAAGTATTTTCTAGAGCTGGGTGGAAAACCAGTTGAAAATAGCTTCTGCAACCCTTATGAGCCAGAATATCTGCCTGGTGACTGGATTGGCCATCCTGAGGTCACAACAGAAATAGATTATCCACTGTTACCTGTGGCACTGTCCAAATTCTGGAGCTCGGGGGCAAGAGGAGGACGTCATTGCCTCTCTTGATGGTTGGGAGGACCACAAT
This sequence comes from Pinus albicaulis, assembly GCA_034641835.2. Lineage (NCBI taxonomy): Eukaryota > Viridiplantae > Streptophyta > Pinopsida > Pinales > Pinaceae > Pinus > Pinus albicaulis. Next base: position 1,486,933,276 of record CM076570.1, read on the forward strand.
TTGAAAAGGGATTTTGTTCCTAATCAGATAAGTATATAGAATCTGGAACTCTATAAATTACAGGTTAACTGTCTGTTATCTGTTGCTATTAAAATTCTAAAGGAACTTAGACTGTTTATGATTCCTACAGAATAAAGGTTGTTCTAATAATAAATTTTTGTGTGCTGGGTAGTAATGTATGTGTTTTATGTGAAAAGATAGGCAGCTACTAGCTAACCTGGAAAGAAAATAACATTATGATTTGGGAAAAGGTTTCCATAACAGCTTGAATTATCTATTTAATTTTCGTAAAAGTGCAAGCGAAGTAACACTAGAATTTTGTTAGAACATAATTACTTTCCCTATTAATTTAAGAGTTTACAGTACAAACTGAACTGAAAATTCTGTGTATTCTGTTACAAGAAAAGAACTCTGTGAATTTGAATAATAGGGTGGAGAGGTAAATTAGAAGTTGTAGCACATTGAAAAATAATGTAGAGCTAAAGGGAACTCTGGATCTGGATTAGATATAAAGAGGCGAATGTTATGCAGGCAACCGAAAGATCAGGAATATTGAACCTTACGCAATATTAGTGTGACGGTTGTAGCCTCGAGTTAAGCCCAAACAGAACTTATGGGGCTAGGTCTGGGTCATAAGCCCTACCCTGCTCCTGTTCAATTATTAAATAAAACTATACTTAGTCCTTAGTCGGCGGACTGGCGCCGTTGGCCCTAGGAGAAAAACAAGAAAACATAAATCGAACATCTTCCTTAATAACCAAAATAGCAGTGAAATATATTAATCATACCCTCTGATATAGCTCGAGAAGTGCAGAGAGGTTTTCTTGTAGAACAAATTCGACAACTCACAAGTCGAAAAACATACATAAACGTATACAAAAACTTCAGTGCATATAATGACGGAGGATACAATGATAAAAGCATATAACTATTTGGATATTTGTAACCATACACATTTACAAATTGCGCACCAATAATCTGTACAAAATCATCACTCTACAGCAAGAAAACGCCAGACTAGAGTGCTCCCGAAAAACCGAACCCACATAGGAGGAATTCCCAAAGTATTCATATGTAAGAAAATAATATTATTCCGGTGGGAGCAGTCCGCAGACAAGCCAGAAAACAAGAAAATAGTAAGGACTATGACTATAACCACAACTAGAAAGAGATGCATAACTACTGTAAACTTTTCTGCGTGACAGGCGTTACATTAAAAGGAGCTAGGGAAAAGAATCCCGAATAAACAGTATTTTGAGTGGAGTTTTCCGTTAAGTTAAAACTGGTATAATGAAATGCATCAGCCATGAGGATGGCCGACCATAAGATAATCATTTATACAACTTGACAAATCATCCAGACCCATTGTTTATAACTGAAAACCGTGCCTAGGAAGAACTGCTCAAGTACAACCTAAGCTTTGCAAAGCAAGCTAGGAAAGAACGGGAATAGAATCTTGGCAGAATAACTTTGTTAACAAACTATGTTTCTATGCAAGCCCCTTGAAGCCACAGCTTCTATCTATTTACTGACCAGGGTACCTGCAAGTGCAGTTGGAATCGAGTTAAATGCTGATCGAACTCGAAGACACGAGGAGCAGCACTTAGGGTTTGGTTAAACCTGTAAACGCAAATAGACCTGTATTAGAAATTAAAAAGGGAATTTTAACCATATAGATCAGACGATTATGTGATAAATGGGATAAGGAAGAATTCCGAGCGTTTACCTATTGATTGGAGGACCGGACTTCCTTAGCTTGAGAAATCCCTGTAGATAAACAAAAATGGGTAAGATAGGGTTGGCGAAACCCTGTAGGAAGTTGAACCTGGATATATATATTATAGTACAATTTAAATTAATGCATCAGAAACGAAAACAACAGGTTAAGTCCGCCTCCATACCTGTAGGTTTAACCGACGAAGTTGCGCTGAAGGAGAAGACCACGAACAAAATCGGGAAAAGGCCACGCCAAGGCGAGCCGTGACTCTCAACCTGTTAATTATTCGTATCTCAAGATAACGTTTCAGCGTATGAGAAAATTAAACCCAGCAAATGTTGCAGAACCCTAACTGAGTCAAGGAACTGGAAATCTCGGTGAGGCGAGCATGGCTACCTTACCAGATTTCCCGAGGTATCCTTCAGTCAAACCAGGATGAATCCCTCCCTGCAAACGAAATGGAAGAGCGGCACAATGACTCTCCAGGTTGATAGGCCTGAGAAATCTGCAGGTGTTTCCCTCGCATTCACCGAGAAATGCTACGAAATTGATTACACTTGTCAAGTTAATTTATTAACCCTGTACAACGATCGCAGAGAAGTCGAGGCACACGTCTTGGCAAAAGAACTATGCGCCAAGTGGCAAGGCCAACAGCCAACAGGACTGGATGATTAAGGTTTATATGATACGGGAATCCAAAGAGTAAAGCCACAGAGAAATCGAGACAGCCAAAAGGTAAGTCTTACACCCAATTCTCATACCAATATATATTAAACGAAAAGTGCTAACTCCACAACAGTGATTACATATACTTCATGCCATGTGGAATTTAAAACAAAACGTAAGACTTAAAATATATGTTTATGCAAAGTTTGATTATGGTTGCAATAATTTTATGTCATACCGGCGGAATAATAAGTGGGTTGTATGGCATGTTTTTTTTTGAATTATTGCCGTGTGGTAATATTACGTGTAAGGATTAATTTTTTTTTTACTGTATGAAAATTATTTGTGCGTGACTGTGACAAGTGGTATCAGAGCCAAGTTGCTACACTGGGATCTTAAGGGTCTACTAACAGTGTGCTTATTATTAGTGCACAAAGGGGAAGCAAGAGCGATGGCAACCCAATCACAACCTGAGGGGACTCAAGCCCCCACAGTTTTGAACCCAGAAATGTGGGTTCAATTAACTGTGGAGCAGCATAAAAAGACTAGTTGATTGCTTGAGGAGTAGCAGCAGCAAACTACATTTCTGTTAAATAAGGTACAACAACTTCAGGAAGAAATGATAAGAGTCCAGAGGGACAATGAGAGGTTGTTACAGGATCAAGAGAGGATCCTGAAAAGTTTTTCAGATAGAAAAAATCAGGGGAAAAGACACCCTAGTGCTGAGAAAGAGTTATCAACAGAGCCAGAGAACCAGCAAACTCGGAACAATACTGATGGCAGAACTGAAAAGAGCCTCTCCCAGCGGAGTAAAAATAGGAATTATAATGAGGTGGAGTCGAGCAATTTGTCTGGCCAGTAAGACCTTAAAAGACAAAAAGTGGAACTGCAGGGGGAATTTCGTAAGATTAAGCCATCGACATTTGACTGTGAGGTAGAAGAGGCGGCTGAAGCCTGGTTAATAAATATAAACAAGTATTTCTAGGTCTATGAATACAGCAGCAATTTGAAGGCCAGATTGGCTATATACCAGTTACGGGAAAAAGCCACCCTGTGGTGGGAAGAGGTGAAGAATGTACGCGCCATTGATGAACGCGACATCACATGGGAACTGTTCCAGCAGTGCTTTAAAGATAAATACCTGACATAAAGATTTTATGATGACAAAGCGAAGGAATTCCATGATCTTCAGCTGGGACAAATGACCATGGATGATTATGTTACAAAATTCATTTCTCTGCTGTGATACGTACGTTATCTCCGAGAAGAGAAGGCCAAGGTACATAGATTTTTAAGCAGTTTACCTGCTCATATGAGAGAGCGGATAGAATTCGTTAACCCCCAGACTATGGATGAGGCTATCCGAAAAGCGTGATTTTGCTATCAGAAAAGTAAAACCAAGGGTGATGTAGGAAAGAGTTGGCAACCGAAGAAAGGTCAGAAAAGTAACTCTACATTTAAGGGCAGTAAAAACAACAGCTTTAAGAATGCAGCACGAAACTCAATCAGCAAGAAGTTTGGAAAAAACCATCAAAGAATCAAGTGGCCAGCTGAGGAGAAGCCCACAGAAGCATCAAGCAAGCCAGAGCAAGGGCAGAATTCTAAACGTCCCCTATAGTGTTGGGGCTGCGGGGAAGCTCATTATTATAAGAATTGTCCCAGACGGAATAAAAATGAAACTGTAGCAAATCTGTAGGAGGCATCTACAGTAGGGGACGTGGCGCGTAGCGTACCTCGCATCAATGCAGCCCTGGAAAATCGACAGACTGACTTTCAGCCTACGATGATCGAACTTGAAGGTACATTACTAACCAAACCTGTTTCAATTCTGGTTGATCCTGGAGCAAGTCTGAGTTACATCAGTCCCAAGTTAGTAGAAATATGTAAATTAAAAGAACAGAAATTTAGGAATTCATGGCTAGTACTGCTAGCCACTGGGGCGAAACGTAAGATAACAACGAAAGTTCCTAACTGTGTGTTGGAACTGGCATAACAACAGTTAGAGGTGGATTTAAATATCTTGCCACTGGGGTCTTACGATGTTTTATTGGGAATGGATTGGTTGGAAAGACATTGGACATTAGTGGACTGTAAAGAAAAGATCATCTCTTTCAGATTGCAAGATGGTACACGGAAAGAGATTCAAGGAATTAAAAAGCCCATACAATTACGACTAATAACAACATCCCAGATGGGTAAGTGTATCAGAAAAGGATGCCAGTTGTATGCAATACAAGTAGGAAACACAGATTCTAAGGAAAAATCCCCAATGCTGGAAGATATTCCTGTAGTGCAGGAATTTTTGGACGTATTTCCAGAAGAAATTCTTGGATTACCACCCAAAAGAGATATTGATTTTACTATTGAATTGCTGCCGGGAGCTTCACCGGTGTCAAAATATCCATATAGAATGAGTGTGCCGGAGTTAACAGAATTGAAGATACAGTTACAAGAATTGCTAGACAAGGGTTGTATCCGCCCAAGTGTGTCATCGTGGGGAGCACCAGTTCTTTTCGTTAAGAAGAAAGATGGGACATTACGCATGTGTATGGATTACAGGCAGCTTAATAAGCTGACTGTCAAAAACAAGTACCCCTTACCAAGAATCGATGATTTGTTCGACCAGGTAAGAGGGGCTAAAGTATTCTCCAAGATGGATTTAAGATCCAGATATCACCAAATTCGGATTAAAGATGAAGATATTTGCAAAACAGCTTTCCGCACTCGATATGGTCATTATGAATTTGTTGTGTTGCCCTTTGGATTAACAAATGCACCAGCAACCTTTATGAGGTTGATGAATGGCATTTTCTATCAATTCTTAGATAATTTGTGCTCATATTTATTGACGACATATTGGTGTATTCTAAAAGTGAGGCAAAGCATAAGGAGCATTTGCGGATAGTATTGGAAACGGTGAGGAAACATCAACTTTATGCTAAATTCAGCAAGTGCGATTTCTTTAAAAGAGAAATCCAATACTTGGGACACGTCATAACAGCTGAAGGGATATTTGTTGATCCCGAAAAGATCAAAGCCATCATGGAATGGCAAGTACCTCAAAATGTGGCAGACATTAGATCATTTATGGGTCTAGCTGGGTATTATAGAAGATTCATAGAAGGGTTCTCCAAAATTGCTTTTCCCATCACATCTTTGCAGAAGAAGGGCAAGCTTTTTAGATGGATAAAAGAATGCCAGGACAGCTTCGAAAAACTGAAACAACTTCTAACTATAGCTCCAGTACTGAAGGTAGCTGACCTGGAAAAATACTATGAGGTCTATACGGATGCCAGTAAGGAAGGAGTTAGAGCAGTATTAACTCAAGAGGGTAATGTGATAGCCTACGAATCAAGGAAGCTGAAGGAACATGAACATAAATATTTTTCTTATGATTTGGAGCTTATAGCAGTAGTTCACGCTCTCTGAGTATGGAGGCATTATCTGCTAGGTAAAATATTTGTGCTTAAAACAGACCATAGCAGCCTGACTAACTATTTTAAGCAAGCAGATTTAAACTCTAGACAGGCAAGGTGGAATTCATTTCTGAGTGAATTTGACATGGACATTCAGCATGTTAAAGGAAAAGAAAATAGAGTTTCCGATGTGTTAAGCCAGAAATTGCATAGTCTGTTTGCTCTATATTTTAACCAGTTGGAAAGCCAACTACTGGAATAATTAAAGAAATAATCTCAGAAAGATCCTGAATATAAATTTCTGTGGCAGAAAATGGAGAATGATAAGAATTATGACAAGGCAACAGAGTATGGAAGGAATTAAGAGCAGGTGTTGACCTTCCGCGGAAAGATCTATGTGCCTAACCACACAAATCTTAAAGAGTTAATCATGAATGAATTTCACCGCAACAATTACGCTGGCCATCCAGGATATCCAAAGATGCTTACAGCAATAACGAAGGTTTATTATTGGCCAGATATGTGTAAGGAAATTGCAGAGTATTTAAGAAAATGTTTGGAATGTCAGCAGGTTAAAGCAGAGCATCAGCATCCTGCTGGGCTATTACAGCCCATACCCATTCCTGAATGGAAATGGGAAGTTATCTCATTAGATTTCATCATAGGGTTACCATGAACAAAGAAGCAGAATGATTTTATTATGGTAGTGATGGACATATTAAGCAAATCTACCCATTTCATACCTGTGCAATCTACCTACAAGACGGTACAAATTGCGGATATATTTATGAAGGAGATCTTTAGGTTGCATGGCATACCTAAAAATGTGATTTCAGATCGGGATGTTAATTTTACATCTGCTTTTTGGAAAACTTTATTTTCTGGATTAGGAACCCAGATACATTTTATTATTGCCTACCATCCTCAGACTGATGGGCAGACAGAAAGGGTAAATCAAATTTTGGAAGACATGCTGCGTATGTATGTGATGCAGCAACAAACCAAGTGGGAAGATTACTTGCACCTGGTGGAATTTGCATACAACAATGGGTATCAGGAGTCTCTGAAAATGAGCCTGTTTGAAGCGTTATATGGTAGGCAATGTCGCACACCTATAAACTGGAGCAGTCCCGAAACAAAATTAATATTCGCACTAGAAATTTTGGCTGAGATGGAAGCATAGGTAAAATTAAAATGAATAAGGCAGAATTTGAAGGCTGCGCAAGATAGGAAAAAGGTTTATGCAGACAGAAAAAGGTCCTACCGAGAATTCGGGATAGGAGACCATGTATATGTAAGAATTAAGCCTAAAAGAAGTACTATGAGGTGGACCTCTTGTGCTAAACTGGCTCCTCGATACTGCAACCCTTTCCAAATATTGGAAAGAGTGGGACCAATAGCCTATAGATTGGCATTGCCCAGTCACATCTGAGTGCATAATGTATTTCATGTATCCTTATTGAAGCGATATGTACATGATGAGAAACATGTAAATCATTGGCAGAATATTCAGGTAGGAAGAAGGATAAGAATAATCCTAGTTTGAAGCTTGAATATCTCTAAATGTACTGATTTGGAATCATTTTGTGTTATTTTCAGGTAGAACCAGACGGAGAGTTTCTGGTAGAGCCACTACGCATACTTGATCGGAGAGAAATTGAACTCCGCAAAAGAGTAGTTATCCAGGTGAAAGTGCAGTGGAAGCACTTTGGACCGGACAAAGCTACTTGGGAGGAAGAAAAATTCATGCAGGAATCATACCCGGAACTCTTTGCAGAGAAGGGCTGAAACATCGAGGACAGTGTTACTTCCAGGGGGGGAAGCTGTGACAGCCTCATTAAGAGATAAACTAGTTACAACTAGTTAAAAGACTATTGGCTTAATTATTCTTTTTATTTTATTTTCTTTTATTGTTCTGGACAAGAAAAACTTAGTTGTAATTGTTCATGACACAAAAGTATTATTTATTTTGTTACTGAGTTAACAAGTGAAACAGTAAATGAAATGGAAAAACCCCTTAAAATGTTGGTGAGTTTTCTAAGAATAGGAGGTGGTTGGGAACATTTGGAAAAACAGTTACCTACCCTCTGGGATAAAAAGGAATCCCAGGAGAGGGGTAGGGGTTCTATGCAGTTTGGAGCTGAGGGTGAAGTATTTTCTAGAGCTGGGTGGAAAACCAGTTGAAAATATCTTCTGCAACCCTTATGAGCCAGAATATCTGCCTGGTGACTGGATTGGCCATCCTGAGGTCACAACAGAAGTAGATTATCCACTGTTACCCGTGGCACTGTCCAAATTCTGGAGCTCGGGGGCAAGAGGAGGACGTCATTGCCTCTCTTGATGGTTGGGAGGACCACAGTTTGAAAAGGGATTTTGTTCCAAATCAGATAAGTATCTAGAATCTGGAACTCTGTAAATTACAGGTTAACTATCTGTTATCTGTTGCTATTAAAATGCTAAAGGAACTTAGACTGTTTATGATTCCTACAGAATAAAGGTTGTTCTAATAATAAAGTTCTGTGTGCTGGGTAGTAATGTATGTGTTTTCTGTGAAAATACATGCAACTACAAGCTAACCTGGAAAGAAAATACCATTATGATTTGGGAAAAGGTTTCCGTAACAGCTTGAATTATCTATTTAATTTCCGTAAAAGTGCAAGCGAAGTAACACTAGAATTTTGTTAGAACATAATTACTTTTCCTATTAATTTAAGAGTTTACAGTACGAAATGAACTGAAAATTCTGTGTATTCTGTTACAAGAAACGAACTCTGTGAATTTGAATAATAGGGTGGAGAGGTAAATTAGAAGTTGTAGCACATTGAAAAATAATGTAGAGCTAAAGTGAACTCTGGATCTGGATTAAATATAAAGAGGCGACTGTTAGGCAGGCAACCGAAAGATCAGGAATATTGAACCTTACGCAATATTAGTGTGACAGATGTAGCCTCGAGTTAAGCCCAAACAGAACTTGTGGGGCTGGGTCTGGGTCGTAAGCCCTACCCTGCTCCTATTCAATTATTAAATAAAACTATACTCAGTCCTTAGTCGGCGGACTGGCGCCGTTCACCCTAGGAGAAAAACAAGAAAACATAAATCGAACATCTTCCTTAATAACCAAAATAGCAGTGAAATACATTAATCATACCCTCTGATATAACTCAAGTAGTGCAGAGAGGTTTTCTTGTAGAACAAATTCGACAACTCATAAGTCGAAAAACATATATAAACGTATACAAAAACTTCAGTGCATATAATGATGGAGGATACAATGATAAAAGCATATAACTATTTGGATATTTGTAACCATACACATTTACAAATTGCGCACCAGTAATCTGTACAAAATCATCACTCTACAGCAAGAAAACGCTAGACTAGAGTGCTCCCGAAAAACCGAACCCACATAGGAGGAATTCCCAAAGTATTCATATATAAGACAATAATATTATTCAAGTGGGAGCAATCTGCAGACAAGCCAGACAACAAGAAAATATTAAGGACTATGACTATAACCACAACGAGAAAGAGATGCATAACTAGTGTAAACTTTTCTGCGTGACAGGCGTTACATTAAAAGGAGCTAGGGAAAAGAATCCCGAATAAATAGTATTTTGAGCGGAGTATTCCGTTAAGTTAAAACTGGTATAATGAAATGCATTAGCCATGAGGATGGCCACCCATAAGATAATAATTTATACAACTTGACAAATCATCTAGACCCATTGTTTATAACTGAAAACCGTGCCTAGGAAGAACTGCTCAAGTACAACCTAAGCTCTGCAAAGAAAGCTAGGAAAGAACGGGAGTAGAATCCTGGCAGAATAACTCTGTTAACAAACTATGTTTCTATGCAAGCCCCTTGAAGCCACGAATTCTATCTATTTACTGACCAGGGTACCTGCAAGTGCAGTTGGAATTGAGTTAAATGCCAGATCGAACTCGAATACACGAGGAGCAGCACTTAGGGTTTGGTCAAACCTGTAAACGCAAATAGACCTGTATTAGAAACTAAAAAGGGAATTTTAACCATCTAGACCAGACGATTATGTGATAAATGGGATAAGGAAGAATTTCGAGCGTTTACCTGTTGATTGGAGGACCGGACTTCCTTAACTTGAGAAATCCCTGTAGATAAACAAAAATGGGTAAGATAGGGTTGGTGAAACCCTGTAGGAAGTTGAACCCAGATATATATATTATAGTAGAATTTAAATTAATGCGTCAGAAATGAAAACAACAGGTTAAGTCGACCTCCATACCTGTAGGTTTAACCGATGAAGTTGTGCTAAAAGAGAAGATCACGAACGAAATTGGGAAAATGCCGCGCCAAGGCGAGCCGTGACTCTCAACCTATTAATCATCCATATCTCAGGATAACGTTTCAGCGTATGAGAAAATTAAACCCAAAAAATGTTGTAGAACCCTAACTGAGTCAAGGAACTGGAAATCTCGGTGAGGCGAGCATGGCTACCTTACCAGATTTCCCGAGGTATCCTTCAGTCAAGCCAAGACGAAACCCTGCCTGCAAACAAAATGGAAGAGCAGCACAATGAATCTCCAGGTTGATAGGCCTGAGAAATCTGCGGGTGTTTCCCTCGCATTCACCGAGAAATTCTACGAAATTGATTACACCTGTCAAGTTAATTTATTAACCCTGTACAACGATCGCAGAGAAGTCGAGGCACACGTCTTGGCAAAATAACTGTGTGCCAAGTGGCAAGGCCAACAGCCAACAGGACTGGATGATTAAGCTTTGTATGATACGGGAATCCAAAGAGTAAAGCCACAGAGAAATCGAGACAGCCAAAAGGTAAGTCTTACACCCAATTCTCATACCAATATATATTAAACGAAAAGTGCTAAATCCACAACCGTGATTACATATACTTCATGCCATGTGGAATTTAAAATAAAACGTAAGACTTAAAATATATGTTTATGCAAAGTTTGATTATGGTTGCAATAATGTTATGTCATACTGGCAGAGTAATAAGTGGGTTGTATGGCATGTTTTTATCCGAATTATTTCCGTGTGGTAATATTAGGTGTAAGGATTAATTTTTTTTCTTACTGTATGAAAATTATTTGTGCGTGACTGTGACAGCAAGTGGCTCACCAAGGACCAACTTCAATAGAAGTTTCTTCATCTCATTAAGGAACTCAACGCAATGGTGACAATGGCCTAAGGGGAAGGAATGATCCAGGTGGATATTGGTGGCCACCCACCTATTCCACTTTGAACTCCACCATTTTTTCTTTTAGCTTTTAAATTTCCTTAATTGTAGCACAGTTTAGTATTTTTGGCATTTTTTCGGGTCTTGAACTTTTGGAGCCGTTTGAGGCCCTAAATGACGTTTTTTGGGAAAATAGGGACCAACATGGGTCATCCAGTGATGTTGTTCACCTGAAATTTGTAGTCCAAAGTTACGCCCCTGGGAATTTTATGTACCAATTTACCAAAACAGGGCCCATAGTTTTGGGGCTTCATCTCCTAGGGTTATGTTTTTGGATGTTTAGGTTTTTCCACTGTTTCTAAAAAATAAATAGGTCTTTGATCCTCATTGTAACATAGTTCAGATTCCTGTAGCTGCCACATATCTTCTCATAGATAAGCTACCAATGCCCCATCTAGTTTATTTCCATTATGTCTGTAAGCATATTTCAGTTATTTGATATTAATGAAATGAATTTTTATTTTTGCTGCATATCTACATTTATCTTCATTTTTGTATTTCATTGCGTTCTTGTATAAGTCCAGATCAGTGGTATCAAAGTAGTCTGCTCTTTCTCGATCCTTCTTTGCAAGTCCCCAACAAGGTCGAGGTATAAGGAGTTAGGGCTTGATCTGGTTGAACCTTGGCAAGATCAGCCTCGACAACCCCGATAGCCACCCATGGGGGAAGAAAAGAAAGATGAGGTAGCAATAGATCCTATCAAAATATTGCTTGAGGAGGCCATCGAGAAACAAAGGAACGTGATGATGGATAACTTTTCCCATATCCTTCAACGGCTTCCCGTCGGTGGCGCATCTGCATCCACTAAACACTCTAGAGGCGCTACTCCTTTTAAGGTATAGGTAAACTTTGACATTCCTATATTTGAGGGCCAAATAGATGCAGACGTGGTAGATAGACAGTTGAATCTATTAGAAGGATATTTCTCGGTTCATGACTTTTCCAACCAGGAAAATATTACTTTTTCACTCCTCAAAGCCGCCCCCCATGTCAAACACTGTTAGGAAACCTATTGTGAGTAAAAGGACGAGAGGGAACCCTCTTTGTTCTCTACAAAACCCACTTTGGATTCTTTCCGAGACACCATCAAGGAACAATATTATCTCGTGGGGAGATATACAGACAAGTACATACAATGGACAATGCTATGGCAGCAAAAGGATCAAGATGTGCATGAGGTGACGAATTTGTTCCATACCATGCTCACAAATTTGGGTATCAAAGATTCAAAGAAACATTTAGTGTTGAAATACCGTAGTTTTCTACACATGTGCATTCATGAGGAAATGGAGTTCCTCGATATCTCCTCACTTGGTGCATCTTATCGGTATGCTTCCAAGATTGAGCATAAATTCAAACAGAAGAAGCAAGAATTTGGATATGTGGATCAAAATCAAGTGAAAGTTCATCCCAAATCGCAGAAAAAAGGAAAAAGCCAAGGTGTGGAGGCCTAGGACAACCTGCGAAAGCCAGAAGAAAAGAATAACACCGAGAAGCCAAAGAAGGACACAAGAAAGTGGTGTGAGTTCCATAAGAGCTCCACTCACAACACAAGTGAGTGTTGGGCCAAGGAGTCACTGGTGGCCAAGTCTAAGGCTTTTGAATTGGATGCATGCTCCAACTCTGAATCAAAACCTGACAAGGGGAATGACAAAGGGAAGAATATTATCAATAGGGATCCTAGCACCATTGTTTCCACCATGAATATCCAGAAGGAGGAACTGGAAGATCCAGAGGAAGGGAAGCACCTCTTCCATTCCTAGATGTGGGTAAAGGGTTCCCCGCTGCAGTTCATTGTCGACATCGGGAGCCAAAAGAACCTCATTTTAGTAGAGGTCGTGAAGTGTCTAGGATTTCCAACCACAACACACTCATAGTCATACACTATCAGGTGGCTTCACCAAGGACGAGATCTCCGAGTCATCTGCAGTGTCTCCTTCCCTACAACATTAATCCCTTCAAAGATGAGGCATTATGTGACATTTTCTCCTCTTGATGTTTATGATGTATTATTAGGCCAACCATACTTGTGGAAGATACATGTTGTGTATGATTCCAAGCCTCGCATTGTTATTTTTACTTTGGACAATACGTTCGACAGGATATTGGAGGTAGCACTGCCTACCACCATCTCTTTAGTTACTACAAAACAATTCAATAAGGTCATTTCAAAAAATGGGAAATTTTTTTTCCTTATGATATGCCCTAGGGAAAGAATAATATTTTGGCCATGACCTCCAGACAGGGCTCCTCCACACAACAACAACAGGTGGATGAGGTCTTGGAGGATTAAGGGTACATCTTCACCTCACCTGCAGGGGTGCCTCTACACTGTCAGGTCAAACAGTCCATCAATATGACCCCAGGTACGTCGCTGCCCAATGGACCAATCTATTGATGCTCTGTTCTAGAGAAGGAAAAAATCAAGAGGCAGATTCAGGAGTTGCTACAAAAAGGTCACATTCGTTCGAGTTCATCGCCTCGTGGGAGACCGATCATGTTGGTGCAGAAGAAGGATGGGACTTAGAGATTCTATATTGATTATCGGGCACTGAACAATATCACTCTCTAGAATAGGTACCTGATCCCATGGATTGATAGCCTTCTGGATCAACTCAAGGGGGGAAAATATTTCAGGAAGATCAACTGGGTACTAATCGAACCCTCTGATTTGTGGTATACTACCTTCAAATCCAAGGAGGGTCATTTTGAATGGCTACTCATGCCTTTCAGGTTGACGAATTCTCACGCAACCTTCATGAGGATGATGGACGACATATTGTGGCCATTCACCAACTCATTTGTAGTGGTATACTTGGATGACATCCTAATCTTCAGCCAGACTTGGGAAGAGCACCTCAACCACATCCGATAGGTCCTCCAAACACTGCGGCAACAAAAGTTGTGTGCTAATTTGGAGAAGTGCTCTTTTGGTATGACCCATGTTCATTATCTGGGATACAGTATTGATGAGCGGGGGTTGCATGTGGATCCAGCCAAGATCCAAGTCATTCATGTTTGGCCAGCCCCAACCACTCTAACAAAGCTCTGTAGCTTTCTGGGTCTTGCCAATTTCTACCATAGGTTCATGTTGGGATTCTCTCATATCACTTGGCCCTTTATTCATGTCACCAAGGGAGGAGCGAAAGAAAATTTATTTTGGTCTAAGTCTCAACAGAAGGCATTCATGGAGTTGAAACATCACCTTTGCTCTACACCATCACTCACATTACCAGACTTGCAACAACCATTTGAGATCGAGACAAATGCCTCAGACTATGCTATTGGGAAATTTCTTACTCGAGAAGGGCATCTGGTGGCATATCATAGTGAGACAATTTTCGACAAAGTCCAAACATATCCCACTTATTACAAAGAGATGTATTCCATTGTGAAAGCTTGCCGAAAATGGAAGCATTACAATTTGGGGAAGGAAATGGTCATCCACATAGACCATCGACCCCTGTAGTTCATGCATACACAAGGGAAGTTGCAAAACGATCTCCATCACAAGTGGTCCACATACCCATAATAGTTTCATTTGAACATCAAGTATAATAACAACAACACCAATAATGTTTTAGACTTCCTCAATCGACCACCGATCATGGCGCTAACTGATCAAGTGATCATGTCCTAATTGGAAAAATGCTCAAAAATTTATTTGCTTAGAATTGGTTCAAATCAGAATGACACGAAAGGTCTCGTCAAAACGATCCTGTAGCCATGAACGACACTAAAATCCGATGTTGTATGAGGAAGATATTCAAGTTTGAAGTTTCTCAATTTCAGGCAAAAAGCCCAATTTGACTCAGTTTGACTTTGGATAAAAAAATATTAAAAAAGTAATATTCCACGAAATATTCTGAGAATATTCTACAGAATATTCCATGGAATATTCTACAGCGAGGCAATGACAAGGCGCCACGTGGCTTGCCCAGAGGTTGCCATGTGGCCCCAAGAAGTTAAACGAAATCACATTAAAATTTTGGCAATGACCGGAATCGAACATAGGTCGGGTGGCTACTAGCCCACGGGCCCGACCAACCTACCCATGTGGTTCTGAACTTACAATGGAGCTCATATATATATAAAGTGTTACAAAGGTTTGGGCGGGGCGGGAAGGGGGCCAGCCCCGTCTCCAATGAAACCAGTAGCAGAGACCCGGAGCTAATTCCCAGTGGAAACTTCGATGAAGTGAACGGGCGGTTGACATTAAGTCATATGATAAGGTTGAAAATTAATATGTGGAGGTTACGGTGTTAAATTATATCATAGTTTTTAATAACTGCAATGCCAAACATTCCGCCGACGGTTGGGTGGAGGTCCATGTGACCCAGCCAACCAAAACTATTAATTTAACCTTATCCGTAGCGGAAATTATGGTGGAGAGTCCCAAATATGGTGCAGGTCCCTAAATTAACATTTTTAACTGCAGTTCCACCAAATTTGGTGGAGTTTTTCTAGGGCAAACTGGGCAAAACTTTAGTTGGACATAACTTTTGCTAGGAGAGTCCTTTTGGAGCGATTTTTTTTTTTTTTTTGGGTAATTTGAGCATTCCAGAGCCAATGGTGTAGGTTAAAGAGGAAATAGAGATCATATTCAGGTAATTTTTCAACATAGAAGCTTGGAGAGCCATCAGGGCCTAGGGAGTGTTGGAGCTGTATTGGGCTATGGTTAACCTTTGGAGGTGAAACAAAAGCCTATCTTTACTGTTTTCTGTGCTCTGAACTCATTTTCACAGCTTTTTTTTCCTGTTTAGTCTTTCTGATCACTATATTAACAAATTTGAGCATAATAAGAGCAAGGACATGCCCATTTGGGGGCTTTGGACCCGGCAGATGTAGCCCAGGAGGGGTGAACTGCCTTATCATATGATGTGTTATATTCTATGATTTATTTGCTGTGTTTTATCAGAGTTAAAGATGTTAAATAGTAAAATGAAATAAGCTTCCTATACACAAAAGACTCATAAAATTCACCAAAAGCATTTTGTTCCAATTGCAAAACACATTAAACAGCTTGCACACATAAGTAAATGGATAATGTATACCTTGCACCAACAAACAAGTAGTTTCATTATCAGATCATTAGTGATTACTTCTATTATTTCTTTAGGCAGAGTCTGTAAAGGGCCAGAAAGCTTCAGGATCTCATCCTTTCTTCAAAGGTGACATATCCTGTAAATGCCCCTACAGTCCATCTCTGTATTAGAAATAAGAAGTTCTCACATTTCAGATCAGATTGGTATCGGAGCATAGGTTTGAACATAGACTTGAGCTCAAAAGTTTTTGAATCTTGTGCAAAAAAAAATTGTACTGTTTTGCAAATTTGATGCTTACTAGGTTTAAACTTAAAAGAGGGGAAGGTCAATTAGTCATTGCACAAACTAATCCACAACCAAGGAGGGCCGGGGTGCCCTTATCTCCACCTTCTATCTCACCCTTAATAGCCTTAGAAGTAGATACAAACATGTCTTCAAAAGAGGAAGAAGCTCATGAAGAAATGGATCCCAAGGAAGAAGAAAGGGTTTTTCAGAAAGCTTTCTTGAATATGAATGAAATGGTAAGGATCCTCTATCAAGAAAGAAATGATAGGATTGCTAGTGAAGTATCTGAAAACCAAAGAGAAGGAGGAGATTCCTTAGGAGGACAGAAGGGTAAAGATTAGTCAAAGAAAGGGAATGGAGGAGATGGTGATCCTTCATCTCCATCGTCATCCTCTTCCTCAACATCATCCTCTTCAACTTCAGAAAATCAGTCACATAAATAAAAAACAACTGGTAAAAATCCTTTGTTAAAGCTTGATGTCAAATTTGAATTGCTAATGTTTAATGGTGATGTTAATGCACAGAAATTAGATAACTGGATCAGACAACTAGAAGTCTATCTAAGGATTCAAAATATGCATGATGATGACACCAAAATACAATTAGCCTCACTAAGGATGGATGGAGTAGCATTGGTTTGGTGGGAAGCCAAAACCAGGGATGAAATCAAGAAACATGATCAGATTTCTTTATCATGGACTGAGTTTATTACTGAAATCAAGAAAAAAAATTATCCTCTTGCTCACCTTCAGAACGTTATAATGAACTGGCAAAACTTTAGATAGCTTAAGGGACAGAATGTGCAAGACTATACCTAGGAATTTAGGAGAAGAGCACTCTTACTTGGGGTATATTTACAAAGCCAAGACACTTTGTTAAAATACATAGGTGGTTTGCACAGTTACCTTAAACACATTATCCTGATGTTTAATCCTACCAGCTTAGATGAAGTTTGTGTACAGGCTACACATTTAGAGGCTAGAGGAAAGAATACTTTTGATGAGGGTAGAAACAAGTCTTTCAAAGGAAAGAACAAAGAGAAAACCTTTAAGGGAAAAGGTAAAAAGAATGCATCTATCAAACAAGAGGGTGAAAAGGTCATTTCTAAACGTTGTTCAAAAGAGGGCCATGAAGAGAAAAACTGTTGGAAATTACATCCTGAAAAAAGACCCCAGTTTAACAAAAACAAGGGAAAGAAGAAAACTGAAGCTACTACAACAACACCACAAGATTTAGGTGAGGATTCAGGCGATGAAACCAAAATTGCAGCCATGGGTTTGCAAAGTTTGAAGGGAAAAGAAATAGAAACTAATGCAAGTACTAGTTTTTCAAACTATCATGTACAAGCTCCTAATGAGGAAGACATAATTGAATTGTTCCATGTGAGGGTAGTCTCAAAACATACAAAAATTGACACATTGTTTGACAGTGGGTCACAAGATAATCTCATATCAGAAGACTTGGTCAAACAACTGAAACTTGAGACCATTCCACATCCAAAGCCTTATCCACTTGTGTGGATATGCAAGGATAAAAATTTACAAGTCTCAAGAAAGTGCATATTGCGTTTTGCAATAACTGCACACTTTATTGACACAATTGAACTTGATGTGGTGTCTCTTGATATATCAGGAATTGTTTTGGGAAGTCCTTACTTATTTGACAGGAAATCAATCTTCCATCGCCATGAAAATAAATATCATCTTTTCAAAGATGGCAAGGAGTATATTGTTAGAGCTCATCGCAAGAGGACAAATATAGTGGTGGTAAATGCAGGATAGGTAAAAAAGCTAGTTAATTCAAGCAAGAGTTTTGTACTTTTTATCAAACCAAAGGTTGATGTGAATCATGAGTCATTTTAAAAATTGTGATTCCAAGCTTAAATCAGATTTATATGATGTAGTTGATGTACATCATGAGATGTTTCAGGAACCAACAGGTTTGCCTCCTAAAAGGGAGATTCATCATGAAATCCATTTACATCCAGATTGTCAAATTCCTAACATAGGCATGTATCGCCTGTATATCATGGAGAATGTTGAAATAAAGAATCAAATTAAAGAGTTGTTGGACAAGGGTTTCATAAGGCCAAGCACTTTGCCATGTGGGTCACCGATAGTGTTGATTCCAAAGAAAGATGGAACTTGGCGTATGTGTGTGGACTTCAGGGCTTTGAACAAGATAATGGTAAAGAATCGTTACCCACTTCCAAGGATAGATGATTTGTTAGATCAGCTGAAAGATGCTAAATATTTCACTAAGTTAGACTTACGTAGTGGTTATCATCAAGTTAGAATTGCAGAAAGTGACATATGGAAGACAGCGTTTAAAACCAAACAAGGACTCTTTGAGTGGCTTGTTATGCTGTTTGGTTTATGCAATGCACCTGCAACTTTCATGCGGGTAATGGATGATGTCTTACTTCCTTTTCTTGATGATTTCGTTATTGTCTACTTAGATGACATCTTAATTTTCAGCAAGACTAGAGAAGAGCATGTCATGCATGTTAAGAAAGTACTTGATGTTTTGAAGAAAAATCAGTTATTTCTTAAAATGTCAAAGTTTGAATTTGGAAAGACTTCTTTGGTTTATTTGGGACACATAGTAGGAGGAGGCACTTTGAGAATTGATCCTTCCAAAGTAGAAGCCATTGTGAATTGGCCTACTCCCAAATCCATTATAGAGGTAAGAAGTTTTTTGGGTGCAGCTCAGTATTGGAGGAATTTTATTTCTAACTTCTCTGCCATAGCAGCTCCTATGCATGCAGTGACAAGTGTGAAGTGTGCTTTCCAATGGGGAGGCAAGCAACAAAAATCTTTCAAATATTTGAAAGAAAAGATAAATTTAGCTCCAGTCCTTGCATTACCGGACTTGAGACAGCCATTCGAGATTCAGACAGATGCTAGTGATTACGCCATGGGTGCAGTTCTCTTACAGCATGGTAAGCCTATCACATTTCATTCTGAGACATTTAATGGTGGTGTTGTGAATTATCCTACATATAATAAGGAGTTGTATGCATTGGTACAAAGTGTCAAAAAGTTTAAACACTATTTGATGGGCAAAGAAACAATTGTTCATACTGACCATCAGCCTTTACAGTACTTACAGTCGCAAAGTAAATTGCAGCAGTCACGACACTTCAGATGGATGGGTTTCCTACAACAATTTCACTTGGTAATAAGGTACAAGAAAGGTATTCTCAATAAAGTTGCTGATATGCTTTCAAGGCCTATTATTATTTCTAGTACTTTGCTTAAGAATGATTTTATTGTGCATGAGAGCTACATAGAACAGTATGCATCAGATGATGATTTTAAGGAGGTATATGCTAACTTGAGTGAAGGGAATCATGTTGAGGAGAATGATTATCATTTTCATAATAATTTGTTGTTTCATTTGGGAAAGTTATGTATACCACAGGGGGAGAGATTAAGCATGATGAGAGAGGCTCATTCTTCTCTTATTGCTGGTCATTTCGGGGTAAGAAAAACGGTGGCACATTTACAGAGGTATTGTTATTGGCCTTGTATGGTAGATAGTGTTTCATGTTTCATTAGAGGTTGTTCATTATGTGCTACAAGCAAGCCTAGAAATAGGAAGCTTGGATTATATATGCCATTTACAGTACCTTTTAGACCATGGGAAAGTGTTTCTATGGATTTTGTTGGAGGGCTACCATTATCTAGAAAGCATCATGATTATCTTTATGTAGTAGTTGATTGTTTCAACAAGATGTGTATTCTTATGCCATGCAAGAAAACTATAACTGTTGAAAAAACTGTTGATTTATATTTTCAACATGTATGGGTTCATTATGGCTCGCCTACTTCTATTGTTAGTGACGGGGATTCCAGATTTGTTGGCAATTTTTTGTCCAATCTATGGAAGATGATGGACACCAAGTTGAAGAAGAGTAATGCTTTTCATCCTCAAACAGATGGCAAAATAGAGGTAGTGAACAGAACCATTGTACATCTTTTGAGAGGTTATTGCAGCAAGCATCCCAAGCTTTGGGATGAGCATTTGCATTACATTCAGCATGCTTACAACCGGGCCAAGCACTCTTCTACAAATACTTCACCTTTTGGAGCTTGTTTTGGGTATTTTCCTAAGTCTCCACTAGATTTCATTCTTGAGAAGAATGTTGCCATTGATGGGCATAGTGACATTGACAAAGCTCACATGTTCATTGAAAGAATTCAGCTAATACATCAGCAAGTTCAAGAAAAGCTTGAAAAAATTCAAGGCAAGTACAAGGAGAGACATGATAAACATAGAGTTGATCATAAGTTTCAAGAAGGAGATGAGGTATGGTTGCAAATTAGTAAGGAAAGAATGCAAGGAGAAGGTAAAATGTTGAAGCCTATTCATTATGGTCCATTCAAGATCCTTAAACAAGTTGGAAATAATGCTTTTCAACTAGATTTTCCTTCCTACATGCAAATGTATTCCGTTGTTAATGTGGAGAACTTAAATTTGTATGAACCTCCTCTTATTGTTGATTATGAAAATTATGTTCAGCTGCCATCCATAGAAAATTTCTCGCCAGAATTTTTGGTTGAGCTGAAAGAAGATGCAATCCTTGATAGAAGAACACACACTTCAAGGAGGGGAGATGTTAATTATGTTTGGGTTGGTCTCAAAGGTAGTAAACCGAGCAAGGCAAATTGGATGGAGTTGGAACAGGTGAGGAAGTTGTCTCCTCACCTTCTTAACAGGTAATTGAAGGCTTTTGTGGGTCCAAAAGCTTCCCAATGGGGAGGTGTGATCAGGGGATCATGTCCTAATTGGAAAAATGCTCAAAAATTTATTTTCTCAGAATTGGTTCAAATTAGAATGATAGGAAAGGTCTCGTAAAAACAATCCTGTAGCCGTGAACGACACTCAAATCCGATATTGTATGAGGAAGATATTCAAGTTTGAAGTTTCTCAATTTCAGGCAAAAAGTCCAATTTGATTCAATTTGACTTTGGATTAAAAAATATATTAAAAATGGGATATTCCACGAAATATTCTGGGAATATTCCACATAATATTCTACAGTGAGCCAATCACAGGGTGCCATGTGGCCTGCCCAGAGGCCACCGCGTGGCCTCAAGAAGTCAAACGAAATCACATTAAAATTTTGGCAATGACCGGAGTCGAACGCGGGTCGGGTGGCTACCAGCCCATGGGCACGACCAACCTGCCCACTTGTGGTTCTTAACTTACAATGGAGCTCATATATATATAAAGTGTTACAAAGGTTTGGGCGGGGCTGGAAGGGGGCCAGCCTCCTCTCCAATGAAACTAGTAATGGAGACCCAGAGCTAATTCCCGGTGGAAAACTCGATGTAGTGAATGGGCAGTTGACTTTAAGTCATATGATAAGGTTGAACATTAATGTGCGGGGTTACGGTGTTAAATTATATCATGGTTTTTAATAACCACAATGCTAAACATTCCGCCGACGATTGGGCAGAGGTCCATGTGACCCAGCCAACCAAAACTTTTAATTTAACCTTATCCGTACTAGAATTTATGGCGGAGAGTCCCAAATATGGCACGGGTCCCTAAATTAACGTTTCTAACTGTAGTTCCACCAAATTTGGTGGATTTTTTCTAGGGAAAACTGGGCAAAACTTCAGTTGGACATAAAGTTTGCTAGGAGAGTCCTTTTGGTGCAATATTTTTTTTGATTTTGGGTAATTTGAGCATTCTAGAGCCAATGGTGTAGGTTGCAGAGGCAACAGAGATCATCTTTAGGTAATTTTTCAGTAGAGAAGCTTGGAGAGCCATCAGGGCCTAGGGAGTGTTGGAGCTGTATTGGGTTATGGTTAACCTTTGGAGGTGAAACAAAAGCCTATATTTACTGTTTTCTGTGCTCTGAACTCATTTTCACAGCTTTTTTTTTCCTGTTTAGGCTTTCTGATCACTATATTAACAAAGTTGATCATAATGAGAGAAAGGACATGCCCATTTGGGGGCCTTGGACCCGGCAGATGTAGCCCAGGAGGGGTGAACTGCCTTATCATATGCTGTGTTATATTTTGTGATTTATTTGCTATGTTTTATCAGAGTTAAGGATATTAAACGGTAAAATGAAATAAGCTTCATATACACAAAAGACTCATAAAATTCACCAAAAGCATTTTGTTCCAATTGCAAAACACATTAAATAGTTTGCACACATAATTCAATGGATAATGGATACCTTGCACCAGAAAACAAGTAGTTTCATTATCAGATCATTAGTGATTACTTTTGTTATTTCTTTAGGCAGAGTCTGTAAAGGGCTAGAAAGCTTTAGGATCTCATCATTTCTTTAAAGGTGACATATCCTGTAAATGCCCCTACAGTCCATCTCTGTATTAGAAATAAGAAGTTCTCGCATTTCAAATCACTAACCACCATGCTCAACTCTTCTGGGCACGAGACTTCTGATTGGACACTTCTCTACAAAAGTGATTCAGAATTCAGCCACACATACAAGATGCTCTTGGAGGGTGAGAATGTTCCAAATTTTCACCTCTAGTATGCACTGTTATTTCACCTGGGACAACTTTGTGTTCCTTCAAGCGAGTGTGGAAATATGATTTGGGAAGCGCATTAGAGTCAGGTCACCGGGAATTTTAAGGTCGAGAAAATAGTGGCAGTACAGTAGAAGTATTTCTATTGGTCATACCTTCGATAGGATGTTAGGAAGTACATCAGATCCTACATTGTCTACACCATTTCCAAACCGATCATTAAGAACAAGGCCTCTATACTCTGTTGCCTACCCCTAGTTGACCTTGGGAATCCATCTCTATGGATTACATGTCGGGCCTTCCTTCTACTAAGCATGGAAACGACTGTGTTTTTGTGGTCGTCGACAGATTCTCAAAGATAGCGATTATGGCAGCCTACAAGAAGAATATGACTATAGAAGCCACTACTAAACTCTTCTTTGAATGACTGTGGGTACACTTTGGGATCCCATAGTCTATCATCCCAGATCGGGACAGCAGGTTCCTCGGTAAATTTTGGTCCAGCCCTTGGTCAACGTTGGACACCAAGTTCACCAAGTCCACAACTTTCCATCCCCAGACTGATGGCCAGACAGAGGTCATCAACAGGATGATCGTACACATTCTGCGCATGTACAATTCAAAGCATCCATGCACATGGGATGAGAGCCTTCCCTATGTACAACACATCTATAATCAATCTCTCCATAGCTCAACCATCCACAAACCCTTTTAGGTCGGTTTGGGATTCCAGCCATTATGTCCCATTGACGTAGTCATGCCATTTGCGGCTACTCAGGTAGGTTCGGCTCATGTTGAGTCTAAAGTTGACAAGGTGAAAAACTTCATTGAGTGCATTCAACACATCCACCAATAGGTTCATGACATATTGGACAAATACAATTTTAAGTACATGCAACGACATGATCAACATTAGGTGCCACACAACTTCCAGATGGGCAATAAAGTGTGGCTACATTTGCAGAAGGAGCGCCTTGCTAGAGCGCACCGTAAGCCTCGCTTGCTCTGATATGGGACATACACCATTACTAAGGTTGTAAGGGACAATTCCTTTGTGCTCATTATTCCACCATTTCTTGCTCTAGACCCAGTGTTCAATGTGGACCGCCTTCGGCCCTACTTTCCACCTCTACTGGACACATCCGACATGGCAGAACAAATCACACCAACAGAGTTAAACCTAGATGGCATGGAACAAGACAAAAATGATTAGATCATGGACACACACATCAAGAACACCCGATAGAAAAATATCCAGTTGTATCGGGTTGTCAAAGCTGCCCAACTCCTGCACCAAGGCAAGTAGCTCATTAGGGACCAAGTTCAGTAGAAGTTTCCTCATCTCATGGAGGAACTCAACACAATGGGGACCACTGCTTCCTAAGGGGGGAGGAATGATCCAGATGGATATTGGTTTCCAACCGCTTATTCCACTTGGACCTCCACCATTGTTTCTTTTAGCTTTCAGTTTTCTTAATTGTAGCACAATTTACTATTTTTGGCATTTTTTGGGTCCTGAAATTCCAGAGTTGTTTTGATGCCCTAAACAAAAATTTTGGGAGAATCAGAACTAACCTTGGTTCTCTATCAATGTTGTTCACTAGAAAGTTGTATTCCTCGAATAGATATTTCTAGCAAGGTATTGTACACGTCAAACGGAGATCATATGCCAAAGTTACGTCCTTGGGAAGTTGATGTACCAATTTACCCAAACGGGGCCCATAGTTTTAGCGCTTCATCTCCTAGGGTTAGGTTTTTGGATGTTTAGGGTTTTTCATAGTTTCTAAATAATAAATAGTTCATCGAGACTCATTGTAAAATTGTTTAGAGGCTTGTAACTTCCACATCTCTTATCATAGATAAGCTAACAATGCCCTAGCTTGTTTATTTCCATTATGTCTGTAAGCATATTTCAGTTATTTGATATTAATGAAATGAAGTTTTGTTTATGTTTCATCTCTACGTTTATAATATAAGATAAGATAATCATATTTATGTCCAAATAGTGACCACAAAGTAGGTCAAAGGGACTGGTGAGTTTAATGATGTCCATACAATGTGGGAGAGAACCAAACGATCTCCTATAAAGATAAAATGCATGAATATAAAATGTACAATGCAAGAACATAAAAATACAATGCATGGAGTGCCCTGGAAGAGAAGATTCAGGAGCTAATGGGTCTACGGATCAAAATCATCTCTCCTGACATCTGAGGCTGAATGAACACTGAAGAAACTCGATAAAGTCTGTTGGTTTGATGAAGGGTCAATGGACAGTGTGGATTGTCCACTAGATCATTGCCTGGGGGTGTTCATGCATTTTTGAGCTCTAAAGGACCTAATTTGTCTCCCAGGAAAAAATTTGAGACGGATTTTTTGTTGAAATATCGTGTGGTGGGGTGAGGTTCCACGGATCTTCATTGATCTAAAGCATGGATATGAACTTGTATCAATCGGTCTCTTGGTGCCCCTGTCTGAAGGCAGTACCTTGAAAAATTTTGTGATCCTCTGTGTGGGGTCTGGTCTGATGGGAGGCTAAAGAATATGCACTTGAAACCTGAGAGCCCCCTACATATATAGTGCCAAACATCTCTAAACATGATACCTGAAAAAGTTAGCAAGGGTCTGAGAATCTCGGAACAAGCAATGGAACCTTCCTCTGATCTCGTAGTAGACAGGTCATCCAAAAATGAAGTGCACCTCAGTATCCACATCCTGAAAATGACATACCTGACAGATTATGTATGGTCTATCAATTTTGGGGTTTGTCTCTACCCGAATTCTATGAGAGCCTACTATGAACTGGCCTAGAAAAAAGTGAAGAGCGTTCATTCAATGGTGAAACGTGTACTGGGGTCAAACAATGAGCCTATCTCTTAACTCCAATAAGTTATCAACGTAGAAGCCCATATTTGGGCGCAATCCTCCTGGAGGATTGACCCAAGTAACTTGGATGAACTGCCTGTAGATGTCCTCCCTAATGATCTTGTTTAGCTCCTGTCTAGTAGGTAAAAGGTGACCAGGAGCATCTAGGGAATATCAGAAAGGAGGGAGTCAATCCAATTGAATTCCCACTGATTCTAAGAGATTTGAAACTCCTCTAAACCAACATCTAGCTCGACTCGAGGGAGTAGAACGAGCAATAGTCTCATAAAAGAAATATGCCAAGTAAGGATACCAGGCCCTACTTTGTATCAAGTCTGCAAAGCCTCGAATGTGATGCAATAATGAGACCAAACTGAAGACCGTCTCAAGCCGAAAGGGCTAAGTTCCAAACTCTGCAAGGATGATGTGCTGAGGTACTGTATGTTTCCATATAATGATGCGGCGGAGAAGAAGAGTTTTGACTCTCTCAGTTGAAGCCCAATCTGAATCAAGTAAAGATGGTCCCCAAACCTCTGAGCCATATATAACAATTGGACGGGCCAAGGTGTCCATGAGGCTCATCTTGGAATAGATATCTTGGAAGTGGTGTCGAAAGCACTGTCTCTCGAGAAGGTCTAAGGATCCATATCCTTTGTTAATCTAAGGTTGAAGAGTTGGT
This sequence comes from Pinus albicaulis, assembly GCA_034641835.2. Lineage (NCBI taxonomy): Eukaryota > Viridiplantae > Streptophyta > Pinopsida > Pinales > Pinaceae > Pinus > Pinus albicaulis. The sequence continues at coordinate 1,486,959,698 of CM076570.1, forward strand.
CACAAACTAAAGCGAGGACCTGAGAATTGCACCCCAGGTAAGTGTACATGCTAGTGATCTCAACCTCCTCCCCTCTGAATAGGAAGTGAAGGTTTGAAGTTTTCTTCAACCCATTGAAGATCATAACCTTGGTTTTACCCAGGTTGACCGTCAACTATCGAAGATCGCAAAACAGAACTAAGGCATCCAGTGGCCTATGTAATTCTTCTGGAGATGAGGAGAGGAGGACCACGTCGTCAACAAAGAGTAGAATAGATATCATAACCTAGTGAAGAAGGTAGCCATCGATGTCCTGGATATGCTCGTGTATAAATGCCTCCAACTCATCAATATAGATCCAAAATAAGGTAGGGGACAGTGGAAAACCCTGTTTAACCCCAATAGTGCTTTGGATAAAATCAGACATACCATGAGACATGCGAAGACAACCAAGGATGGACTCATATAGGCACGTAATAAATGTCAAAAGGGTCACCAAGATGCCAATATCTCTGAGTCTTTGGAGTAAGGCTTCCCTCGGAATAGAGTCAAAAGCTTTCCGAAAATCTTCGAAACAATAGTAGACTTTTGAAGAGCGGTGTCGTGCCTCCTCAATCATGGCGCAAAGGGTGAATATGTGGTCAGTGGTCTGATGAGTCAGTCAAAAACCTACCTATCCCCTAGCTCTGATTTTTCTCTGCTCAAGTTCATGGGAGATATTCCTATGTAGAACAATGGCATACAATTTCGAGAACGTGTGGCCCACCATGATCATTTTATAGTTATTGGGATTTGAGCTGGAGCCTGACTTGTGGATTAGATGGATGATGTGGTGTGATCGTGCTAGTGGAAAACCTTCATGAAATACATGGTTGAATATATCAGCCAGGTAGCTAACCAAAGCATGGAATCGAGCTTAAATAACTCTTCTCGGTAGCCTTCCTCATCAGTTGCTTTGTTGTTGTTTATGTGTATTTATGTATTTCATTGCGTTCCTGCATAAGTCTGGATCAGTGGTATCAGAGCGGTCTGCTCTTTCTCGAACATTATTTGCATGTCCCCAATGAGGTTAGTGATACAAGTGGATATTGGTGGCCATCGACATATTCCACCTTGACATTTTCATCAGTTTTCTTATTTACTATTTTTAGCAATTTTCGGGTCTTGAACTTTTGGAGCAATTTTGACCCCCTAAACAGCATTTTTTTGAGGTCCACTGCACTTTCGCAGTCAAAGGCAGGGGAGGCAGGGGACTACGGAAAAACCTCTAGTCCTTGGAGATATCTTTCTAACCAGGTATCATATGCGCCAAACGGAGATAATATGACCAAGTTACGACCCTGGGAAGTTGGCTGCCCAACTAACCCAACGGGGCCCATAAAATCTTGGTGTTACATCTCCTCGGGTTAGGGCTTTAGTATTTTAGGGTTTTCTCTTATAATTCAATAATAAAAAGGCCCTTAAGCCTCATTATAGAATGGTTTAGAGGGATGTAGCCACCACATCTCTTCTCAGAGATAAGCTACCATCGCCCGAGCTAGTTTATTTTCTGTTTTGTCTGTAAGAATTTTTCAATATTTGATATTAATGAAATGAAGTGTTATTCTTGCTACATCTCTACTTTTATGTTTATTTCTGTATTTTATTGTGTTCCTGCATAAGCCTGGATCAGTGGTACAAAGCGGTCTTCTCTTTCTCGATCTTTCTTTACATATCCCCCAACGAGGTTAGGGCTTGATCTAGTTGAACCTTTGCAAGATCAGCCTCGCAAACCCTGACGGACTCCCATGGTGGCAGAAAAGAAAGAAGAGGGAGTAGGAAATCCTATCAAAATAGTGCTCGAGGAGGCCCTCAAGAAACAAAGGAACGTAATGATGGATAACTTTTCCTAGATCCTTCAACGACTACCCACTAGCGATGCATATTCATCCAGCAGTCACTCTGGAGGCACCACTCCTTTTAAAGTACAAGTAAACTTTGACATTCCCTTATTTGAGGCCCAAATAGATGTAGACATCGTAGATAGATGGATGAATTTACTGGAAGGGTATTTTTCGGTCCATGATTTCTCCTATCGGGAAAATATTACCTTTTCGCTCCTCAAAGTCGGCCCCCGTGTTAAATATTGGTGGAAAACCTACTATGAAAAGAGGATGAGGAAGAATCCTCAATTTTTTCAGTCGCACGCACTTGGAATTCATTTTGAGATGGCATAAAGGAAAAATATTACCCCGTGGGGAGCTATGAGGACAAGTACATCCAATGGACCACACTACGGCAACAAAGGGATCAAGTTGTGCACACGCTGACGAAATTGTTCCATACCCTGCGCACAAATTTGGGTATTAAATATTTGAAGAAACACTTGGTGCTCAAGTACCTGTTGTGCTATGCAACAACTCCCCCCATTTTTATTTTCAAAATAATCTAGACTTTTGATAAATATAAATAGGGACCCTTATTAAAAATATATTTTTGTCTTTTGATAAAAATCAAACTCCAAAAAACATCATCGCTTTTATTAAATAAATAAAAAACATAAAAACAAAAAAAGAGATTAATAAAACATCCTTATCGCAAATTACATTCCGCATAAATATTTTCTTATTAAAAGTTAAAACAATAAAACAGCGAAATCCCGATTTTGCGATCGCTGATTTGAAGTTTCGCAAGTGACATTACAAATTGCATATCGCAGATTTACGTTGTAAAACTTTAAGCAATTCTTACCAAAGCTCTGATATTGCGATTTTGCGATACTGCGACTTCTACGATTTTTCGATTTCACGATATCGTGAAATCGCATATTGCATAAACAAAAGATAATATGCTTCATAAAGACAGGTTCAAAGGGCGCGATGTGATGGATTTGATAGGTTTGAATAAAGGTTTTACGCGAAAATAAATCATGTCAAGAAATATTAATTCTGTTTTATCATCCCAATGAAAATAGTTATTGATTCATTATGATTAATTAATGATATAGTTGTTTCCCGGATTTTTTCTTTTAAAATAAATCATTTCAATAGATCTTCCATCATTTGATCATTTACTCTGTCTTTAATAGGGATTTTTCTTCAAGATATGTCCATCCGCAAAGTGATTTAAAAACACGACAAACAGATTGTTGCAGAACTGGAACAAACATAAATGTCGCCCATAGTCTCACATATGGTCTGTACTGTAGATGGACGTGCTAGTAAATGGCAAGCTATCTACACTATGCTCGAAGACGAAGAGCCAGAAGTAGTGGAAGTCATGGCGAGTGTCGATGATGCGACACCCTAAAATTTACAGTTCAAAGAGATTGCATGCTCTTTCCTCCATAGGATAGCAGCAAGAGCTACTCTTCTTCCATATACCGACATGATTAGGTGGGTGCTCAACAATTCAACAATCAAAGAAAAATAATTTAGAACCTTCAAGAATGAGATTCTAGGTTCTTTCAGAGCTGAAGATCTGAAAATCATGTATAAGCTGCCCAACTCGCAAGACATCTACAACAGTCAGTTTTTTGCAAAGCTTGCTAAGAAGAACGAAGACCCGTTCAAGGGAATTCAAGGTTGGAGGAAACAAGATAACAAGTTCAAATATGAGAAAATAGGTATGTATCCTATCGCGTCACTTGCAAATTCCTACAATTTGCAGCAGCAATGCTATGCAGATTATATGGTCTACCTGATAATACCAAGTTCTCCATAATTTGGCTTCCCCTCATTGACTTCTATGTTAATTCCCACATAATGAATTGGGCGACTATCCTTTATCAGAATATAGTTAAGGAAATTAATGAATACCGCCAAACAAGAACTTCCTCCTCCAAATTTGTTCCCCAATTTTTCATGAGCACGTATGTTTTTGACGCCATCTGTTTTTCTGCCAACTTTCCAATTATGGGATGGAAATGGACTCCTGAAGATCCTACCCTGATTCATTTGAATCATAAAGAGATATGGGAACATAATTATGTACCGCATTTCCATAAGCTATGTTATGGAGTTGTATTACCATTACATCAATTAATGTTTGATAGAGTGAGCCCTAGGTTCACCAAGGAAGCCATTGCAGACCTTCAAATGATAGGGAGATATTTTATTGAAGAGTCATTTTCATACATCAGAATTTTTGGAAGCTCCGCTCCCCCGCATATTCTTCCTTTGTATGTTTCTGATAAATTAATGGCGAGAGAAGTTTCTTACCAAACTGTTGGTAATGGGCTCACTAAATATTTGAAGGATAGTAAAAAATCCTTATGGCCAAGTTTTCAATTCAATGTGGTACAGTCATGCTCAACAATTTCAATCATGCATTGAAATAATGTCAGAAGATTGATCTTTTGAAGCTCCCTGTTTTACCCTCAAGGCATTTCGACCCAGAAAAGATTGCTAACAAATTTACTCTGTCAATCAAACTCAAACCTATCATACACACTGATGATAGATTTGAAGATATTTTGAAATCTGTTGGGACTTTTGACGATGTCCAAAATTTTTTCAAATTCAACTTAAATCCAGAAGAATTACAAAGGTTCAATGATTTCAGAGAACAAATACTCGAACATATCCCTCAGAATGTTTTGGTTACTAGTTATACGACTGAAGCAAGCAAAGAAATAAGAGAAAAACAATCAGATTCACAAAATCAAAGTGAATTAGATAAAATATGGACTTCATTCAGCAACACATTGAAAAATACCCCAGAGGCATCATCTTCACAGAAAAATATAGAATTTCAGACTCCACAAGGACAAATAGTTTCAACAAAAGAAATCGTTGAAACTCCTGAGATAACCTCTCAAGATACAGAAGTCATTCATGTGTTTCCTAGTGATGAGATCATTCTAAAAGTAACTGATATCCCTCCACTAGATGTGTTCTACAACCCTCTTCATAAATTTGTAGTAAAGAAATAGAGGAAAAGAAGAAGGATTGAAACATCCCTAGGAAATGAATTTATGGAAGTATTATGGGAAGATACTCCATCAAATCCAATTGAAAATTTAACTCAGGTATCTCAATTCGCTCGTGCATACACCACTGAAACAATGGATAAGGAAGCAGAAGTATATATTCTGGTTCAGGAAAAAGATGATAAAATCATGTAGTTACAACAGCAACTAGATGAAGAAAGGAACAATTTAAATCAGAAGGTAGAACAACAGCTCCTCAAATTTCAGCAAGATATGGAAGTGCTTAAGATAAGTCATGAAAATGACTTATCTAGCAAAAATACATTGATTAAAGAATTGAGAGAATATATTACAAAGTATGAAGGTATTCCTACTGTAGAGGAATTCATAAAAGAAGCATTGGCATTAAATGCCTTACTCTCAAAACAACAAAACCTGTTTATTGTACAAATGTCAGACATAATTCCACACCTGGAAATCAGTGAACAATTGACTAATACAATCATTGAACAAAGAATTGAGTTCAATGAACTCAATAACAAAACCTATGATTATATTGAATGGCAAGATTCAGAGGAAGGGAGAAAGTCAGGTCTCCAAAAGATCAAGGAGACTTTCAAAGATATTCTTTTTACTGACTGGGATGCACAAGTGAAACATGTAGAATTGGCCATAGCCAGATCAGAAGTCATGTCAAAGAATACGGTCAAGATGATTAACCACATATTGCATAATTCTGGTCTGATTAAAGAAGGAAATCACAAATCTATTCCGGATCTCAGAGATTTAGAGCAAAGTTGGAAAGACGCAGGTCAACTCCAAGAAGAAGCACTTACAAAGCTGAAAAAGACTGATTGGGAAGAATACTGGAAGCTACTGGTTAAACCTCACAGTCAGATCATGACACTGAATTGTTCTCTGAATTCCATACAGAAAATACAGTCACTTTTACTAAATGCTATATTTGTTGGGTAGATGAAGACGCAATTTGGGAAACCTCCACAAGTTCATCTTATGTCTGATATTTTTATCCAAAAGCGAAAATCTGGCAGTAATCTATCATCGGGCATGATCATTAGTTAGTTTGTTTTTATAATTTCAAATTTAGCAATTAGATACTAGGAACGAGGAAGGTTGTTTGAAACCACCTCATAACATATTTTGTATATTCTATTTTTGTAAGTATTTAATGTAGTATTTAAACCCTTCTCATGCATTTAGAGAAGGGTCCAGAATTTTATTGAGAACATTTACAAATAATTCTTTATTGTAAGTTTGTGGATGCCTTGATAAAATAATGGGACATGGCCTTTTTACTTATATATCATTTTTTTTATCACTGTTGATGCACTTTTGTATTCTTTGAAAGACTTATTGATAGAAGGATTGATTGTGGCCTATTATTGTTGATCAAATGAATAGGACAATACACATCTGGTACTATTATCATGTATGCTAACTCTGTTTTAAACATTAGTGATAAGTCTAGCTTTCATGAATTATATATAAAATCAATTGTTTATGTTTGAAATATCAGTTGCACTATTGTATGATATAAAGATAGAAATTGATTTGTTTTATATATGATCATAAGAATATATGCGATATATTTTACATCTTATTTTGATTAAATATTTCTCAAGAGAATCATCTTACAAAATTATTAATTCTATTAAGTCTATGATTGATCTAAATCATCACATATTGAATAGATATCATTCTAGATCGCATAAAATTAGCATTATCCTGGGTTATATTAGATTAAACTTAATTCAAAGCTTTGCATCTTAGAATATATTTGTTTTAGTTTTTAGTAATTCTTTATGCAAATATTTTGAGAGAAGCCCAACAATCATACAAAAACCCAAATTTGGGAACCTGGTCCCATTACACCTAGTCGGAGCCACTATCTCAAATGGAAAAGGAACTACTTTAAGGTCTGAACCGGGTGGTTATCCCCCTTATTGTTGCCACAGATTTCTAAGGCCTCAACTTTTTTGGCGCTAGAAGGAGGGCCTGAATATGAATGGAATGTAAATCTAAACCTCAAACTAGAAGCCTCATAAGAGTTGATCTCCCCAAATGCATCCTACAACTTCCCGATCACATTCTAGATCACCAACTCAGAAATCGGAAATTGTAGAAACTTTCCCCTCATCTCCTGAAATATATCGACAATCATTTGCTTCATCATTCACTCCCAAGTCTCCCGAAGTTCAGTTTTTAATTCAGAAATTAGAAGGAATATTTATTTCTTCTGAAAAGCCTGTTAATCCAGAAGCTTCTGAAGAAAGCGTTACTTACTTATTTAGAGAAACTGGTAGATTAACCAGATCCAAAAGTGATATACTTGGAATTCCTCCTTTTGAGTTTCCAATAGAGTCACATTGCAAAAAAATTTCTATATCCATATCTAAGTCAGATACAAGTGAAGTCACATCACATTTTCCTTTAGTTACTTCTCTACATCCTTCTACTCAATCTACATCTTCGTATTCTTCCATTTCCTCTACTCAAACAATCAGTACTATCACAAGTAGTATTGTTCCATTTGTAATTTCTACATCCATTCCCCCTACTTCTGGATCTACATATGTATCTTCACAAACTTCAAATCCAATTATGGTTAATTAGCCTTGGACAAATCTTGGTGTTGTATTGATTGCAAATCCAAATTCTCTTCTAGATCATCCAGGAAAATGGCTACCTAAATATAATCCAGATGATGGTCTTCCCGCTGAAGAACATATCAATAATTTTATGTTAGCCATGAATCTTAATGGGGTTGCTCATGAAGACATTGTAGTCAGATTGTTTCCTTATACTTTACAAGGATCTATAGGATCTTGGTACATTTCACTTCCAGCAGGATCAATTGCCAATTGGGCAACTTTTGAACAAGTTTTTCTTGCAAAATTTGGAAATGATATAACTGTTGCATATTTAACAAATGCTCTTTCCAATCTAAAAACAAATTCAGGCGAAAGGATCAAAGATTTCAACTCCAGATTTAACAAGTTGTTAAAAAAAATCCCAACTACTTCCAAACCTGTTGTTGATGTACAAATAGAGTGGTATATTTCCTTTTTGCCTTCTAATATAGCTATTTTTGTAGATAGAGCTGGTAAAGCTACCCTTTTAGAAAACATGAAAGAAGCTCTTGCTGTAGAGAAAAGAATCTTAGCATTAGAAAAGCGATCAGAAATAGAAGACAAGAAATAAAAGGAAGTGACATTTAGTCAAGATTCGAAAAAGAAAGTCTCGAAAGATCCATTTGATCTTGAAGGTCTTCAAAAAGTGTTAAAAACTATGTCAAATGACATGATTGAGATAAAGAAATAGGTTTTTGAAACGTCAGTTCCTAAAAAATCATTTCACCCATTTAAGAAAAACCCCTCTTCACCATCTCAGCCTCCAAATGTCATTTCAAATGTGGAATCTGATCAAGATACTGAAGATCCCTCACCATATGAACAAGAACCATAGTTTGAGGAAGAAGTTGAACTGAATGGGTTATGGGACTTCATTCTCCCTACAAAAGAAGAAAGAGAAGCCATGTCTGTGTCTACAAGAAGTAAATCTTATTCTGATCCAACTATATCAAACCAGAAATAGAAATCTCTCCCCACAAAAGAGAAAACAATAGTTAAAAATTCTAAAATTGTTCAGACAAATCCTATTTCATCAGATCTTATTACAACTTCTAAAACTTTGATAGTTTCAGATACAATGGAATACAATATAGTTGAAGATATGAAAAATACCAAAGCAAATATTTCATTACATGAAATGACCAAACTCAAACAACAGCAGAAAATTTTACTTAGAGAACTCAATGCAATCCCTATAGATCCTATACAACCACCAGTTGTAGCACAAGCCTCTAAAGATATGGGAAAACCTTCATCATCTCCAAACAAATTAAATTCCAATGATCTTGTTTTAATTGGTGATAGATCTATTTCTCACACTTCTCCTTTACTTTTGACTTATGAGATTTTAAAAAAAAAATGTTCATAACTATCTTATTGATTTTGGAGCTTCTTCAAACATCATGCCAAGGACGGTGTGTACAAAATTGAAAATCAATCCTCAAAAATATGTTGTACATATAGTTAAATTAGATAGAACAAGAGTCGAAGTCATTGGAGAAATGATGTCAGTATATATTAGATTATCATCCAATCCAAAGGTACTGCAAGTAATTGATATTTTGGTCGCAGACATCCCTGAATTTTATGGTCTTATTTTAAGCAAGGATTGGTCCGAAAAGTTACATAGATATTTCGCTACTGATTGCTCACATATGTGGTTACCATACAATGGTAAACCAAATCAAATCAGAGTTGATCGCGAAAAAATTATGAAACATACAGTCACCGAACTAGAAGAAATAAATGAACCTGTAGCTTTCACCAATAATATTATTGGAAATTATTCAGCTGAATCGTTTCTTGGATCATTCAATGCCCAGATTTCACCTTTTTTAACAAACACTGCTATTTGTCAAATTGAAAACTTTTCTCAAATAGACACTTCTAGATGTATTAATCTTAGAAATCAAATTCCAAAATAGTCTTTATTTTGGATTGTATATTTTGATGGTTCAAAATCAGAAGACGGTGTAGGAGCAGGTTGTGTTTTAATCAATCCACAAGGAGAGAAAACAATGTTGGCTTGCAGACTTGAATTCCAATGCACGAATAATACTGCTGAATATGAAGCATTGATACAAGGTCTGTACAAATCTATTAGATTAAATGTTAAATATTTGCGGGTATATGGACATTCTGAAATAATTGTTAGACAAGTTAGAAATAAAATTCATTATATCTCTAGACATTTGAAACACTATCAAACTTTAGCTCAGAACCTTACATCCCATTTATCTGCATTTAATATCTCCACAGTTCCTAGATTACAAAATGCAAGTGTTGATTTATTTTCTAATATAGCATCTAAGCTTATACCATCCGAAGAATTTAGCCCAAACAGATTTTCAATTGAGTTAATTTTTAGGCCTTCCATTCCTGAAAACATAACAAATTGGAGAGTATTTAACAATGATGTAGATATAGTAGAGTTTCTTACATGAGACAGAGCTTATGAAGGCCAAATCGTAGATGAACATGAACATGACTTGCATATCAAAGATAAACAAAATACTAATCCAATTCCCAAATCTGTAGTCAAAATGGAAGATCTCTATGATTTGAAAGATAGGTTTAAGAAGACGACCAATTCAAAAACCCAAAGTTCTACTTTAAAATTTGAATTGATTAATCTTGGTACACTAGAAAAACCTCAAACCATTAACCTAGGCCTTGGTTTAAAACCTAAAGAAAGGATGTCGTTCATTAAGTTGTTGAAAACATATAAAGATATCTTTGCATGGGATTATTCAGATCTCAAAACATATGATACTTCTATAATTTAGCATACCATACCTATGATCTCAGATGATAAGCCTGTTCAACAGAAACTTAGAAAGATTCATCCAAATTTAGAAAGTCAAATTAAATTTGAATTAAATAAAATGCTCAAAGCCAAAGTTATTTTTTTTGTTAGACATTCGAAATGGGTGTCAAACATGGTCCTAGTTAGAAAGAAGAATAGAGACATTAGGATTTGCATAGACTTTAGAAATTTGAATAAAGCTTGCCAAAAGGATAGTTTGCCCTTGCTTACCATGTAACAGATATTATAGTCAGTTGCAGGATCTGAATTGATGTCTTTTCTCAATGGATTTTCAGGATATAATTAGATTATGGTACATCCGGATGATAGATTAAAGACAACATTCAGGACAAAGTGGGGAACATACGCATACCAAAAAATGCCATTTTGGCTGATTAATGTTGCTGCTACATTTTAATGTGCTATGGATATAGCTTTCAGAGGACTAATTAACAGCTCAGTTGTTATATACTTAGATGACATTACTGTTTACTCTAAGTGTAGAAATAATCATGTTAATCACTTAAAACACATTTTTGAAAGATGTAGAAAATTCGGCATTTCCTTGAATCCTAAAAAATGTTATTTCGCCTTATCAGAAGGTAAACAATTAGGGTTCATTGTCTCTAAAAAATGAATCCATATTGACCCTAATAGGATTCAGGAAATTGAAAACATCCCTTTACCACATAATAAAAAAACGATGCAATCATTTTTAGGACAAAATAATTTTGTAAAAAGATTTGTTCTCGATTTTTCTCAAATTATCTTAGCCCTGCAATCAATGATTAAGAAAAATTCAATCTTTAAATGGGGAAAATAAGAGAAAAATTCTTTTGAGTTGATTACAAAAAGCCATCATTGAAGATCCTTCTTTAAAAACTCCTGATTTTCTTAAGCCATTTGTATTATATACATTTTCTTTTGACACAGCTAAATGATCAAAACATTGAAGCACCGATTGCGTTTTTTAGTTCTAACCTTCAAGGTGCTGAGTTAAATTATTCAGTTGTAGAAAAACAAGCCTATGTTGTATTTAAAGCTTTGAAACATTTTAGACCTTTTCTCCTAAAAACGCATACTAAAATAATAGTACCTTACTCACCAGTAAGGCAATTATTAATCCAACGAGAAGTAGGAGAAAAGAAAGCAAATTGGGTCACTGCACTTCAAGAATATGATGTAGAGATACATCCTACTAAAATTGTTAAAGGTCAAGGTCTTTGCAGGGTTTTAATTGGAGCCTCTCGTTTACTGGTAGAAGAAGATCAATCAAATGAAATACAACTGTCTGAGGTAAGCCTAAACGATTCTCAGTCACAATATGTTGATCTGAAATTTTTCTTAAAAAACGGATATGCTCCATTATTTCTCAATTATATAGCAAAGCGTGCTCTGAGGCTTAAAGAAAATCAATATCAACTCATAGATGATGTTCTATTCAGGAAGAATTACGATTTTTTATTATTGAGATGTTTAGAGAAAACTAAAGTTGAAAAAGTAATGCAGGAATTACATGATGGACCAACTGGAGGTCATTTAGGAGGAAACACAACAGCTCATAAAATATTGCATGTTGGTTACTATTGGCCAACTCTATTTAAATATGCACACGAATACGCGAGAAAATGTAAAGTATGTCAAACTGCAACAGGAAGAGAAATGAAAGAAGCATTTCCACTACAACCAGTAAATATCCAACAACCATTTGAACAATGGGGGTTAGATATCAAAGGTGAAATAACTCCAAACTCTTCTAAATAGCATAAGTATATTCTATCTGCAATAGATTATTTCACAAAATGGGTAGAAGTTATCCCATTAAAGGTGTTTAATATTCAAAGTATTACAGATTTTATTGATCAGTTCATAATCACCCGGTTTGGCCTCCCATCAGCTTTAATATTCGATAATGCATCTTAATTTTCTGGAAATTCTATGATAGAATTTTCTTTGAAAATAGGTTTTAAGTTAAAATACTCAGCTAACTATGTATGGACGGGCTCTGCAACTTTCTATGCTAGGTTTTCTAGCCTTCTTGCAACGGCGCCGCCCCTCTGCAAAAATCTCTGCCATCGTCCCTTGCGCTAAATCGTCTTCCCATCTCTGTTTTCGCTAATCTTCCCTAATGGATCTGTCATGGGGGGGGGGGGGGGGGCTCACAAAGCCTTCCCCAATGTCAATGCGACTGTAATCCAAAAGAAACCTGACACAAATCAACCCCCCTCTGGCAATGCACATAGCTCTGTCACGGACAAATATCCACTGGACAATATTGCACGTAATCTACCTACTGGGCAAGAACCGGGTGGGCAACCAGACAAAAAAGCGGATTCGGAGGACAACGCAACTACCCCTAAAGCTACCTCTACCACTTGCAGGTTGATCACTGTAGAACGCCCCAAGATTGAACTCCCAATCCATCGTATCAACGCCCAGATTCAGTACATGAGAGACCATGCGTTGATTGGAAAATTCGTGGGCTTCTGGCCCACAGAAAAAACTCTGCATGGATGGATCAGGACTAAATGGAAGCCGAAGGGTCAGGTTACGCTTCAACTCAGACCTAAAGGGTTATTCACTGCCATTTTCAACTGTATTGAGGACAGGAACCGTGTCATGGACGAGGGTCCCTATTTTTTCAACTCCTCAGGGCTCTATCTGCGAGACTGGATCGTAAGATTCAACCCGGATAAAGAGGATTTCAATTGGGCACCGGTCTGGATCAGGATTTACTCTCTGCCTCTGGAGTACTGGGACGAAGAATCCCTAAAAGATATTGGAAATGGTCTAGGAGAATTTATAAAGATTGCAGAGGAAACCAAGCTCAGGCGGTATACCTCCTACATTCGAATCTGTGTCTTCATGCATCTAGCAAACGCTCTTTCAGACTCGGTAAGTCTCTATCACGATGATTTTGAATGGGTGCAGTCTACCGACTATGAACACATGCCTTTCAGATGCCGGAAATGCCACACCCATGGTCACCTCTTCCGTGACTGCCCTCTGAATGTGCCTCCCAGCAAGCCCTCTATTGCTTCCTCCACCCCTAATGCAGAGGGGTTTACCAAAGTCCAGAATCAGCGATGCCACAATAAGAAAACCCCTCCTGTGATTCCTAAAGCCCCCTCACAAGCTTCTGATCATCCATCCACCAGTAATAGCTTTGAAATCCTAGCCAATCCTGACTCTAGTATCCCTCAAATGGAAGTCATACCCCATCCCCTACCAAACTCTAAGCCTGAGGCTAACACAGGCCCCTCTAGTAACATGGAGGTGGACAATTCTGGGGTTACTGCAGGCCAAATTAGTCTTATGGAGGACGAATCAGAAATGGTGGATATTGGAGATATGGACATCTTCACTCTGGAGCAGGCATGCAATAAAAGGGAGTATGATCAAATCTCTGAAAAACAAATCGAGAACCTAATTGTGGCCCTCACCCGAGCGCAGCAGCATCAAAAATCCCTAGGCATTCAGCAGGGAAGCCCATGGGATGGCAAGAAACTCTTTAAATATTCAAAGAAAAGAGGAAGGAAAACTGACCTTCAAAGGACAATCCTCATTGGGGAGATGCTTATGGAATCTGGTAGGTATCCCAAGCTTACCAAGTTCTTTCCACCTCGTGAAGGTAGTTCCCAATGAAACTCGTCTCGTGGAACATAAGGGGTCTTAACAGCCCCTCAAAAATTTGAATGATCAAAAACTTGATACAGATGGAAAGACCTCAAGTCTTATTCCTGCAGGAAACAAAATGCACATGCACCACCCTAGGTCCCATACTCTCCAGGGCCTAGCCCGGTTGCCAATCTGTTGCAGTCGATGCCTCGAGAGCTTCAGGAGGACTCGCCATTGTTTGGGATTCATGAACTGTCTCAATAAGTGACGCCCATGCAGCTCACAACTTAATCCAGGCTTCTTTTCACATTCATGGAAGTAACCTACATGGACATCTTACCAATGTCTATTTCCCTCAAGATGCTGCCAGGAAAATTTCTCTGCTAAACACGGTAGAACTCCTTAACTCTACCAGAACTCACCCTCTCTGGATCATGGGCTGTGACTTCAACATGATAACTAGCTTAGACAAGAAAAGAGGTGGACGGGAAAAGCTTGAAGCGGACAGCACCCACTTCAAAGGATTTATACAACGAAATTGGTTAATTGATCTTCCCTTTGCAAATGGCACTCACACTTGGAACAATAAGAGATCTGGTTCGCATCAAATCGCCTCCAGACTAGATCGCTTCCTCCTATCTGACAATGCTATTCACATTGGGGGGGATTTTCACACATCAATCTTGCCTTTCTCAGTTTCGGATCACTGGCCCATCTCTCTCCAATGGTCCAGACCTGGGGACTCCATCAAAAGACCTTTTTGCTTCGAAGCTTTCTGGCTCACTCACCCATGCTTCAAGGAAATGGTCCACTCTGCATGGAAGGCATTCACCCCGCCCCCAGGCTCCAAGATGTTCCAGTTTTAGCAGCATCTCAAAGACCTTAAGGCTCGCATCAAAGGTTGGAATCACTCTACTTTCGGCAACATCTTTCACCAGCAAAAGCTTCTCGAAAAGGAAATGGTAGAGCTCCAGCTTCATATCATCCAAGAGGGGCACAATGAGACAATGGATATGAAAGAGAAAAGCCTACTCAAACAGCTGGAGGAAAGAAGGCAGCAATAAGAAATTTTCTGGAAGCAAAAATCCAGAATCAGATGGTTAAAGGAGGGGGAACGAAACACCAAGTTTTTTCATCGTTCCACTATCCAACGCAGAATGGGAAATAACATTGGTTTTCTCCTTAACCAAATGGGAGAGATACTGGAAGACCATCAGGCCATAGAGGCAGAACTTGTCACTCACTTCAAAACGGTGCTGCAGGAAGACCAAATCGATAGGCAACCTTCAATCAGGAAGTTCTGCAATACATTCCTAAACTCATTACGGAGGAGCACAATCAACTCTTATTGCATCCGGTCACACTCTTGGAAGTGGAACAAGCAGTGGCCCAAAAAAAAGAAGGAAAATCTCCAGGACCAGATGGCTTCACCTCTAATTTCTTCCATCACTTCTGGGACCTAATCAAAAATGATGTTTGGCATTTAGTCGAGGAGTCTAGATCCATGCACTGGCTCCTTCCGTCTCTCAACGCCACCTTCATAACTCTGGTCCCTAAGGAAGACCAAGCTGCCACTCCTGACAAATTCCAACCTATTGCACTCTGCAATGTCATCTACAAAATCATCTCTAAGGTCATCGCCAACAGGCTCAAGTAGCTGCTTCCTCTACTCATTTCACCTGAGCAAACAGGGTACGTGGAGGGTCGCCAAATCCTAGATGGCATAATCCTCACACATGAGGTCATTCACTCACTAAAACAGACCAAAAAGCCAGGTATGCTCTTGAATATTGATTTAACTAAAGCTTTTGACAAACTAAATTGGAATTACATTCATCAGATGTTAGATGCTTATGGTTTGAGCCCTCCTTGGATCAGATGGGTCATGAGTTTAATCTCTTCTTCATTCTTCTCTGTCTTAGTCAATGGTATCCCATCTCATCCCTTCTCCCCCTCCCATGGCATTCGTCGAGGTGATCCTTTATCTCCCTTTCTCTTTGTTCTTATGGATGAGGGCTTAAGTCGCTCCATCAATCATGCTCTCCATATATAGCGACTTCGGGGAATATCAGTTCATGGAGCCCCTGCCATCACCCACTAGCAATTCGTGGACGATAATATGCTCTTCGGTCATCCCTCTGCCCAAGAAGCCTCCGCCTTTAAAGGCTTACTGGATTTGTTTGCTGAAGCCTCAGGTATGACGGTCAATGCCTCCAAGTCGCAAATATTTTTCTTTAATACGACCCTCCCCGTCCAAATTCACATAGCCAGAATCCTTGGATTCTCCATCGCCAATATGCCAGATAAATATCTTGGATCCCCCCTAATTGATTCCGCCCTCAAGCACTCTGCATGGCAAAACCTCCTGGACAAACTCGAGGCTAGATTATCCTCCTGGACCTATCGTTCTCTTAACCTCCCTAGTAGACTCACTCTGGTCAAGTCGGTTTTACAATCTATGCCCCTCTATCTCTTTTCCATTTTAGCGACCCCCAAATGGGTCCTCAAGCAAATCAAATCTCTCCAGCGCAATCTCCTGTGGGGAGCCTCGGGAAAAAACAGAAAGTGGGCTCTGGTAAAGTGGACATTGATTTGCAGACCAAAGAAGGCAGGTGGCCTAGGACTCCGCGATCCTTAGCACAGCAATGCTATTATGGGAGCTAAGGTTTGGTGGCAATGGTTAACATCCCCTCTTTGCCCTTGGGCGAGGCTGTGGACTGCCAAGTATGCCAACCACAGGCCCACCTCAGAGCTAATCTGACTATCAGTTGCAGAAGTAGGTTCACAAATATGGAATGCTGCCAAACAACACCGCCTCCTAATCCAAGAATACAATGGTGAGGTCCGCGACCGTCGCAGCGCTCGTTTCGTACTCGACCATGGCAACAAATAAATTTCAACCGTCACCACCATTGAGCTGCCCCTTCAGCCAGACATGATCACCTCTCTTGAAGCTACGGTTCACCATTTCTGGGAGGAAAACCATACTCAAGGATATAGGCACTGGAAAACGGCAGCTTGTTGTCTAAACCATCAGTAGGAATAGACGCATCCAGCTCTGGAAGTAGATTTAATAAGCAGGAAAATCAGATACTCTGATAAGCAGGACATCCTTCAATGGGGTCACACCTCAAAAGGAAATTTCACCACTCAGGAAGCCTACACTATGTTAACCCAGAATCAAGATCCCATCGATCCCATATGGAAATATATTTGGTCGCCGTTACTGTGGCCGAAAGTCTCCACATTCTTGTGGCTTCTCTGTCATAAGAAAATCCTCACCTGGGATAATCTATTAAAGAGGGGTTTTACTGGGCCTTCCCAATGTCCCAACTGCAACAACCAGGAGGAAACCATCCAACATCTTATGATTACTTGCCCTCTGGCTGCTTTCTTTTGGGAAAATCTAAGTACTAGGTGCAGGAGAGATGGTAGAAGTTCAGGGGATCTAAATTCTATTATCCGCAACTGGCCCGTCGCTCCCTACAGATGTACTCTCCTCAACTCTCTTTGGAGACTCATCCCAGGGCTCACTTTCTGGACCATTTGGAAGGAAAGAAACAAGCGGATCTTCAAGAACCAGTGCACTCCGAGAGAGATCCTCTGGAACAACCTTTGCAGTAACCTACAGGAAACCATGGTGCTTCAGAAATGGCATCAGGACGACCTTCCGACTTTGCCAATTGAACAACAAATATGGGAAAGTTGGCATTTCAAGCTCAACCTTGATCCTGTGCCAACTTGCACTCGGGGCCCTCAGCAGGACACTCATGATAACTGGGTCCCTCCACCAGCAAGCTTTCTGAAGCTTAACTTTGATGGAGCCTCCAAAGGTAATCCAGGGAAGCTGGGTTTGGGGGAATCTTCCGGGACCACAAAGGTAACCCTTCGCTCATCTTCTACGGATCGATAGGTTGGGACACCAATAATTCCGCGGAGCTGGAGGGACTGTGGCAGGGTATGCAGTTGGCTCAGCAACATAATTTATTCCCCATTGAAATTGAAGGAGACTCGCAAATTCTTATCAACATGGTCCATAAACTTCTCTCAGGCTCTCCTCCATCTCGGGTTGCTGACAGCTGGAGACTCATGGCTAGGCTAGAGCTCATTGTTGGTTGGTTGTAAGAGCATAGGGCCATCTGTCTCAAGCATACAATAAGGATAGGTAACAAAGTGGCTAATCTCCTGGCGAACAAAGGTGTTAAGAGTGCCCAAACTCTTTTAGCAGGGCCCCTTTCCAGTTTCAATGATAGTGAACTCCTTCAGGAATGCACTCTGTTGGTGCACCAGGATTGCAACCCCCCGGATGCGGGTGTTTAAGGTTGATCTGACGGAAGGGAGTCTACGAAGTGGCACGTGGCATGGCCACATGGCCTCCCGCAAGCTGCATTTACTCACCATTGATGCGAGCACTTCACAAGGCCATCACCCTGCGCGGCATTTATGCTGGTGGGGAGGCCGAGATGGAAAGTATTTCAAAATGCATATGTCCGGCTCTTCGTCCCTATCCTTCGACTCGGCTTCAGGGTTCTTGGCATGGTCTTGTTGCAGCCTATGGGACTCCATGCCGATGCAAGCCCGACCTCTTGGATCCAGGTGCTCTCAGGAAGCAGACTTACCTAGCCTCCGCACTTCTATTGGCAGGCGTTGCCATCTGGGCTGCTGTCTCAATTTCTTTCCAGGTTTACATTTTTCACACAGTCCCTTCTGCTCCCTTCTCTCTGCTTCTCCTCCCGGTCTCTTTGTTCCCACCCCCCCTCTGCTGCCTCCTGTCATCTCCACTTTCTCCTTACGCCTATGTGACACCATGCCAAGGCTAAGGCATAGACTAACATGCCGACGAGGTAGCTCTCGTGCCCGCTCCACCAGTTGACGTCACTCTCACTCCTCAAGCTTTCCGTCGTCTTCCTCTGAGAGCCTCAGTGGCCGTTTTCCCCCTACGTGAAGTCAATGTGGAAGAGGCCGAGGGCGTCGCACCACCTCTTCCCCTCAGCGTGGCTCTGCTATCTCTCGGCCGCCTATTGAATCTCGCCCCGCCGTCTTTGCTTCCCTTCATATCCCTTCCACTGCCATCTTTCACTATCAATGCGATTCCAATCGCCCCCTGGTAATAGCGACAATCTCTATTTCTTTCAAATAAATCCCTGAGGCACCCTTTGACCCCCCTCCTTCAGTGCATCCGGTCAATCTGCAGGTTCCCCCCTCTGCTTCGCAAGCCCCTCATCCCATGGGAAAAGACTCTTCCCGCAAAGCTGGGTAATGCAGCTCGAGTATCCTACACGACTTTGGGATGCAGGTTAAAGCTCGTGATGCTGGCGCAGCTGCAACTCCAAGTGGTCCGGGCCATAATGACGAGGATGGTGGCTGGTGCAGAATTGAAGAAGAATCTCCCTCAAGAGACTATCGACTCTAGCGTCTATGTCCTTGCTCAAGTAATTTCGCTTAGTCCTTATGACATTTTTTTTGTTTCTGGTTACAACAGGTTTTGGTTTGTCAAAGCTGAATGCCTCTGTCGAGGCAGCGCTAGAAATTTATTCGAGTTGGTTTCCCCTTGTCGGCGGCTCAGGTTTTTGTTTAAGTTTTGGTATGTCAAAGCTGGTTTCCTCTGTCGAGGTAGCTCTCAAACGATGCTCGGGCCGGTTTCCCCTCGAGAGTGGTTCAATTTTTGTTATCTTGCTGACTGAATGCCTCTAAAGGCCATGAACGCACTGTATCATATGTTTCATTAATAGATTTAAATTTACCTAGAAAAAAAAAATACTCAGCTAACTATTATCCACAAGGTAGTGAATTAGCTCAATCTACAAATAAAAACCTTATCAAAATCATCAAACGAACTATAGAAAAAAATCATAAAAATTGGCACAAAGGACTATTATTTTCTCTTTGGGCAGATAGAATCACCCAAAAAGCCTCAATAGGTACTTCTCCATTTGTGTTAGTTTATGGGAAAGAAGCAGTTCTACCCAAAAATATAACAATTCCATCATTCGCTTTAGTGCAGTTTATTGATGAAAATCCTTCATCTTCCCTTCAACTTAGATAAGATCAAATTTTTAAAATGGAAGAACAAAGAGAAAAAGCCAAAGCTATACATGCTCATCATCAACAAGTAGTGAAAGCCTCATTTGACACAGTATCCACAAGTTCAAAATCTTTTTAAATAGGAGACCTTGTTTTGAAATGGGATAAGGCACATGAAGAGAAAGGTAAGCATACCAAATTCCAAAGATTATGGCTTCGTCCATTTCAAATCATTGAGAAAATAGGCTTATCCACCTTTTTGCTGCAAGAATTATCAGGTAAGAAATATTCCTTGCCTGTAAATGGTCAAATTCTCAAAAAAAAATTCTCATAGGAAAACAAGCTTTTAAATTTTATTTTTGCTTTAGGAAAATAAAAGTTGAAAATAGCATCATTTTTTGTTGATTCAAATTTTCAAAAATTTCTGATAAATTATTTTAATCTTTTGCTTCTATAAATAAGTAAAGTAAAAAAGATGATTATAACTATGAGAATTGAATAAATTTTATTTTTTTTAAATAATTTGAAATTTACTAAAGGCATTTTCTTTCCGATATGACTCTTGATAACATAAAACATAGTTGTTATGTATCAGTCAAAAAGGAAACTTTTAACTTAGCAAGGATTCTCTATGAAAAGGTATCTACCAACTCTACAATTATCATCCATAACTCTTAAAAGAGCTAATGATTCATCCCATCTAATAAAATTTCTTCTTCAAAGTATAATTCAAAAAAGAAAAAGAAATATATACGATGTACAAATTCGAAAGAAAATAAGTCTCATCACGAGCTTGTTTATCATGATCATAGAAAAAAAAATTAGACTGATATTACCAATACTGCATACTACAATAGAGTAATAACTAAATGATTATAAAAAATCAATAGACAACGGGTCTCATCACGAGCCAGCTTGTTCAGTCTAAAATTACTATCAGTGAATGACATTGTCACTATCAAGCTACCAAACCGGGACAATGATTTTGAAAATGTGTCAAGAAAAAGAAATTTCAATTATATGTCAAATTATATTTTGAAATAAGAAATCAAATTCAGATGGGACCATGAATCATTATTGGTGAAAAGATAACCCTGTCGAGGCTATAAACGCCTGTTGGCAACAGTGGCTCTATCTGTGATAAATAAGTAAAAGTCTATGAAACCAATTTTTAGAGAATACCTACTTTATCTTTTTAAATCTGAGCACTGACTAATACAGATACCTATGTATTATCACTAAAGGGGTTAATTAAGAAGAAATGAGATAGGTAAATAGGTTATATTCTGAAAAAACATTGTTTATTTCATGAATCATACTATTTTTATTCTTATATCTTTTTCTTGTTTTGAAAGTTTAGAAATATCAAAATAAACCAATCAGAGATATCTAGTTCTCCCAAGTGAATCACCAATTGTTGTGCTATGCAACAACTCCCCCCATTTTTATTTTCAAAATAATCTAGACCTTTGATAAATAGAAATAGGGACCCTTATTAAAAAAATATTTTTGTCTTTTGATAAAAATCAAACTCCAAAAAACATTATCGCTTTTATTAAATAAAAAAAAAAACACAAAAACAAAAAAAGCAATTAATAAAACATCCTTATCTCAAATCGCATTCCGAATAAATCTTTTCTTATTAAAAGTTAAAACAATAAAACAGTGAAATCCTGATGTTTTGATCGCTGATTTGAAGTTTCGCAAGCGACATTACAAATCGCATATCGTGGATTTACGTTGTAAAACTTTAAGAAATTCTTACCAAAGCTTCAATATTGTGATTTTTCGATACTGTGACTTCTGCGATTTTGCAATTTCGCGATATTGCAAAATCGCATATCGCATAAAAAAAAGATAATCTTCGACTGGACCAATCAAAACTAGTGCTACCTTAGGTGGCTTGGCTTAGATGGCTGGCTTTCTGGCTTTATTATGGCTTTCGCTTTCTGGCTTTGTTTGTATCTTCAACTCACTCACTAGGGTATGGAGCTGGCTCTGTATATGTCACTTAAACTACTGCTACAGTGGGTAGCTGGCTTGGATTTGTAATGGTTTTATGGCTTGTTCGTTGTCTAGTGGTAGTAGCTGACTGTTGGTGCTACTGGTGGTGCTAGATCTACTACTGGATCCACTGACTCAACATTCGTTGGATCAATATAAGAATCAAAAGAATCAACTGTTGCATCGTATTATGAGGAATATGCATATCTATCCTTCCAGTAGGAAAGGGATGACCTCTGATCAATAGGTGCATAACAGATGCACATGTCCTCTCTTAATTGGGTGATCCATCCATATTGACTAAAACCTGCAGTAGGAACTATAAGGAACATTAGAACAACAATAAATCCAAGGTTATTTATTTCCATGATCTCCTAATTTTAACTTTGTTCCAAAATAGCACGAGATTTTATCTCATAGAGATGAATGAATCTTGCAAGATCCATGAAATAGATGTATTTTATCTATGGAATCGGTTCAAGTAATGGAATCTAACTAATGGATTGAATTAATTCTCCAATGGAAATAGTATAACCTAATAGGATTACTTTTGATAAGAATAATAGTAAAAAATTATGTGCATCAGAAAACATTTTGATCAACACATGTCTTTATCATTTCGAAAGAATATGATTCGTATGAATAAGAACCTTCTGCTACTCCAGAAAATGTTCGTCAGACATGAGAGATATTTTGCTTGGATCTCCATGATTTAGATGGAATCGTGAATCTATCCCTCTCTGGTGATGATATAGAAGTATCCCATATCGAATTTATCCAGAGGCCCACCCATGACCCTGGAATGATAAGGACTAGTCCGTCCAGATCCTAACATCATCATTCTTGGAAATACAATAGAGTGTCTAGAAATCCTCGGGCTATCCATCATGAAAAATAAGTATTAGCATGGAATACTCACAATATACCTGGGGAATAATAGAAGTAAAGGTCTTCATTCATTTGTCAAGTATGGGCCGCCATGAAAATACTTCCCTGGGCCATAAATTGAAGGTTATCCCTTATACTCTCTGCGTTCATATAAGTATTTATCTTGTAATATTGGGACGAATAATCCTTAATCTACAGCCTTTCCGTGAAAGTCAAAAAACATCCGATCGGTCATCCTTCTCAAGCTTCCTATCACTTCCAGCCCATTATCCATTACCCACTCATTAATGAACACACTTTCTATTCAATGGTTCCCTCTTGACTAAGCAGCTTCTATGCATAGCCTTTCCGTTAAGGATATAAATCGATAGAATAAGAAACTGCTGCTAGCCTTGGATCTCTATGTCCTTGGTGTTATATTTTAAATTCTCGTTACGGCTTCCCCCTTCTTTCCAATTCATGTTGTAATGAATAGGGTGTTACGGTGATAGGGTCAAGGGCCTTCGATTGGTGATTCGATTTCGAAGGAAGCATGAAAGGTCTTGTCGGAGGGAAGGTTCAATCAGTAGTCAAGGGAAATTCAGCCGTCAAGTTATTCGTTGGAGAGAAGCAGGAAGGCAATAAATATAGAAGCATGAAAGTTCTAAGTGGGAAGGTGGTTCCTAAATAGGTAGGTTAGTTGGCTGGATGGCCCCCCCAATCAGGTAAGGTGGGTCGGATTAGTCGAGCGAAGCAGAAAAGGTCGAAGGAAGTCAAATGGTGGGTATGTATTTAGGAAACACATAAGGTAAGGTATAGAAAAGGGAAGGGGTTTTTGATACTGGAAATGGGATACGGGTAACTGTCTTAAAGGTCCTCCTATCTCAGTCTTGCTCGAGGATCTCCCAAGTGAGCCTGTGTATATATTATATATGTAGTTACGCTTTGATTTATTCTCTCTCTCCCTTAAGGTTTTTGGAAGGATAGTGACTCCACTGCCCCCTAAAGGCTTTTTGGAGCTATTCTCGCTCCTTTATCTTTCAGAAGAGTGTTGATCCTTCCCCTTAAGGCTGGGGCAAGATAGTCACTCTAATGCCCCTACCCGGCTATCTGTATTTAGTTGGCGTAATTACGTATATAATAAATCGTAATTACATATATCTAGTTTGAGGGGAAGAAATAGAAGGTTATCCCATATATTCAGGTAAGAGATAACCTGATCTATGCTTCTCTCTAATGAGATTGTCTAGCTTGCTTGCGCGCAGAGGTACGAATCTGTGCGTTTGTGTTGTATCTGTCTATATTAGGTATGAAAAAAAATGAGAAAGACAATTAGGTGGAATCAATAGCATTTGGTCAAAATACGTCCTTTCTCTTCCCCCTCGTAGTCCTCTGAACCAGGGGTTTTTCATTTTCTTTATAATAATATTTCTTTTTCTTTCCTCTTCCCAATCGACAGAGTCATAATCTCTCCATCTAGACCTATAATCCTGATTCTTGGTTAATAGATTAAACCCCCACCTTTTCCCTTCCTTGTCCTTGCCTCTGCTTATATGTATCTTTATCTTATGGTGCTTCAACAGGGACTGGATAAAGAACTGGATCACGATAAAGAACATATGCTACCCGTGCTTCTGTTGCTATTTGTGACTATGCGGGTGCCTTCACTATTGCTTCAACTACTGTAGAATCAACCGTATCTACTCATGATGTGACTGGTAATGATGGTGGCTATGAGGTCTACTTCTATTGCTGGTACTGGATATGGGTAAACTGGGTAAACAACAGGCTCTACCTATCGGTCACAAAAATCATAAATTGGACCACGAAGGTATATATCTCACTTTCTAACTGGATCTATAGGTTCTTGACCACGAGCATCACTAACTGGTACTCGGTTTCGATTACTAAAGCCAGTAACTGGACGTATTCAGGTAACAAGAATAATTCGCATTAGACTCTATGCCATGAGCATCTAGATCCGGATGAGGTGATGGCTTCTGAAACAGGGATATCGAGCGAGATGAAGGGATGTAAGGAGCTGGTACATGAAGGAATGCAAGTAAGAAAGCTATAACTGGAAGAGACCCTAGGCGAGACGGTGGTGGTGGGAAGCTTACTCTAGGCCTCGATCCCTAATTGGGGCCAGAAAGGATGTCGTGGGTGCCATTTCCCCCCTAGCCCTTTATTCTACCGGCGCGGGATCCATATCTGTATAATTTCATTTTTGATAATTTAGTAGTAGTATTTAGGTACTAATAAGTTGCAGAAGCTAGATATTAATCTTTAACTACTTATTAAATAGAGAAACTGGTTATGGATCAGCTCACTCTGAATAATCAACCGAATTGGGAACTCCCTTGGATGCTCACTTTGTTGGGGCTCTCGATGGAGATAACTCTTCCCTATAGGCACCACGCTCTTGCTATGAAGCACCTAAAATGATAGGGGATCTAAGCGAACGATATATCAATCTTAACGTTGTTATCTCTTCCTTACGCTTCATAAAGACAGGTTCAAAGGGCGTGATGCGATGGATTTGACAGGTTTGAATAAAGGTTTTACGTGAAAATAAATCATGTAAAGAAATATTAATTGTTTTTTATCATCCCAATGCAAACAGTTATTGATTCGTTATGGTTAATTAATGATATACCTGTTTCGCGGATTGTTTCTTTCAAAACAAATAATTTTAATAGATCTTCCATCATTTGATCATTTACTCTGTTTTTAATAGGGATTTTTCTTCAAGATATTTCCATCCACAAAGTGATTCAGAAACACGACAAACAGATTGTTGTAGAACTAGAACAAACAGAAATGTCGCCCATAGTCTTAGATACGGTTTGTACTGCAGATGGAGGTGCAACAAAATGACTAGCTATCTAAACTATGCTCAAAGACGAAGAGCCAGAAGTAGTAGAAGTCACGACGACTATCGATGATGTGACACCCTCAAATTTACAGTTCAAAGATATTGCATGCTCTTTCCTCCATAGGATAGCAGCAAGGGCTACTCTTCTTCCATATACCGAGATGATTAGGTGGGTGCTCGACAATTCAACAATCAAAGAAAGACAATTAAGAACCTTCAAGAATGAGATTCTAGGTTCTTTCAGAGCTGGAGATCTGAAAATCATGTATAAGCTGCCCGACCCGCAAGACATCTACAATAGTCAGTTTGTTGCAAATTTTGCTAAGAATAACGAAGACTCGTTCAAGGCAATTAAAGGTTGGAGGAAACTAGATAACAAGTTCAAATATGAGAAAACAGGTATGTATCCTATTGCGTCACTTGCAAATCCCTACAATTTTGCAGCAGCAATGCTATGCAGATTATATGGTCTACCTGATAATACCAAGTTCTCCATAAATTGGCTTCTTCTCATTGACTCTTGTGTTAATTCCCACATAATGAATTGGGTGGCTATCCTTTCTGAGAATCTAGTTAAGTCAATTAATTAATATCGCCAAACAAGAACTTCCTCCTCCAAATCTGTTCCCCAATTTTTCATGAGCGCGTATGTTTTTGACGCCATCTGTGTTTCTACCAACTTTCCAATTATGGGATGGAAATGGACTCCTGAAGATCCTACCCCAATTCATTTGAATCATAAAGAGATATGCGAATATGATTATGTATCGCATTTCCACAAGCTATGCTATGGAGTTGTATTACCATTACATCAATTAATGTTTGACAGAGTGAGCCCTAGGTTCACCAAGGAAGCCATTGCATACCTTCGAATGATAGGGAGATATTTTATTGAAGAGTCATTTTCATACATCAGAATTTTTGGAAGCTCCGCTCCCCTGCATATTCTTCCTTTGTATGTTTCTGATAAATTAATGGCGATAGAAGTCGCTTACCAAACTGTTGGTAATGGGCTCACTAAATATTTGAAGGATAGTAAAAAATCCTTATGGCCAAGTTTTCCAATTCAATGTGGTACATTCACACTCAGAAATTTCAATCATGCATTGAAATAATGTTAGAATATTGAGCTTTTGAAGCTCCCCATTTTACCCTCAAGGCAGTTCGACCCAGAAAATATTGCTAACAAATTTACTTTGTCAATCAAACTCAAACCTATCATACACATTGATGATACATTTGAAGATATTTTTCAATCTGTTGGGACTTTTGATGAAGTCCAAAATTTTGTCAAATTGAACTTAAATATAGAAGAATTACAAAGGCTCAATGAGTTCAGAGAACAAAGACTCGAACGTATCCCTCATAATGTTTTGCTTACTAGTTATACGACTGAAGCAAGCAAAGAAATCAGAGAAGAACAATAAGATTCACAAAATCAAAGTGAATTAGATAAAATCTGGACTTCATTCAGCAACACATTGACAAATACCCTAGAGGCATCATCTTCACAGAAAAACACAGAATTTTAGACTCCATGGGGACAAATAGTTTCAACAAAAGAAATCATTGAAACTCCTGAGATAACCTCTCAAGATACAGAAGTCATTCCTGTGTTTCCTACTGATGCGATCGTTCTGAAAGTAATTGATATCCCTCCACTAGATGTGTTCTACAGCCCTCTTCATAAAGTTGTAGTAAAGAAATAGAGGAAAAGAAGAAGGATTGAAACATCCCCAGGAAATGAAGTTATGGAAGTAGAATGGAAAGATACTCCATCAAATCCAATTGAAAATTTAACTCAGCTGTCTCAATTCGCTGGTGCATACACCACTGCAATAATGGATAAGGCAGTAGAAGTATCTATTTTGGTTTAGGAAAAAGATGATAAAATCATGCAGTTACAGCAGCAGCTGGATGAAGAAAGGAATAGTTTAAATAAAAAGGTAGAACAACAGCTCCTCAAATTTCAGCAAGATATGGAAGTGCTTAAGATAAGTCATGAAAATGACTTATCTAGCAAAAATACATTGATTAAAGGATTGAGAGAAGATCTTACAAAGTATGAAGGTATTCCTACTGCATAGGAATTCATAAAAGAAGCATTGGCATTAAATGCATTACTCTCAAAACAACAAAACCTGTTTATTGCACAAATGTCAGACATAATTCCACACCTGGAAATCAGTGAACAGTTGACTAATACAATAATTTATCAAAGAATTGAGTTCAATGAACTCAATACTAAAATCTTTGATTATATTTAATGGCAAGATTCAGAGGAAGGGAGAAAGTCAGGTCTCCAAAGATCAAGGAGACTTTCAAAGATGTTCTTTTTACTAACTGGGATTCACAAGTGAAACAGGCAGAATTGGCCATAGCCAGAGCAGCAGGTATGTCAAAGAATATGGTCAAGATGATTAACCACATATTGCATACTTCTGGTCTGATTAAAGAAGGAAATCACAAGTATATTCCTGATCTCAAATATTTAGAGCAAAGTTGGAAAGACGCACGTCAACTCCGAGAAGAAGCACTTACACAGCTGAAAAAGACTGATTGGGAAGCATACTGGCAGCTACTGGTTAAACCTCATAGTTAGATCATGACACTGAATTGTTCTATGCATTCCATACAAAAAATATAGCCACTTTTACTAGATGCTATATTTTATGGGTAGATGAAGACGCAATTTGGGAAACCTCCACAAGTTCATCCCATGTCCGATATTTGTGAGCATAAAAGAAAAGCTGGTAGTAATCTATCATCAGGCATGATCATTAGTTAGTTTGTTTTATAATTTCAAATTTATCAATTAGATACTAGGAACGAGGAAGGTTGTTTGAAACCACCTCATAAAATATTTTGTATATTCTATTTTTGTAAGTAGTTAATGTAGTATTTAAACCCTTCTCATGCATTTAGAGAAGGGTCTAGAATTTTATTGAGAACATTTACAAAGAATGATTTATTGTAAGTTTGTGGATGCTTTGATAAAATAATGGAACATGGCCTTTTCAGTTATATATCATTTTGTTGATCACTATTGATGCACTTATGTATTCTTTGAAAGACTTATTGATAGAAGGATTGATTGTGGCCTATTATTGTTGATCAAATGAACAGGACAGTACACATCTGGTACTATTATCATGTATGCTAACTCTGTTTTAAACATTAGTGATAAGTCTAGCTTTCATGAATTATATATAAAATCAATTGTTTCTGTTTGAAATATCAGTTACACTATTGTATGATATAAAGATAGAAATTGATTTGTTTTATATATGATCATCAGAATATATGTGATATATTTTACATCTTCTTTTGATTAAATATTTCTCAAGAGAATCATCTTACAAAAGTATTAAGTCTGTGATTTATCTAAATCATCACAGACTGAATAGATATCATTATAGATCGCATAAAATTAGCATTAACCCGGGTTAGATTAGATTAAACTTAATTCAAAGCTTTGCATCTTAAAATAAATTTTTTTTAGTTTTTAGTAATTCTTTATGAAAATATTTTAAGAGAAGCCCAACAATCATACAAAAATCAAAATCTGGGAAACTGGTCCCATTACACCCAGTCGGAGCCACTATCTCAAACGGAAAAGGAACTGCTTTAAGGTCCGGACCAGGTGGTTATCCCCCTTGTTGTTGTCATAGATTTCTGATGCCTCAACAGTACCACAGCTATTTACACAAATACATTCAGGAGGAAATGGATTTCCTCAATATTACCTCACTTGGCACAACATATAGATATGCCTTCAAGATCGAGTAGAAATTTAACCAGAAGAAGTGAGACTTTGGATCCACAAATCCGAATCCAGGGAAAGGTGCTCCCAAACCACAGAACAAGGGGAAAATCCAAAGAAGGGTGACTCATGACAACCCGCTGAAGCAATAAGTGAATAACAACACCACTAAACCAAAGAAGGACATGGGGAAGTGGTGTGAATTTCTTAAAATATCCACCCACAACACAAGTGAGTGTCAGGCCAAATAGTCACTAGTGGCTGAGCTGAAGGCATATGAATCAGATGCATGTTCTGATTCTGACTCAGAACCAGACAAGGGAAATTATAAAGGGAATCAAATCATTGATATAGAACCTAGGTCCACCATTGCAACTAGCGAGATGCACAAGGAGGAACCCGAAGATCCAGAGGAGGGGGAGCGGCTCTTCCATTCCTAGATGTGGGTGAAGGGTTCTCCACTGTAATTCATTGTCAATAACGAAAGCCAAAAGAACCCCATTTCAACAGAGGTCATGAAGTGGCTCAGCCTACTGACCACAACACACCCACAGCCATATACCATCGGGTGGCTTTACCAAAGAAGAGATCTATGCATCAACCAGCAGTGTCGTCCTCCCTACAACATCAAGCCCTTCACAGATGAGGTATTGTGTGATATTGCTCCTATTGAATTTTCTGATGTATTATTAGGCCAACCATACTTGTGGAAGCGACAAGTTGTGTATGATTCTAGGCCTCGTTATTTTATTATTACTTTGGAAAATAAGTTGTACAAGATACCAGAGGTAGTACCATCTTCTGTCATCTCTTTTATTACTGCCAAGAAATGTAGTAAGATTATTTCCCAAACCAGGAAAAAAATTTTCATTACAATTCGCCGAAAGGGCAAGAAGAATATTGTGGCTGCAACCTCCAAATAGGGCGCCCCTGCTTAGCAGCGGCAGATGGAATAAGTCTTGGAGGAATGCAAGGAAATTTTCTCCTCACCCATAGGAGTTCCTCTACACTGTCAGGTCAAGCACTCCATTGATATGACCCCAAGCGTGTCACTCCCTAATGTGCCAATATATTGGCACTTTTTTCTAGAGAATGATGAAATCAAGAGGCAGATCCAAGAGTTGTTGTTGAAATGGCACATCAGGCCAATCTCCTCGCCCTGTGGGAGCCCGGTCGTGTTGGTACAGAATAAGGACAATACCTAGAGACTTTGTATTGACTATCAGGTGCTCAACACGATCACTATCTAGAATAGGTATCCAATCCCACAAATCGATGACCTCCTCAACCAACTTAGGGGGGCGGGGAATATTTTAGCAAAATTGACTTGAAGTCTCTCTATCACCAGGTATCAATCGAACCCTCTGATGTATGGAAGACCTCCTTCAAGTCTAAGGAGGGACTCTTTGAATGTTTGGTCATGCCTTTTGGGTTGACGAATTCCCCCGCAACCTTCATGAGGTTGGTGGAAGACATCTTGTGACCTTTTACCAACTCATTCGTGGTGGTGTTTTTGGATGACATCCTGATCCTTAGTCAGATTTGGGAGGAACACCTCCACAATATTCAACAAGTCTTCCAAACACTACGACAACATAAGTTGTGTGTCAATTTGGAAAAATTAATTTTTGGTATGACCCAGGTTAAATACCTGGGGTACATCATTGATGAGAAAAGTGTGCATGTGGACCTAGCCAAGATACAAGTCATTCGAGATTGGCCAGCCCCAACCACTCTAATAGAGCTCCGCAACTTTCTCAGACTTGATAACTTCTACCGTAGCTTTGTGTTGGGATTCTCCCATATAACTTGGCCCCTGATTCAAGTCACCAAAGGAGGAGAAAAAGAAAAATTCTTTTGGTGTGAATCCCAACAAAAGGCATATGTCAAATTTGTTGGGTATGCGTTATATTATTTCCATGATTAGTCGCACATGCGAGGGGATCACAGGGGGGGAGATAGCCAGCCCTGTATGTTGCCCCAGGCGTAGCAGGGGGATCATTGGGGGGGCGAAAGCCCCCCCTGTTTGGGGTCTAAGGCAGCGCCCTGGGAAAAAAAAATTGGACCCTATTTTTTGGTGGCGAGGCCTCCCACGGTTTTTTGCATGGGTTTGCACATGGTTTTGGGGCATGATGGTTTTCGGCCACTAGTATTTTGTAGATCTGGTCAAGGGAACTAGAGTTATGTTCTGATCCAGGGTTAATGGATTGGGGTTTATGAATGCTTCAGCATGTATATATATGTGTTGTAACACTAAAAGAAATAATGAAAAATCAAGCCGGTAGTCCCAACTTAGGATCTAGGGGAAAATATCTATGTATATCTATTTTATGTTTTATTCTCTCGCTATTGTTTATTTTATGTTTTTAAGATTTGTTTGCACATAATTTTTGTACAGGGTTAAAACCTAAATTTGGCATCATATTTGTTTCGGCTTTAAGGGGATGCCTTTGTTGATGAGGGGTTTTTTGCTCGGGCCTGTGGTAGACCTAGTTCAGTGGGATATCTGCGGGATTTAATCTTGCAGTGAAAGAAGATGGCGAGTAGAGGAAAGATAGAGATCGAGAAATTTAATGGTCAGAGTTTTGAGTTGTGGAAGCTCAAGATGGAGGATCTACTAATGGATAAAGATCAGTGGATTACGGTAGATCCGGGTACTAAACCAACGACAATGTCAGATGAAGACTGGAAGAAGTTGGATCAGAAGGAAAATAGCATAATACGGTTCTGTATCTTAGATTCAGTATTGTTGAATGTATCCGGGGAAGCTACGGCGAAGCCTTTGTGGGACAAGCTAGGGACTTTGTACCAAACTAAGTCCTTGAGGAATAAATTATTCCTGCGGAAAAAGTTGTATACCTTGAGGATGAAGGATGGAGACTCGGTGACAGAGCATGTGAACGCCTTCAATACTGTGGTAAGTCAATTGTCATATGTTGATATTAAAATCTCAGATGAAGATAAGTGCATCAGTTTGTTTTTTTCTCTACCAAATTTATGGGATAGCCTGGTTATTGGAATAGGTAGCAATACAACTATCTTGATTTTTGATGAAATTGTCTCAGCCTTGCTATCGGAGGAAATGAGACAAAGAAATATGGAGGGCTCGAATGGAGATGCCTTATCCATATGAGGAAGGTCCCAAAAAAGAAACAAAAATAAGGTTTCAAGTGGGAGATCTAAATCTAGAGGGAGATATAAATCTCTAGGAAAGTTTGTAAAGGTGTGTTGGAAATTCGAAAAGGAAGGGCACTACAAAAAGGATTGCAGAAATAAAGCTCCCGAGAAAGGAAAGGGACATGATGATGCTCCTTCTGCAGAGGCAAAAACCACCTCAGATGAAGGTGGGGATGTGTATTTAGCTTCTTCTTCAAATACAGATGTAGATCATAAGGCATGGTTGATTGACTCAGGTGCATCCTTTCACTTCACTCCCCATAGGGAGTGGTTCTGCGAGTATGAGAAATATGATGGTGGTGATGTATTATTAGGGGATAATAAGAAGACTAGAATCGTCGGACATGGAAAATTCGAGTTGAAGCTTCAAGGTGGAAGGATTAGAACACTTCCTGGTGTTCTGCATATTTCTGCATTAGCAAGAAATCTGATTTCTATAAGCAAGATGGATGATGCAGGTGTAAAAACAGTGTTCGAGAAAGATACCTGCAAGATGGTTCGAGGAACACTGGTATTAATGCGGGGATTTCAGATTGGAACTCTGTATAAGCTTCAGGGTAGCACTGTTATTGATGGGTGCAATAGTCCTGTGGTTCCTGAAAGTGGAACGGAAAGCCTAGCGGTCTTTGGAGAAAAGACCATGCTATGGCATCAAAAGCTTGGACATATTGGAGAGAAGGGCCTTCGGATAATGCATGGAAATGGTATGGTAGAAGGTATGTCTAATTGCTCTCTGGATTTTGATTTCTGTGAACATTGTGTATATGGGAAGTAGAATCGGGTGATTTTTCCTTCTCGTGCTAATAGGGAAAACCAAATATTAGATCTTGTGCACAGTGATGTGTTTAGACCTGTGTCGGTTCCATCACTGGGTAAGTCCGTGTACTATGCTTCATTCATAGATGACTTTCAAGTAATACATGGTTATATTTCTTGAGGAAGAAATATGAAGTCTTTGATAGATTTAAATAATTTAATGCTCTGGTGGAAAACAAGACAGAGAAGAAAGATAAAGGTGTTAAGGACAGATAATGGTGGAGATTTATGCAAGAAGGAATTTGAAGAGTTTTGTAAAAAGTATGGTATAGCATGACAAAAGACTACTCCATACACACCTCGGAAAAATGGAGTTGCAGAAAGAATGAATAGAATGTTGATGGAAAAGGCAAGAAGCATGCTTAGTGGTACTAGGTTAGGACAGGAATTATGGGCAGAGGCAATGGATACCGCATGTTACCTGGTTAATAGATCACCTTCGTCATTGTTGGAGGATAAGACTCCACATGAGGTATGGACTGGTAAGAAACCCTCTCTTTCACATCTGAGGGTATTTGGATGTGATGCATATGTACATGTTCCAAAGGAGAAAAGTACCAAGTTGGATAATAAATCTCAAAGGTGCATCTTTATTGGGTATAAGGATGGTTTAAAAGGTTACAAGCTTTGGAACCCAGAAACAAGGTAGTTTACAATCAAGATGTGGTGTTTAGAGAGGTGAAATATGTTGTTAAACATGAAGTCCTACTGAAGGAACCTAAGAAGATAGAGTTTTAACTAAAGGAGGAAGAAGTAGACTCTACAACAGAAGAAGATTCAGAAGAGGAAGAGCCACAAACTCTAGCTGTGAGAGGATCAGTTTGTGAAATAAGGCAGCCAGAAAGATACAGTCCATCTGCTTTCTATTCAAATTTTTCTTTAACTATCACTGATGATGATCCCAGAACTATCAAGGAGGCAGTGGAGGCATGGGATCTGGTGGAGTTGTTAGCTGGAAGGAAGCCCATCGGGATAAAATGGGTGTTTAAGAAGAAGATGAATGTAAAAGGCAAGGTGGAGAAATAAAAAGCTTGGTTGGTAGAAAAATGTTATTCTCAGGTGCCAGGAATTGATTTTGGTGATATTTTTTCTCCTGTTGCCAAGGTTACTTCTATTATATTACTTTTATCTGTTGTTGCTGCATTTGATTTTGAGGTAGAACAGATGGATGTGAAGACAACTTTTCTTCATGAGGATATGGAAGAGGAGATCTACATGAAGCAACCTGAAGAATTTATGGTGAAGGGTAAGAAAGAACTTGTATGCAAGTTAAAAAAGTCTCTATATGGGTTAAAACAGTCACCAAGGATGTGGTATTAGAAATTTGATACTTATGTATGAGGACTTGGCTTCACCAGAAGAAAATAGGATCACTATGTTTATTTTAAATTAATTGGTGACTGTGTTATCTATTTGGTCTTGTATGTGGATGATATGTTGCTGATTGGAAATGACAAAGAAATTATCCAATATTTGAAGACCCAATTGTTCTCCAAATTCGACATGAAGGATCTTGGTGCTCCAAACTATATTTTTGGCATGGAAATTAAGAGAGATCGGGAAAAGAGGAAGCTCTAGTTAAACAAGAGGAATTATGTCGATACTATATTGCAGAGGTTCAATATGCAGGATAGTAAACCAGTGAAGGTTCATATTCCTGTAGGTGTAAATTTGTATGTTGAAAAGTGTCCCAAGACACAAGAAGAAGAGGAGGATATGTCCCGTGTTCCATATGCAAGTGGAGTGGGTAGCCTGGTGTATGAAATGGTTTTTACTAAACAAAACATTGCACGTGTAGTGGGAGTATTGAGCAAGTTTATGTCAAAAATAGGGAAGGAGCATTGGATAGCAGTGAAGCGGGTTTTCAGATATTTGCGTGGCACTAGTGATTATGGTTTGTGCTACCAGGGAAGACCAAGATTGGAGAAAGTTTTGGACATCCGTGGTTTTGTTGATGTAGACTAGGGTGGAGATCTGGACCAAAGAAGATCTGCAAGTGGGTATGTATATATCCTATTTGGAGGTGCAATCGGTTGGATGAGTAAAATACAATATATAGTGGCTCTTTCAACTACAGAAGCCGAATACATGGCAGCCACTCATGCAAGAAAGGAAGCAGTTTGGTTGCAAATATTGTGTTCAAATATGGGGTTGGTGCAGCGAGATATAAGGATATACTATGATATCCAAAGTGCAATTTTCTTGGCTAAGAACCTTGCTTATCATTCAAATACATAACACATTGATGTTCAATATCACTTTGTGAGAGATATGGTTGAGGATCAAAGGGTGTTTCTAGTAAAGGTGGACACTTTGAAGAATGTTGCAGATGCATTGAAGAAGTCTGTGAGCACTCAAAAGTTCTCTTGGTGTAGAGAAACAATGGGTGTTGTAGAATTGAACTAATGACTAAGCTCTCTTGTGGCCCCCTGCAGAAATAAAACAACAAGTGGGATAATGGTGGGTATGTGTTATATTATTTCCACGATTAGTCACAGGGGGGGCGGAAACACCCCAGGAAATTTTTTTTGGACCTTATTTTTTGATGGGCGGGCCCACCCATGGTTTTTTGCATGGTTTTGCACATGGTTTTGGGGCATGATGGTTTTCAGCCCCTGGTATTTTGTAGATCTGGTCAAGGGAAATACAGTTATGTTCCAATCCAAGGTTAATGGATTGGGGTTTATGAATACTTCGACATGTATATATATGTGATGTAACACTAAAAGAAATAATGAAAATCAAGTTGGTAGTCCCAATTTTGGATCCAGGGGAAAATCTCATGTATATTTGTTTTATGTTTTATTCTCTCGCTATTGTTTATTTTCTATTTTTAAGATTCGTTTGCAGATAATTTCTGTACAGGGTTAAAACCTACAAAATTGAAGCATCGTCTTTGCTCTGCACCTGTGCTCACATTACCAGACCTGCAACAACCATTTGAGATTGAGACATATGCCTCTGACTATGCTATTGGGGCAGTTCTTACTCAATAAGGGAATCCAATGGCATATCACAATGAGACACTTTCTGATATAGCCTGCAATTATCCCACTTATGACAAAGAGATGTATTCCATTATGCAGGCTTTTCAATAATGGAAATATTACATTTTGGGAAAG
Source organism: Pinus albicaulis (assembly GCA_034641835.2). NCBI lineage: Eukaryota > Viridiplantae > Streptophyta > Pinopsida > Pinales > Pinaceae > Pinus > Pinus albicaulis. The sequence goes on from CM076570.1 coordinate 1,486,996,309, forward strand.
GAAATGGTCATCCACACAGAACACTGACCCCTGAAGTTCATACAAACACAAGGGAAGTTGCAGAACGATCACCATCAGAAGTGTTTCACATACCTACAACAGTTTCATTTGAACATCAAGTACAAGAAGGGCATCACCAATAATGTTGCAGACTGCCTCATCCAACCACTGATCGTGGCACTTACCACCATGCTCAAATCTTGTGGGCACGAGACTTCTGATTGGCCACTTCTCTACAAAAGCGATCCAAAATTTGGCCACACAAACAAGACGCTCTTGAATGGTAAGAAAGATCCAAAATTTCACCTCTGGGATGTATTGTTATGTCACCTAAGACACCTTTTTGTTCCTTCAAGCAAGTGTTTCAAGACTGTTTGGGAAGCAAACAATAGTTAGGTCACTCGAAATTTCGGGATCGATAAAACAATGGAAATACTGCAAAAGTATTTCTATTAGCAGAACCTTCAACAATATGTCGGGAAGTACATCAAGTCCTGCACTGCATGTGCCATTTCCAAATCGACCATCAAGAAGCAAGGCCTCTATACTCCACTTCCTACCCCTAGTCAACCTTGGGAATCTATCTCCATGGTTTACATGTTGGGCCTTCCTTCTACTAAGCATGGAAACGACTATGTTTTTTTTTTCGTCAACAGATTCTCAAAGATAGCCATTATAGCAGCCTGCAAAGAAGAATATCACAGCAGAACCCACTACTAAACTCTTCTTTGAACAAGTCTCGATACACTTTTGGATCCCATAATCTATCATCTCAGATCAGGACAGCCAGTTCCTCGATAGATTTTGGTCCAACCTCTCATTGATGTTGGACACCAATCTCACCAAGTCCACAACTTTCCATCCCCAAACTGATGGCTAGACAAAGGTCGTCAACAGGATGATCATACACATTATGTGCATGTACAACTCAAAGAATCCACGCACATGGGATGAGATCTTGCCTTATGTACAACACAGTTATAATAGGGCTTTTCGTAGCTCAACCAGCCACAGCCCCTTTCAGGTGGGCTTGGGATTCCAACCACTATTTCCCATTGACGTATCCATGCCATATGCATCTACTCAAGCAGATTCGGCTCATGTCTAGTTTGAAGCTGACAAGGTGCACAACTTCATCGAGTGCATTCATCACATCCTCAACCAGGTTCATGACATATTGGACAGAGCCAATGCTAAGTACAACCAGCGACATGATCAACATCGAGTGCCACACAACTTCCAGGTGGGCGACAAAGTGTGGCTACATTTGCAGAAGGAGCACCTCGTTGGACCCCACTGCAAGCTTCACTTGCTCTAATATGGTTCATACACCATTACCAAGGCTGTAGTGTACAATGCCTTTGAGCCCAGTATTCCATCATTCCTTGGTCTGCACCCAGTGCTCAATGTGGACCACCTTCAGCCCTACGTTCCACCCTCTACTAGACACATCTAACAGAACAACTCACACCAATAGAGTTAAACCCATAATGCATGGAAGAAGGCACAACTGATCAGGTCATGGACACACATATCAAGAACACCTGCGAGCAGAGGATCTAGCTATATCGAATTGTAAACGCATTGCAACACCTTCACCAGGGCAAGTGGATCACCAAGGACCAGGTTCAACAGAAATTTCCCCACTTCATGGAGGCTTTTCACGCAATGGGGACCATTTCTTCCTAGGGGGGAGGAATGATCCAGGTGGATATTGGTGGCCACCAGCCTATTCCACCTGTACATCTTCATCAGTTTTCTTATTTACTATTGTTAGCAATTTTCGGGTCTTGAACTACCGGAGCAATTTTGGCCCCCTAAACGGCGTTTCTTTGAGCTCTGCTGCAATCCCGTAACTAAATGCAGGGGACTGTGGCAAAACTTGTAGTCCTCAGATGGATATTTCTAACGAGGTATCATACACGCCAAATGGAGATAATATGACCAAGTTATGACCCCGGGAAGTTGGCTACCTAACTAACCCCAACAGGGCCCATAAACTCTTTGTGTTACATCTCCTCTGGTTAGGGTTTTGGTTGTTTATGGTTTTATCTTATTGTTCAATAATAAAATTCCCTTGGAACTCATTGTAACATAGTTCATAGGCATGTAGCTGCCACATCTCTTCTCAGAGATAAACTACCATCGCCCGAGCTAGTTTATTTTTCATTCTGTCAGTAAACTTTTTTCAATATTTGATATTAAGGAAATGAAGTGTTATTCTTGTTGCATCTTTGCGTTTATGTTTATTTCTGTATTTTATTCCATTCCTTCATAAATCCAGATCAATTAGGGTATAAGGAGTTAGGGCCCGATCTATTTGAACCTTTGCAAGATCAGCCTCGCCAACCCCGACGACCACCCATGGGGGAAGAAAAGAAAGATGAGGGAGTAGGAGATCTTATCAAAATATTGCTCAAGGAGGACCTTGAGAAACAAATCAACACAATGATGGAATTTTCCCAGATCCTTCAATGGTTGCCCACCAGGAACGCATCTGCATCCACCAGCCACTTTGGGGGTGCCACTCCTTTTAAGGTACAAGTAAACTTTGACATTCCCATCTTTGAAGGCCAAATAGATGCAACATCATATATATATGGTTGAATATATTAGAAGGATATTTTTCACTTCATGACTTTTTCAACCGGGAAAATATTACTTTTGCACTCCTCAAAGTCGCCCCCCATGTCAAATACTAGTGGGAAACCTACTGTGAGAAAAGGATGAGAGGGAACCCTCTATGTTCTCATTCGCACCCACTTTGGATTCTTTCCAAGATGCCATCAAGGAACAATATTATCCTGTGGGAAGCTATGAGGACAAGTTCATACAATGGACTACCCTGTGGCAGCAAAGGGATAAATATGTGCATGAGCTGATGAATTTGTTCCATACCCTACACACAAAGTTGGGTATCAAAGATTCAAAGAAAAATTTAGTGTTGAATTACCGCATTTATCTACATAGATACATTCAGGAGGAAATGGAGTTCCTCGACATCTCCTCGCTTGTTGTAGCATACTGGTATGCTACCAAGATTGAGCAGAACTTCAAACAGAAGAAGCGAGACTTTGGATCTGTGAATCAAAAGAAAGTGAAAGGTGCCCCCAAACCGCAGAAAAAAAGTACAAAGCCAAGGCGGGGCAGCCCAGGACAACCCTCCAAAGCCGCAATCAAAGAAAAAAGCCGTGAATCCAAAGAATTTCATGGGAAACTGGTGTGATTTCCATAAGAGATCCACTCACAACACAAACGATTGTCGGGCCAAGAAATCACTAGTGGTCGAGATGAAGGCTTCTGAATTGGATGCATGCTCTGAATCTGAATAAGAACCAAACAAGGGGAATGAAAAAGGGAAGAATATTATCTATGTGGAGCCCAACACCACTATTTCCACCACGAAGATCCAAAAGGAGGAACCAGAAGATCCAAAGGAGGGGGAGCGCCTCTTCCATTCCCAGATGTGGGTAAAGGGTTCCCCGCTACAGTTCATTATCAACAATGGGAGCCAAAATAATCTCATTTCAGCAAATATCATGAACCGGTTGGGATTGTCGACCACAACTCACCCACAATTGTACACCATCAGGTGGCTTCACCGAGGATGAGATCTCTGCGTCAGACAGGAGTGTCGCTTTCCCTACAACATCAAGCCCTTCACGGATGAGGTATTATGTGACATTTCTCTCTTGATGTTTCTGATTTATTATTAGGCCAACCATACTTGTGGGGGTGACATGTTGTGTATGAGTCCAGGCCTCACGTTGTTATTATTAATTTGAGGAATAAGTTGTATAGGATACCGGAGGTAGCATTGCCTATCGCCATCTCTTTGGTTACTACAAAACAATGCAATAAGCTCATTTCCAAAACCAGGAAATTTGTTTTCGTGATGATTCGCCCTTATGGAAAGAAGAATATTGTGGCCACAACATCCAGACAGGGCTCCTCCACAAAACAACAAGATATGGACAAGGTCATCGAGGAGTACGGGACATCTTCACCTCACCGGCAAGGGTGCCTCTACACTATTAGGTCAAGCACTCCATCAATATGACCCCAGGTTCATCGTTTCCCAATGAACGAATTTATCAGTGCTCTATTATGGAGAATGATGAAATAAAAAGGAAAATTTAGAAGCTACTGCAGAAAGGTCACATCTGGTCGATTTCATTGCCCTATGGGAGCCCGATTGTGTTGTTGCAAAAGAAGTATGGGACTTGGAGACTCTATATTAACTATCGGGTGTTGAACAAGATCACTATCCATAATAGGTACCTATTCTTATGGATTGATGACCTTCTGGAAAACTCACGGGGGAAAAATATTTCAGTGAGATAAATTTGAAGTATGGGTATCACCAGGTACCAATCGAACACTCCGATGTGTGGAAGACTCCTTCAAATCTAAGGAGGGCCTTTTCGAATGGTTGGTCATGCCTTGTGGATTGACAAATGCTCTTGCAACCTTCATGAGGCTGATGGACGACATCTTGTGGCCATTCACCAACTCATTTGTAGTGGTATACTTGTATGACATCCTGATCTTCATCGAGACTTGGGAAGAGCACCTCCATCACATCTGACAGGTCCTCCAAACACTGCGGAAACACAATTTGTGTGCTAATTTGGAGAAGTGCACTTTTGGCATGACCCGGGTTCAATATTTGGGATACATTATTGATGAGCAGGGGGTGCATGTGGATCCAGCCAAGATCCAAGCCATTAGTTATTGGTCAAACCCAACCACTCTAACAGAGCTCTGTAGCTTTCTAGGTCTCGCCAATTTCTGTTGCAGTTTCATGTTGGGATTCTTTCATATCACTTTGCCCTTGAGTCAAGTCACCAAGGGAGGAGCAAAAGCAAAATTCTTTTGGTTTGAATATCAACAGAAGGCATTCGTAAAGTTGAAACATCGCCTCTGCTCTGCACCAATGTTCACATTACCAGACCTGGAACAACCATTTGAGATCGAGACATATGCCTCTAACTATGCTATTAGAGCAATTCTTACTCAAGAAGGGCATCCAGTGGAATATCATAGTGAGACACTTTCTAACACAGTCCAGAATTATCCCACTTATGAAAAAGAGATGTATTCCATTGTGTAGGCTTGTCGACAATGGAAGCATTACATTTTTGGGAAGGAAACAGTCATCCACATAGACCACTAACCCCTGCAGTTCATGTAGACACAAGGAAGTTGTAGAAAAATCACCATCATAAGTGATCCACATACCTACAACAGTTTCATTTTAACATTAATTACAAGAAGGGAAACACCAATAATGTTGCAGACTGCCTCAACTGACAGTTGATCATGGCGCTAACTACTGTGTTCAACTCTTGTGAGCATGAGACTTTCGATTGGCCACTTCTCTACAAAAGAGATCCAGAATTCAGCCACACATACAAGACATTCTTGGAGGGTAAGCAAGTTCCAAATTTTCACCTCCAAGATGCACTTCTATGTCACCTAGGATTCTTTTTTGTTCCTTCAAGAGAGTGTGCTAAGATGATTTCGGAAGCACACTACAATTGGGTCGTTGTGCATTTTTGGGTTGAGAAAATAGTGACAATACTACAAAAGTATTTTTTTTTGTTGTACCTTTGACAGGATGTCGGGAAGTACATCAGATCCTGCACTGCCTGTGCAATTACAATATTGACCATCAAGAAACAATGCCTTTATTCTCCGTTGCCTACCCCTAGTCGACCTTGGGAATACATCTCCATGGATTACATGTCAGGCCTTCCTTCTACTAAGCATGGAAATTACTGTGTTTTTGTGGTCATCGACAGATTCTCAAAGATGCCCATTATGGCAGCCTGCAATAAGAATATCACAGCAGAAGCCACTGCTAAACTCTTCTTTGAACGAGTGTGGGTACACTTTGGGATCCCACAGTCTATTATCTCAGGTTAGGACAGTAGGTTCCTTAGTACATTTTAGTTCGGCATTTGATCGATGCTGGACACCAATCTCACCAAGCCAACAACTTTCCATCCCCAAACTGATGGCTAGACAGAGGTCGTCAACAGGATAATTGTATACATTTTACGCATGTAAAACTCAAAGCATCCACACACATGGGATGAGAGCCTTCCCTATGTACAATATCGCTATAATTGAGTTCTCCACAGGTCAACTGGACACATCCCCTTTCAGGTGTTCTTGGTATTCTAGCCATTATGTTCCATTTACGTAGCCATGCCATTTGCAGCTACTCAGGCAGGTTCGGCTCATGTCGAATCTGAATTTGACAAGGTGAACAACTTCATTGACTGCATTCAGCACATCCAACAACAGGTTCATGACATGATGGACAAAGTCAATGTAAGTACAAGAAGCGACATGATCAGCATATGGTGCCACACAACTTCCAAGTGAGTGACAAAGTGTGGCTACATTTGCAGAAAGAGCGCCTCGTTGGACCCCACTGCAAGCTTCGCTAGCTCCGATATGGGCCATACACCATCCCCAAGGCTGTAGGGGATGATGCCTTTGAGCTCAATATTCCACCATTCCTCGGTCTGCATCCAGTGTTCAATTTGGACTGCCTTTGACCCTACTTTCCACCTCTACTGGACGCATCCGACATGGCAAAACAACTCACACCAACAGAGTTAAACCCATATTATATGGAATAAGCCACAACTGATAGGATCATGGACACATAGATCGAGAACACTCGGCAGTAAAATATCCATTTGTATCAGGTTCTCAAAGTTGGTTAACTCTTGCACCAAGGCAAGTGACTCACCAGGGACCAAGTTCAGCAGAAGTTTCTTGATCTCATGGAAGAACACAACGCAATGGGGACCATTTCTTCCTAAGGGGGGGAGGAATTATCCAGGTGGATATTGGTGGCCACCTACCTATTAACTTGGACCCCCACCGCAAGCTTCGCCTGCTCCGATGTGGGCCATACACCATCACCAAGGTTGTAGGGGAAAATGACTTCGAGCTCAGTATTCCACCATTCCTTGGTCCACATCCAGTGTTCAATGTGGACTGCCTTTGGCCCTTTTCCACCTCTACTGGACACATATGACATGGCAGAAAAAATCACACCAACAGAGTTAAACCTAGACTGCATGGAACAAGCCACAATTGATCAGATCATGGACACATAGATCAAGAACACTCAACAGTAAAATATCTAGTTGTATTGGGTTCTCATAGTTGGTCAACTCTTGCACCAAGGCAAGTGGCTCACCAGGGACCAAGTTCAACAGAAGTTTCCTGATCTCATGGAGGAACTCAACGCAATAGGGACCATTGCTTCGTAAGGGGGGAGGAATGATCCAGGTGGATATGGTGGCCACCTACCTATTCCACTTGGACCCCAACTATTGTTTCTTTCAGCTTTTCAATTTCCTTAATTGTAGCACAGTTTACTATTTTTGGCATTTTTTCGGGTCATGAAGTTACCGAATCTTTTTGAGGCTCTAATCAATGTTTTTTTTTGGAAAAATAGGATCAAAATGGGTCATTAATCGATGTTTTTCACTTGAAAGTTATATTCCTCAGATGGATCTTTCTAATAAGGCAGTGTACACTTCAAACAAAGATCGTATGCCAAAGTTACGTCCTCGAGAAGTTGATGTACCAATTTACCCAAACCAGACCCACAGTTTTGGCGCTTCATCTCCTAGGGTTAGGTTTTTGGATGTTTAGGGTTTTTCATTGTTTCTAAATAATAAATAGGCCTTCTAGCCTCATTGTAACATAGTTCATAGGCCTGTAGCCACCACATCTCTTCTCAGAGATAATCTACCAATGCCCTAGCTAGTTTATTTCCATTTTGTCTGTAAGCATATTTCAGTTATTTGATATTAATGAAATGAAGTTTTATTTCTACTTTATCTCTATGTTTATGTGTATTTATTTATTTCATTTCATTCTTGGATAATTCGAGATCATAGGTTCACCAAAAAATAAGAATAATAATAAATGAAGAAGAAAAAAAATGTGAAGTACTTATCTCTTGATTAAGTAAAAAATTGTTGAGGATTGTCAATTCCCTCTCTCACAAATCTATATGAGAAACTCATAAGCCTTTCATGTGCCTAGAGGCACAAATATCCACAAAAATTATTGGTAGTAGATCCTAAAGGAATAATTCCTTCGAATTATTTTGAGGTGGATGCTCATCATCATCATCGTCAACAATGGCTATTGATGCATGCTAATTTTCCTTCCTTTTCTTCTCAAGACACTAGAAGGCATAATGTCCAAAATCATGACAAATGAAGTCATTGACCTTTGACATATCTTTCTTCTTCTGATCTTGAGCGGGTATTCCACCTATATTATTTTTATCAAACTTTCCAAAGTTCCTTATTCCTTTTTTCAGTCCATGTATGCATTGCAAGGGCTTGAGTTCCTTCATCCTATGGATTCTACAATTTGTTCCTAGATAAGAATTTGGCCTCCGCTTGGACACAATCAGTCCATAGTTTATCAAAATTGGGCATTTTTTCTTGTGCAAAAAATCCTTGAATAAATGGTTCCCATGTGTAAGGGAATCCATTGAGAGTCACCGTGACTAGCTTTGTATCATCGATGGTCCAATGGTTACAATCGCATCTCTAATCTGGAATATTCTCATAATATATGAGACAACATAATCTGATCTAGTCATCATGACATTACGGAGATGATTTTTCACGGTTAACTTCTTAATAGTGTTGTTGTTGTCATACAATCCTACGAGAGCATCATATGTAACATCCTTAGTAGTCTTCAGTGCAACATGAGGAATCAAGTGGCCCTTTATGGAATCTACCGAGATTCTCTTTTCTTTGGCTTCATTCTTTTTATACTTGGATTTATCCTCAGCTCCCGTTGGCTCTAAAATAACTTTCTCCACATTATCCTATAGCTCATTCTCTTCCAAGATCATGGTCTTCCAAGATCTGAAGTTGATGGCGGCATCTAACCTGTCTTCAACTCTAAGACTTGGTGCCATTTTGACAAGAGATCCAAAAACCAATCAAGTTGTTCACTTCAATGGTCACTCTTTCAACAAAGCTCTGAAACCATGTTGAATTTTCTACAAGGGGGCAGTAGAAAACAATTTTTTGATATGATATTCAATCAATTTATCTCATGCCACTAATATCATTGAGAAATTATACACATAAAAATATCAACAATAAATGCAGTGGAAACAATAAACATCATAGAGGTCAAAGATGGCATGCTTCTTTTTCATGACCTAGGTTTGTCGCCCCCCCTGCTTATCCTGTGAGCTTGCATACCTGCCCTGTGGCCGCAGCAATTTTCAGCCCTGCATGAGTTCCCCCTGGGCCCCCACTGTGGATCTGGATGGAGGCCTATTGGTTCCATCTATTATCACTCAGAAAAAGTGAAACGTTATTTGACATGGTCTTAGAGTTCATTTGTTACAAGTTGGTAAAGGGAAATTTTATTTTTTTTCATATTAACCTATCCTAAGGTCCAAAATCACCCTCATTCAAGTCATATCATGTCCCATCAGTCATCATTTTTTGACATATTTCATTTCCCAATCTTTTGAATTCAAAAAGGTCACTTTAGCCAGTTTTTCCTGTTTTCGTAGCATATTACACTATAAAAAGGCAGTTTTTGCTACGAAACTGCCTAATAGTTTCGTAGTGAAACTGCCAGGAAATGAACTAACCATGTTATGAAAAAGGGTATTTCTATCTGTCTTGTCAAATCCGGTGCAAGGTGTCAGTCCATGATTAGAACTATTAGGGTGGGTGTCATTCGAGTCAGTTAGGGTTAAACCAAGGTACAAAGGTCATGTATGAGGTCATCACTATTGTTTTTAGCATGTATCAGTCATGATTAAGGTATGAGTTGTCATTGAAACTTTAAAACATTACGCAATTGAGTCTTTGTCATTCATCACTCCATCTTTGCATGATACTGATTTCTGGAGAGCTGTTTCACCAACCTAATCTGGTTGATGGCATTTTCAAAAGTTGCAGGTGTCACTAATCAAGTGAGGCAGAGAAGGTATAAAATCACCATGGATGCAAAGAGGAAGACCAACAAAGGTGGCCACTACTTTATATATGAGCCATCAGACATGAATTTTTTAAATTAATACCCAACTGCCTTAGAAGTTTTCAGAACAATAAGGTGTTTGCAGTTCTACCAAAGCTTGCAAGGGTGCCATGTGTAGGTTTCTAAGGATTTTGCTATCAGTTTCAATGGGACAGCTTCAAAGGTGGGAATGTTAAACCTCACAGTAACACCAGAGACCATTGCAGCAACAACAGGAATCCCTAGAGGAGGATAGCAATGGTTTAAAGGCTTCAAGTTCACCATGCAGGACTGTAAGGAATTTATCAAGCCAAAGCATAGTGAGATTGATCTTAAAAATGCCATCCCAAGGAGCTCTATGAAGGAAAAATACTCAAAGTTGTTGCTTATCATTCAGAATTACTTCACCTGTGAAGGGAGATATCACATGGTTTACTACTACCACCTTAGGCTTCTGCTGCATTTTGTGGGTAAGAGATCTCTTGATTTACCTTTTTACTTATACAGAAGCTTAGCTAAAATGTCAGATAACGTCCAAGTTAAAAAGGAAGGAAATGAAACCTCACTCTTTCATCATGGTTTGATCAAGTTGCTGGTATTAGAAGAGTTAAAGATATTAGGCAGATACTAGTCATCTTTTTTGTTCATTAGTGGTTTTTAAGTAGATGCTATCACTCCTAAAAGGACTCCCAAACCTAGAGATATCCCATCACCTTCAGTGGGAGAGCAAGTTGAGCCAGTGATCATGGAGACAGATCCTTTGCAGAAGGTTGATACACCAAAAGCTACACCTGCAAAACAAAAGCCAACAGTGAGAAAACATGGCAACAAGAGGGTTACAAGAAGCCAAACAGTGGCTAAGGGTAACTTGGAGGACATTTTGCATGCTATTGATATTGAAGAAACTCCCATAGTCCAAGCTGAAGACATAGATGAGGGAGGAAGGAAGCTCAAGAAAGCCAAAACAACTAAAAAGTTAGAGTTTGCAGGTGAAGATGCAGGATTCATGTTTCAAGCTAGAAAACCAATGACAAGACATGCAAGAAAGGTATTATAAAGTAGTAAAGAGGCTCAGAAGGTTACTGAAACTATTCAGCCGCCACCAAGCATAATAGACCTCTCCTCACCTGCAAAAGAAGAATTGATCATCAAAAAAAGGAAGGGTAAAGAGAAAATCACTAAAAAAATAGAGCTCGAGATCCTTAAGGAGAATTTGAAGCTAGAAAATGATGAAATATCATTCTTAAATAAAAATTAAAAGAAGCATAGAGCTAAAAGGATCCAGTTTGAATAAATGAGAAAGATTTGGAAGGATCAAGTCACAAGTGTCTCAAAGACCTTGGACAATTCAGAAAAATTGATAAAGTGGACTCAACCACTAAGAGAAGAGGTCAAACACCTCAAAAATGTAAATCTAAAGCTACAAGCCAAGAACATGACACTAAAGGATCAAGTGAAAGAATTAGAACAACAACTGGAGTTGATTCATGAAGAGCTGGAAAAGAAAGGTTTAAAGATGACTATGGTTGAGGAGCCCATAGCTTAACTGATCATTAATGAGGAGGAAACACCATAGTAGCCTTAAGTTGAGTTTGAATGTGTTTTAGAAGGTTCATGGCATGTTGAAGATCAATTTTTTGCAACTGGAGGTCAATTTTTGGAGACAATCTTGAAATCTGGAATTTCTGCACTTTTAAACAGTTTCATGGCGTTTCCTAGGCTTAAAGCTAGGAAAACGCTACGAAAAAATCTGTAGCATCCTTTTTACCTCTAAACTCATTTTTTACAACTTTCAAAAAGGGAGATTGATGGTGTGGACGTGTCATGACTTGATTGACACCATGGAATAGCAAAGGAGCAGAGTTTTTGGGTGTAGAAGCTTTTTTTTGGATGCTACTAAAACTCACTACAAAACGGTCATGTTTACGTAGTGTTGGGGTCCTGTGATTTGGCTGATTGGAAAACCAAATGACAAGGCAACATATAAACCAAGCTTTAGAGCTCTAGGATCTAGCCCTCCTAGTCTCAAAGAGGGATCTCTCAATGTGTGCAAAGATATGTTTTGCTTGCTTTTAAGGGGTTGATTTTAGGCTAGTTATTAAGTGCAAGTTTGTTTGTTTGGGTTTGGTTGGTTGGACATGAATGATCTAGGAAACATAGATATAAAGGGGAAATGTCAGAGCCATTGGAAAATGGAGTCAAGAATAAGTCATAACAAGCTCAATCAATGGATATGGGATATCAAAGGGAAAATCTAACTTGGACAATGGATCTTGGGTTTGGTGGATGAAATGAAATGGACATTAAGGATTTAGAAGGAGAAGTAGAACTAAGGGCAATTAAGAATCCTTAATTATATGTACTCCTCAACAAAGGGACTTAAAACATCATTTGAACATGAAGAGGCATTCCATAGATAGGGCTAACCATAAACTCTAGAAACCACACTTTAGCAAATAATAATTTCAAGACAAACTTTTCAAATGAAATCTAGGAGTCGAGGAACGCTCTATTTCATCCAAAGATTTCACTTTCAAGGAATTTAGAAAACATTTAAGATTCACAAATAACTGCATCATAGAAGAGGGAACTCCTAGACATATCTGAATACAATTATAAATACCTTCAAAACAATTATCTCAGCAAGAACAAAGGGTATGATCAAAACAGACCTCTTTGGCAGACTGCAAACAATGGTACTTTAAAGGGAGACTTCGGAAACAGTTTTCAAGTAGCAAAAAGTAAGCAGGGAAAACCATAAATCATTCTTGAGACCAACTGTTTGAACTATTTCTAAAATAAACAAGCTTAAGGGTTGAAAAGCAGTCAAACTACTCAATGAAACCTTCAGCAAATGAAAACATAAAGGCAATGAAGAGTAAACAGGTCTAAGGTGCTTCTAGGAGACATTTCTTAGCCTAAGCCTTTTACTCTACTGCAAGCAAGAAATGATGAAACAGAATGGAAAACAGGAAAAAACATTAATAGATTAGAATACATCACCAACATCCATGCTCAGGGATCCAATGATAGAGCCTTCTCATTAACAAAGCAGGTCAAAACATCGTCAATCTTTCAAAACTTCAATTTCTTCTTAATCTTCAACCAGACTATGTACAACTTCAAAGAGTTCGAATGCCAGCAACCAACCATAACAAAGAGCTCCTCAGAGAGTATTTATATAAGAATGAGGAGGTGGAACTCTTTTTAGGGTTCAGGTGTCATTAATTACAGAGTAAATGCATTTCTAGCCTTGAAAACCATGCAAGGCATAAGGCAGAAAATAGGTGCAACTACTTCTCTGTTTTAATAACTCTATCTTAACTTCTGAGAGGCAGATAGGAGAAAATATTGACTTTTAAGGCTTTATCCTATCTTTACAATAATTGTCCTGACAGTTTAAATATCTTTTGACTATGTAATAACTGTCAATTTGCCCTTTAGGACACAAAGTAGGTCACAGGTGGCAGTTAGATATTTCAAGGGAATAACTGCTCTCTGTTGATGTGCTCGAGGTTTCCCTTTAGCCTAATTTTTCCTTGACCTTATCAATCACTGTGTTTAAGGCCTTTTAGCCTTGATCTGATTTTTTAATTAATCTACCTTTATCCTGGATCCTTTATCTTTCGACCTTTAGCCTTCAATCACTAATTTAAAGGGGCTAATCTTTGTTTTGACGAACTTAATCTGTGATTAGGCCCTTTGGTCTGATGTCTTCATCATCTTCTTTGTTGATCTTATGTTTCTTTTTTGCTGTGTGTAGGGGTTTCCTTTTGGTGCGCTGGAGGGTTTTATGATTCAACCAGTGGTTATGAAACATTTTTTAAACCTTTGAATCAAGCCCTTAAACCCATTCTTCATCTATTTTTCCTTGTGGATCATCATTCATAAACCTTAGTCACTTAATTTTACTGTGGGATGGCATGTAATGTTTCAGACGCCATTAAACCTGCAAAAATAAACAAAAACATTTAATTGAAAACCTGCGGCTGTGGTTAAAACTGCTTTCAGAGGCTCGGCGGAGGTGAAGGAGTTGTGTAGAGGGGAGGAAAAATGCGTGGAGAGAGGGTTCCATGGAGGAAACCCGAGAACTAGGGTTTCAACTAGGGTTTTGGGTGCGAAACAGTGAAAGTGATTTTGGGAGGAAAATCGGCAGTTTTCGCGTGGACAGAAGGTGGTAAGCAGTAATGGGATGGGGGAGCGTGATATGGGTTGGAGGTGATACCCGACAAAACCACTTATTTTGCGTTAAAAAAGCACGGAAGGGGGATTGGACGAGTTTGTGTGCAATAAAATCTTGGTCGTCCGATCTACAAGGAGACGTGCAGATCAACGGTCAGCATGTCGCACGACACAATACCGAGGTATGGGGTGAGGATGGAGTGGGGCTAGGGCGTGATAAATTATGGGCCATTGGATCTGGGGGGCCAGATCAATGGTTGATATTAACTACAAGGGGATAGATGGTACGTAATAATCTCGTCGGCGGGTGTCTCCGCAGTGAATGGGAGAATGTTGGTCGTTGGATCGGGAGACGATCAATAGTGGAGTACAGGTCACCTTGGATGGGTGCTCCCGCAATGAACCTACATCATTGATCTCGGAGGAATGGACGGTCCAAATTGAATCGGGAGATCAGAGATTAGAGATGGTGGATGAGGGGTTAGGGGAATGGCGAAGTCGCGATGAAGCGAGGGTCGTTAGATCTTTAGGATTAACAGTGGATATTAAATTAGAGAATGGCAGGCAGATGGGCCTGTCACGGAGTAAAATGAGAAATGCGAGAGTGCATTGGCCGTTGGATCTGAAAGATCAACTGTCTAGATTATATCTAAGATGCGAAAAAAAGAATGAATGGAGCGGAGGGAAGCAGAGAAGCGAAGGAGCGATGGTTGTTGGATTTGGAGGGGCTAGATCAACGGTCAATATTTCATCATAGGGGTGATCATCAGCGGAGAAAAGGGTTGGCGGAAACGGAAAACGCCGAAGTGCGATGTAGTGCGGACCATCCAATCTAGAAGCAGATCGACGGTTAGGATTCCATCAGCGGAATTTCTATCGGGGGTGCGACATCAGCTAGGTAAAGCAGAATCGGGAGGCTATGATATGCAATGGCGTGATGTGATATGTGATGGCCGATGTGATAGAGAGCGGAGCGCGGAGTGCGATGGTCGTCGAATCTGGGGAATGGACGGTCGAGATCTCATTGCTGGATCGACCATCGGAAGAAAAGGAAAAATGGAAGCGGAACTTTGGAAAGTGTGATATGCGATCACTGATGGGGCTTAGCGCTCAGTCGAGGGGCGAGTCGTATGGAGGAAAAAAAAGGGTTAGGGCCTAAGCCAAAAAGTGCTTAAGGCCTAAGTTTATGAAAAGTCGGAAAAAAGGCCGAAAAGTGGGTTTTTATCCTTTTTTGGTGTTCCGATAAGATGAAAAGGGTGTTTTTAAACCAATTTAAAGGGGATTTCATGGTTTAAAAAGGGTTTTTAAGGGAATCAAGAATCAATGAAGGAAAAAATGGGTTTTTTCATAGGGGAAAAATACTGATGAAAATAAGATGAAAAATGGGAAAATGGAGGGGTGAAATGGAGGTGAAAAAAGTGAAAATATCATGAAATTAGTTCCTTTTGAAGCAGCAGGGTAATTTTGAAGTTTTGAGTGAAGTTTTTATGAGAAACTGATAGAATTAGGATAATGAAGGTTGTGAGATTTCTAGAACTCACAATGTTTCTATAAATATTGTTTCTAGAAATCTGATACTTTCAACTTAGTCATCTTTGAATAAGATCAAAATTATTGATGACTAACACGTAGTGAGCTATTTTTTGAAGGTTTTGGAGCAGATTAATGACAGTTTTGGATATTTGGACTCCTCCAACATGTCAAGGGAGCTTAACATCAAACATTTATGACTCGAAGGAAGTGTTGTGGAGACAGTTCATCAGCTAAAGCTCTCGTTGAAGATAAGGATTATGCATTCCTGAAAAATAGGGTTTTGTTCCACATGTCTAGGAGGGTTTTTAATATGTAAAGGTAGTAATGAACCTATCATCTATCATTCGAGCATGTGATGCTTATTTGTAAATGAAATGTGACTGTTTCACAAAGATAAGGTAGAATATGTAATAAATAGGATTTACACTCCTATTAGGAGATATCTTCTTTAAGGTATAGCTGCCAGTTTCTTGTTAAAAGTCATGTTTTTCAGTTATATGATGTGTCATAGGAGAATTCGATGAATCTAGCCACCAGGCAGATCATCCTTCTTGTAAGAATGTCTATTTAAAGACAAAGCATCGAAGTAGTGAAGGGTTGAATATTTTTTGCACTAAACTGTTGTTTTTATGTATTTGACTTATATTAGTAATACAGAGTGTCTTTCTTTTTGACAGACCTGATATTCTCATGGGGTTTTTAATGTATTTTTTATCTAGATCTTTGTGTTTACCACTTGCAGTAGATTTCATCTCTATTACTCAGAATTCATATGTTTGTGCTCTGACTTCCTTTAGTGATTAAATGAAGGTGTTGCCCTATGTTTTATGTGTGATTTTCCTCTGTTAAAGACCCATGTCTGCCTCAGATTCCATGTCAAGAAACATTTCCACTAAAACTACTAATTGTAGACTCCATAAGCCTAATGGTAGCAAGCCTACATTCTTTTCAACTTGCTAATATAAAAAACAAGTTACATTGCTAATAGAGTTAGCCATCTAGCACTATTGTTATCACAAAATTAGACCTGATAGGCTGCCAATCAAGTTAATCTCATGTAACTATTTTAGACCAATCTTTTGGTTGAAGCTTAGCCTCCTCAAGCTAAGAGGGCTCTCTCAAGGGTTTATGATTTTTGATAGAAATGTAGATGGCTAACTCTATATGGGGTAAAGCAGATAAATGATATAAATTAGTTGAAAATCACATTAGCAAGTGTACATTGGGCTTATGGAGTCATAATAGCTTCAGAAAAACCAAACAATAGGCATATTAGAGTTCAAGTCAGGGAATACACATGTGAAACAGTAAAACACACAGTCAGTTTGACTATGAAGGAAGTCAGAGCATCAATGATGAATTCTGAGTAACATAAGCAAACACCACTGCAATAGGATATTGAAAATATGTCATCAAAAAAAGAACATACAAGAACTCTTCATGAATCTTGAGTTGGCCAAGTAGAAAACTTTGTATTAAGCTGGAAACAATTACTTACAATAAACACAGTCTTTTTGCTAAAAATGTCCAACCCCTTATAATTTGACTCCTTGATCCTTTATAAATCATTTACATCATAATATAATCTTATCCTCAACTAGATACATCGAATTCCTATCTTTGACACCTATCCTAACCATATAACATGGTATTTATTACAAAAATAGTTGTAAACCTAATACAGAGTCCTATTACAAATAGAATTAGAACTCTTTAACTCTACTCATAAAAAATTCATCTAAACTTGATTACATAATTTGCCACCTATATCTCCATAAGGTCGAATATTGATGATGAGCTCCAACTTGTTATGACCATAATGCTGATGATTTTGATCTCCTGCAAACTAGGAAATTGTTCCCTTGTTTTTTAGGCTTAGGATTATTTAAGTTCTTGAGACACTCTGACCACTATGAACCCATAAATTTGAGGCTATTTACTGTCAGGAACTAGAATAGCATATGTCCAAAATCATCCCCACGTGCCAGTTGTGCAAAATCAACTTTGAACTCTCAAAATAGTGAAAACAGGCCTGCACTACGAAAGCAACACGGTTTCGTAGCGCAGTGTTTCTACCCATTTTCCTTCAAAATTTTCTTTCCTTTCCTTCAAGTTTGTTTTGATATTCACTTGAAATATCTTCTCTAGAAGTTTTAAATCAAAACACATGATCTTCCCTCCAAAAATTGATAGAGAAAGGGTGAAAAAGTTGCTACAGCAGTTTCGTAGCGCATTTCACCCTTTTTTCACTGTGTGCGCTACGAAAATGTTGTGTAAGCATTTTTAACCAAATTTTCTTCAAAATTTGAAACAAAAAGGTGCCAAAACTTCATAAAATCACTGGCTTCATCAAAACCATCAGCCATATGGACTAAAAACATAACTTTCATAAAGTTTATTCTTCATTTTCCATTTGAGTTTGCTTTGAATTTTTCATTCTGCACCTTTTTTTTTTTAGTTCATCTTGAGAAAGTTTCAATTGTAGTTCCAAATGTTCCACTTGACCTCTTAGTCTTCTATTACTAGCTCTCAAGTGAGTGTTCATCACTCTGACAAATTTTTCTTCTTTAATGGTTGGAATTGTCCATGTAAAAAACTGCTCTACACTGCTTGGAATCTCAGACTTACAAAACTGTTTGACCTTCCCAAACAGCCTTCATTCTTTTAAATTATGTTTTCTCAATGATGTGCCTTTTGGCCCTTTTCTTCATCTTAGCAATATCTTGTTTTGCTGATGTCAATTTCTACGCAAGCCTTTTATACTCTGTCAATTCTTATTTTTCCTTCATCATTCTACTAGCTGCATGCTCTACTGCTGGTGATGAGAGGTCAACAACCTCTTTAGGTACTTTGACTGTTTCAGTAGCTTCTTGGACCTCCTTACTATGTTCTTTGAGCTTTTTAGTATTCCTAGTCAAAGGCTTCCTAGCTTGAAAGACAAAGGCTGCATTCTCACCTTCAAATTCCAGTTTCTTCGCTGATTTCACTTTTTTTTTGTTTGGGTTCATTTGTTCCAATAAAATCATCTTGCACAAATAGGTGACTCTTCTATATCAATTGCATGTAAGATGTCATCTAAGTTTCCTTTCATCGTTGAGTTGTTATCTGAACCTAAAACAACTGTTTTTCCCTTTGATGCTATTACTTGGCTTCTTGTCACTCTCTGGATTTCCTGCTTGCTAGCCACTTGTTTTTGTTTAGCCTCTTTGACACTTTTAAACCTCTGTTTTGCAGGTGAAGGATTTTCTGTAACAATTACTGGTGTCTTCTTTGTTCTATTTTCAACCTGTTTCCTTGGTTTCAACTTTACAAACCTCTTTGCCTTAGTAATCACTGGCTGACTGGATTCTTCTACTGGTGGTGAAGGATTCCCTTTAATTTTAGGGTTCCTAGCTGGGGTTAGGGTTTCCATTTCAAATCCATTCATAAACAAAAAGGAAGACCAATCCCTATTTATTTTCTAAAGCTCATTCAAAACCAATAAAATTATCAAACCATGGTGAAACATAGATGTTTCACAGCCATCATATTTGGCTTGGACTTTGTCAGCTATTTTGACAAGGCTTCTATGCAAGTAAAATGAAAAATCAAGTGATATCATACCTATGAAATGCAACAGCAGCTTGAAATGATAAGTGTAAACTTTATGGTACCTGCCTTCACATGTAAAGTATCTTTGAATATTAAATAGCAGCTTTTCATAGTTGTCCTTGATACAGCTTCTAGGTATTGCATTGTTCAAGTCCATATATACATATTCAGGTTTCATAAATTCCTTGCATGGTTCCATGTCAAACCTAAAACCTTTAAACCAATATTCCTGCCCTCTTCGTATCTCTGTCACAGAAGCTATGATCTCAGGTGTGACTGACACATTTAACATTCCAATTTTGGCAGTGGTTCCACTGAAGCGTAAGGCAAACTCTTTTGACACCTGAGTGTGACCACCCTGTAGTTTTTCACAAAACTGGAGACATCCTGCTTTGGTGAAAGCCTCCATCACTATTTGATCCTCAACTAAAGCCTTCACATTTTCAGGTTCATATCTTAGACAATGTCCTCCTCTGTGAACTTTCTTTTCATATGCCATGTTTCTTGGAAAAACCTATTAGCTTTTCTAGAATATGTAAAACAACCTCGCTTGATTAAGAGATGAAAAACCTTGCTTGATTAAATGAACAACCTCTCTTGAGAATGATGAAGGTTGCCTTTGCATAGAACAACCATAGACTTCTCTTAACTGCTTCAGAGCTTAGACAGTTGTGTGAAGGTAAATGAATCAAAGATGACTCAATTAGGAAAAAATTCTAAGTTGATATGTCACCTCATGACTAAATGATGCTTCATTGATATCCTATCATGACTATGATGATTGTAGGACAAGTAAGTACATCGAATCTGGTAACTAACTGACCCACCATACCCCTATCCTATCATTCCCCAACTGAATCTGACAGATTTTGGCTTATTTGACACGACAACTAAGAAATCGCGCTTTCGTAGCGCTCACAATGTAATTTTTGCAGTTTTCCCTACGAAAGTAGTAACGCTTTCGTAGTGCATTTCCTCTTTTTTGAACTAGTGGCGCTACGAAACGGTGGATTCCTAGCTAATTGCAGAAATTTAGCCCAAAACTTAGTTGAATGACCCTTAAATGAAAAATGTGAATATTTGACCATGGAATGGACCTATAAAGGCCTTATTTTAATTCAGATGATGAAAATTAAACCTCTAAAAGCTATGACCTACCCTTAACCAAACTAAAAATGACTTTCAGACCTATTTAAGACCATGA